>JAOPSE010000021.1:55998375-57198375 GCA_029449295.1 Zea luxurians | reverse complement strand
GCTCATATCTCAGAGTCTACTATACTAGTCTCACTTCTTCAACCAACACCAGAGACATATGAGCTTTTTGATGATATTATTTTGATGGATGAAGGCAAAATTGTATACCATGGACCTAAGAGTTGCATTATGGGTTTCTTTGAATCATGTGGATTCAAGTGCCCTGATAGAAAAGGCGCCGCTGACTTTCTTCAAGAGGTAAATACAAAACTAGTTATGTAAAAATAAGTAGGCAAGAGCCAAATTAGAATTTTCCATTACATTCCTATATCATTATTGTTTTAATACTTTAGGGCATGACACAATGCATTAACAAAAACATGTCCCGCTACAATAAAATGGTAGTATATTGAAGGCACTATGTATATTTGTTTCCTTCCTACAAATGATAGTTGGGTTTTCATCACTGACTTTAACCACAAAAACCTTGTATTCTATCATCTGTTTTACATGATTGGTCACATACTAATTCTCTTCACCAAGGAAACAATTGTCTACCGCGTAATAGTGCAAATACTAACCTTGCACGTCAAACTTTGTCTACCACATATCATTTCTTGTAGAATGCATAATAGCTAAACTTGACATTTAGGTTGGCATGACATTCTTAATAACTACTATTTTTGTGGGTGCATGTTTTATGTTTCACTATTTATGTAACCTACGAAGGAGTAATATCTGTAGCTTGTGAAACAATCATGAAAATGATTAAAAATTGTACATATCAATTAATAGTTGAGTATATATTAAAGATATATTTGGGTAACTGATTAACTTAATCATAAGCTAATAATTCATATTCTTCATATTTGCTTATAGGTATTATCCAAAAAGGACCAACAACAATATTGGAGCCATAGTGAAGAAACCTACAATTTTGTTACCATTGACCAGTTATGTGACAAGTTCAGAGTGTCTCAAATTGGTCAGAACCTTGCTAGGGAGATTTCAAAGCCTTGTGACAAATCAGAAGGGCTTAAAAATGCCTTGTCTTGTAGTATCTATTCATTATCCAAGTGGGAACTTCTCAAAGCATGTTCCGCAAGAGAGCTTCTCCTCATGAAACGGAATGCCTTCATCTACATAGGAAAAGCTGTTCAGGTAAGCCACATGGAAATGACCTTTTGTGTAAAACTATTATCGATGAGTACTAATTTATAAACAAATATAAATGTCAATTACCTTATTTTACAGTTCCATAAGAGAACATGGAACTAAATATCGATGATTATATGAAAGTTTCATATATTATTTGTAGTTTTGTCTATAGACAAAAAATATATGGAATGTATCTAGGGAAAGAAATTTTAGGCTTCTCACTCACACATTCAATAATAGAAGTGATTCATACATGCCCCTCAATGCAGGTGGAGAGATTCCACCACATAAGCTAGACAAACCTTCATAGATATAAACACATAAGACCTGATATGCAACATCATGCACTATCTCTATTTTTGAATAAACATTTTTTATAATTTTATTTTTCTATAATGAATATTCAAATTAATCCTTTGCATAATAACCAAAACATAAAATCCTATACTACTTTAATCATCTTTTCCTTCATAGTGAATTACTATCGTATATCATAGACTCTCCCAACAATTAAGGGGTATCTATTAAGGAATATGGATACTAGTTGAAGTAAATTACCATTTTTGAAAAGAACATAATACGTAGATGGTCACACATACACTTAGTATATCGATTAACCAAATCTACATACACTTCCTACACATAACACATATACTTAAAAAGTTTGCATTATCATGCGATTATATGAACTAACTTATCAACATTATTATGATAAAAAGTATGTGTGGACACTAGAAATTAATAGTGTAGTATTGTTGCAGCTTGCACTTGTTGCCGCAATTACAGGGACGGTATTTTTGCGCACACATATGGGTGTTGATATAGTTCTTGCTAACTATTACATGGGTTCACTCTTCTATGCACTCCTCCTACTGATGGTGAATGGATTCCCTGAGCTTTCCATGGCAGTTACCAGACTTCCGGTCTTTTACAAACAAAGAGACTACTACTTCTATCCTGCATGGGCTTATGCAGTACCAGCTTTTATCCTAAAGGTTCCAATCTCTTTAGTTGAGTCAATAGTTTGGACATCATTATCTTACTTTCTCATTGGCTATACTCCCGAGGCATCCAGGTAGGAATTACAATCTTTTATGACAAATTAATCACATCATGTTTCTATTATCACTTTATAATCATGCTTATATGTATCATGTTTTTATCCGCATAAGCTTCTCTAGTAAAGAGGTAAACCACACATCTCACATATCAAAACGTGTGTGGGTAGATTATTTAACTATTTTTTCAGTGACCTGATCTATTGAGGTAAATATATAAGCTCCACTTAGGGTACCTTTCAAAGATTCAATTATTACTATTACTCAAAAAGAAGAGATTCAGTTATATGTCCTAACACTCACCATTTGTGTGTCTGCAGATTTTTTCGTCACCTTCTTATCCTCTTCTTGATTCACACTGGAGCATTATCGATGTTTAGATGTGTTGCCTCTTACTGCCAAACAATGGTGGCCAGCATAGTGGGTGGTACAATGGCACTTCTACTCATCCTTCTATTTGGGGGTTTCATCATTCCTCGTTGTAAGACATTCTCATGCTTTCATGAATTTATACATCAAGTAAGATATGGCCTATGGCTGCGAAACACAAATTTCTAACATTTTTTGTGTCAAAATTGCTATAGCATCCATGCCTAATTGGCTGGAATGGGGATTTTGGCTTTCTCCATTATCGTACGCTGAGATAGGGTTAGCTGAAAATGAGTTCTTAGCACCAAGATGGCTAAAGGTAAACTTTGTCACAAAGGATTTCTATTGATAATCGTACATTCAATAATAAAAGCATGACCCTTGACTTTGGAAGGATGTCATACTTTCTTATACATTGTTTTTATTTTTTTTAATTTAGTTTACTACCTTGTTAGTAAAATTTGTAAGCAATTTAAGCATCCGGAGCAGATTGATGTGAGCACATGGTACATATTTATATAGGCTTCACCTTAGCTATGGTTCATCAGTGCCCAAGACATCACTTAACCTCCACCTTAGCTATGGTCCATGCCCAATATATCCCTTAGCCTTCACGTTTGCATAGTCCATGAAATCCTATTTATTGTTACCATCAACTTTCAAGCCATCCTAGGTCACATAGTGAACAGAACCAACATTAAGCATATATTGAAGTTCATTTCATTTGCATTGTTGTCTTTTGCTTGAAGAACTAGACTATTTACATAAGTTTCCATATCAATAGTATCCACCTTGAGATCTTTCAAGCTTCAACAATTTTTCGTCATCATTTGCACAATATGACCAAGCTTCCATAAAATCATGTCCTTAAATTTTGTTATATTCATCGTTATGAAAACCACTGTCATCATTCTTTATTTAAACTAGCACGCTTCATAAGTGAGAATCACTTATGTCTCATCTTTATTCAACACACATGCTTGTCAATCCATCAGTTATAAAATTTAGTTTTCATATTGCATAAAATGACTAAGCTTCTCTTGAGAGATAAATAGATATCCAACAAACCAAGTCTCTTTTAGCATTTTGACACATGCTTGTCATTTATACATTTTATCACACTAACTTGGACTCATTTCTTATTTATGTCATTTGCTTCACAACATGAGCCCAAAACACTTCAATCATACATAGGACTAAACACCTAAAACTCTCAGGAAATACATTAGTCCCTTAATCCTATTGTCATTCAATCTATCAAAACCTACCTAGGGTCTAGATGCACTTTTAGTAGCGCATTCAGGTCATGCATTGGTAAGTTTCTTATACATAATGCATTCTTGCTAAAGTGTTTCCTCTACAGTCATGTGATTTTCTCGAGAACAATGTACGACACTAGGAGAATCTAAGCACATAGTCGAAGGAGGGCCACAACCATGGGAATGGTTGAAATGGCTAAGGTTTAGGTAGAGATGTGTGGTTGAAAATTGGCCAGCCTAAAACCATGTAAGTGAGGTATGAACAAAAAATAGTAGGTTGATTACGTAAATATACATCACATGTTTATATAGGCAAGGATATCCTAGAGTTGGATTATAGAACCAGCACCAATTATAGAGATCCTTTCCTATCTCAAGTCAATCTATAGATGTGCATCTAACTCTATGTCCACGACAACACGAGTTGTGTGTTAGAGAACTAAGGTCTAATTTTTCATGTCTTATTTGTAAAAATATAAATGAAAATTTGCCCCCCCCCTTAGTTTATTCCTGTTGACCCAATGCAAAACATATAACAAAAGATATGCAATATGTAGTTTTTCATCATTAACATAGAACTAAACTTTTTTCTATGTTGATAGTTGACAGCATCTGGTGTGACACTTGGAAGGAAAGTATTACTGGATAGAGGGTTGAATTTCTCAGTCAACTTCTACTGGATTTCAATTGGAGCATTGATTGGGTTTATTTTTTTATGTAATATAGGTTTTGCTATTGGCTTGACTATTAAAAAGCGTAAGTTCATTATTTTGAATTTTTCTTTGAACTCAAAATTTGGAATACTTATAGTTCCCAAATATACTTGGATTATAAAGTTGATGAAAGCATATGCTGAATACATTATTCTAACCTCCCATGTACCTCATTTTCAGCTCCAGGAACTTCAAGAGCAATTATTTCTTATGATAAGCTTAGCGGACTTAATAGAAAAGACCAGTGTGTGTTTGTGGATACTGAAGATGGGATAAATAAGCCACAAGGAAATTCATCTGCTCATAGAGGGACTGGTTAGTCTTAATTCTATAGTGTGGAAACAATTAAGAGTATTTGTGAAATAAAACTCACTATGAATAATCATATATATTGCAGGAAGGGTGGTATTACCTTTTGTGCCCCTTGCAATATCATTTAAAGATGTGAACTACTATGTAGATACACCTGCGGTAATTATCATACTCTAAAAACTCAAGATATTTACTAGTGAGAGAAAGGCATGTCTGATGGACCATCACATGGGCATCGCAGACACTTGTGCTTCCAAGTGAAGTAAATAAAGAGAGAGAAATGGAACTTACTACCAGAAAAAGAATTAGGAATATTTATTGACCACTTAATTTTTTATTGTTGCAGGAAATGAGGGAGAAAGGATACATGGAGAAAAAACTTCAACTACTCCACAACATCACAGGAGCCTTCCAGCCAGGAGTCCTTTCAGCACTCATGGGGGTTACAGGGGCAGGGAAAACAACCTTGCTTGATGTTCTTGCTGGGAGGAAAACTGGTGGTGTTATTGAAGGAGATATAAGAGTAGGAGGTTATCCTAAAGTTCAGGAAACTTTTGCTAGGATCTCAGGTTACTGTGAACAAACTGATATTCACTCCCCACAAATCACAGTGGGAGAGTCAGTTGCATATTCAGCCTGGTTGCGCCTTCCAACAGAAATTGACTCCAAAACACGAGATGTGAGTTATAATTGATGATGTGACATAGATTAAAATGGTATTTTATTTCATAATAATTGTATCTTAGGTACAAGGAAAATTATAAAAAAACTAAAATATGACTAATATTATTTACCCTTGCAGGAATTTGTCAATCAAGTTCTTGAAACAATTGAGTTGACTAAAATAAGAGATGCTTTGGTTGGAATGCCAGGAATAAATGGACTCTCAACAGAGCAACGAAAGCGGCTCACAATTGCAGTTGAGCTTGTATCCAACCCATCAATCATATTCATGGATGAGCCAACATCCGGCTTGGATGCAAGAGCTGCTGCTATTGTCATGCGTGCGGTGAAGAATGTTGCAAATACAGGCAGAACAGTTGTGTGCACCATTCACCAACCAAGTATTGAAATATTTGAGGCATTTGATGAGGTAATACCATTTATATCCCTCTATCAAGAATGAAAAAGAGGACAATAAAAAATAATAGAAAGTATATCTTCTAAAGTCATACCTGAGTTGTATGAAGCAATAGATGGTCTAGATGAAAACTCGTGCAATCTTAGATGGAACTCACAACAATTCAGTTTGTAGAAACCAAAATTTATCTTACTATTAGTTGTCTACCTAAAGAGCCAAAATGGCATTCAATACATAACTTCTTATGGTCTAAGCCTTTTAGATATTGCAAGTAAAATTAATTCTTTATTTCAAAAAAATATAATTAGTTCATCCAATTTATTCATATTATTTCTATTAAATCATATCATATATTGCTAATTAGCATGTCAAATTCATATGTAGCTAATGCTGATGAAAAGGGGTGGACAGTTGATCTATGCTGGGCCGCTGGGATACCGTTCATCTATGCTCATCAAATATTTCCAGGTAATTAATAGAAAGCTCCATTGTATATACATGTATAATTTACATTTGCGAAATGGCCACTAGCTGAATTGGTTAGGTGGTCTAAGTAGTACTCCTCAGGTCCTGAGTTTGACGTCTCATGGGAGCAAATTTCAGGCTGGGGTTAATAAAAATCCTTTCATTTGTCCCATGCCAAAACATAAATCTAAGGCCCAGCCCAAGTCGTGGTTGTTCTCAAATGGACTATGGTGTCGTTGTGTATGATAAATTGGTTTCTATTATATTTTAATTATTTTCAAGAATTATACTACAATGCGTTTTCAACTTATAGAGTTCTCATGGTTTCTATTTCATTACAAGGAATATGCTTTCTATATTCATGAAAGAGTAAAGTACACAAACTACCCACATCCCTAAACTCAGAAATTATGGTTTCAATTCCCTAATGGCTTGTTTGGTTGTATGGGGATTGGAGGAGATTAAGGGGCATATAATCCCTTGCTAGTAATTTTTTACTAGCATGGGATTATATGCCCCTCAATCCCCTCAAATCCCCATAACCACACATGCCTTAGGATTTTTAGGTGGTTCACCCGAGATCCAAAATCTTCTGGTAAACAACTACTCCATCACTTGGCATGATTGATCTAGTGGCATTGCAAGCCAAGTTCGATAATTACCAGTATAGTCTACTCTTCTAAAACTACATCTAGTTTTAGTTGAATACACAATAATCTATATTTTATCCTTGAGTAGAATGTGTTTCATAGGCTCACATCTTGTGGAACTATTCCCCCTCTTTATTTCTAGGCAATACCTGGTGTACCAAAGATCAAGGGCAACTACAACCCATCAACATGGATGTTAGAAGTTACTTCAACATCTTTGGAAGCTCAACTAGGACTCGATTTTGCACAAGTTTACATGGACTCATCAATGTACAAGTAAGCTTTGAAAAATCACCACAATTAGTTATAAACCTTATGTGTGCCTCTACAAGACATTTTAGTACCATCATTACAAAATACAATATGCAAAACAAATTCAGAAGCATTATGTATCTGTAATACTTATACAAAGTAAAATTCATGGATCACAAAAGCAATTTGATCAGCAAGGAACTATATTTGCATGAGTCATATTTTATTCACTAGAATTAATGTTTGCATACATGAGTTGTGCTAATAATTAGTTGTTGGGGATTGAAGGGAAAAAGATGAACTCGTAAGTCGTTTGAGCGTACCAACTTTGGGTTCAAGTAACCTCCATTTCCCAACACGGTATCCACAAAAGTTTAGGGAGCAGTTCAAAGCTTGCATCTGGAAGCAATTTTTATCATATTGGAGAACCCCTTCCTACAACTTGGTACGGATTGTGTTTATACTAGTCGCCAGCATTGCCTACGGGGCATTATATTGGCAGCAAGGCAACATAAATAACATGTATGTATATCATCACTTTGAGCATTGCCACCCCATACTTCTTATTTATATTTTAGTAATTTCTATATTATTTTGTTTTTTGTGTGGGTAGACATGAACAGCAAAGTCTATTCAATATATTGGGATGCATGTATGGCACCACTATATTTTCTGGCATCAACAACTGTCAATCAGTGATGCCATTTGTTTCCATTGAGCGATCCGTCGTGTACAGAGAAAGGTTTGCAGGAATGTACTCTCCTTGGGCTTACTCCTTGGCACAGGTAAATATAGACTTGGAGCAAACCACTTACATAAAGAGGCTTATGAATTAGCTAGTTTTGGAGTTTGTGCTAATGGCGTTTAGATATGGAATTACTAGTCATTAATATTTGAAGAATTTAACTTCATTTATGTTTTCTCCCAAGTAGGTCACTATGGAGATTCCTTATGTGCTTGTGCAAATAGTGTTGTTCATGTTGATAGCTTACCCAATGATAGGGTATGCATGGGAAGCAGCAAAGTTCTTCTGGTTATTGTATACCATGTTCTGTACACTGCTCTACTTCCTCTATCTTGGAATGTTGATGGTGTCAGTCACTCCAAACATCCAAGTGGCATCCATATTAACATCTTTGTTCTACACCATACAAAACCTCATGTCTGGATTCATTGTGCCTGGTCCAGTAAGTTGTTCCACCTAATTACTGGCATAGTTTGTTCTATTTCGCTTGTCCATGTTTGTGAATTTTGCATCCAATGTATCATGCTACCATTGAGTTTGTCTACAAGAGCAATGTGTTAGTGAAACAATGATGGTAAATTTTTTACTTTCTAATGCACATAACTTCTTGGTTTCATGTTTCCTTTAGTCAAGGGTTTAGTAAAGCTACATATATATAGACACAATTTGCATTAGTTAAAAAACTATTTTTTTAGATGAAGATAAAAGGAAATAAAGTATTTTGTTATGTATGTATACTAGTATACTACTATGGTTGTATTCATGTTGGTTGATTCATACTAATTTGTTGGTGCATTTATTGCAGCAAATACCAAAATGGTGGCTCTGGTTGTACTATACATCTCCCATGTCATGGACACTCAATGTATTCTTCACCACCCAGTTTGGGTATGAAGATCAAAAGAAGATTGATGTATTTGGGGAGACCAAATCCATCGCAGCATTCCTTAAAGACTACTTCGGTTTCCAACGTGAATTGCTACCACTGTCAGCTATAGTTCTAGCAGCCTTCCCCATATTCTTTGCCGCTCTATTCGGTTACAGCATTTCAAAGCTAAACTTTCAAAGGAGATAAATTAGTAAATAATCAAAAGCAAAATAGTGCTTGCATAGTGCAACATATAAATTTATGCACATGTATTTACAAAAAGTAAATTTTGTTTTGCCCTCTGATACAAAAGGTCAATATTATGTACATTAGATATGTGCTACACTGCTAATTATTAGCTTGTGTTTGGAATAAGTGGTTGAGTAACAAACAATGCATATAGAATGGAATGTATTATGTGGCATGTATAAAATACAAATTGTATTCATCATATGTAATTGCTTGAAATATATTTCTCTTCATTTCTACAGTTGTTTTGGGGGGAGTACTATTTTTAATAAAAAAAATTGAACGTGCTTCATTAGTTTCCAAACCATGCTTGTGAACTATATTTTAAAATCGGGTATGATAGAAGGTGTTCAATGCGGTTTTTAAGCATAGTTTAGTAGATAAAATATCAAGTTACAATACTAAACAACAAATGGAAATGCATTGCAAGCACACCATTTTAGAAAACAATAATACTTATTTAGTCTAGTTCCATACTTGTCTAAATAGGTGTAATTTTAGAGATATTTAGTTGAATAGAGTGCAACATCTGTTTCTTACCCTTTTCCCAAGTAAAAGATGACTTAGGTATCCAGTGCTATCTTAAACACTAAATGATAAGTAGTCGGTTACCCTTTGTTTAGCGTTTAAATGATTTAGTGGTATTTTAATGAATTAAAACAGTCTAAATGTTTTTACACAATATTATCAAAATATGCATTGTTATGTAAATCCAATTATTCTAGCATTTATACATATTTATGCAATTAAAAAAGTAATTATTTAGTATGTACATATATTCATGCACGTGAAAATAATTAAATATACATATTTATGCATGTACATGAAAGGATCATGATGCCCAAAGGTAGGGTGAATTAGGCTTCTTTAAATTTTCTTACATAAATTTAATCTTATTAGAAAGCCTAACTACCCTTGTGTCTAGAATTGTTTGTATCTATCGATTACAAGTTTTGCACCCTAACGTATAGTAATGTAAATAATTGAAAGTCATTGCTAAAATGTAAATGCTTAAAGTAACGTAAGGACTAGGAACACTTCATTATTTTTTGAGGCATCGAAGAATTGGCACTCCCTACTGGTCCTTGTTGAAACACCGGCATGAAGGTGTTGCTTTTCCTTGCTTTGTACAGGAACCAAGTGCTCTCTACAAGCTAGTTATTTGCCTCTTCGGCACGATGAACTGCTTGTGACTATGTACACCCTTGGCTTAGATCACCAACAAGCTCTTCAGTTGATTATTGAACCTTCAATAGCCACTAAGTCTTCTATGTGATGCTAATCACCAGGCGTAACAAGCATTAACTCTCACTTGACCTGATCAAGTCTAATAAGGATGGTGAATGTACACAAACTACTCCCAATGTACTAATAAGTCTACTAATCCAGCGATTATCAATATCCATGTCCCTCACTAGGTAATGGCTCTTTCTCACTCCCTAATACTCCCTCCGTCCTAATTAGGGCATATAATTTTTTGCCACGGTCTCTAAAGCAAAACTTTGGTCAATCGTATATTTCAAAATATATCATCAGTAATACAAAAAAGTTATCATCTTAAAGTACACTTGTATATGAATCCAAATATATAGCATGCATATATATATTGGTTAATTGTTACTCAAATATATAAAAGGTTGGCTTTTTTACATACATGCACGCCTCAATCAATGGGATGGAGAGAGTAGGTTTTTTCAGTAGATTAAATTAGAAAGAGACCTCAAATAATTGGGTTAAGGGTATAAATAATCCTAAGCAAAGGAACTAGCCATTACCCCTTCACTCAGTCCAGTCAAATGCAGTGGGCATGTCTGGTGTGTACCCACTCTCTACATCGAACACGTCAGAGAATTTTAGAAACTAGCTGTTACTATACTCGCATCTGGTGCTCATACCGATGCCACACTAGTCATGTCTGATGAGTACAACAATCGGATACAAAGTTGTCGACCTCTCTGAATACCCTATCATATTCCATGAAACCGGGGATACCCTATCAGACATATTATGGTCACTGTAGAGACTCTGATGCTGAGATCCTCTCGACTAGGATTGACTAGTCCTATTCGCTGGTGGTGGTTCGCCCATGACAGTATGCGGCATGTGTCGTCTTACGTCCATCGGAGACCTTTCGACACCGTACCCGAGACCCGGACATAGTTTGGTCATGACCCGTCTTATCCTGCTGACGTGGGCTCGTATCATTGGGTTGGCCTTCTACGCTGGTCTATGGCAAGGTTGCTCGATAGAGGCTTGGTCGTCTGCTTCGCCTCGCAAGGTTTCTCGGCTGGGACTTGGTCGCTCACTCCGTCTCGTAAGGTTACTCGACAGGGACTTGGTCACCCGCTGTAACGCCCCGAATTTTGGAGTTGAATTTTTTTCCTTTTCTTCACTCGCCAAATTCGGGCGTTACCCTTTCCTTTTTCTGTTTCTTCTCGCGAAGCCTTGATCTTTTCCAAAGTTATAGCGAGAATTAGCTCGATATCTTGTGTAAGCAAAACCTAGAATTATTTTCTTTGGTTGTTGCATCATGCCGATCCACGCATCTTTTCCTTGTGTGTATTCGCTTGGGTATTTGTTTATTAATTAAGAGAGAATTTGGAGCTTAAAGGAAAAAGGGAAAATAGAAAAGCCCCCCTCTCTCCCTGGGCCGGCTTCTTGGCGCGGCCCAACTTCCCCCCCCCCCTCTCTCTCTTTCCCCTTTTCCCCTTGCGCACGGCCCAGCCGGTTCGGTGGCCCAGCTGCGGCCTCGCGGCCTAGCTCGCCCCCCCCCCCCCCCCGCCTCCCCACCTTGGGCCGGCTCGGCGGCCCAGCCGTGGCCTGCCCCGCGCCCCCCCCTGCGCGGGCGGTTGGAGCCACCGCCGCCCTGCCGTGTGGGGCCCATCCGCCAGACCCCCCCCAACCGCCCTCTCCCTCCCCTAACCCCCACGCACGATCTCCTCTCTCCCCTACCTCGCGCAGCTCCCCTGCTCCCGCTCGGCTCGCCCCGTCGCCGCCCGTCGCTCCGACCCCGCCCGGTGAGCTCCCTCCCCCTCTCTTCCCCGCCTTCCCCCTCCCCTTCTCTAGCCCGGCGCGGCCACCCTCCCTCTTCCCCGTGCTCGCCGGCAATGGCAGCCTGCCCTCGGCGCGCGGCCTCGGCGCCGTTCGGCCCGGCGCGGCCCCCTCCTCCCCGCGCCCGCCCCGGCTCGGCGGCCCCCCTGCGCGACGCGCCCGCGCTGCCCCTGCTCCGGCCGTGGAGCAGCCCGGCCTCGCCGGCCATGGCGCTCGCGCCCGCCCTCCCCAGCGCGGCCCTCCCCCTCCCCCTCCCTCCCCGCGTGGTGGCGCGCCCGCCCGGCCATGGTGCGGCCGTGGCGCGTCCGCCCGCCCCAGGCCCTCCCTGTGCGACGCGCCCAGCGCGTCCGCCTGCCATGGCCGTGGCACGGCCCGGCCTCGGCGGCCCCGGCGCGTTCGCGCCCGCCCGCCCCGGCGCGTCCTCCCTCCCCTGCCCCGACCCCGGCGAGCTCCCCTGGCGCGGCCATGGCGCCCGCGCCCGCCCCCGCCCCCGTCCCCGCGGCCCGGCTTGGTGGCGCGGTGCCCTGCGCGTGCTCGCCCCCTGCCCCTGCCCCGGCCATGGCGCGGTCCGGCCTCGGTGCGGCGCCCTTGCCCGCACTCACCCGTCCTCCCCGGCGCGCGTCCGCCTTGGCCGTGGTGGCGCGGCCCGGCCCCTGCCCTTGCACGGCGTGGCCCCTGCGCAGCGCGGCCCCGGCCCGGCGCGGCTTTGGCTCGCGTGGCCGCGGTGCCCCTGCGTAGCGGCGCGTGCGTGGCTCGGCCCCGACGTGCGCGCGGCTTGTTCGCGGCGCGTGCGGTGCTTTGGCACGGCTGGTCGTGCCCTCGGCGCGCTCGTCTACCCCTAGACATGCCCGTCTACCCCCTCCCCCCCGTATATTTTATGCGCGTTGATCACGTTATTTTATATCAATAAATGGAAACTCAATTCAGAAATTGATTACGTTAGTTATTTCATGTAGTTAATCATTGACCTTGTTTAATGCTGACCAATTGAAAATAGTTATAATTCTATTAGTGCATGTGATTAATACTTATTAGTGGAACTAGATCACGTAATGATTAGTGATGCATCTACCCGTAATACACTTCGAGTATAGCTTAACCACTGCGAGACCTTCCTTCTTCTCTTTATAGCCTTGGCGAATGCAATATCGTATGTCATATCCTATGCATATTCAGTTTATCTGCTCTCTTGTATGGTGTAATGTTTATTTCCTAATTCAAATGGATGGATGTATGTATGTTTGCGCTCGCATAGAGAACGATCTGGTTGAGGAGCTCGAAGAACTCGCAGGAGAAGCCCCTGAGCAACAGCTGGTTAGTGGAGGCAAGTGTCCCTTGACCTATCTTTGTCCTATACATTCTATAATTCACTTTCCACATTTACACAGTTATACCTAAGGATTGACTAGCTTTTGTTATCCATGTCCTTGTCTACCTATTTGGGTTGGATTATTATTGTTTAGCTTTATGCTATTGCTTAACACTAATCAATGAACATGATGAGATCTATCAATGATACGTTGTTTCCCTTCTTTATTATGATGTTATACTTGTGGTATTTAAGGGGGCTCAAGCGGTTTCTCGAGTGCCTCTCCGTAAGGACCTGTTCGTTAGATGACCGCCCAGGAAAACAGTGCAACCATGAGGGTGGAGTGGGACGCTCTTAGCTGAATAATTAGAGGAACCGGGGTGTAGTTCGCTTAGCCGTCGTGCCGTTAATGGGGCTCGGTGTATGCGGCTCGCTCCGCCAAGTTTGGTTCGCCCCTTGGGGAGAAGTGTGGTGCATTTAGGAAACCTAACGGGTGGCTACAGTCCCGAGGAATCTTTGTAAAGGCTACGTAGTGATACCCTGTTGGGTCACCTTGGTAGTGATCAATGGAGAGTCATGATCTCCGGGTAGAAAGGGAATCACGGCTTGTGGGTAAAGTGTGCAACCTCTGCAGAGTGTTTGAAAACTGATATATCAGCCGTGCTCGCGGTTATGAACAGCTAAGGGAGCTCCATTGATTAGTGGCACTTGATCAGAGACGTTCGGATTACAGGTGGCAATGAGAATGATGGTTTTGGCATTGGCTATGGTAAGGGTAAGTGGTATTCTTTCCGTTTGGAAAGGGTACGTTTGGGTTAATAACGTGGGTAAATTCTAAAGCCTGGCTCTCTCTACTAGTAATAATAATCTGACCAACTAAAAGCAACTGCTTGAATTACCCCCACATAAAGCTAGTCCACTACAGCCAAACAGGACACTTGCTGAGTATGTTGATGTGTACTCACCCTTGCTCTACACACCAAACCCTCCATCCCCAGGTTGTCAACATTGCAACCACTGCTCAGGAGAAGATGAAGTCGTGGAAGGAGACTTCCAGGAGTTCCAAGATTACGACGAGTTCTAGGCGTGGGTTAGCGGCAACCCTCAGTCGGCTGCCTGTGAAGGCCGCGTGTATCTACGTTTCTTTTCCGCACTTTGATTATTGTAAAGACTATGTGGATGTCTCAGACATATAATGTAATCGACTATTATTACCCTTTTATGTTATTATTTGAGCACTGTGTGATGATGTCCAGTTATATAACTGTTGTGTACGTGAATTGCTGATCCTGGCACGTACATGGTTCGCATTCGGTTTGCCTTCTAAAACCGGGTGTGACACCCGTCCCGCTTCGCAAGGTTGCTTGGCAGGGACTTGGTTGTCCGTTCCGTCTCGCAAAGTTGCTCGACAGAGATTTCTTTGGGCTTTATCTGGGCACCCAGTTTCTGGGTGCCCAACAGGTACCAATCTGGAAGCTCTCTGGATGGCCTCTCTCGTGCATCTTGTCTGGTGCACACCGGACACACCAGCTCTTTGCCTATTCTCAATAAGGCATTCCCATGTTCAATACGTATATCCAATGCACAATAGACACATCCGGTGCTACTACAACATCATCAATTCACTTGTTTTGATTGCTTATCGAGTTAGGTTTTATTTCAAACTTCTCAAAGGCTCTCGTGGGTTTACCTAACACTAGTTATCACAAATGTGCATCACAACTCCTAACCAGACTTGTCTAGATCAAGCTACCCATTCAAGCCCCTTTATAGTATGCCCAGAGGAAAAATAAAAAACTCAACCTACAAGGTAGGGCTGGGTTATCGGTTTATTCGGTTTTCTCGGTTCGGATATTTTCGATATAGAGAAGTTTCAGTTTTCGAATTATAACAACCGTTCGGGTAGGGAAATTTCAGGAAAACCGAGGAAATCGGTTTCAGTTTCAGCGGTTTGGTTTTCGGTTTTCTTCGGTTTACAATCCGTTGTCTATACAGTTTGATGCAGATGGTAGACCAAATGCTCTTTCAGCATATCCAATAAAAAAAATCTGTCGGACAAACTTCCAGTAAAGATGCCAACTCAAATAGATAGCAAACTGAAACTTACAGCCTTACAAGACTTCAGTTTACAAAGTATAGTTCAGACTTACAGAACTTCACTCAAATAGTCGTTCAGACTTCCAGTTCAGACTTACTTGCAGTCTTACCAAATCGAGCTGGAGGATCTAGGCTGGGGCTAAAGGTTGGAGGATCGAGAATGCATGCCACCGGCACCGTTGTACCAGATCAAGCGACCTAGGCGCCTGGCGTGGGCTGGTGGCTCGGTGCCTGGCACTTGGTATCCGCAATAAATATCCATACTTGTATTTGATATTCAAAGAAAATGATGGATATTATCCACATAACTATCCAATCCTCTTCGATCAGATCAGATGTTTGGTCAGAAAATATCAGCGCCACACCATTGTTAACGTCACAAGTGCTGCATCTTAAGAATTCATGCGCCACACGATCGCACCAGTATGCTGGAGGCAATAATAAGAATTTCTCACATATTTTTTTAACAAAGGGGCAAAGCCCCCTATTTCATTACAAAATAGAAAAGTTTAGTACAACGATATCTATCTTGATCAAACGATCCGACAGAAAAGCAACTAAGTCAGATCTCTATCTAGACACCTTACACTATCACCCTAGATAAGTAAAGGGCCTAGGATAGAAGATAAAGTTTGACCTGCGACTAGTAACATAAGACTTTCTTATTTACAATCAGATCACGACAGACAGGCGCAAACAAAAGGCACTACAAAAGGCACTGATTTAAATCATCAACCAAAAGAAAGGCTAACACCAACACCAGAAACCACATTCCAGTTTTGATTTCAAAGCTGGAGAAAATATATCGACCAAAGATGCATATGCGTAGAAATGGCCTCTGACCAAGATACTTCTATCTGAAAGACACCACGAGAATTCAAGGTAACACAGTTTCATGAATATGGTTTTCAGAACCACACACATGGTGATAACAACATCCTCCCTTATCTCTACCCCCCCCCCCCCCCCCCAACACAAGCAGCCTAAAGAATGACAAAAGGTCTTCGTCGACCCATTCTTTAGTATGTACAGTGTAAATATCGCAGGAATCATTGCTATTGTAACTGTATGATGGTTAAACTTTGGTCAAATAACCAACCCCAGCATCCGAACAACAATTAGCACTGCGTAACAGCTTGGTGGAGATTTTTCCTACAGATCCACGTCGCGCTTCTCGATGTACCTCCCACCTAAAAAGAAAGATAGCTCAGTAACCTGTAACTATAGCCACAATTGCAGTTGACAGAAATCTGGTATGGAATGTCGGTGTGTTTACCTTGTGATAACAGCTGGCAGCTGCCACTATTAACAGATGCAACGAAGTTCAGAAGTCAATCATCGCCACTCCCGGCAACCACCACAGCTCCAATTGCTGCTGTCAACAGGTTCTTCACCTTGGTCCCACGGTGAGCACTGCCTGTGTATGTGCAGGTCACAGACAGCACATTTGAGATCAGGTGGTGGCTGAGTATTCATGCACTTGCTGCACGCTACCTCATCGGGGGTGGGATCATTTGTTGGGAAGTTCATATTTGAAGCTCCATCTTCTACCATGAAAGACAAACCATCTCCTTGTTGAACAAAGCTTCCTGTGCCATTGCAATCACCTTGCAGACCAGCAGACATCCCAAAGGCATTGTCAAGCTGTGTATCATCAGCTTCAAGTAGCTCGGTGAACGAGAAATAAGTCTGGGGCTCATACTCGTCCATTCCAAAGCTGCCACAGCTAGTGTCATTCGACTGGTGATTAGCAGTGAAATCAAGAGGTGTAGCATATGCAGCTCCTTGGGGTAAATCCCACCCCAATAGCTCTGAAGCATCAACACTGTCAACCTCTGAAAAAGAAATTTCATTCGTATGGCTGAGACTGATGTTTCCAATCCCTGGAGGTTGATTTTGGATATTATACTCACTCACAGGTCTTCCGCCTTGGTCAAGGTATTCAGTACTTTTTGCTTGTGCTCTTCTTATAGACAGTTTCTGGTTACTTCCAGGGGCAAAGCTTGACATGTTCATTGACAAACCAACATCCATTGTATCATCACCAATCGGTTCAACTATCCCGTAAGAAGCAAGCAGTGGGTCCTGATCTGCTAAAGCATAAGTGTCCTCACTAGATAGCATAGTTGACTGAGATGATGCAGCAACTGTTTGTTCACTTAATTCTGGTTCAGGCTTTGTATAACCATCAGAATGAGGACAATGTGGTATGGCTCTTCTTCGGCACCTACAGCACCGGTATGCAACCAACTCACCAATCCTTTCTTCTTCAAGTTGCAAGGCATCACCATGAAACCAATCTGTATGCGGGGAATATCGAGATGTTAGAAAAACATTGAAAGATAACACAAAAAAGGATAATGCTCTAAGCTACAGCAATGCTAGACTTACTCCGGCACCTCTCACAGCGTACATACAAGAAATCCGGAGAATAAGCTTTGTCACAGAGACAGCATGTTGGTCTTATTGATGATCCTATACTATCCTTGCTTTTAAGGATTACATCATTTGCCCTGAACTCACTTCCATCATCCTTGTCAGTCTTATTTTTCTTCCATACGAGACCAAAATATGTGATCGCTTGAACTTTTTTAGGTTTCTTTTCTTTTTCTGACTTTGATTTTTTAGCTTTTGTCTTTGGCAAAGCTTGGACACCAGTGATGTTCTGAGTTACCATCTTTGCGAGTGGCTGCATCTCCACCTTCGCAGTTGGCTGGACTTTCTCATTCATAATTGGCTGAGCTTCCACCTTTGCAAATGGCTGTGTTTTCACGTTTACAACTGGCTGGGCTTTCACATTCATAGTCGACTGAGCTTCCACCTTCGCAAATGGCTGTGCTTTAACGCTTGCGACTAGCTGGGCTTCGACTTTGGGAGCAGGTTCACCAGAATGGGAAGAACTAACCTTAAACTTAACTCTGAGAGCGGTCACTGGTTGTTGGCCATTACTCTTTTGTTGAGGCCGGATATAGCTTGCATTTGTATTGTAGCTAGTAAGCATAAGATTCCGCTTCTGAAGGCATAACTTGCATATCAAACTGGAAGTAGCACTGCTTCCTTTGCTAACAACAGAACTTGATGTACACTCTTTATGACAATTACCTGAAAGTTATTTTTAGATAGCAACAATGTGTAAGTATCCGAAATATGAGAAATCAAACAATTTTCTTGTTGAATATTACAAGGGCAAATTTTGAAAATGAATAATCTAAAGAGCACGACATAGATCCATACCTTGACAAGTGTCGCATCTAACAATATCCCTGCATGTGATCAATGAAAATACAAAAGGTCGGCATTTCATAAATAATAAATGTATAATCAGCTTATTATCATAACAAAGTGGCAAAGTAGAAAAACCTGTAGATAACATCCTTCTTGCATGAGGTGCAGGGATAGACTTCTCCCTTGTGAAAAAGATAGGAAAAGACATCTCCAGCATATGCTTTTACTCGCCGTGGGTACAAATTGGTAAAACAGTTAGAGTCTGAAATTCCTGGAGTAGGCAAGGAGTTATCCCCAGCGTGCAGCTCAAATTCTCGCAGCATGTACAATGGCACATGGTTTTCAGAAAACCACAA
The DNA here is from genome assembly GCA_029449295.1 of Zea luxurians. Lineage (NCBI taxonomy): Eukaryota > Viridiplantae > Streptophyta > Magnoliopsida > Poales > Poaceae > Zea > Zea luxurians. Next base: position 57,179,218 of record JAOPSE010000021.1, on the reverse strand, counting down.
TTTGCTATTTTCATCCTGATCACCTTCTGATTCCAAGATATTTTTTGTCACACGCACAGGAAGATGCTTTTGGTTGCGAAACTTAAGTGCGTATCTTATCTTATTATCAATTATTTTTTTATCACAGACTACAGCATTTCTGAGAGCAGAAAAATCAGCATCAGAACTTTTTCCATCTGAGGGAATATGATCTGGAGGGATGAAATCCTTCCATCTGATGTGGGCATCAAGATATCTAACCTGAAAGAAATGAATATTAGGTTCATGCTAAAGTAGGTTTAACATGCTGCTCTTTGCAACATCAGGACAGAAGTGCAAACCTGTAAAGCAAGTTGAGATGAAGTCTGGCTTATTCCAACACATCCTCTCCAGACAAACTGCCGAGATCGCCTTGGAAATTTGGAACCTTCATGGTAAGATAAACCTGCTATCCACTGTTTACCACCTAGCAGGTAACAAAACAAGTCAACTTGTTCATGTCCTGGACACTGTTAGTGGATGAAATAAGACTACTAACAGTTAAACCATGTAATACCTTGGCGAGCAGCTTTTCTTCTGGTTGAATGTAGAAGAGCCCCCCTCTGCAAAGTATGTTTTGAAATATTTCCTCCAGTCCACCAAGTCCAGCTGTTGTCCTCATCAGTAGCAGTAGCAGTACCAGATTCAGATGCAACCGAACGTCTTCTGCCACGCCTTCCACCAACCCCACGTTTTTGGTATTGTGCAGGACGAGATGCGCCCGTTGTTGGACCAGGAGATTCCAAAGGCCAATCGTCTATTGGCTTCAACCAACTTGCAGAAAATGCTACTCCACGGATATTGCTTTCCAACTGCGTAGAATACGTAACAATTTTTAAAACAACAAAATCTAATTCATCTCTCACAGCCATTTATGATAATAACTTTTTCAGCTAGACTATTTATTTTTCTTTCAATAGCATAATTAGTGTTTATTTTGTTGAAGTGTATAAGTGGATTGACTACCTTCTCCCATCAGCTTAAACTTTTAGGTTGAACTGACTAGTGCGTCCACTCTAACATGGTATCAAAGCCATAGTCTTGAGTTCGAATCCTGGCAAAAGCTTTATTTGTGTCTCCACCCATTTATTTCCACATGTGCGCCTTTCTCTCTGGCTGTGTTTGTGTCTTTCTCTTTGGTTGCACGTGAGTAGGGGTATTGAAGCGTATAAGTGGATTGACTACCTTCTCCTATCAGCTTAAACTTTTGGGTTGAACTGATTAGTGTGTCCACTCTAACATATTGCACATCCAACTTGATTATCCAAAAGCAATTAGCATACAATATTATGGCATTAGGCATGCTACTATATATCCAGTCTTTTGTTCTGCCTACAAAATACATCATCTAGTCCTAATAATTATCCAAGAGTTGCGACAGTGAAGCACCAGATGGCATTGCTGCAACCTTTCTGTTCTTTTGTCAGCCTTGTATATTGTATGTTCATGACTTTATCGCATTGACTATATTAGGATAATTTTCTTTTCAAGTAAATTGTTTTTACACCATGTACAGTACTCTTTGTCTCACTTTGCACTAGAGTTAACAAATAATTTTGTTTTGCACCCTGTTATGTTAAAACTTTCATGGTACCTCATATAACATAATTGAAAACCATGAAACCTCATGAAAAAATCATTTCACGAGCCAACTGTAAATGGTCAAATTATTATTTGTGTACACAGTCTTCAATAGATCTGCTTTTATACTTGGGCCCAAGGCCTTGTAATATAGTATGTCCTTTTTCAAATTTTAAAAAAAAACATAGGTACAAGGGGTCCCCTGCCGGTGGGCTAAAGAATTCATTTCACAATGTTTTGCTCAAACGGAAACTTATTGTGGCATAGCCTGTCGTGAAATGAAAATATATGCAAATACTAGTTCAATGTGAAAGAATATATCTTTCAGTATTGAATCATTTTATTTCAAAAAAAAAACACCTCAATAGTTACTTTAAGTCAATGGTTTTAGAACAATTTTTCTAGTTTCTAATGCTGTATTTATAGTTAATTTCCTTTATTAAAAATACATCCAGGGATATAATGTATCCAGCTCAAGCTGAATAAAAATCTGAAAAATATTATTCTATTTGATGCCCACCCCAATGCTGCCAGCATTTAGCGTGATATGCTATATCAAAACTTAGTTGTAGTATTGAGAAGTACCAAAGAATGCCCAACAAAAAAATACAACTCACCTCAAGCAAGAGGGGTATTACAGTTCTGCAGTTCGAAGCTTCTTGTAGTTGCTGATGCCACCTTTCTTTCTGCTGCATATCTTGTAGTGAACCAACCAAGAGGCCACGCAAACTTTCCTCCATGTTAGCTAAATAAGCAACAATACTAGGAAAGTGGCTATCAGAATTTTTTATTACACGCATTACACTAAGAATTCGAGCAGAGCATTTAACAGCATTTGAAGTGGCCATGTTAAGAAAACAAGCCTTTTTAGTTCCAATTGCTGAACTTCTACAAGCAAGGCACCAACCACATCTATCTCTTGGGACTTCCATAAGCTTCTTTTCGGTACTCGGCCAAAGAAATTGTGTGGCTGCCGAAGAAAATGCTTTCAATTGTAGAGCATTGTCTGCAGCCATTTTCTTCCGGTGTTTCGCAGTCAGTTGGGATGCTGAAACTTTACTGTCATCGGATGTAATAACAGCTATATTGGCAGCAGCAGATGCTGCAATATTGCCATGATTGTAGAGGTTCATGTAAGCTTGTGGTTTAAAAGAAGACAATTTTGCTGTCTTGACACCACTCATGTTTCCAGATCTTTCCGGAAACGTCTGAAGGTGGTGTTTACCTAGAGAAGATGGACAAAATGATCCTGACGTCGCAGAAACGGTGGATGGGTCTGGATGGAAAATGCTCTGAGCTGGCTGCGCCTGTGCTATGTTAGACCCACCTGTTACAATGGATCCATTCTGATGAGAAACTGAGGATACCACAGATGGTCCAGAAGCTCCATTTCTGTGTGCATTATGTATGTTGTTCTGAGCTGACACAGTTTGCTTGAAAACTTCAGCATTTTTCTCAGTGACAACACCTAAGCTTGACTTGCATTTTTGTTCCTCCAGGCATTCGACTGAGCACATTGCGCTCTGATTAGCCACAAATTTCTGCTGCACGTTTGTTTGAGAAAGTGCTACTTTCACACCAACTTCTTTACCTGTTGTTGATCTCTCGTTATGAATTATACCAAGTAAATGTTTCCAGTAGTCCTTTATTTGCTTGCATATGTCCACATATGCATCTGAGACAGCAAGGCTTTGGAGGACCTTGGCAACATCATACTGATTGTAATATCTAGCATAAGACTCTGCATCTGAAGCTGTTTCGATCCTGCAGTATTTGATGGAACAAATACAAAGGAAACAAACTTTAGTAAACTAATAAACCCAGTGTATTACATGATTAACTTGCAAGAACTTACACCAGCAAATAGTTGCAAGTTCCTAAGAATAGTCTCCCACACATATCAATGCCAAACATTTGAGCTCCTCTTGCACCACGCTCAATTCTTGAGGAAGTTGGGCCAAGCTTGTTAACCACACATTCTGGACAGAACCAGTCGCCCTGAGGAAGGAAAGCTTTGTTTTGACCAATACATCTTGAATGATATGCCCACGGGCAGCCATCACAGCATACCAAAGTTCCATCCATCCCACATATTCGGCAATCATCACTATTGCCATCCTGAGACAGGACTGCTGGAGCAGTTTCGGGATTTGTTACATTTGGAGCACTTTCGAGAAGATTCTGGAAATCATTCGTGTTTTTGCAAGCTGAGGCCTTTGCTGCTCTAGTTGAGACTGATCTTGAACCAGCCTCCAAAAATGCACTAGATTCTATCTCATACTCCATCTCCTCATTGTAGCCTACTCGATTTTCCAGTTCAGTTTTGAGTTCTTCTGATTCAATGACATCATCACAGAGTACTTGCAGCACCCTCAACTTCATGGCAACAGGAAGTTTATAGTATTCGGCGACTAGAAGGCTTCTACCAAAGCTCTTCCCCCCTAGATTTTTAATGCAACACATCACATACAGGTACTCTAGTAAGAAATTTGGCCAAGTCAATGCGTCTAGTAATGTCCAATCCAGGTACCTATACACAGTTCAGGGGAAAGAAAATAATGTCAGAATCTTAAGTACAGAAACACAGCACCTAAGAAATAGTTACTGTGGTTAAGAGTGTATTGATAGAGTGCGTACTTCAGGCAATTTGAAGCCGATCGAGATCCTTCTGCAGATCTAGATTCAAGATGCCGCCTCAGAGCCCGCAGTAGCGAGACATGCACAGCATCCAACAAGTTATTCTGCACGCTGCAATTAATGGCCGCAACAAAATCGTCCAGTCCAAATGGACTCAGGAACAGCTGCACACTGAACGACCGCAAGAAGTTATAAACAGAGAGGAGAGAACTTATGGACTCTTCTGGCACAGGAATGTCGCCTGACGACGGAGGCAACTCCACAGCCTGTACAGGAAGGCATGGCTCAGATGTTTCTTCTCTAGTGAAATCTGATGAATTGCTCGAAGACTCAACATCCTCAGACATATCCGAGCCAGACGCACTATGCTGCAGCTCATCAGGCCTGGCAGACATCTCGCATCCACCAACCCTCTGCCTAGTACTTGGTGGCTCTTTGACCTCCAAGGCGCTCCCTGATGAAACCAGCAAGTCTAGCTTCCTCTTCCGGCAGCTCACCTTCATGCCTAATGCACCATTATCATCCGACATGAGAAGCTCCTGGAGCTGAGGAAGCCCCAGCTCCTCAGCGTGTCCGTCCTCAAACACCAGGCTGTAGACCCCAGCTGTGCTATCATAGGACACAACCTTCCCAATAAGAATCCTCGTGCGCCCTGGAGCGCTACGTCCAATGTAGCGGCCCACCAAGCCTGCCCCCACCTCCTCTTTCACCTGAAGACCCCCAGCAGGTGCCGTAGTCCCTTGATTCACCACTCCGCGGTCACCTTCCCCCGTCTTAAACTCGCTTTCCACACCAGCTGCAGTGCACTCTTGTTCCTGTTCCTGAGCATCGCCCTCTCGTTCTGCTACGCAGCCGCCATCCACCTCCATCTTCATTTCAGAGTACTCCTTGCCTGTGGAGCCACCCCCGTCCTCGTCCATCCGTGCTTCAGATACCACAGGAGCCACATCTGGCACTTCCCCCGCAATGCTGCTGCCCTCAACTGCCCCATTCGCCGGACCACCATCAGACCGCTCCTTGCCCGCGGCGCCACCCTCATCCACCTCGCTCGCTTGAGGCACCGCAGGACACTGCTCGCCCACAGCACCGCCTTCGTCAGCCACCACCCCCGGCTCTCCCGCCGGCGTCTCCCCGTCACGCCCACGCTCCGCCGCCGCGACGTCTCCACCAGCCCCCGCCTCACTGGCCGCTGTAGGCTTCTCCGCAGCAGCAACGCCACGGGCCATCGCCTCGTCACCGTCCGGCGCCGCGGAGGAGTCCGCGGCGGGCGCCCGATCGGAACCCTCCCGGCGGGGCTCGGCGTCCATGGCGGCACCGGGCACGGAAACCCTAGCGACTGCGCCCTACCAGACCATCCCCGCGGCGAATCGCGCGCCTCCGGGAGAGATTCCGTCGGGGCTGGTGAAGCGCGGGCGTGTGGAGGCGGCGCCGACACGCAGGGCGAGGAGGGACTGTGGCCCGGGCACGAATCTGGGAGCTGCCGATCTCGCCTCTCGTGCGGTGCGGCGGGCGGCAGCGAGAGGCCGGCGTGGGTGGACAGAGCGGGGGGGAGGGTGCGGTACGCGCTCTGCTGCGGGCTTGCGAACCCTACTGCGGCGCGGCGGTGGGGGGGGCGAGGCGGCGCGCGGCGAGGAGTGAGGTGGGAATGGAAGAGGCGGAGATGATGGGTGAAGAAGGGAGGGGAAGGGAAAAGGGAACTGGAACTGGAACTGGAACACGGGCCCGAGCCCCGGCCCGGGCCGAGCCGCACAACCGAACCGACTCGCACGCACCAGCGGACCTGCCTGGCTCGCGTCACTCCGGTCCGTGCCGCCTTGTCGGATCCTGCGTTCCGGGCTCGGATCTGTGCCCGAGTCGAGAGTGGCACCTGATCCACTCGTGGAGGGAGGGGATCCCGCGACAGTACATGTACACTGCGGATGGTTTAGCGGGCGGCGGGCGGCGGGCGGCGGACCCGGCGCGATGTGCAGGTGCAGCCCTCGTCGTGTCCACCGCGACCTGGCTGAACCGGGTCAGCTTGGCGCGTTCGCGTTCCACCACCACCACGAGTCCATTCCAGCACGGCACGACGACGGCTGCGGTGCTGCGCTAGTCCGACGGCCGCTAGCCCGCGATGGAGGGAGGCTGCTGCCAGTTTTTCAAATTCAAAAACGGTGGAGTGGAGGGAGCTGCTTGCTCAGGTAGGGAAGGTACCGGTAGGGCAGTGCAACGGTTGTGGGTTCGCTCGCGCCAAAGTGCCGCCTGTGCTGTGCGTGCGGCGTTGCCGCGTAGGCGATAGGCGTAGCACTCGCTTCTTGGCTTGCTCCTGCTCGCGGCGGTGTGTGCTCCTCCTTCCCGTATGCTTTGTGCACCCCCGCGGCCCTTGGTGCTTCTAGCTATTGGTTAGATAAGAAGTCACTAAATTTATGAAGTTAATTTAGAGAGCTGTTGAAGATTACTTTTATACTAACTATCTAAATTATTAGTTTGGAGATTCATTTAAAACTACTGGAGTTATTCTTAGAGTAGCCACAGTATAGATAGAACACTCTTTATAGCAACATACATATCATTACATATCATACTATAGGTATGTTTGGTATGGCTCTGGCGCATCCGGAAATGACTCTGGCTCTTGCTTCTCTTTAAGAGTAGCTCCTCTATATAACATAGTATATTTTTAACAAATCGTTTGGCAAAATAGCTCCTCTAGCATGAAAGAAGGGCAATATAGGGGACTGAGGGGAGGAGCCGCTATGAGCCTTTTTTTTGGCTCCGACTTCTCTATAAAAAAAATGTCCTAGTTCCTCAATGCTCTTTATTGTGAGCTCTTTTTGAGACCATTTGGGAGGGCTCCTCCAAGAGCCGGAGCTAATTTAGAAGCCCTCTCAAACAGGCCCCCAATTCTTATCGAACTAGGCAAGTATTGTGTATACTCGATTTCAGGGGCAATAATAGCCTTGCATGGTGGGGGTGCACTACACAATGTTATAAAGAACTTAGTTGTTTACTTGTAGGCCATATGTAATGCTAAGTATGGTGTAAAAACTTCTACATGAAACTAATGCATTGTTGCCCTAGATGATCCGGTAAATGCGGGCCTCGCACAAATGTCTCGCAGCAATTTAAAACCCTTTTTAATTGTTTTGGTGGAACTCTTTTAGTCTTCGAATATGAACCTTTAGAACAAGTGATTATACGACTATAAATAAATCTCTAGAATTAACATTACGTACAAAACGATTGCCGGTAGAAAATCGATTGTGCAACTACTACGGAAGTACCACGAGTGAGCAATTGCCCTAATATTTCATATTAGCATCTAGCATCTTAGTTCCTTATTTTAAACAATTCCTTCACATATACACCATGGATACGTGATTCTATGTAATAAAGAGTTTATGGAGCTTCTCTTAGAGTTACTCTAAGAGTTGCACTGGGAGTTTGCCAAATAAACCTTCAAATAAGAAATTGAATATGAAAAGTATATTACCATATCCCTCGAGTCCTAGAAGTATGATTCTACGAAGCTATTATAATCCAAACATAACCATCGTCTATTAATCAGCTAGCCAATAGATAGTAGTTGATAGGTAGCTAATTATTAGTAGAGACTACTTGGAACCACCATCACTAATAGGCAATTGGCACCCATGACCCCTATTATCACATATTAGCGGCTTCAAATCCAAAAAAATGGGATTGATAGTTAGTAGGTCCTTGGCTAGTAGTTAGTTGGTCTATTAGCGTGTATGTTTAGATCCATTAGTGCTAACTTTATAGCATTGTGGATTGGAGTAGGCCTTAACATTAACAAAAAAAAATTGTAACACAAAACTGGGGTTTATTTTGTAGATGTCTAAGTTCATAGCCGTCAGATTTTTTTTTCTATAAGTGGATTCTCTTGAAGGCAAATAATAGTTTGTTTAACATGGGCATCTCTTTCTATTAAAACCTGACCCCCTTTCAGGCTCTCCCCGCGCTTCACGGGCGTTTGCCCATCGCGGGTGCTGACGCGTGGATCAGCCGGTACAGGGTCGCGGACCCGAATGTTTTATCCAATGACATTGTGAGTGGTTCCGCGTCCGGTGTCCCTCCCGACCTTCTCCTCCCTCCCACACCCTCCCTCTCTCGTGGGTCGTCGCGCCCCTGCCCCTTCCCCCGATCTCGCCGCCGAGCCTGCATCCCCGGCATCGCCCGTGCTGGGCTGCCTCCACCAGCCTTCCTCTCCGCGCCATACCCAAGAACGCGATCTTCCTCGTAAGGCCTCTCTGTCATCCTCTCCCCGCTTCCCCCGCCCCCGGTAGGACTCCGGTCGACGCCCCGTCCACCTGTGCACCCCGACGGTGGCCTCCGCGGCCGCAGCCTACGAAGGAGGACGATTGCGCCGGGGCTGCCGTTCGAGTCCGAGGACGACGAGGACGATGTGGATCGGGGTGCACCGTGCACGGGGCGGGATCTTCGAGTCCGAGGACGACGAGGACGATGTGGATCGGGGTGCACCGTGCACGGGGCGGTGGCACTCGGCTGCGGGACTCGTGGCGCGCGAGCCCGGCCGCGGGGCTTGGCACGCTGCGCGTGGTCTGGGTCCGCACGGCATTTCGACCGTCCTGTCCATCCCCGCGATGGATAAGGATGGTGCCCGTAGTAAATCTGGTGCGACTCATCGTGGGTCCACTCAACCAGCCACCATCGCGGGGCTATCGTCGACGGCAACACACCTCTTCTTCAATCTGTAATACTCATGTTCTGTTGCTTGTATTCGATTATACGTGTGTACATCCTTATTCTTGATGTTTGGTCAGCTTCGTTGAGGCTTGTGAACTAGCTGGGTGGGGACGAGCATGAGCAGATCGATTTTTGAAGCAAAAAACTGCATTGACATGGCTACTCGAAGAGTCAGGATGGGTGAACATGGGGATGAGTGGACATGAGGGGAACTGGGGGAAGCAAGAGAGCAGTACATACCTGGTAGCTCCTAGCAGGAGCCAGGAGGTGGTTGACATATGTTTGTTTTCAGTTGCTGCCGTCCAATTCAATAAACTATTAACTGACTTTTCTTTCGTTTTTTTGGTAGATATTGGACTTGGAGAGGGGCTGGAATATCTCAACATCCAAACCTCCATCAATACAAAGCATAGTTCTGAACAATTCTCTTTCAAACTGAGCTCCAGCTACAAGTTAGAGTGATCCATGTTTGCTCTGGGAGATGATACTGTTTCTGAACTACTTTCCCCGTCACCTCAGTTGTCGTTGCCATCCGTCGCTCACCGACTAGATCGAACACATCCTCACTCAGCGCCATCCAAACCTATCTTAAATTTATCTAAAAGTTGCAGATAGCAGATAGTTGACAGCACAATAGATAAACCAAATTGATTTCTCTTCTTGCTGTCGTTGCTTTCTTCCGCTCACCTCTAATGTGTTGATTTGATCGCAGCAGGAAGCCAAGAAAGCCTCCAGCAAGCCAGCTCGTTCGCCAGCTGGGTCATGCTGCACGTCGCCAGAGGCGAGGGGCGAGGGCTTCCTCGCCAGAAAAGACGAGAGAGCCGGTACAGCCTTCCTTACTGTGTGACGATTCCATGATTTTGCTTGCATTGTTTGGATCAAGGATAGAACATAATTTGGATGCTTTGCTTGTGCAATTATGTCTGTACAGCTAAAAATGACATGTTATGAAAGCACCTCCATATCTGTAATGCCATGCAGGCTGCATTAGCTCTGCTTCTGCTTTTTTGTGAACCATAGTAGCTACTGACATGATGTTGATGCACTATTAAAACATAGATGATCTTAAATTGATAGAGTAATTATTTGTTGTATCAGCGAGCTTGGCAAATACCTTGGCCATTGAACTCAGTGACATTGTTGCTATGTAGATGGACTTTTCCAGTACTAGGATAACAGTCAGGTAATAGTGTAATACAACATGTTCTTCATGACTTTCTTGGTCCATATGCTCCTCTAGCAAATATTACCCATTGCTTTGAATGGTCTGCTTTTTCCTACCTCTTGGCATGTCTGCTGTAGAATGACACCAATTGAAATAAATCCAACTATCGCTTGGCCATCTACAAATGTTATACGTGATATCAAAATGGTGATGAATAGAGCTATGTTCGTAGGTTTTTTAGGCTCAATACCATATTTGTTTGTACACGGTGCAGGGGAATGTAAAAGAAAATGAAAATCTATACAAAAAAAGAATTGGACCTCACTGATTGTTCAGATTAGGAGATAACTCATATATATGATACAGTTTATCACATTTAGAGATAAATGCATATATACAGCCCAGTTTAACACATTCAAAGATAAATTTTGATTATGCATTCAGCTGATCACATTGGCTGATTATCTCAGGTACAGTGCACACAACGTGTTAGCAACTTAGCCTGATACAATTCAGTTGTATGTACATCTGTATGTTTACTTTAGATTGTACATTTCCACTTGAAGGTATGCCCGCGATGAGGAAGCGGATGATGACCAGGAAGAGTCTGGATGGAAAGTATATTCATGCCTTGTTCGGTTATTCCTATCCCATGTGGATTGGATGGGATTGAAAAAAAAATTATGAAAGATTTTAACTTGTTTGGGATTTAAACCCACTCAGTCCCACCCAATCCACATGGATCGAGAGCAAAACGAACAAGCCCTCATGAGTCAGTATTTTCTTCTGTTCTTGGTACAGGAACTCAACTATTGGCACTGTAGGTTCCTGTGGTTATTTTCTCTCTGCCTGTAATATTTTGCAGGGCTGAAATTATTCCTCCAGCTCATTGTTTCGACAAAAAAGATACCTAACAATCTTTTCTGTGGCACCTCTTCAACACAACCTTTATATTCCTTCTTGCACTTGTCGGAGTATTCTACCCTTACAACCATGGTGCACTATTTACTGCATTGGTTGTCATCTATGCACTCACTTCAGGAATTGTGGATACATTGCTACCTCTTTTTATTCTCAGCTGGAGGGGACAAACTGGGTATGTACTGCCTTTACCTCGTATAGTTATATGTACATGACCGGATTGAAATACTATCTTCAACTGGCCAGCAATGTATGTGGCCATCCAGGCCGTTCTTTTTCCCTGTACGCCAGTAGTCGAACGTATGTTACTGAGAAATTGTACCAGTCTTTGATTTTTGAAAAAAAATGTTAGATTCAGAAAGCATTTGATCCTATTTCATTTAATGATCTAGATGTAGATTCTCTTTTAAAACCGTATTAAAGAGTGTCATGAAACAAATAACATATGATTTTATTTGTTTCACTACGTACGTGATTGGCTTAGTGCCTTAGCGCCCGATAGGGCGCTTTTTATTCTAGTGAATTTCAAAGCATAACCTACAAAGCGGGCTGAAAACCGTCACAAGTTTGGATTTGTAAATGATATTAAGCACATTCGATATATCAATGCATCTTTTCTCCCTTTTTATCATTTTTTTTGCAACAGAGATATTGCGTGGGCCAATTTGTTCTTTCCAGGATGAAAGCTCCTACGCGAGCCCATCTTTACGAGGCTACCACAGTTATCGTGTTGGGCCGGTTTATTTCAAACAAAAAGAGGTGCCTGAAAAAAAACTGTGTTCTTGTTCCTCAAGAGTCAAACGCTTTTAGGTTCGACCAGATATATAGGAAATAGTAATATTTAGGCTATAAAATTTTGAATCTACTTTTATAGTAAATCTATTTGAAAACATAAACGTTGTTAATATTCTCTATAAATCTAGTCAGATTTAAATAAGTTTGATCGGCACAAAAAGACACAGTGAAATTCATTCTAAGATAGAGATAATGTTTTTTTTATGGCTGTCGCTCCGGCTTTAGCGGCACCTTCATTAATACACAGGAGTCAGAGCGGTCGTGCCAAGCATCTGGAAATGAAGCCAGAGCAGTTAATTTTTATGGCTTTCTACTTTAGTGAAGGCGCGAGTGCACGACCGCGACTGGTAGAAGTAGAAGCCGTGTAAAAGAGACACTTCATTTTTTTTATGGTGCCACTTGGTTTGTCCAGCACTATAATGTCCCTACAGGCTACAGCATCTATCAGTGCCAAGTAACGGAATTTTCAAGAAACAGTCGAACTCAAATGGTCATCTGTACTCTAACTCTAATAGAGTACTCCGTCCTTTTCCTTTTTATAAGGCGTAGTGCTAGCAGGATTTCAAAAAAAAACATATACAAGCATACTTTGATCATAGATCTTAATAGTGCATAGTTTGATCTTAATCGTGCATACTACGTGTAAGAATTTAAATAACGGCCCACGCACCAAAGAGGTCTCAGTACTACTGCTACGACAGATAACGTCCTGCTGTTACAGTTACCTCAGAAAAATGTTCATGATAAACAACAGCTACGACGTGTCTGAGGTGTCGCTTTGTTATTACTGTGGTAGGAGTACATAGATCTTTACATGGAAGTAACTATCTGAACCACAGACCGTGACAATTCCAGCAGCATCCAGTAGACCTGCAGTACAAAGGACTATTTCCCCATGGAAGTAACTATCTGTTACAGTTTCTAGATTGTATCGCTGACGGAGCAAAATTAGCAACGGGTCGCTTTGTCTGAAAGGTGATATCTCTGCTACTTATTAAAGTAAGCAATAGTAGTCTGCCGTTCTGTCCTCCCCGTTCCGCGTGCAGAAAAAAAAAATTAAACCGTAGCTGTTCAAAAATCGAACCTTGGATCTATTTTGAGCAGACTACCTAGCCTTTCACCCTCTAGCCAACATGACTCATGTTGAATTGTGTACAACTTCAACTAAGACGTCTTTTGTGTTTAACCCGTCGCCCACTCTATATACTCACTGAGTCTAGAAAAATATTTATAGCTTAGCCCCTGATCTTTCTAGAATTTGGGACGCAGTTCAGGAAATAAAGAAAATAGGGAAAAGAGTTTAGAAATTGATTTTTAGTTTAAAAATAATTGCAGAAACCCATTTAATTCATAGAAATTTTATATTAAATCCAAATGAGTTCATTCCAATTTGAATTGTGTACAACTTCAACTAAGACGTCTTTTGTGTTTAACCCGTCGCCCACTCTATATACTCACTGAGTCTAGAAAAATATTTATAGCTTAGCCCCTGATCTTTCTAGAATTTGGGACGCAGTTCAGGAAATAAAGAAAATAGGGAAAAGAGTTTAGAAATTGATTTTTAGTTTAAAAATAATTGCAGAAACCCATTTAATTCATAGAAATTTTATATTAAATCCAAATGAGTTCATTCCAATTTCTATAATTCTATAATATTATTTTTATCACATAATACCTCTGTTTTGTCATGAAAACAACAATAAAATTGATTTTCTAATTAATTCTATATCAAATCTGTACTACTTATTAAGTAAGCAATAGTAGTCTGCCGTTCTGCCCTCCCCCGTTCCGCGTGCAGAAAAAAAATTAAACTGTAGCTGCTCAGGAATCAAACCTTGGATCTATTGAGCAGACTACCTAGCCTTCCACCCTCTAGCCAACATGACTAATGTTGAATTGTGTACAACTTCAACTAAGACGTCTTTTGTGTTTAACCCGCCGTCCACTCTGTATGCTCACTGAGTCTAGAAAAACATTTATAGCTTAGCCCCTGATCTTTCTAGAATTTGGGACGCAGTCCAGGAAATAAAGAAAATAGGGAAAAAGTTTAGAAATTGATTTTTAGTTTAAAAATAATTGCAGAAACCCATTTAATTCATGGAAATTTTATATTAAATCCAAATGAGTCCATTCCAATTTCTATAATTCTATAATATTATTTTTATCACATAATACCTCTGTTTTGTCATGAAAAGAACAATAAAATTGATTTCCTAATTAATCCTATATCAAATACATAGAAACTTTGGAAATTCGTAACTTCCCCATTTTAATTCCAAATTGAACCGTTCCAGTTGTGTTAGTTTCGTATGAATATTTACTACGCAGTAACAACATTGATTATATCATGTTTCATACTTTTATAATTAGATATTTATTTATCCTATGTTAATTGGGTTAATCTATGTCTATTGGATTAATTTATTTAATATATTAATATAGTATTCTAACTTTATGGTTATACGATGTTTGACCATTAGTCTTGCAAACACACACTTACCTTTTTGTTTAAGCAAAAGCGTATGGTGGTACGTGTCCGATGACTAACGATGTACGAGGGAATTTCTTCCGGTATGTGTGAAACGTGCTCTCCAATAATGAGACCATGCAAATCGTAACATATATCGAAGTCTGTATAATACTGATGGTTGCAATGTAGTGATAAAACAGATAGATTATAAATAACAAAATTTATGTATGGCCAGAATCACAAATTGATTATGAAACATTTTCTCATAACGGTATAACACATGTTTTGTATATAAGTTATCGTAGTATACTGGTATTATATATTCCCGTTGCAACGCACGGGCATTCAGCTATCATGTATAGAAGTCTGCACGGTACTGTTGGTTGCAATGTAGTGATGAAATAGTTAGATTGAAATAACAAATTTATGTATGGCTAGGATCACAAATTAATTACGAAACATTTTCACATAACAGTATAACACACATTTGTTCATAAGTTATCATGATATTAAATGTTTCTGTTGCAACGCACGGGCACCCACCTATATGTGTTTATGTCTACATCTATGACAGGAAACACATCTACTACATCTCTCTCCAAGCTCACTTGCTACTATTGTACAATGTGTAGTAGTAGATAAGTATCACCGAGATTCTTGAATTATATTTTTGGATGGAGGTAATATTATTTAAAGAAGAGCTTTGCATGCTATTTCTTTTGTTTGAATAATGCATTATACTTAAATTTCCTTTTTTGCATGTGTGACATTTTTTCTTCGTAATATTTTTTTTCTATAGATCAGACTTGTGAGTCATTTTCATAAACCAACGCCAAGCATGAATCCATGTTTCCTACTTCAAACCCCAAACAAACTTCATGAGCAGGAGGCACTCGCGTTGTCGTCGCTCATCGATGACGAGAAGAAGCTTAGCGACTGTCAGTTCGACCTCTAAAAGCAGTCTTACGTGGTCGCATGCGCTGCTGTGTACGACAAGCTCCCGCGAAGCCGCCGCTTGGACGCGGTCCAGAGCAGCTGCACCGCGTTGTCCATCGTTAAGCAGTGGGGCCTCATGGTTGTCGCCAACGTCGATGACTCTCGGGTTGTTCTGGACACCGCATCCAACGACGACGCCATCACGCCGTCCAGCTCATCGTCCACCTGAAGCCCAACCTGCCACGTAAGTCGCTACTGACCGGACGTGAATTCTTGTGCGCTGGGATGATGGACGTTGCTGACGTTGTGTGGGTGTCCTCGAACATGATGTATGTAGTGGAATAGCGCATCCTGTGGTGCAACGACCAGGGGTACTACCTCGCTGATGAGCCCGGGGTGCACTTCGTTTGGCAGCCCAACCAAGAGTCATCGGTACTCGTCATGTCGCGTGCGTTCGATGACTACTATATCGAGGATTGTGACGTCATCTTGGCGCCGGAGGTGACACAAAAGAGGATCGACAACATTGACCAGTTTGTCATCCTCGCCATCGTCAGGGTAGCTTTTGTGTCGGCCTGCCTTTAATTCTCTTCGCAAACACATACACATTTACCTTTTTGTTTAAGCAAGAGCATATGGTGGTGCGTGTCTGATGACTAATGATGTACGAGGGAATTTTTCCGGCATGTGTGGAACATGCTCTCCAATGATGAGACCATACAAATCGTGGCATATATCGAAGTCTGCATGATACTGATGGTTGCAATGTAGTGGTGAAATAACTAGATTAAAATAACAAAATTTATGTATGGCTAGGATCATAAATTGATTATGAAACATTTTCTCATAACAATATAACACACATTTTGTATATAAGTTATCGCAGTATACTGATATTATATATTTCCGTTGCAACGCATAGACATTGAACTAGTTATACTATAATCTAACAAGCATCCCAGCTCGTCTAGTTCAGTTGCCAGCCGCCGGCTGCGGATTCAGATGTGTGTGATACCGACAACACATGCATGCCATTGCCATCCAATCCAACGTACCCCGCGCACCAGTCATCGTAACCGCCGCCGCCGCCCCCGCCCCGCGGCTGACTCCGATCCGAGTCCGAGCTTCGCGTCGAGCTCAGCAGCCCCGTGTCGCCACACGTAGTTGAGGCCCACGAGCAGGTCCGTGACCGCGGCCTCCGTCTTCCCCCGGTCCGCGAAGTGGAGCGTCTGCAGCAGCAGAACGGCGGTGCCGGCGCCGCCGCCGCCGTAAGGCGCGACGCTCCGCTGCTCGAAACTCCTCTCGGCCTGCCACCGGGCCGTGTTGCGCGCGAGCGGCGCGAGCCACGCGAGGGTCCGCCGCACCGTGTCCGCCCACAGCGCGGGGTCGGCGCGGGGCGCGGCGGCGGCGGCGGCGGCCGACGGCCTCAGCCGCGCGCCCACGGACGCCCGGAGGCTGCCCGTCAGCATGCCGTACAGCGCGTCCCTCTCGTCGGCTCGGATGTGGTGCGGCGCCGCCGCCAGCCTCTCGATGAACATGATCAGGTTCGCGTAGTGCAGCGCGAGACCGGCGCCGCCCAGAGACGCCTCCGGCGGGTGCGCCAGCGCGTCGCGGGAGGCGTCGAACACGGACGTCGTCGTCGGTGGTGGCCTGCCGTCGCCCAGGGAGTGGAAGCTGATGATGCCGGCGCCGCTGGAGTCGTCGTCGGATACGTAGCTGAAGCTCTGCGGGATCCACCCGTCCCTGCCCTGAGGCCTGCTGCTCCCCGTGACGACGACGCAGCCGATGAGGTGCTTGCCGGCCGCCGCCGGCCACCTGAGCTGCTGCCTCAGGCTCTTGCTCCTGGACATGAGGCTCTTATTGCTGCCGGTGGCGGCGGCAGTAGTCTTCCCGGACCTCGCACGTCGCAGCGCCGTCCGAGGCGCGTCGGCGCTGGCGACGACGTCGTCGGAAGGGTACACCATGTGCATGCTGCCGCTGACGAACGAGGAGCCCCACGAGAGCCGCGAGGCCCTGGACGACGCCGTCTCCTCCTCCTCGTCGTCCACGGCGTAGTCCAGGTCGAACACCTCGATGATCCTGGCGACGATGGTGAAGAGCGACCTGGCGAGCAGGCGCACGGCGTAGTCGAAGGTGCGCGGCCAGAGCGACGCGGCGCGGATCCGCTCCACCTCCTGCCTCTGCCTGGCGACGCGGCGCGCGCGCTCGGCCCGGCTGTTGCTGGTCCCAGTCCCGGTCCCGGCCCCGGTTTGCTGCTGCTGCTCCAGGTCGGCGAGCACGTCGAGCTCGTGGCACAGGTGCGCCGTGGCGGCCACGAGGCGCTGCATCTTGCGCGCCTTGCGGTCCATCTTGGCGCGCGCGGCGTAGCGCAGCCCGTGCGGGTCGGCGGCGCGGCGCTTGAGGAGCGAGGCGAAGAGGGCGTCGAAGCGGCGGAGCAGCGGGTCGGCGCAGCGCGCGGACAGGCGGGCGACGGCGCGGGACAGGTCGCGGCAGGCGGCGGCCATCTCGGCGAGCGCGAGCGCCAGGAGCGCGGCGTCGTCGTCGGCCACCAGCCGCCGCACGCCCTCCAGGCGGATGGCCTCCCCGCGGAGGCGCGCCAGGTGGTGGTCGCCCAGCGCGCGCCACAGCCCCGCGGCGCGCGACATGAGCGCCGCCACCTCCAAGGCCAGCACGCCCAGCTTCTCCCCGGCGCCCCGGGGCGTGCTCAGCTTCCGCATCGCGGATCCGCCTGCCTGACTGCGCTCGGTATGGGGCGCGGCGTCGCTGGGTTATGTATGTACTGTACCTGACTAGCCTCAAAAGGCGCCTGGCTGCGCGCCAACGGGCAACGGCTTTGGTGGTGGGCGAGGAGAGCTGCAGCGCGGTGGCATCGGTAGTGTCACGGGGTGGGCAGAGTGCGGTGGCGGGCGGGTGGGAGTTGAAACCGAGCGCGCCGCGGCATCGGCAGGGGGATTATTCCGTCCTCGTCGGCTCGTCGCTCGTCCAGGTGCAGTGCAGTGCAGGGTGACTGTGGCAGGCTCCGCGGCCCGGCGTGTCTCCGTGCGGGTGTCGTGGCTCGGGTACACCGCCCGCGCGGGGGTTCCAATGATTGGCAGAGCCAAGCCGTGTTGTCCTTGTCGCGCCACACCCACGGCAACGTCGGCTGGTAGTATGCTTTCCATACAGTAGAGCGGCGGCACGCATCGCCGCTCGACGATTTTGCTCGCGCCGGCCGCGGAAACGAAGTAGTTGTAGTGGAATCGTACAATCCACACACCCACACACAAAATAAAGGTTTGGACTTGCCGGCGGTTAAGATCCCGTCCAGACGGCTAGGGCTAGCTGCCAACGTGGGCAACAAATGGTATCTTCCTTTGCGCTTGTCTTCAGGACGGCACCCAACAGCAAGCACGCCGTATGGTTGCAAGATCGATCGGTCCTGGATTTGGGACAATCCTCAATAAAAGGGTGTCCTGATTGCTGCCAATGTGAGCAGCTTCCAGATTTTGGAAGACGGCTACTTGCCGTGTCTGGGCGTTCGACAGGCAGCAACGACACAGCCTAGTACAGAGAGCAACCAACAACGGACACCGTGCGCCTTCGTGCTCCTGCACCCAGGCCAGGAAACGCAGACCACTTAGCATCATCTCTCCTTGGCTGCAAGTAGCTTCTCTCCCAATGCTCTTGAAGTTCTTCTATGGACTAGCCTTTGATAAAACAAAATATGGGTATTGCTGCCAGAAGCAGGCCCAGACATTTGAGATTGGGTATTCAAAAATTCAAACGATTAAAGAATTTAGTATTCTAACGCTATTTTATATAATACATTATTGACAAATTAGTGTTCTAACACTATAGATCACAAAAAAACATGGGTATTCAATGAATCCCCCCTAGGCCCGCCCATGATTGCTGCCAGGACCAATATGGAGTCTCACACCATCAATACCCACGCTTCTCATTTCGGTGGACGCAAATCATCACAAAAGCACTCCTCACTTCACACTCTTTCGCACAGGAGACCTCTTCCTCCGTCAACACCTCTTCCCCTCCAAATCTTGTATCTAGGGACGGAGACGAGCTCAGCTCGGCTCGCTCATCTGGCGAGCTCGAAAAAGCGGCTCGGCGAGCTTCGGGCTCGCGAGCCGGCTCGCCGAGCCAACGAGTCTAGCCATAAACGTAAATATGCTCTCTAAATTATAATATAAAATCTTAAAAATATTTTAAATAACATATTTTAAATTAGTATAGATATATCACTAATATAATATAGAAAATAAATTATTTTTGTATAGTAATCTCAAATAACATAAATTATTGTCTACTCGGTACTACTATTATAAGCTAATTAAGATTTTATGTAATTGTCGAAAAGGAAATCTCCAGCTGGGTGGCGGAACGCACCCACCCTAAATCCTAAGATGAGGAGGGGGCCTAAGTGTTTTGCCTGTCTGCTAGATGGTCGATGAAAGCACGAGAGCACACAAGAGTTTAGAGTGGTTCAGGCTGTCGGAGCGTAAAACCCTACTCCACTGTGTGTAGTATTGCTGATACTCGAGAGCTTGGAGAACTTCCCGAGGGTCTAAGTGAGCCTAGATGACTTACCTTGTAACGTTGTGTGCCTTCCCTTTTATAGCTCAAGGGTGGCACATACAAGAATGCTGAGCCCCGACATGTAGGCCCAGGAATATAATGAAGGAATACCTAGAGCAACTAATGCAGGTGATGTCTGTGCAATCTCCAGGCCCATGTTGTCCGCAGCACGCGCAGTGTTGACATGCAGCGACAGCTTCCTTGGTAACGTACGAGTAATGATGGACGTAGCGCATGCGGCAGTATGGGCGTGCAGTCTGCCAATGGAACGGACATGCATGCCGCCTGTGGGATGGATAGGTCGCTGCCTGCCAGCGGAATGGACAGGTCTCATTAAATGCGGAGGCAACACATCACCTGCTAGTGGAATGGACAAGCACGTCGCCTGCGGAATGGATAGGTCTCATTAAATGCCGAGGCGGCACATCGCCTGTCAGCGGGATGGTCAGACGGCGCGCATTATCCGCAATAAATGCAGGGGCCACGTAACCCGGAGGCCTTACGTCAGGCCCCGCCCGTTGGCTTACGTCACGTGCAGTAGGCCACGTGGCAGCATCGAGTCTCTGCCTGGGCGCGGAGCAGAAGTGTATGCGGACAGGTCCGCACCAGATTGGGTCTGGACACGTGTCGACACCGGACCCCCGCCTAGGTCCTGTTCAAGGCCCGGGTATGTTCTGTCCTGGGACCTTGGGACCCCCTATGGGCGGCCCGGACCTCATACGGGGGGGGGGGGTCCAGATCTCATTCCAGGGGTCCGACCTGCACACGTGGGGGTCCGGGACCAACCATGGGGGTCCGAACTGTATATCCGGGGGTCCGGCGCTCTCCCGTGGGGGTCTAGACCACTGTTGACGCCATGGAGTATATCACCTTCTCTGGGCACGTGGAGGCTTTGGACCCGCCCATGTGGTGGAGTCGGGCGCTGTTGTGGACCCAGAATAGTCGCCTGTGATTGGGGCGAGCCGTGGCTTGGTCCCGCACACAGTACTTCTACCACATGACTAAGGGATAGCCACGTGGGTTCTTCGTCTTCGTACAATAGCAAGGAGTACCCTAGTTTTAGGGTACCGACAGTGGCCCCCGGGCCCACCTCAGGGGAGGATGCGAGCCTGCAGGTGGGGCCAAAACTTGTACTTCGCGTCAACATGGCATGACCGGTGACTAGGGCGCCACCTCAGCACGCGCCGCATTAACTCAGCGCATCTGGTGACGACGCGCTGTCAGTCCGCCCTCGGTCACATCAACTGTCACATCTGTCCCCGCGGCTGACTGACCCACAGCCCCACGTCTAGCGGTTCCATCGGGCCACGCGCGGGGCGCCTCGTTGCCGCCGCCTTGGTTAATAAATATCTCTCTGCAACGACCCCGAGGCGGTGCGCGATTGTACGCGGCGGTTTGCCTTTTTCGCACTCGGAGACCGGCACACCAGCTGCATGACTTGTGGGCCCGGGCCCCCATGTCAGTGACTAGGTCGCTTGGGCGCTAGGTGCGCGTCGGACGGGATTTCCTAGGGCGCGAGCGGGGGAGTCTTCCTTGAAAGGGGATTCTCCCCGCATGCAGCAGTTACGCTTTCGCATTCTCTCCAATAGCCGTGCCCTTTCGCCTCCGAGCTCTCTACGCCCCTTTGCATTCGCGCTCTTCTGCTTTCCGCCACCGTAGTCGCCATGGCCTCGCTGGTTCATCCCGAGCGTTTCCAGTCTGAGGGGGCACTCAACTTGGTGCGCAACCTGCTCGGATGGAGCGCGCCGGCGTTCGCCGGAAGGATCCGCGTCGGCGCCACTCCCCTCGGCGATCTCGCCGTCGGGGAGTTCGTGCTCTTCGTCGCCTACCTCTCTTGCGGGTTGGCGTTGCCGATCTCACCTTTCTTCCTGTTGCTGCTGAAGGAGCTCAGCCTTCAGCTTCAGCACCTCACGCCCCACTCCATCCTCCAGGCGGCCGTCTTCGCCCACCTATGTGAGATGTTTGTGGGGGTGGCGCCCTGTACCTCCCTCTTTCGCCACTTCTTCGTGCTGGTGAAGTCTAGAAAGGCCAAGGACCATCTGGCGCCTACTACTTCCAAACGAGGCTGGATTCGGCCGGCGCCTACATCTCCTCCCTCGGTGGCACGAGGTGGGAAAACTGGCGCGCCGATTGGGTGATCGTCAGCACCGAGGCCAACGATCGCCTCGCGCTACCGAGCGACGGGCCAAGGCTCGACCGAAAGCAATGGAGGGCCAAGCCATCCCTCGCACCAGAGTTCCTACCCATGTTGGACAAGATCAAGACCTTGGCAGCCGGTGGCCTAACGTCGATGCACGTGGTCGGCAACTTCTTGAAGCGTCGGATCGCGCCGCTACAGAGGAGGGCGTGCTTGTGTTTCTGGTTCACCGGCTCTGTCAGTACCCTATAACTGGGGTACCCCTTACTACTGTGCAAAGACGCAGTGCCCACGCGGCTATCACTTAGTCGTGTGGTAGAAGTGCTGTGTGTGGGACCAAGCCACGGCTCGCCCCGATCCCAGGCGGCTATTCTGGGTCCACAGCAGCACCCGACCCCGCCACGTGAGCGGGTCTGGAGCCGCCACATGTCTAGAGAAGGTGATGTACTCCAAGGCATCAACGGTGGTCCGGACCCCCGGATATATATTCCGGACCCCCAAGGTTGGTCTCGAACCCCCGGATATACAGTCCAGACCCCCAAGGTTGGTCCCAGACCTCCACGTGGGCAAGCTGGACCCCTGGAATGGGATCCAGACCCCTCCGTAAGGGGTCCAGGTCGCCCACAGTGGGGTCCCAAGGCCCTAAGATGGAACGTACATGGGCCTTGAACAGGACCCAGGCAGGGGTCCAGTGTCGACACGTGTCCAGGCCCAGCCTGGTGTGGACCTGTCCGCATACACTTCCGCTCCCCGCCCAGGTAGAGGCCCGATGCTGCCACGTGGTCTACTGCGCGTGACGTAAGCCAGCGAGCGGTGCCTGACGTAAGGCCTCCGGGTTACGTGGCCCCTGCATTTATTGCGGATAAGGCGCGCCGCCTGACAAGCGATGTGCCGCCTCGGCATTTAATGAGGCCTGCCCACTCTACTGTCAGGCGGTGACCAATCCATTCCACTGGCAAGCAGTGTGCCGCCTCAGCATTTAATGAGACCTGTCCATTCCACTGGCAAGCGGCATGCCTGTCTATTCCGCTGGCAGGCGGCACGCCCATGCTGCCGCATGCACTATACTCATCATCACTCGTACGTACCAAGGAAGCTACCGTTGTGTATCAGCACTACGCGGGCTGCGGACATCTGGGCGCCAGAAGATCTCTCAAGCATCACCTGCGTTAGTTGCTCCATGTATTTCTTCCATTATGTCCCTGGGCCCACATGTCGGGGCTCAGCAACCTTGTATGTGCCTCCCTTAGGCTATAAAAGGGAAGGCACACGACGTTACAAGGCACGCTCAATTAGACTCATTCACACTCACTCAAGCCAACTTAGGCGCTCAAAGCTCTCAAGTTCACAAGCAATACAACATACACACAGTGGAGTAGGGTTTTACGCTCCGGCGGCCTGAACCACTCTAAATCCTCGTGTTCACTCTTATTCTTCCCGAATCCATCTAGCAGGCAAAACGCTTAGGCCCCTCCTCATCTTAGGATTTAGGGTGGGTGCATTCCGCCACCCGGCCAGAGATTTCCTCTCCGACATTTGGCGCGCCAGGTAGGGGGCTCTTGGCTTTAGGTTTTTGCTTGTTTTCCTGCTCGACACCATGGTTCATATCGTCGAGCACCACGGTGCGGCTTCTGAAGACTTCCTCATGGAGGAGGAGGCTGTGTCGTCCATGCCACTGGGCTCTAGCTGCCTAGTGCCTGGTGCTGCTGCTGTGCACGCTGCGCAGCAGCACACTCCCGCTCAGTCGTCTCGGGCACCGTCAAGGGCTGCTCCCGGTGCACTGTCTGCAGCCAGGGAGTTATTGCGCCACCCCCCGAGCTCCACGGCCTCGCCCAGGGCCATGAAGCAATGGCGCGACGACGTAGATCGTCTCCTGGGCATGGCGCAATCTAGCTCGACCGGGCCTAGGCCTCGGTCGTTCCGGCGTCAACATGAGGCGTCGGCTTCGGTGCACTCGCCCTTAGTGAAAGCTGCGCCGACCGAAGATCTGCGGGCGGAACTCAACCGCCAGCGGGCGGGAGAGGACGCTCCAGTCTCTCTAGAGAGATCTGACGACTTACGGGCAGAACTCAACCGCAGGCATGCGGGCGAGGATGCCCGTGTCTCTCTGGAGAGGGCGCGCGAGCGCCGACAGAACATCGAGGGTCGCAACCTCGACCAAGACTTCGCTGCGGTCGCGCCGCAGACTCCAAAGGGTGCCTGGATCCAAGCGGGTGTCCCGTTGGCGGGCGTAGGCTGCGCCGCACTCGCGGATCATCTCCACGCGGCAACGTGGCCGTCCAAGTTTCGACCACACCTGCCAGAAAGTACGACGGTACGTCAAACCCGTCGGAATTCTTGCAGATATATGTCATTGCCATCACGGCAGCAGGTGGAGACACTGTGTCACACCCGGGCTTTAAGGGACAAAGCCGGGTGCATCTCATACATGCGCTAAAGAAGACAACATATATAATAACAGAGTGTATAGAGATAAATGTCATAATAAAATCAGAGTACTTATTACATAGCAGAAGTCTTACAAAATAGAAGATGTATATAGCAGGAACTAAAATCTATCCTTGGCGCTAGAAACCTGACTGGGAGACGCCACCTAGATCAAGTCGAAAGCCTTGGTGTTAGGCGGCTCCTCTTCGACCACCTGTTCTTCTCCTGTGGGGGGTGTGAGACAGCAAGAGTGAGCTCACACATGTTCATCGCTCAACAAGTTGTGGGGAATAATGTGACATGAACTCACCAAAGGTGGGAGTTCATGAAGTGTAAGGCTGATTAATGAAATAAAGGTTGAAGCTGAGCATTGCTTTTAGAAGTTGGTCAAAATTTTATTAGCAGTTACTAAGTGTAAGTAAATACCAAACCTTAGAAATAATAAATATAAGTAATAATAAAATAATCCCAAATGCAATGAAATGACAGATTAAGTTTAAGTTCCATAAATTAATCATGTGAGTGTCCGAGCCGCTCATGACCGTGAGCACAGCTAGTATACCAGTTTTACACTCTGCAGAGGTTGCGCATCTTTACCCACAAGTCGTGTTACCCATTTGCCACGGAGTTGATCAGACCCCATACACCTCTACCAAGGAAGCGAGGCAGGGTACCACTACGAGGCCTTTACAAAGTTCCACTAGCTTCAGAAAACCCGCTACAGTTTATAGGAATCTCCAGTGCAGGAATCCCTCGCCTGACCGCCATCGCAGCAAAATCAACCCAAGGACCTCCCTACACTGACCACTCCCCTACTACGCTTGCCCCTTTCGGGTAAGGTAATCATCCACTAGCTTCCCTAGTTAATCAGCCAAGGGCGTCCCATTAAACCCTTGTGGTAGCACTGTTTTCCCGGGTGGTTCTCCATGTTCCCATTAACATAATGATCTTATCATGAACAGAAAATAATAAACAGATAATAACAAGTGTAATCATGAGTAATAAATATCTCTATACCCAAATCCACATAAAGCAATAGCATGTACTACCCAAAAATTTAGTAGTAGAACCAGTGGTGAAGCAAGGTATAAAGATAGTCAAATCTAGGGTAACCTATTGGGTCCCAGCAAAATTAACCTATGCAGATCATTATGATTAATAAGAACATGAATGGGTAAAAGAAGTGATCAAGGGCACAACTTGCCTTCAACATGCTCCTGCTCAGCAGTCTCTACCAGCTGAACCTCAGGATCCTCTGTAGCTTGCTCGTCTACTCGCATCAACACAATACATACATAGTATAGCAAAAATTAACATCACACCAATCATGCAAATAAAATACACAGTAATAGTCTAGACATTAAAATAAGATCATAGGAATTGGAATCACTAAATTTGCAATTATAGATTTTAAGATATGAATTTCTGAAGGTTTTATGTATTTAGTACAAGATTAAGTGATAGATAAATTTTAATGTGTTTGTCATGCCAGAACAGAGGCACTAATGGCTAGACAATAATATTACAAAAATTTAGGAACTAGAATGGACCAATTTGGAGTTCACATGAATTTTATATGAATTATACAAATTCTAGGTATTGTTTTTATTTCAAAAACTCATTTTCTAATTCATTTTCCTGATTTAATCACCCTCTGGATTGCGCCTCAAATACCAGAAAGAGCAGGGTCCACGGCGCAAGAAACCAGAGACACAGAGCTCCGAGCAGTGGACCGCGGGTTGGTTCCTGGATAACCGAGGGGCTATTCTGCAAAATGCGCATGGCGAAAGGGTACAGGGTGATACAGGCCGTCCGATTAGAAATCCAAGGTCCAGATCAGATCCAGGCTTAAGTGAACCGGTACGCCACCTAAACCTTTGGATCAGAGATCCACGGTTTACATTTTAAATACACGAGATCGCCTTGGATCTGTCCGATTTGAGATCGACGGCCCGAACGAAGGGGTATCACTGATCTAATCAGAACTGTTCGGCAGTAGATCAACGACCATGGGCGCATCTTCTCCTCCGCTGGCCACACACGGCGGCGCTCCCCTAGCCGCGGCGGCGCCCATGACCGGCGAACTCATAACTCCACATTCTCGGCCCCGATTTCCGATTCGATGCAGCAACACAATGCAGAAGGCATGGAGATGGCAGGGATGGGCTTATTACCGGCTATGGTGACGCACAGGACCCTGCCCACGCTGCCGCCCGAATCGACGGAGGAAGAATGGCCCTGACGCGCAATTTGTCCGTCCCCGATGGTCGTACCCCGACGCTGGCGCCCCGGCGACCCTCCGTGCGTCCCGGAGGAGCACCCTGACCACCGGCAGAGGCTAGACCGGCGACCAATCGCAAGAATCGCCCGCGGTGGCTCTCTCTTTCTCTCTCCTGTTCGGTAGCTACAACAGACACAATTCCAGTGCGGTTCAAACTCACGGAGCTTCGGTTGGGAGGGCGGTGGTCAAGTTTATACCCTAGGTCTAGGTAGCCCCAACCCCACATCCCAGTCCGAACGGCGTGGTGACCGCAACGGCCATGCGAGAACCTCCTGGGAGCGATGTGTGAAGTCCGCCCAGGCTGTTGAAGACAATGGGTCTTCGGTCCGGGCCCCACCTGATAGGGAGACTACAAGGCTGGCGTGCGCGAGTCCATCCGTGGTCCAGGTGAGAGCAGTGGGTGCGTGCGGGAGTGGAGGAATGGGCCGCGCGACAGGGATTCGGCCCAACCAGGTTTGTTGTTCCTTTTTTTCTATTTTCCTTTCTCAAATTCAAGATTCCAAATTCAAATTTAAATTCTGTTTGACTTGATCTTTTCAAATATCCAATGAAAATCCTAAGACAAAGATGACGCCTATTATTTATTTATTTATTTTTATAATGTATATTCTTTTCTTTTGCTTCTAGTTTCTATTTTCTTCCTTTTTCATCTCCTAAATTTATATTCTGAGTTTTGGTTTGGAATTTGCACACACACAATTTGAAATGCTCCAGCAATAAAACTCTAGCATGATGCATATTTTAGTGGCATATATCTTATTAATTATGTTTTTTTAGCAAGGTGTTCACATGTGATGATACATAGAGGTCAAACTCACATATAGATAAAGAGAATTTGTTTCTCCATTTATATTATCTCTAACAACTTACAAATTGGGTATTACAAATCCTACCCTCCTTAACAAGAATCTCGTTCTCGAGATTTAGGAAGGACTAGGGAAAAGATGGGGAAAATCTATGCGAAGCTCTTCTTCTCTCTCCCAAGTAGCTTCATCTTCTCCGTGGTGACTCCATTGCACTTTGCACATCTTTATCACCTTATTTCTTGTAACTCGAGTCAAGGTATCAAGAATCCTGATAGGGTACTCAGCATAAGTCAGGTCATCTTGAACACTAAGGTCCTCCATTGGCAGCTGCTCTTCAGGTACCCTAAGACATTTCTTCAGCTGGGATACATGGAATACATCATGTACATCCGCGAGATGGTCGGGGAGTTTTAGTTGATATGCAACTTCTCCCACTCGCTTTAAGATCAAGAAGGGTCCAATGAAGAGAGGGGAAAACTTTCCTTTAACTTTAAATCTCCTCATACCCCAGATCGGTGACACCTTCAGATACACGTGATCACCCTCCTTAAACTCCAGTAGTCTTCTCCTATTATCAGCATAGTTCTTTTGCCTTGATTGTGCAATTCTCAAATTTTCTCTTATCATTCGAACTTGTTCTTCTGCCTCTTGAATAAGCTCAGGCCCAAAGAACTGCCTTTCTCCAGTCTGATCCCAATACAGTGGTGTCCTGCATTTCCTGCCATATAGAGCCTCAAACGGTGACATCTTCAAACTGGCCTGGTAGCTATTATTATAAGAGAACTCCGCATATGGTAATCTTTTATCCCAACTTCCACCATGTTTAAGAGCACAAGCTCTTAACATATCCTCCAGTACTTGGTTTGTTCTCTCTGTCTGTCCATCAGTCTGAGGATGGTAGGCTGAACTAAAATTCAACTGTGTATCCAAGCTCTCATGCAACTTCTTACAGAACCGAGAAGTAAACTGTGATCCTCGGTCCGACATGATCTTCTTAGGCACTCCATGTAGACAAACTATCCGAGTCATATACAATTCTGCTAGCTTGGCTCCCGTGTAATTAGTCCTCACTGGTATGAAATGAGCCACTTTTGTCAATCTGTCCACAATTACCCTAATAAAGTCATATCCTGCTGGAGTGCGGGGTAGTCCAACAATGAAATCCATACCAATTGCTTCCCATTTCCACTCAGGAATCTTAAGCGGGTGCAATAGTCCAGCTGGTCTTTGATGCTCGGCCTTGACTCTTTGACACACATCACACTTAGCCACATGTGCAGCAACATCTCTTTTCAGTCCATACCACCAATACTTCTGCTTCAAATCTTGATACATCTTAGTGCTACCAGGGTGGATAGAGTAGTCAGAATCATGAGCTTCTTTCAATATATTCTCACGAAGGCTATCAATCTCCGGAACACATATCCGATCCTTGAACCATATGGTGCCTTGCTCATCCTCCGTGAATTCTGGACCTTTACCTTCCATAATCAGATCCTTAATCTCTTGAATTTTTACATCACCCACTTGACCTTTATGAATTTCTTGCTCCAAAGTAGGTTCCAATTCAATGGTAACTCCTTCTGTATGAGTAACAATTCCCAGGTTGAGTCTTTCAAAATCTTTTGCTAATTCATCGGGTAGCTGGACAACAAAAGCGGAGTAAACATGCTCCCTCCGACTTAAGGCATCTACAACCAAATTTGCCTTGCCCGGGTGATAGTGAATCTCCAAATCATAATCCTTAATGAGCTCCAACCAATGGCGTTGCCTAAGGTTGAGATCCTTCTGAGTGAATATATACTTCAAACTCTTATGATCCGTGTACACTTGACACTTGGTTCCCATAATATAATGCCTCCATATCTTAAGTGCATGCACACCGACTGCCAGTTCCAAGTCATGAGTGGGGTAGTTCAATTCATGCTTCCGCAACTGACGAGACGCATAGGCGATCACATGTCCTTCTTGGATGAGCGCACATCCTAATCCTTGTCCACATGCATCACAATAAATGTCAAATCCCTTCTGTAGATCTGGCATAATCAACACTGGTGGTGCCATCAATCTCTTCTTCAATTGATCAAAGTTGTCTTGACATTTCTCGTCCCACTTAAATTCTTTTCCTTTCTCCAGAAGCGAGGTCATAGGCTTGGCAATCTTAGAGAATCCTTCAATAAATCTCCGATAATATCCTGCAAGCCCCAAGAAACTCCGAATCTCAGTGACGGTAGTGGGCACGATCCATTCCATTATCTCCTTCACTTTAGCAGGATCCACTGCTATTCCTCCATTAGAAATAATATGTCCAAGGAATGGCACCTTATCAATCCAAAACTCGCACTTACTGAACTTGGCGTAGAGTTGATTATCTCGTAGCTTCTGTAGCACCAACCTCATATGTTCTTCATGATCACTTTCACTCTTAGAATAGATAAGAATATCGTCGATGAACACCACGACGAATCTGTCTAAATACTCCATAAACACCTTATTCATCAAATTCATAAAATAAGTTGGTGCATTGGTTAATCCAAACAACATAACAGTGAACTCATATAATCCATATCGGGTTGAGAAAGCCGTCTTAGGAATATCCGATGGTCTAATCTTCATTTGATGGTATCCCGATCGGAGATCAATCTTCGAAAATACCCTAGCTCCTCTCATCTGATCAAATAAATCCTCAATGCGGAGTAACGGATACTTGTTCTTTACAGTAACATCATTAAGTGATCTGTAGTCCACACACATCTGTTGCGAACCATCCTTCTTCTGCACAAACAGCACTGGTGCTCCCCAAGGTGAGGAACTCGGACGAATGTGTCCAACCTCTTGTAACTCCGTTAACTGCTTCTTCAGCTCCTTTAACTCTTCTACAGACATCCTGTATGGTCGCTTAAGTATAGGGGCAGTTCCAGGTAAGAGATCAATCACAAACTCAACTTCCCTATCTGGTGGCATCCCTGGTAACTCCTCTGGAAAGACATCCGAAAAGTCTCTAACCACACGGATGTTGTCACCAACAAACTCCTTAGCTATAAAGTATATCGCCCGTTTGGAAGAGGTGGTTACTGCAATTTGAACTTGAAACGTTTCTCCTTTAGGGCTAGTGAGTTCTATAGTACCCCTACCACATGCTATAATGGCCTTTGCCTTCCTTAACCATGACATACCAAGAATCAGATCTATACTGCTTGCCTCTAATATTATAGCAGTAGCTCCAAACTCTTCCCATAATAGTTAATGTCAATCTATGTGTCATTTGATTTGCCTCAATAGGCCCTTTAGGTGTGATTACAATCATTGGTTTTCTCATGTTTAGCAGTGGTTTCTCATTTGTGTTGGCATATCGAGCAGACATGAATGAATGTGTAGCACCAGAATCAAATAATATTGTTGCAGAAATAGCATTAATGTAAAACATACCAAGTATGATGTCAGCACCATCAAGAGTAGCATCAACGCTGACTTGGTTCACCCTGGCTATAGAATATCCCTTGCCTAGAGTCTGTTGCTTGTTCTTAGCTAGTGTACCAGAATTCCCCATTGGACAAGCATTAGCATAGTGCCCAACCTGACTGCACTTGAAGCATGTAGGGCCAGTCTTCTGTCCTGTAGGCCTCATCGGGGTGCCAGTGGGAGTAGCCTGACGAGTAGGAGGTGTCCGTGGAGACCCCTGTGGAGCGTACTGAGTTGGGCGTGGTCCTCCTCCTGGACGAGTAGGTGTTCCTTGTGGCGAAACGTAGTGGGGACGAACACTGCTGCTACCCTGCCCCTGTGAGATAGCCTTCCTCTTCAAATCTCCCAGTTGAACACGCTTGTGTTCAATAGCAAGAGCCTTATCCAGCAGCATCTGAAATGATGGAAATGTGTGTGCAACCAGTGCGTACTATAGGGGTCCATTTAGTCCTTCAATGAAGTGCTCCTCTTTCTCTCATCCTCAGCAACCTCATCTGGAGCATATCTCGATAGCTGAATGAATTTATCTCTGTACTCGCTGACAGACATGTTGCCTTGTTTTAATGACAAAAACTCCTTCTTCTTAATCTTCATCAATCCAGCTGGAATGTGGTAGTTTCTAAACTGTGTACTGAATTCCGCCCAAGTAATAGTATCAACAGCATCATAGGCAGCAGTATAAGAATCCCACCAATCAACAGTAGGACATGTCAGACGACCAGAAGCATAAAGAACCTTCTCTCGGTCTGAGCATTGGGCGATGTTGAGCATCTTCTCAATTGACTTCAACCAATCATCTGCATCAAGTGGATCTGGCGAACTGGTGAAGGTCGGTGGCTTATGACTCATAAATTCCTGGTGCTTATCACGAGGTGGAACTGGTGGTGGTGGTGGAGGCAATGGCGCTTGTTGCTGTTGCTGCTGTTGCTGTTGTTATTGAAATTGCTGCTGCAGCTGTTGTTGCACCCTTCTCTCTTGGCGTATCTCTTCTCGCTCCTGGCGCAACTCCTGGCGTATCTCTTCTCGTTCCTGGCGCATCTCCTGGCGTTCTTGCTGCATCTGAGCACGCATATCTGCCATGGTGTCCGCTATTTGTTGCATCATCCTCATCTGAGCTGCAACTAGGGGGTCAACTCCGCCCGGTGGAGGATTAAAAGGATTCATCTCTGCTGGTTGTGGCTGGGGTTGTCTATATATCCACCGAGTGTGTCGATTAGGAGGCAAATCAATTCCACCGCCCCACCTGGTATTGACCATCTGAGTTAGATACATATGGTAAGAGAATAGTAGACAAGGCGGTAATTACGAATCATGTTACTTTGGGGGATTTATCAGCTAAGCAGTTTAACGTTTTATCTACCATAGCTAATTCATTACCTTATAGTGGTACATACTAAGATGTCCATATATAATATTTCAATCAATCAAAGAAGCAAATCAGACATTTATCATCAGAACAATCAAACAACATTTTTAAATATAGAAAATAGTTTTGATTTTGTCTTAGGCCTCCTATCTTCTAAGAAGGTCATACATGTAGGACTCCAAGGTGTGAAATCCATCTTGTCTCAGAGTAGAAAAGGTAAGAATGATCAGAGTATAATAGTAGAAGGTGAGACAGGATCAAGATAAGTATAGAAAGAATCAGAGTAAGGTAAGTATAGAATGAATAAGAATAAGATAAGTAGGTAAGGGTTTGTCCATTTCTATCTAGGTTTCGTCCTACAGTCAACATTTGCTCTGATACCACTTCTGTCACACCCGGGCTTTAAGGAACAAAGCCGGGTGCATCTCATACATGCGCCAAAGAAGACAACATATATAATAACAGAGTGTATAGAGATAAATGTCACAATAAAATCAGAGTACTTATTACATAGCGAAAGTCTTACAAAATAGAAGATGAATATAGCATGAACTAAAATCTATCCTTGGCGCCAGAAAGCTGACTAGGAGACACCACCTAGATCAAGTCGAAAGCCTCGGTGTTAGGCGGCTCCTCTTTGACCACCTGTTCTTCTCCTGTGTGGGGGGGTGTGAGACAGCAAGAGTGAGCTCACACATGTTCATCGCTCAACAAGTTGTGGGGAATAATGTGACATGAACTCACCAAAGGTGGGAGTTCGTGAAGTGTAAGGCTGATTAATGAAATAAAGGTTGAAGCTGAGCATTGCTTTTAGAAGTTGGTCAAAATTTTATTAGCAGTTACTAAGTGTAAGTAAATACCAAACCTTAGAAATAATAAATATAAGTAATAATAAAATAATCCCAAATGCAATGAAATGACAGATTAAGTTTAAGTTCCATAAATTAATCATGTGAGTGTCCGAGCCGCTCATGACTGTAAGCACGGCTAGTATACCAGTTTTACACTCTGCAGAGGTTGCACATCTTTACCCACAAGTCGTGTTACCCATTTGCCACGGAGTTGATCAGACCCCATACACCTCTACCAAGGAAGCGAGGCAGGGTACCACTACGAGGCCTTTACAAAGTTCCACTAGCTTTAGAAAACACGTTACAGTTTATAGGAAGCTCCAGTGCAGGAATACCTCGTCTGACCGCCATCGCAGCAAAATCAACCCAAGGACCTCCCTACACTGACCACTCCCCTACTGCCCTTGCCCCTTTCGGGTAAGGTAATCATCCACTAGCTTCCCTAGTTAATCAGCCAAGGGCGTCCCATTAAACCCTTGTGGTAGCACTGTTTTCCCGGGTGGTTTTCCATGTTCCCATTAATATAATAACCTTATCATGAACAGAAAATAATGAACAGATAATAACAAGTATAATCATGAGTAATAAATATCTCTATACCCAAATCCACATAAAGCAATAGCATGTACTACCCAAAAATTTAGTAGTAGAACAGTGGTGAAGCAAGGTATAAAGATAGTCAAATCTAGGGTATCCTATTGGGTCCCAGCAAAATTAACCTATGCAGATCATTATTATTAATAAGAACATGAATGGATAAAAGAAGTGATCAAGGGCACAACTTGCCTTCAACGTGCTCCTGCTCAGCAGTCTCTACCAGCTGAACCTCAGGATCCTCTGTAGCTTGCTCGTCTACTCGCATCAACACAATACATACATAGTATATCAAAAATTAATATCACACCAATCATGCAAATAAAATACACAGTAATAATCTAGACATTAAAATAAGATCATAGGAACTGGAATCACTAAATTTGGAGTTATAGATTTTAAGATATGAATTTCTGAAGGTTTTATGTATTTAGAACAAGATTAAGTGATAGATAAATTTTAATGTGTTTGTCATGCCAGAACAGAGGCACTAATGGCTAGACAATAATATTACAAAAATTTAGGAACTGGAATGGACCAATTTGGAGTTCACATGAATTTTATATGAAATATACAAATTCTAGGTATTGTTTTTATTTCAAAAACTCATTTTCTAATTCATTTTCCTGATTTAATCACCCTGTGGACTACGCCTCAAATACCAGAAAGAGCAGGGTCCACGGTGCAAGAAACCAGAGACACAGAGCTCCCAGCAGTGGACCGCGGGTTGGTTCCTGGATAACCGAGGGGCTATTTTGCAAAATGCGTATGGCGAAAGTACGGGGTGATATAGACCGTCCGATTAGAAATCCAAGGTCCAGATCAGATCCAGGCTTAAGTGAACCGGTATGCCACCTAAGCCGTTGGATCAGAGATCCATGGTTTACATTTTAAATACACGAGATCGCCTTGGATCCGTCCGATTTGAGATCGACGACCCGAACGAAGGGGTATCACTGATCTAATCAGAACCGTTCGGCAGTAGATCAACGGCCATGGGCGCATCTTCTCCTCCGCTGGCCACACACGGCGGTGCTCCCCTAGCCGCGGCGGCGCCCATTACCGGCGGACTCATAACTCCACATTCCCGGCCCCGATTTCCGATTCGATGCAGCAACACAATGCAGAAGGCATGGAGATGGCAGGGATGGGCTTATTACCGGCTATGGCAACGCACAGGACCCTGCCCACGCTGCCGCGCGAATCAACGGAGGAAGAATGGCCCTGGCGCGCAATTCGTCCGTCCCTAATGGTCGTACCCCCGTGCTAGCGCCCCGGCGACCCTCTGTGCGTCCCGGAGGAGCACCCTGACCACCGGTAGAGGCTAGGCCGGCGACCAATCGCAGGAATCGCCCGCGATGGCTCTCTGTTTCTCTCTCCTGTTCGGTAGCTACAACAGACGCAATTCTAGCGTGGTTCAAACTCACGGAGCTTCGGTTGGGAGGGCGGTGGTCAAGTTTATACCCTAGGTCTAGGTAGCCCCAACCCCACATCCCGGTCCGAACGGCGTGGTGACCGCAACGGCCATGCGAGAACCTCCTGGGAGCGACGCGCGAAGTCCGCCCAGGCTGTTAAATAGGATGGGTCTTCGGTCCGGGCTCCACCTGACAGGGAGACTACAGGGCTGGCGCGCGCGAGTCCATCCGTGGTCCAGGTGAGAGCAGTGGGTGCGCGCGGGAGTGGAGGAATGGGCCGCGCGACAGGGATTCGACCCAGCCAGGTTTGTTGTTCCTTTTTTTCTATTTTCCTTTCTCGAATTCTCAAATTCAAGATTCCAAATTCAAATTTAAATTCTGTTTGACTTGATCTTTTCAAATATCCAATGAAAATCCTAAGACGAAGATAACACCTATTATTTATTTATTTATATAGTGTATATTCTTTTCTTTCGCTTCTAGTTTCTATTTTCTTCCTTTTCCATCTCCTAAATTTATATTCTGAGTTTTGGTTTGGAATTTGCACACACACAATTTGAAATGCTCCAGCAATAAAACTCCAACATGATGCATATTTTAGTGGCATATATCTTATTAATTATGTTTTTTAGCAAGGTGTTCACATGTGATGATACATAGAGGTCAAACTCACATATAGATAAAGAGAATTTGTTTCTCCATTTATATTATCTCTACCAACTTACAGATTGGGTATTACACACTGCTATGATGGTAACATACTTTCATGTAGCCTTGTCTGGGCCGACCCGGACTTGGCTCATGAACCTTGCCCCAGGATCGATCTACTCCTGGGAAGAGCTCTGC
The DNA here is from genome assembly GCA_029449295.1 of Zea luxurians. Classification (NCBI taxonomy): domain Eukaryota; kingdom Viridiplantae; phylum Streptophyta; class Magnoliopsida; order Poales; family Poaceae; genus Zea; species Zea luxurians. The sequence continues at coordinate 57,143,231 of JAOPSE010000021.1, read as the reverse complement.
GCGCAGTTCACCGTGAACTTCGCCAGTGCTTACCAACAGCTTGGCGTGGAGGCACACCTCCATGCAGTAAGGCAGGAACCCGGGGAAACTCTCCGGGCCTTCATCTCTCGCTTCACCAAGGTACGGGGCACTATACCTCGTATCTCAGAATCTTTCATCATCACCGCTTTCCGCCAGGGGTGCATGATGAAAAGATGTTGGAGAAGTTGGCCACGCACGACGTGGAAACTATCACCACACTATTCGCTCTGGCCGACAAGTGCGCTAGAGCTGCCGAGGGTCGAGCATGGCACTCGGCACCATAGACCGGGGTCGCCCAGACGGGTGGCTCAGGTGCCGTCGCCCTGGACGGCAAGAAGAAGAAGAACCACGGCCACGAGACGCCGCAGACTGCTGCTCCAGTCATCGCGGCTATGGCTGGGGGCCGGATCGAGTGCAACAAGCGCCCACGGCCACAGGGGGCAACAGCGGCTCATGCCCTATGCACCCCAACAGCCGCCACAGCGCCACGGAGTGCCGCGAGATCATCAAGCTCACGAAGCATGTCAGCGAGCAGCACGAGCAGTCCTCCAAGGATGGCTCCCCACCCCGTCGCCGGCCTGGCATGGAGAGGGCCGACGACGTTGATGTGGCCGCTGGGGAACAGGACCTCGGGTACCAGTCACTCGAGGGGGACCTCAAGGACGTATTCACCAGAGACTCTAACTCCGGTGGCGAGAGCGACTGCCGCAAGAAGCTGTACGTCATGTACGACGGAAGCTGGGAGCTCACCTCCCGCAGGAACGTCAAGTCCCTACGCCGCGAGGTCCTGTCGGTGACCCCAAGGGTCCCGAAGGCTGCTCCACACCAGCGGTGGAGGAGTACCACCATCTCCTTCGGGGCATCCAACTGCCCCGACAACATGGCAGGGGCCGGTATATTACCGCTCATCACCGCCCCTGTCATCGCCAACATGCGGCTGCACCATGTGCTGATCGACGGCGGGGCAGGCCTCAACGTCATCAGCCATGCTGCGTTCAAGCAGCTGCAGATCCTAGGGTCCCGTCTAGGACCCTCTCGTCTATTCTCTGGAGTGGGTGCCCAACCGGTGTATCCCCTTGGGAGCATCATGCTCCCAGTTACATTCGGGACCGAGGTAAACTTCCGCACGGAGAACATCTAGTTCAACGTCGCAGAGGTTAACCTCCCCTTCAACGCCATCATCGGCAGGCCGGCCCTGTACCGGTTCATGGCCATTGCCCATTACGGGTATTTGGTCCTCAAGATGCTGCCCCGTGCTGGGGTCCTCACCGTGCAGGGTGACCGCGCCGCTGCGGTGACGGCGGTCGAGAAGCTGCACGCCCTGGCGGCAGAAGCTACTCGCCTGGACGATGGGGGGAAGGGCCCCTCGACCTCCGGTACCAAGGCGCCTGGCAAGGTGCCAAAGGTACAGCCGTCCAGAGCAGACGGTGGACCCGTGAAGACCATCCAGGTCGGCGTGGACTCCTCCTAGACCACCCGCATCGCGGGCAATCTAGGAGAGAAATAGGAACTCACGCTCGTCACCTTCCTTTAGGCAAATGTTGATGTTTTCGCTTGGGAACCATCACAGATGCCTGGGATCCCTAGGGAGGTGATTGAGCACCATGTGAAGATCCACCCCGACGCTAGGCCGGTGAGCCTGAAGCCTCGGAGACAGTCCGTTGAGCGGCAGGACTTCATCCGTGAGGAGGTCCGGAAGGTGTTGACGCCGGCTTCATTGAGGAGGTCCATCACCCTGTGTGGCTGGCCAACGCAGTCATCGTCCCTAAGGCGAACGGGAAGCTTCTGATGTTTATCAACTACACCAGCCTAAACAAGGCATGTCCCAAGGACTCGTATCCACTTCCACGCATAGATCAGATCGTGGACTCTACCTCCAGGTGCGACCTCTTGTCCTTCTTAGATGCCTACTCTGGTTTTCATCAGATCCGGATGGCTAGGGAGGATAGGAAGCATACCGCTTATATAACAGTGGATGGGCTCTACTGCTATGTTGTAATGCCCTACGGTCTGAAGAACGCCTTACCAACATTTGTACGGGCGATGAGTAAGACCTTCGGGGACTTGATTAGGGACAAGGTTGAGATATATGTCGATGACATCATGGTCAAGACTAGGAGGGGGCCGACTCTGGTTGAAGACCTAACCCTGGTCTTTGACAAGCTGCGGGCAACATACACAAAGCTAAACCCAGACAAATGCGTCTTTGGTGTCTCCGCTAGGAAGCTGCTAGGATTCCTGGTTTTGCACCGGGGGATTGAAGCAAACCCGGAGAAGATCAGGGCGATTGAGGCGATGAGGCCTCCAGCCCACATCAAGGGCGTCCAGAAGCTGACGGGGTCATTAGCCGCCCTTAGCCGCTTCATTTCGAGGCTGGTTGAGAGGGCGCTACCTTTCTTCAAGCTCCTGCGAAAATCTAGTCCGTTCTCTTGGACCGAAGAGGTTGAGCAAGCCTTTCAAGAGTTGAAGCAGCACCTGGTGACCCTACCAGTATTGGTAGCTCCAGACCCTGGGGAGCCGTTGTACTTATACACCGCGGCGGCCGCAGAAGTGGTGGGCATGGTGCTGGTTGTGGAAAGGGCGGTGCAAGAAGGCCAAGAACTTGAGGGCCCAGGACCAGCTATAGGGGTCTGGACCGTTCAGAGGCTGGTCTACTACGTCAGCGAAGTCCTCCATGAGGCAAAGACTAGGTACCTTGAGACGCACAAGCTCCTCTATGCTGTACTTGTTACGTCCAGGAAGCTGCACCACTATTTCCAGGCACACAAGGTTGTGATGGTGACCTCCTTTCCGTTAAGGGACATCCTCCACAACTCTAACGCCACAGGCAACATCGCCAAGTGGGCTGCGGAGCTCGCTGAGTTCTAGCTGGACTTCCAGCCTTGCCACGCTTTCAAGAGCCAGGTCCTGGCTGACTTCATCGTGGAGTGGACACCACCCCCAAGCGCCCCCGGGGGTCCGGATCCCGATTCGGACCCCACACCTGCGGAGCCCAAGGGTCCGGTCTTCACCGAGCCCCACTGGATGCTCTTCTTCGACGGATTCACCCGCTAGTAAGTTGACGGGGCTGGGGTGGTCCTCGTCGACCCAAGCGGAGATCAAGTGAAGTACATGGTGCACCTTAAGTTCAAGGCCACCAACAACATGGCAGAGTACGAAGCACTTATCTTCGGCTTGTCTGCGGCCCTATCCCTGGGGATCCGCCAGCTCCTCGTGAAGGGGGACTCCTAGCTGATCATCAAGCAAGTCTATGGGGAATGTAGCTGCAACGAGCCTAGGCTCGCGGCTTACCTCCTCCACGTAAGGAAGCTGGAGAAGGACTTCACAGCCCTGGAACTGCAACATGTTCCTCGGGCTGACAACTCAGCGGCAGATGACCTCTCCGTGAGGGCATCAACCGGGGCACCCGTGCTCGGGGGCATCTTTTAAATACGGCTGCTGAGACCCACCGCCTAGCCTGCCGAACTGGGCGAAGGGGGCGAGACTAGCACCTCGAAGCTAGCGGTCCCGGTGGCGTTACATCTACAACACCCACCAAAGACTGTGTGTGCTATAGGGGTCCTGCCTATCCCTTCGCGCCACAACTAGTATCTCAGAGTGGTCTCGATGCATGGATCTTCGAGATTCGGGACTACCTGAAGGAAAACATCCTTCCTGAAGATCATGTATCCGTAGAGCGCATAGTACGGTTGGCTAAACGCTACACGGTGGTGGAAGGGGATCTCTACCGCCGTGGCGCCAATGGCATTCTTATGCGGTGCATTACCCAGGAGGAGGGTCATGAGTTACTCACGGAGATCCATGGAGGTGAGTGCGAAAGTCATTCCTCATCCCGCACGCTGGTCGGTAAGGCCTTCCGGCATGGCTTCTACTGGCCAACCACCCTTCAGGATGCAGCTGAGATGGTAAAGTCCTGCAAGGCGTGTCAATTCCATGCGAAGCAGATACACACACCAGCTCAGGCTCTACAGATGATTCCACCCTCCTGGCCATTCGCCGTATGGGGGGTGGATATCCTGGGACCATTTCCCAGCCTCCCAGGGCCGTCGGCGGGTACCGGTACCTCTTCGTCGCCATCGACAAGTTCACCAAGTTGCCAGAGGCCACCCCTGTGGTCAACATCACCCAGGGTGCTGTTGTTGCTTTCCTTAAGTCGATTGTCTGTAGATTTGGGGTCCCAAGCCGTATCATTACGGACAACGGGACCTAGTTTACAAGTTGGCTTTTCCAGGAGTATTGCGAGGGCATCGGCACCTAGCTCTGCTTCGCGTCCATGGCCCATCCCAGGAGCAACGACCAAGTGGAGAGGGCAAACACAGAGATCCTTAGGGGACTCAAGACACGCACCTATGTCTGCTTGAAAAAGCACGATGCAAATTGGGTCAGTGAGCTTCCGTTCGTGCTGTGGGGGAACCGGACCACACCAGCCGAGCTACCGGGGGACCCCGTTCTTCCTGGTCTACGGGGCCGAAGCCTGCCTTCCCCCAGAAATCATTATGGGCTCCCCACGGGTCCAAGACTTCGATGAATCTATGCAGGAATAGCTATGACGTGAGGACATGGACTTCATCGACGAGCGCAGATGGCAAGCGGCGATCCGAAATGCACGGTACAACCAAGCGCTCCAGCGCTACCACCAATGGTTCGTGCATAGTAGGGAGCTCCGGGTTGGGGACCTGGTCCTAAGGCAAGTACTGAACCGAGAAGGGCTCCACAAACTCTCCCCTAGCTGGGAAGGACCCTTCAAGGTGACGGGAATATACCGACCCAGGTGTGTCCGCCTTGCTACAACTGAAGGAGAGCCTCTTCCCAATCCCTGGAACATAGAGCATCTCCCTAAGTTTTCCCATTAAAGCAAACCTAGGGACCCGATTTTCTTCCTTTGTAACTAGGTAGCGCATATATGTACACCAGCCCGGTGAGGTCCGCCCTCATAAACCTGGTCTGTTGGCCTACACCCATGTATATCAAGTTATAAAGAAAAGATTTACCCCTAGATTTTTTTGTGATGGTCTTATTTTGCTTCAATTTACGAGCATCATTTTTTATCTAACCCACCCATACAGTTCCCACCCTCGCTGGTATAACGACACCCGAATTGAGTTGCCAGGCTTGCAATTCAGGACCCCTCGAGAGGGGGTCCGGCAGCCTGGGGGCCGGTTCTAGAGAACGGATACTTGTCTCCTAGGGTGGTCTGGAGCCGTGTAGCCGCTTAGCTTGGTTCCGTACCCTAAGCCTACATGCTCCACCTCTCTGTGACGAGCATCCTAGTATTTGGAACTATAGTCCTGTGGGTCCACCAACCTAGGGTCTGGTTCTAAAGAATAGACACTTGTCTCCTAGGGCGGTCTGGAGCTATGTAGCCACTTAGCCTGGTCCTGTACCCTAAGCCTACACGCTCCACCACTCTATGATGGGTGCCCTAGTATTTGGAGCTGCGATCCAAGGGGTCCGGACACACGGATTGGCTTCCCAGTCTAAGTCCTGTAGGTCCTGTGGCATTAATCAAAGGGCAGAAGATACCAGCTGGCAGGTCCTATGGGTGCACTACTAAAACTTTCTAGCCAAGGCTGTGTGCAGGACTGGGTCCCAGTCGAGACTACCTCCTAGGGGCCAGGTCACCAATTTTCTCTTAAGTACGCTGGCATCCAGCCTAGACACATCGAGCCTGCATCCCAGGGGGCTAGGTCACCAATTTTCTCTTAAGTACGCTGGCATCCAGCATCGACACGTCGAGCCTACATCCCAGGGGGCCAAGTACCAGGGAGAAGTTGGTAACGGTGCACACAACAAAGACAAATATCATACAGATAAGTTTTGTCACTATTAGATCAATACTTCTCAAAAGTATCTTACAAAACAAAAAACTATTACAAAGCCGCTTCCCAGCGGGACCCTTGCTTTCTCTCTGCAGATGTAACTACTCATCATCGGCGGGGTCCCGCTAGAAGCGCTCGGCTACCACCTCAACCATATCCTGTACGCCCTGCCGCGTGGCGTCCTCGATGTCGGCCACCGAACCAGCGATCACCGGCTCCAAGGAGATGGTCGGGTCGTGGCTCTGGAAGCACGTCAAGATGTACTCTATCACCACCCGGTAGAGCCTGCCGCCTTCAGTCTTCAAGCGGGCGCCCAGAATCTAGTCTAGGTGACAGAGGCGGTCCGCGGCGGAGTCCAGCACCAGGAGCGCGTCGGTGATGGTCGCCGGCAGCTCCGACACTGGGATGGGGCTCACCCCCAGCGGCACCAGTGTCGTGCTCGCCTCGCCAGCCCATGCGGCGATGCGCTGGACCCCAGCACACTGCTCCGCCTAGAGATCTTCAAGTGTCTTCTTCAGCGCCTTCACCGCCTAGGGGGCCAGAGCCGCCTGCTCCGCCTGGAACCGGTGGACCCGCTCCTCCAGCTCCTTCTCCTTCTGCTCCGCCTCGAGCTCATGATCAGCCAGCAGCTTCTCCCGCCTTTCAAACATCTCCTCCCTGAAGGCGAGGTCCTTCTCCTGCCAGGCGAGATCCGTCGCCCGCTTATCCAGGGAGGCATCTTTTTCCTTGAGGTTCTCCTCGGTCAGGGCAATGCTGCTGGCCCTGTCATCCAACTCTCGCTGCAGCCTTTGCAGGCTCTCCACATCCACGGTCTATTGGGCCCGCTGCTCCTCCAGGATTTTGTTGAAGGCATCCAACTTGACCTGGAGCTCCGTGACGACCTCCTCCCTTTGGTCCAGGTGCTCCTTCTTCTTGGCCAGCCTCTTCCCCTTCCAGACAGCCTCCAGCTCCTAGGCATACACCCTCTGGAGGTCCTTCTTGTAGTCCTTGTGGTCCCGCGCCAGCTCGGACCCCTCAAAGAAAAACTGCAGGGACGCCGCCTTGGTACGCTCCTCCAGCTGGGTACCCAGTCGCTGAGGCGTTGGTGCTTAGACTCCAGCGCCTCCCATTCCCGCCGTATCGTCGCCTCGGTCTCCTAGAGGGCTTGATGCGCACGAGACAACACCCAAGGGAGAGGAACCAGCGCCGCTTCTGGCTCGGCGCTAGATCGGAGCCGCCACCCAAGAACCACCTCTGGCTCCTCCAGAGTGGGCGGTGGGACAGAGCTGGACGCACCCCCCGCACCCCCCGTGGCAGGGATGTGCGCAGCTGGGACCTCCTCGGCCGCTGCTGACGGTGTACTCAATGGCGTCGCCATCGTTGAGGCAGAGGTAGCCGTCGGCGCGGTTGCAGCGGCCGGGGGCAGGCCACCGACGCCACTCCCAGTAGACTCCTATTGCTGGGAGCCAGACCCGTCGGCGGGCGTGGTACCTGGCGGAGTAGGCGCGCCCTTGAGAGCAGAGGGGGAGGAGGCCCTGGCAAGTAAGGATGGGTTGAGACCCGACGGCATGATAATTACACTCGCAAAAACAAGGATGGAGCTACACTTACTTCGGGCCCTGGACCTTCCAGCGGCCCTGGAAGCAGGACGTCCGCTACTGTTGCTACTCCTGCTGCTGCTGCTGTTGGCGCCCCTGGGGGAGATCACCCCCAGGTGGTGGTGGCGGGACCGGTGGTGGTGGCAGCGGCGACAGATCCGATGGTGGCAGTGGTGGAGGACTAGCGCGCCTCTACGCGCCCTGGGCCTAGGGGCCAGTCTCCTCGGCCCCGCCAGCAGTCCTCTGCGCTTCTGGGGTGGGTCTGAATGAATGGGCGGATCCGTGACGAGTGTTCCGTCCGCACAACGCAGCCGGCGTCGCCTCTCTTCCTCCAACCCCCCGATGCCACCTGGGGCGGAGGAGCTGCTTGCAGCCCCTTTGCCCTTGTCCAAGGGGCTGGGGGCCGCGGGGGGAACTCTGGAACCTACACCGGCAGGCTGGGAACCCTCGGCTGGTACACCGGGGATCTGGATCCCGCGGTGGGGGTCCCGGCCGCCGGTGTGGCGAACCGCCACGCCGCTCTCGTCGAGGGTCGGTAGCCAGGCCAGGATCGCCGTCCTTAGCCCTGGGTCGTCGCAGAGCAAAGGGATGCCTTGGGGAGGGATTAAGGACTCAGGGATGAAGGACTTACCTGTGATCCCCTTCACCAGGACTTCCAGCTCGTCCCAAGAAAGGTCGGTCCCTGGCCCGCGCTGGATCCGGTCGATGTCGTTCGGGCCGGTGAACTAGCAACACAGACGCGCCCTCCTCTGCAGCGGCGCGACCCGGCGCTTCAGGAAATCGCCGACCACGTGCATCGAGGTCAGGCCGCCGGTTGCCAGCGTTTTGATCCTGTCCAGTACAGGCTCGAACTCCGGCGCCAACGCCGGCTTGGTCCTCCATTGCTTCCGGCCGAGCCTTGGCCCTTCGCTCGGCAGCGCGAGGCGGTCGTTGGCCTCGGTGCTGGTGATCACCCAGTCAGCATGCCAATTTTCCCACCTCGCGCCACCGAGGGAGGAGATGTAGGCGCCAGCCAAGTCCGGCCTCGTATGGAAGTAGTACGCACCGAGGTGGTCCTTGGCCTTCCCGGATTTCACCAGCACGAAGAAATGGCGGAAGAGGGAGGTACAGGGCACCACCCCCACGAACATCTCGCATAGGTGGGCGAAGATGGCCGCCTGGAGAAGGGAGTGGGGCGTGAGGTGCTGAAGCTGGAGGCCGAGCTCCTCCAGCAGCAGCAGGAAGGATGGCGAGATCGATAGCGCCAACCCACAAGAGAGGTAGGAGACGAAGAGCACGAACTCCCCAGCGGCGAGATCGCTAAGGGGAGTGGCGCCGGCGTGGATCCATCTGGCGAACGCCGGCGCACTCCATCCGAGCAGGTTACACACCAGGTTGAGTGTCCCCTCGGACTGGAAACGCTCAGGATGAACCAGCGAGGCCATGGCGACGGTGGCAGCGAAAAGCAGAAGAGCGCGAATGCAAAGGGGCGCAGAGGGATCGGATGCAAAAGGGCGCAGCAGTGGGAGAGAATGTGAAAGCATAACTGCTGCACGCGAGGAGAATCCCTTTTCAAGGAAGACTCCCTCGCTCGTGCCCCGAGAAATCCCGTCCAACGCGCACCTAGCGCCCAAGCGACCCAGTCGCTGACATGGGGGCTCGGGCCCACAAGTCATGTAGCTGGTGTGCTAGTCTCCGAGTGCGAAAAATGCGAACCGCCGCGCGAGGGACGAACAGCTGCGCACGACCACACACTGCCTCGGGGCCGCTACGGGGAAATATTTATTAACCAAGGCGGCAATGAAGCGCCCCGCGCGTGGCCCGATGGAACCGCTAGACGTGGGGCCGTGGGTCAGTTAGCCGCAGGGACAGATGTGGTAGTTGACGTGATCGTGGGCGGACTGACAGCGCGTGTGTCACCAGATACACAGAGTTGATGCGGCGCGTGCTGAGGTGGCACCCCAGTCACCAGTCATGCCATGCTGACGCAAAGTACAAGTTTTAGCCCCACCTGCAGGGTCGCATCCTCCCCTGAGGCGGGCCCAAGGGCCACTGTCGACACCCTATAACTGGGGTACCCCTTACTACTGTGCAAAGACGCAGTGCCCACATGGCTATCACTTAGTTACGTGGTAAAGTGCTGTGTGTGGTAGAAGTGCTGTGTGTGGGTCCGGTGTCGACACGTGTCCAGGCCCAGCCTTGTGCGGACCTGTCCGCATACGCTTCCGCTCCCCGCCCAGGCAGAGGCCCGATGCTGCCACGTGGCCTACTGCGCGTGACGTAAGCCAGCGGGCGGTGCCTGACGTAAGGCCTCCGGGTTACGTGGCCCCTGCATTTATTGCTGATAAGGCGCGCCGCCTGACAAGCGATGTGCCGCCTCGGCATTTAATGAGGCCTGCCCACTCTGCTGTCAGGCGGCGACCAGTCCATTCCACTGGCAAGCAGTGTGCTGCCTCAGCATTTAATGAGACCTGTCCATTCCGCTGGCAGGCGGCACGCCCATGCTGCCGCATGCACTATACTCATCATCACTCGTACGTACCAAGGAAGCTACCGTTGTGTATCAGCATTGCGCGGGCTACAGACATCTGGGCGCCAGAAGATCTCTCAGGCGTCACCTGCATTAGTTGCTCTATGTATTTCTTCCATTATGTCCCTGGGCCCACATGTCGGGGCTCAACAACCTTGTATGTGCCTCCCTTGGGCTATAAAAGGGAAGGCACACGACGTTACAAGGCACGCTCACTTAGACTCATTCACACTCACTCAAGCCAACTTAGGCGCTCAAAGCTCTCAAGTTCACAAGCAATACAACATACACACAGTGGATTAGGGTTTTACGCTCCGGCGGCCTGAACCACTCTAAATCCTCGTGTTCACTCATATTCTTCCCGAATCCATCTAGCAGGCAAAACGCTTAGGTCCCCTCCTCATTTTAGGATTTAGGGCGGGTGCATTCCGCCACCTGGTCGGAGATTTCCTCTCCGATAGGCTCGAACGACATCGACCGGATCCAGCACGGGCTGGGCACCGACCTGTTCTAGGAGGAGCTGGAACTCCTAGTGAAGGGAATTACTGGTGAGTCCTTCATCCCTGAGTCCCTAATCCTTCCCTAGGGCATCCCTGCGCTCTGTGACGACCCTGGGTTGAGGACGATGATCCTAGCCTCGCTGCTGACCCTTGACGAGAGTGGCATGGCGGTTTGCCAGACCGGCGGCTAGGACCCCACCATGGGATCCGGATCTCTAACGCGCCGGCTGGAGGCCCCCAGTCTGCCGGCGTGGCTCCCAGCGCCCCCGTCGTGGCCCCCCACCCCTCGGACAATGGTAAGGGGGCTACAAGTAGTTCCTTTGCCCCAGGCGACACCGGGGGGTCGGAGGAAGAGAGGCGACGCCAGCAACGTCGCACCGACGGGTCGCTTGTTTCGGACCCCCTCGATTCGGACCCCCGCAGAAGCGTCAGAGGATAGCTGGTGGGGCCAAGGAGGCCGACTCCTAGGCCTAGGGCGCGTAGAGGCACGCCAGTCCTCCGCCACCACCACAACCGGGTCAGCCGCCACCACAACCTCCACCACCATCGGTCCCGCTGCCGCCACCACCTAGGGGTGATCTCCCCTAGGGGCACCACCACCAGCAGCAACAACAGCAGCAGCAGCAACAGCAGCTGACGTCCCGCTTCCAAGGTCGCTGGAAGGTCCAGGGCCCAAGTAAGTGTAGCCCCTTCTTTCCACGAGTGTAATTATCATGCCGTCGGGTCTTAACCCATCCTTGTTCGCCAGGGACTCCTCCCCCTCTGCTCCCAAGGTCGTGCCTCCTCCACTGGATACCATGCATGCTGGCAGGTCTGGCCCCCAGCAGTAGGCTTCTGCCGGGAGTGGTGCCGGTGGTCCGCCCCTGGCTGCTGCAACTGCACCGATGACTACCGCAGCCTCAACGACGGTGATGCCATCGAGTACACCGTCGGCAGCATTAGAGGAGGTCCCAACTGCGCCCGCCCCCACCATCGAGGATGACGTGGGGGGCGTGTCCAGCTCTGTCTCGCCGCCCACTCCGGAGGAGCTGGAGGTAGTTCTTGGGCGGCGACTCCAATCCGGCGCCGAGCCAGAGGCAGCGCCGGTTCCCCTCCCCTGAGTGCTGTCTCATGCCCATCAGGCTCTCCAAGAGACCGAGGCGGCGATGCGGCGGGAATGGGAGGCACGGGAATTCGAGCACCAGTGCCTCGGTGACTGGTGTACCCAGCTGGAGGAGCGCACCAAGGTGGCGTCCCAGCGGTTCGCCTTTGAGCGGTCTGAACTGGCATGGGACCACAAAGACTACAAGAAGGACCTCTAGAAGGTGTACGCTAAGGAGCTAGAGGCGAGACAGAAGGAGAAGAAGCTGGCCAAGAAGGAGGAGCACTTGAACCAAAGGGATGAGGTCATCACAAAGCTCCAGGCCAAGCTCAACGCTTTCAATGAAATCTTGGAGGAGGAGCGGGTCCAGCAGACCGCGGTTATGGAGAGCCTGCAAAGGCTGCAGCAAGAACTCGATGGCATGGCCCACGATGCCACCCTCATCGAGGAGAATCTTAAAGCGAAAGGAGAATCCTTGGACAGGCGGGAGACGGACCTCGCCCGACGGGAGGCGGGCCTCGCCAGGCGGGAGAAGGATCTCGCCTTCAAGGAGGAAATGGTTGAAAGGCGGGAGAAGTCGCTGGCCGAGCATGAGCTCGAGGTGGAGGAGAAGGAGCGGACGTTGGAGGAGCGGGTCCGCCGGTTCCAGGCAGCGCAGGCGACACAGGCAGCACCGGACCCTAGGCGGTGGAGGCGATGAAGAAAACACTTGAAGATCTCCGGGCGGAGCAGCGCGCCGGGGTCCAGCGCATCGCCGCATGGGCCAGCGAGGCGAGCACGGCACTGGTGCCGATATGGGTGAGCCCCATCCTGGTGTCGGAGCTGCCGACGTCCATCTCCGATGCGCTCCCGGTGCTAGATTCCGCCGCCGACCGCCTCCGTCGCCTGAACCAAATCCTTGGCGCCCGCCTGGAGGCCGAGGGCGGCAGGCTCTGCCGGATGGTGATAGAGTACATCCTGACGTGCTTCCGGAGCCACGACCCGGTCATCTCCTTGGAGCCGGTGATCGCTGGTCTGGTGGCCGACACCAAAGACGCCGCCCGGGAGGGCGTACAAGATACCATGGAGGTGGTGGTCAAATGCTTCCAGCGGGATCCTGCTGATGATGAGTAGCCAGATCTATAGAGAGAAAGCAAGGGTCCCACTAGGAAGCGGCTTGTAATAGTTTCTGGTTTTGTAAGATACTTTTGAGAAGTATTAATTTAACAGTGACAGAACTTATCTGTATACTATTTGTCTTTGCTATGTGTGACGTTACCAACTCCTCCCTGGTACTTGCCCCCCTAGGATGTAGGCTCGATGTGTCGAGGCTGGATGCCAGTATTCCTAAGGGAAAAATAGTTGGTGACCCGGCCCCCAAGAGGTAGTCTCGGCTGGGACTTGGATCTGTACACAACTTCGGCTAGGAAGTGTTAGTAGCACACCCATAGGACCCATCGTCTGATTTCTGCCATCCTTTGATTCATGCAATAGGACCTACAGGACTTAGCCTGGGAAGCCAATCCGTGTGTCTGGACCCCCTGGATCACAGCTCCAAATACTAGGACACCCGTCGCAGAGTAGCAGAGCGTGTAGGCTTAGGGTACGGGACTAGGCTAAGCGGCTACACAGCTCCAGACCACCCCAGGAGACGTGTGTCCATTCTCTAGAACCGGATCCCAGGTTGCCGGACCCACAGGACTATAGTTCCAAATACTAGGGTACCCGTCACAGAGTGGTGGAGCATGCAGGCTTAGGGTACGGAACCAAGCTAAGCGGCTACACGGCTCCGGACCACCCTAGGAGACAAGTACCCGTTCTCTAGAACTGGCCCCCAGGCTGCCGGACCCCCCCTGCTGAGGGGTCCCAAACTGCAAGCCTGGCTACTCAATTCGGATGTCATTATACCAGCAAGGGTGGGAACTGTATGGGTGGGTTAGATAAAAATGATGCTCGTAAATTGAAGCAAAATAAGACCATCACAAAAACAAATATGGGGGTGAATCTTTTCTTTATAACTTGATATACATTAGTGTAGGCCAACAGACCGGGTTTATGAGGGTGGACCTCACCGGGCTGGCCTACATATATGCGCAACCTAGTTACAAAGGAAGAAAACTGAATCCCCAGGTTTGTTTTTATGGGAAAAACTTACGGAGATGCCCTATGTTCTAGGGATTGGTCAGAGGCTCTCCTTCTGTTGTAGCAAGGCGGACACACTCGGGTCGGCATATTTTCATCACCTTGAAGGGTCCTTCCTAGCTGGGGGAGAGTTTGTGGAGCCCCTCTCGGTTCAGTACTCACCTTAGGACCAGGTCCCCGACCCTGAGCTCCCTACTATGCACGAACCATTGGTGGTAGCGCCTGAGCGCCTGGTTGTACCGTGCATTTTGGATCGCCGCTCGCCATCTGCGCTCGTCGATGAAGTCTACGTCTTCATGCCATAGTTGCTCCTGCATAGACTCATCGAAAGCTTGGACCTATGGGGAGCCCATAATGATTTCCGGGGGAAGGCAGGCTTCGGCCCCGTAGACCTGGAAGAATGGGGTCTCCCCGGTGGCTCGGCTAGGTGTGGTCCGGTTCCCCCACAGCACGGACGGAAGCTCGCTGACCTAGTTTGCACCATGCTTTTTCAATCAGTCGTAGGTGCGTGTCTTGAGTCCCCTAAGAATCTATGCGTTTGGCCTCTCCACTTGGCCGTTGCTCCTGGGATGAGCCACAGACGTGAAGTAGAGCTAGGTGCCGATGCCCTCGCAATACTCCTAGAAAAGCCGACTTGTAAACTGGGTCCCGTTGTCCGTAATGATACGACTTGAGACCCCAAATTTACAGACAATCGACTTGAGGAAAGCAACAACATCACCCTAGGTGATGTTGACCACAGGGGTGGCCTCTGGGCTCTGGCCACTTGGTGAACTTGTCGATGGCGACGAAGAGGTGCCAGTACCTGCCGACGGCCCTAGGAAATGGTCCTAGGATATCCACCCCCATACGGCGAATGGCCAGGAGGGTGAAATCATCTACAGAGCCTGAGCTGGTGTGTGTATCTGCTTTGCATGGAATTGACATGCCTTGCAGGACTTTACCATCTCAGCTGCATCCTGGGGGGTGGTTGGCTATAGAAGCCATGCCGGAAGGCCTTACCGACCAGCGTGCGGGATGAGGAATGACTTCCGCACTCACCTCCATGGATCTTCCTGAGTAACTTACGTCCCTCCTCCTGGGTAATTGAAAGTCGCCTAGAGGGGGGGTGAATAGGGCGAAACTGAAATTTGCAAAGTTAATCACAACTACAAGCCGGGTTAGTGTTAGAAATATAATCGAGTCCGAGAGAGGGCGTAAAAACAAATCACAAGCGAATAAACAAGTGAGACACAAGGATTTATTTTACCGAGGTTCGGTTCTCTCAAACCTACTCCCCGTTGAGGTGGTCACAAAGACCGGGTCTCTTTCAACCCTTTCCCTCCATCAAACGGTCCCTCGGACCGAGTGAGCTTCTTCTTCTCAATCACACGGGACACAAAGTCCCCGCAAGGACCACCACACAATTGGTGTCTCTTGCTTCGGTTACAAGTGAATGAATCTCAAGAAAGAATGAGAAAGAAAGAAGCAATCCAAGCGCAAGAGCTCAAATGAACACAACAATCACTCTCTCTAATCACTAAAGCTTTGAGTGGAATTGGGAGAGGATTGGATCTCTTTGGTGTGTCTAGAATTGAATGCTAGAGCTCTTGTAAGTAGTTGGAAGGTGAAAACTTGGATGACTTGAATGTGGGGGTGGTTGGGGTATTTATAGCCCCAACCACCAAACTTGACCGTTGGTGGAGGCTTCTGTCGCATGGCGCACCGGACAGTCCGGTGCACCACTGGACACTGTCCGGTGCGCCAGCCACGTCACCTGGCCGAAGGGTTCCGACCGTTGGAGCTCTGTCTTGTGGGCCCGCCTGGCTGTCCGGTGGTGCACCGGACAGGCCCTGTAGGCTGTCCGGTGTGCCACCCGCGCGTGCTCTACTCCTCTGCGCGCGCAGGCGCGCATTTAATGCGTTGCAGTCGACCGTTGCGCGCGAACTAGCCGTTGCTCTGCCGTCACACCGGACAGTCTAGTGTGCACCGGACACTGTCCGGTGACTCACCGGATAGTCCGGTGAATTTTAGCGGAGCGGATTCCCGAAGCTGGCGAGTTCAGAGTCGCTCTCCTCTGGAGCACCGGACACTGTCCGGTGGTGCACTGGACAGTCCGGTGAATTATAGCGAAGCGCCTCTGAGATTTCCCGAAGGTGAAGAGTTCAGCTTGGAGTCTCCTGGTGCACCGGACACTGTCCGATG
The DNA here is from genome assembly GCA_029449295.1 of Zea luxurians. Lineage (NCBI taxonomy): Eukaryota > Viridiplantae > Streptophyta > Magnoliopsida > Poales > Poaceae > Zea > Zea luxurians. Next base: position 57,127,419 of record JAOPSE010000021.1, on the reverse strand, counting down.
GTGCACCGGACAGTCCGGTGCGCCAGACCAGGGTGCCTTCGGTTGTCCCTTAGCTCTTTTGATTTGAACCCTTTTCTTGGTCTTTTTATTGACTTATTGTGAACCTTTGGCACCTGTAGAACTTATAGACTAGAGCAAACTAGTTAGTCCAATTATTTGTGTTGGGCAATTCAACCACCAAAATAAATTAGGAAATAGGTGTAAGCCTAATTCCCTTTCAATCTCCCCCTTTTTGGTGATTGACGCCAACACAAACCAAAACAAATATAGAAGTGCATAATTTGAACTTAGTTTGCAAAATGTAAGTGCAAAGGTTACTTAGAATTGAGCCAATATAAATTCTCATAAGATGCGCATGGATTGTTTCTTTATATTCTCAACATTTTGGACCACGCTTGCACCACATATTTTGTTTTTGCAAATACTTTTGTAAATTCTTTTTAAAGTTCTTTTGCAAATAGTCAAAGGTAAATGAGTAAGATTTTGAGAAGCATTTTCAAGATTTGAAATTTTCTCCCCTTGTTTCAAATGCTTTTTCCTTTGACTAAACAAAACTCCCCCTTAATAAAATTCTCCTCTTAGTGTTCAAGAGGGTTTTAAGATACCAATTTTTGAAGGTGCTACTTTCTTTCCCTTTAGAACACAATGATACCAATTTGAAAATCATAAGTTTTTAAAATTTGGTGGTGGTGCGGTCCTTTGCTTTGGGCTAATACTTTCTCCCCCTTTGGCATGAATCGCCAAAAACGGATACTTTGAGTGAAATATAAGCCCTTTTCAAACTATTTTCTCCCCCTTTGGCAAACAATGATATGAGTGAAGATTATACCAAAGACAGAGAGATGCTCGGAGCGACGGCGAAGGATGAGTTATGGAGTGGAAGCCTCTTTACTCGCCGAAGACTCCAAATTCCCTTTCAATATACTTATGACTTGGTTTGAAATATATTTGAAAACACATTAGTCATAGCATATATAAAAGAGACATGATCAAAGGTATATTTATGAGCTATGTGTGCAAGACATCAAAAGAAATTTCTAGAATCAAGAATATTTAGCTCATGCCTAAGTTTGGTAAAAGTTTGATCATCTAGTGGCTTGGTAAAGATATCGGCTAATTGATCTTTTGTAACACCCTGAATTTAGGGGTATAAAATTTATTTTCTAATATTCACCAAATTCTGGTGTTAGCCTCTCTTTTCCTTGCTTTTATTTTCTTTTTTCCTAAATAGAAGAGTTATTTTTTATATCTATGTGTAAGCCTAGTAAAATAAAATCTTAGAGGGACTTTGATTGTTGCATTCATGCCGATGCATAGTATTTATGAGTGCAAAATATTATCACAACAGATTAAAATATCTCGAGGATGTTCCTAAGAGTTTTTGGAATCTTCAGAACGTTTCTTCGAGTATTAAATATGAATTTTAGTTTTTCTAATATTAATTAAACTGTCGAAAATTTAGTATTTGCGAAACTATAAAATTTTGGATACTCGATAACATATGTATATATATTTTCCTCTCGTCGAGCCTGTTCTAGATCTCGTGCCCTTTTTCGTGAGATCACTGAACCGCTTCTCGCGAACGGCATGCTGTTCGCGTCGGGTATCCTCGTCTAACCCCGTCTACCTCTGACCGCGTGCATTCGTTGTTGTTGCAATGGCCATTTGTTTCACACATGTGTGCGACACGAACGCAGTCGCAACCAAATCGTTTCACGTTGCCTCGTCGCGCAATGGTCCGCGCAACTGTCTGACCCCATCTATCCTCTCTATATAGGCGTAGATGTTATTTCTTCTATTTTTTTCAGTCGCCAAAACCCCTTCCCCCAGCCCACTCCGCACGCTCACCTCCCCGGCCCAGCACCGCACCCCTGTGCCAGTGGCCCACCGAGCGCGCACGCAGCCCAGCAGCCGCGCTACACTGCACTCAGGTGCGCATCCACCGTGAAATCCCCACAGCTCCGCACACCGTATCTGCGCCGCAGCTTCTGTCGCTCACGCCCGCGCGGAGCTCCCTTCCTCAACCGCCTATTCCCCCACGCCGCCCTCAAAATCAAGAGGATCCATAGCACGCCGTAGTTCCTCTCAAACAGGCCCGATGCCCTCCTCCCCACTCCTCCCTCTCGCCCAACCGGAGTTCGCAACGTCGTTCATGCTGGACCTGCCCCTTCGCTCGTTCATGGTGAGCTCGCCCCTTCCTCTCTCAATCCCTCTCCTCGCCTCTTGCCGTGCTCTACATGGCGCTAACTCGACGTACCCGGAGCCCGGCCGAACCAGCCGAACCCAGCCCCTCCCCAGGCGAAGCCCGACGCCCCGGCACGGTGGCCAGCGGCGTGGCCGGCTAGCCGCCCCTACTCCCTGGTGCGCGCACCTCGGCCTCGCTTGTGCCCAAGGCGTGCTCCCCAGCCACCCTCTCTCCTCTACTGTGCTGTTGTAGGCACAACCAACTCCATGGTTGCTGCTGTTACTCCAAGCCTGAAGCCCCACCCGACGCGGCGCCTGCCCATGACGAGCTAGCCCCTGCACGCGGCCCCCAGGGCAGCTGTCGTCGCCGTCAGCCCTATCCTCCGTTGAGCTACCACAGACAAGCCCGCCCCGCCGTGTGTGCCCCCTGCGTGATCCGGTTTTTGTGATGTTGCGATTCGTGCACGGAACCAAGGAGAGAGGAGAAACCGTTCGTGCGTGAGATTGAAGAAGAAACCGTAGTGGCCCCACCTGCAGTTTTTTTTATTATTACTTTTTATTTCCTTTCCCCACGATGAAGTATGCACGTAGTTGAATGGCTCACCACTCACGTAGAAAAAGATTTGTGCAGGATTGGTTGCGACCATGATTTTGTGGTACTCCTTGTGGTTTCGGCTCAGCCAACTAAAATATGCTACCTCTTCTTAAATACGCGAACTAGTAAATATTCAATATATATTTTACGTCGTAGATCCATTTTGTCTCGTTCCAGTTGTGTTAGATTTGTAACGACATGTTAATAATATTGTTTCATCGTTTCACGTATTTTAGCTAATTTATTTTTAGTATAAAAAACAACATTTAGTTGGTGATTCTCGCATGTTCGCGTTCTGCTTCGCGCATCACGCGTCGCTCACGTATGTCGCGCGTTGTCCGCGCCTACCCGCCTGTACTGTTCGCGTACGCTGTCACCGCCCATTCCACGCGTGTCACGTGTTGTGCTCTATTCTACGAGTATCGTGAGTTCGATCCGTACGACGTTCGCGCGTGCTGTTCACGTGTCGTCGTTCGTGCGAGTCGCGATTCGCGCGCTTTAATAAAATTGTTTATTCGTCACGAATTGGTAACTATTCAATATATAATGCGCCATAAACCTGTTTCTATTTGTTTCAGTCGTGTCAACTTTGTAGCAACACCGATTCCATATTAGTAACGTACTTTATCATGTCACAAGTTTTAATTATTTAATTAGTTGTTCATTCGACACTTATTAAATAAAATGACCTTCTAATTAAAATTAGTTTATATTTTTAACTCGCACTTTTATAAATATAAATGTTAACTCGATGAATATCAACTTAAATGCTTCTCAGTTAATACTTGTTTAGTATAATCGTGTTATCTGTTAGTGATTGTCAAGCGTCGTCGCATTGTCTGCGCGTTGTACGCGCGTGATGTGCTGGTGGTCGCGTGTCGCGGTGCTGTTTGCACGTATCGCGCACCGTCGTTTGCGTGCGTCGCATGTGCCATTTACCCGTGTTCTTGCCTTGCCATGCGTCGACGCGCATCACGCGTGTCGATCACGTGGGTCGCGCGACATCTACGCTTGATAATAAATTGTTTTCGCCTATAAACACTCATGTTAATAATGGTAATTCATCAGGTCACATATTTTAGATAATTAACTTAGGTTTGCTCGACTAATGTCTATTAGATTTATTTTCCAATTAGATTAAATGTGTAGCGTTCAACTTGCGATTTTATAATAAACATTAACATGGCTAATATTAACTTAAATATCTTTATCTATTTAATCTTTGTTTAGTATAAACGCGTCTCCTATTTAGTTCTCTCGCCTGTCGCGCGTGCTGTTCCACACGTGGTGGCGTGCTGGTTCGCACGTCGTTCGCGTTGGTCGCGCGCACTATTTTCGTGCGTCGTCAGCGTGTTTGCACGTCGTTTCGCACGCTGTCGCGTTGTTCCGCGCGTCGTAAATTCGCCTCGCTTAGAATCTCTCGTTTTAATTAAATTACTTATTTGTAACTAACGACTGTTGGCGTAGCAGATTAATCGAAACTAGATAGTAGTTATAATTAATATGATTATGTCGAATTAAAATACTCTAATTAATACTTGTTTAGCATAAACGCGGTACCTTCTCGACCGTAGCTTCAGCCGTCGCGTTTCTTATTCCCGCGTAACCGTAGAAGTGCTCTCTATTTTTATATTGCTCGTTTTGATAATATTTTATCTTGTATGGTGTAATGTTCTTATGCAAATATATGTTTGCTTGTGCATGTTTGTATTCGTTGCACGTTGTGAATAGATTGCGATCTGTTCCTGAGCTTCGAGAAATCGACGATCAATATTTGGCGAACCGCTGGTCCCGAGATCAAGTTCTTCGAGTTCTACGGGGTTGAAGACCCTGAGCATATGTTTGGTAAAGGCAAGTGTCCTCTGACCCATTATGTCCCATTTACTTTATAATACACTGTCCCGCATACTATGAACAATCTAAGGATTTACTAGCTTTCTATTTACCTTGTCCTTGATTTACCTTTTGGGTTACTATGGTTAGCTACATGCTAGCGCTTTACTTTAATCAATGAACATGATGAGATACAATGATGATACTATGATTTTATTCTGGATATGATGATATACTTGTGGCATTTAGGGGACTCGGACTGTTTCCCGAGTACCTCTCCGTAAGGACCTGTTCGTTGAGAGACCACCCGGGATAACAGTGCAACCATGAGGGTGAAATGGGGCGCCCTTAGCTAATTAATTAGAGGAACTAGAGGTGTAGTTGCTTCGCCATCGTGTCGTCAATGGGGTCTAGGCACAATGCTTGCTCTGCCGAGGCTGGGTGCCGAGGTTCTTTCGTTTTGCTTTTGTTAGTCACCCCCCTTCGGGGAGAGGTACTGTGTTTATCAAACTGGAGAAACCTAACGGGCGGCTAGGACCTCTAGGGAATCTTTGTAAAAGCTACGTAGTGATACCCTGCCGGACCACCTAGGAAGTGATCAATGGGGAGTCATGATCCCCGGGCAAAATGGGAATCACGGCTCATGGGTAAAGTGTGCGACCTCTGCAGAGGGTATCGAAACTGATATATCAGCCGTGCTCATGGTTATGAGCGGCCTTGGGATCCTCTTTGATTAGAGATACAGATGGTTCGAGATATAATGATTTTATTTATGGTTTTGGATCGATGATGATAATGTTTTTCCTCAATGAGGAAATGATTCACGGGATGATTATATTATAAAACTTGGCTTCCACTAATAATAAATATCTGACCAACTAAAAGCAACTGCTTGAGCTAAACCCCACATAAAGCTAGTCCACCTCAGCCAAACGGGACATTTGCTGAGTACGTTGATGTGTACTCACCCTTGCTTTCACAAAACACCAGGTTGCCTTTGGTGCAATCTATGCTCAGGTAAAGAAGAAGGCGTCGAGGCGGACCTCCAGGAGTTCCAGGACGTTGATGAGTTCGAGGATTAGGCTAGCGACCTTCCCCAGTCAGCTGCCTGTGGTGGGTTGTTTACGTTGGCTACGTTTCGATTTTGCGTACTTTGATTTTATATTATGTAAATGACTCTAGTCTGTAATATTATTACTTACTCTTTATTGTAATTCGAAGCATTGTGCTATGATGAGTCATTTATGTAATCGCTATGTACGTGAATTTCTGATCCTGGCACGTACATGGTTCGCATTCGGTTTACCTTCAAAACCGGGTGTGACATAAGTGGTATCAAAGCCATGCTGACTGTAGGACCGCTAGCCTAGAGTAGCATTGGCCGTTTTTAAGGACTTATTGATTATTACTTCACCTCATCCTTGATGCTGTTTCAAAGTATTAGTCACCTCGACTAATTCTATGTTGTGCTCCTATATGCCCCCTTGCCAAAAGTATTTTATTCTAGTATGGTCTATACTTCTCTCAATCTATTAGATCTTATCTCACTCTTGTGCTTGCGACATCTTTGTAGATGCCCCTGACAATAACCTTCTTGTCTTTTGGGACTCTTTCCTCTTCCATTATTAAATTGCTACCATTTGACCCCTATTCCATTTTGTTATTGACATGCTCGTATCCTTACCTTATTAATACCCTTATCTTTTGATCTAAAGTACTTACCCTTGTACCTCTGTTGCCTATTTAAATAGTTCAGTTTATATGTCCTTGATCTTTCTGTCTTTTGAGACCTTTTCCTTTTCTGTTGTTAAGTTGCTATCTTTCGGGAGTTTCTTGTCTCTTGGTATTGGTATGCTCATCTCCTTGAAATCTTACATACTATCATCTTTTTATATGCTTACCTTTATATCCAATGTCTATTTAAAACATTTTAGTTTACATGTCCTTGAGCACCCTTGTTTCTTAATGATCCATGAGCGGTCATTTTATTTTGCACATCCTTGGTGATCTCTTTGTTTCCTTGTAACTTCCTTGGTAATGAATTTTTACTTCAACACTTCTGTTGGAACCATACCTATCTTACCCTTGATTATTTTCCCCACTTCGCCACTTCGCGAGTCTTGGCTTAACTCTATCCTTGTTTATGCTTTTCACGATTATCATCTTTACCCTTGTCACCTCTATATCTTACCTTGATGCTTATGTTATACCTGTTCTTTAAAACCTTCTCTCTTCCATCTCAATTTTATAGTTGTATTTTACCTATTTTCCCTTGTTCGTATCCTCTTCCTTGTCGCTTGCGAGTTTTTAACCCCATCCTTTGTTGTGCTCCGGTTGGGTACTACCTTTACCTTTCTCATCTCTCAATTCTACCTTGGTGATTACACTATGTCTGTTCTCTAAAATCTCCAATCTCCTATCCAATTTGAGAGCGGTGTTTTACTTATCCTACCCTTGGCAATATCCTCTTCTTTATCACGTGAAAGCCTAGACGTGACCCCATTCCTTGTCGTACTCATACCACAGGCTATTTAATGCCTTCATCTTTTCTCTCATACCCTTGTCCGTTATCGCCTTTGACCCTTGCGATATTTATGTCTTCTACTTAAACGCTTACCTTGAACTTGTCATTTAGAAGCCTTCCCTTTCTTTCGACCCACCTTGAGGGCTGTGAGTTACCTAACTCTCCCCTGATTTCTTTGAATTCCTTGCTGCCTTACAAGTTTTGGTCTTAATTCCATCCTTTGTTGTGTGTTTTATTTGCTATCACCATCTCCTTGTCATCCCTCGATCTTTACCTCGAGGCTTACCATGTACCCACATTTTAAAGCTTCCTCTCCCATTTCAGTTCAAAAGTGTTGTCTTACCCACCTGCTCTTGGTCGTTTCCTTTTTCCTCTGTCACATTGCAGGTCTTAGCTTTTGTTGGACATCACCCTTACCTTTGTAATCACTAGATCTTGCCTCGATGTTTACCTTGGGTTTGCTTTTTGAAATCTCCTCTTTTCTATCTCAACTCGAGAGTGGTGTTCTACCCATTATGCCCTTGGTCATATCCTTTTCCTGGTCGCTCACAATGCTTGCTTTAACTCCATTCTTTATGGTGCTCGTGCCCCTATCCTGCACATCTTGTTCTTCTCCTCCTCCGATAACCCTAGAGAGTAGTCATTCCCTTTTCAAGAAAGACCACCATTTAATTAAAAGGAACGTATAGCAACGAGATGTTTGTTGATGTGTGCTCATGATGGTTGTCCTTCTGCTATGACTGATTTGCTTCTTTGGAATGAGTGTTGATGTGTTGTGGCCCTTGGTCTGCAATGGCATCTGTTTACTAGGTGAGTGCCATAGAGTTAAGTAGTTGGGTTCTCCCCCTGCTCTCTCTAATCCGTCTATACTTACCTTTTCTCGTTATTCTTTCCTCTTACACCTGTCCTTTTGGCAACCTCCAACTCCTCCAAATCAGTCAAGATCAGAGTCGGACACATCTTCATCAAGTGGGTATCAATGCTCTTGTTAAGGGGGTTAGCCGCTAACCCTGATGAAGACAATGCGATCGACATCAACCAACAAGATCAGAGTGGCGCAGCGAAAGCGTATGTGGGTCCTAACCCACAGGTCCAAGAGATCCTCAAGAATTGCATCAATTGGTCTCGAGTATCTGAAGGTCAAAGCAACAGCCCACAAGTAAAAGTTTCCAGAGTCAAAGTTGAGTCAGAAGAAGCTATGAAAAGCCGATGAACCAATCTCATTTTCTTGCTAGCTTCTTCTTGAATCTCGAGGGCGAGATTCCTGTTAAGGGGGTTAGATTTGTAACACCCTGAATTTAGGGGTATAAAATTTATTTTCTAATATTCACCAAATTCTGGTGTTAGCCTCTCTTTTCCTTGCTTTTATTTTCTTTTTTCCTAAATAGAAGAGTTATTTTTTATATCTATGTGTAAGCCTAGTAAAATAAAATCTTAGAGGGACTTTGATTGTTGCATTCATGCCGATGCATAGTATTTATGAGTGCAAAATATTATCACAACAGATTAAAATATCTCGAGGATGTTCCTAAGAATTTTTGGAATCTTCAGAACGTTTCTTCGAGTATTAAATATGAATTTTAGTTTTTCTAATATTAATTAAACTGTCGAAAATTTAGTATTTGCGAAAACTATAAAATTTTGGATACTCGATAACATATGTATATATATTTTCCTCTCGTCGAGCCTGTTCTAGATCTCGTGCCCTTTTTCGTGAGATCACTGAACCGCTTCTCGCGAACGGCATGCTGTTCGCGTCGGCTATCCTCGTCTAACCCCGTCTACCTCTGACCGCGTGCATTCGTTGTTGTTGCAATGGCCATTTGTTTCACACATGTGTGCGACACGAACGCAGTCGCAACCAAATCGTTTCACGTTGCCTCGTCGCGCAATGGTCCGCGCAACTGTCTGACCCCATCCATCCTCTCTATATAGGCGTAGATGTTATTTCTTCTATTTTTTTCAGTCGCCAAAACCCCTTCCCCCAGCCCACTCCGCACGCTCACCTCCCCGGCCCAGCACCGCACCCCTGTGCCAGTGGCCCACCGAGCGCGCACGCAGCCCAGCAGCCGCGCTGCACTGCACGCAGGTGTGCATCCACCGTGAAATCCCCACAGCTCCGCACACCGTATCTGCGCCGCAGCTTCTGTCGCTCACGCCCGCGCGGAGCTCCCTTCCTCAACCGCCTATTCCCCCACGCCGCCCTCAAAATCAAGAGGATCCATAGCACGCCGTAGTTCCTCTCAAACAGGCCCGATGCCCTCCTCCCCACTCCTCCCTCTCGCCCAACCGGAGTTCGCAACGTCGTTCATGCTGGACCTGCCCCTTTGCTCGTTCATGGTGAGCTCGCCCCTTCCTCTCTCAATCCCTCTCCTCGCCTCTTGCCGTGCTCTACATGGCGCTAACTCGACGTACCCGGAGCCCGGCCGAACCAGCCGAACCCAGCCCCTCCCCAGGCGAAGCCCGGCGCCCCGGCACGGTGGCCAGCGGCGTGGCCGGCTAGCCGCCCCTACTCCCTGGTGCGCGCACCTTGGCCTCGCTTGTGCCCAAGGCGTGCTCCCCAGCCACCCTCTCTCCTCTACTGTGCTGTTGTAGGCACAACCAACTCCATGGTTGCTGCTGTTACTCCAAGCCTGAAGCCCCACCCGACGCGGCGCCTGCCCATGACGAGCTAGCCCCTGCACGCGGCCCCCAGGGCAGCTGTCGTCGCCGTCAGCCCTATCCTCCGTTGAGCTACCACAGACAAGCCCGCCCCGCCGTGTGTGCCCCCTGCGTGATCCGGTTTTTGTGATGTTGCGATTCGTGCACGGAACCAAGGAGAGAGGAGAAACCGTTCGTGCGTGAGATTGAAGAAGAAACCGTAGTGGCCCCACCTGCAGTTTTTTTATTATTACTTTTTATTTCCTTTCCCCACGATGAAGTATGCACGTAGTTGAATGGCTCACCACTCACGTAGAAAAAGATTTGTGCAGGATTGGTTGCGGCCATGATTTTGTGGTACTCCTTGTGGTTTCGGCTCAGCCAACTAAAATACGCTACCTCTTCTTAAATACGCGAACTAGTAAATATTCAATATATATTTTACGTCGTAGATCCATTTTGTCTCGTTCCAGTTGTGTTAGATTTGTAACGACATGTTAATAATATTGTTTCATCGTTTCACGTATTTTAGCTAATTTATTTTTAGTATAAAAAACAACATTTAGTTGGTGATTCTCGCATGTTCGCGTTCTGCTTCGCGCATCACGCGTCGCTCACGTATGTCGCGCGTTGTCCGCGCCTACCCGCCTGTACTGTTCGCGTACGCTGTCACCGCCCATTCCACGCGTGTCACGTGTTGTGCTCTATTCTACGAGTATCGTGAGTTCGATCCGTACGACGTTCGCGCGTGCTGTTCACGTGTCGTCGTTCGTGCGAGTCGCGATTCGCGCGCTTTAATAAAATTGTTTATTCGTCACGAATTGGTAACTATTCAATATATAATGCGCCATAAACCTGTTTCTATTTGTTTCAGTCGTGTCAACTTTGTAGCAACACCGATTCCATATTAGTAACGTACTTTATCATGTCACAAGTTTTAATTATTTAATTAGTTGTTCATTCGACACTTATTAAATAAAATGACCTTCTAATTAAAATTAGTTTATATTTTTAACTCGCACTTTTATAAATATAAATGTTAACTCGATGAATATCAACTTAAATGCTTCTCAGTTAATACTTGTTTAGTATAATCGTGTTATCTGTTAGTGATTGTCAAGCGTCGTCGCATTGTCTGCGCGTTGTACGCGCGTGATGTGCTGGTGGTCGCGTGTCGCGGTGCTGTTTGCACGTGTCGCGCACCGTCGTTTGCGTGCGTCGCATGTGCCATTTACCCGTGTCGCTTGCCTTGCCATGCGTCGACGCGCATCACGCGTGTCGATCACGTGGGTCGCGCGACATCTACGCTTGATAATAAATTGTTTTCGCCTATAAACACTCATGTTAATAATGGTAATTCATCATGTCACATATTTTAGATAATTAACTTAGGTTTGCTCGACTAATGTCTATTAGATTTATTTTCCAATTAGATTAAATGTGTAGCGTTCAACTTGCGATTTTATAATAAACATTAACATGGCTAATATTAACTTAAATATCTTTATCTATTTAATCTTTGTTTAGTATAAACGCGTCTCCTATTTAGTTCTCTCGCCTGTCGCGCGTGCTGTTCCACACGTGGTGGCGTGCTGGTTCGCACGTCGTTCGCGTTGGTCGCGCGCACTATTTTCGTGCGTCGTCAGCGTGTTTGCACGTCGTTTCGCACGCTGTCGCGTTGTTCCGCGCGTCGTAAATTCGCCTCGCTTAGAATCTCTCGTTTTAATTAAATTACTTATTTGTAACTAACGACTGTTGGCGTAGCAGATTAATCGAAACTAGATAGTAGTTATAATTAATATGATTATGTCGAATTAAAATACTCTAATTAATACTTGTTTAGCATAAACGCGGTACCTTCTCGACCGTAGCTTCAGCCGTCGCGTTTCTTATTCCCGCGTAACCGTAGAAGTGCTCTCTATTTTTATATTGCTCGTTTTGATAATATTTTATCTTGTATGGTGTAATGTTCTTATGCAAATATATGTTTGCTTGTGCATGTTTGTATTCGTTGCACGTTGTGAATAGATTGCGATCTGTTCCTGAGCTTCGAGAAATCGACGATCAATATTTGGCGAACCGCTGGTCCCGAGATCAAGTTCTTCGAGTTCTACGGGGTTGAAGACCCTGAGCATATGTTTGGTAAAGGCAAGTGTCCTCTGACCCATTATGTCTCATTTACTTTATAATACACTGTCCCGCATACTATGAACAATCTAAGGATTTACTAGCTTTCTATTTACCTTGTCCTTGATTTACCTTTTGGGTTACTATGGTTAGCTACATGCTAGCGCTTTACTTTAATCAATGAACATGATGAGATACAATGATGATACTATGATTTTATTCTGGATATGATGATATACTTGTGGCATTTAGGGGACTCGGACTGTTTCCCGAGTACCTCTCCGTAAGGACCTGTTCGTTGAGAGACCACCCGGGATAACAGTGCAACCATGAGGGTGAAATGGGGCGCCCTTAGCTAATTAATTAGAGGAACTAGAGGTGTAGTTGCTTCGCCATCGTGTCGTCAATGGGGTCTAGGCACAATGCTTGCTCTGCCGAGGCTGGGTGCCGAGGTTCTTTCGTTTTGCTTTTGTTAGTCACCCCCCTTCGGGGAGAGGTACTGTGTTTATCAAACTGGAGAAACCTAACGGGCGGCTAGGACCTCTAGGGAATCTTTGTAAAAGCTACGTAGTGATACCCTGCCGGACCACCTAGGAAGTGATCAATGGGGAGTCATGATCCCCGGGCAAAATGGGAATCACGGCTCATGGGTAAAGTGTGCGACCTCTGCAGAGGGTATCGAAACTGATATATCAGCCGTGCTCATGGTTATGAGCGGCCTTGGGATCCTCTTTGATTAGAGATACAGATGGTTCGAGATATAATGATTTTATTTATGGTTTTGGATCGATGATGATAATGTTTTTCCTCAATGAGGAAATGATTCACGGGATGATTATATTATAAAACTTGGCTTCCACTAATAATAAATATCTGACCAACTAAAAGCAACTGCTTGAGCTAAACCCCACATAAAGCTAGTCCACCTCAGCCAAACGGGACATTTGCTGAGTACGTTGATGTGTACTCACCCTTGCTTTCACAAAACACCAGGTTGCCTTTGGTGCAATCTATGCTCAGGTAAAGAAGAAGGCGTCGAGGCGGACCTCCAGGAGTTCCAGGACGTTGATGAGTTCGAGGATTAGGCTAGCGACCTTCCCCAGTCAGCTGCCTGTGGTGGGTTGTTTACGTTGGCTACGTTTCGATTTTGCGTACTTTGATTTTATATTATGTAAATGACTCTAGTCTGTAATATTATTACTTACTCTTTATTGTAATTCGAAGCATTGTGCTATGATGAGTCATTTATGTAATCGCTATGTACGTGAATTTCTGATCCTGGCACGTACATGGTTCGCATTCGGTTTACCTTCAAAACCGGGTGTGACATCTTTAGTGTTTTTTTTCGAACGGAGATCACTCCATTTCTATTACTTTCATAACAGAAATTCAATTGTTCTTATCCACATCTAGGAAAGCACCAAGGGCTAAGGTCTAGAAGGGATACATCACCAGAAACTGACCTGATTCAGGTCACACCACCAAACAACTCATTGTTTTTAAACTGGAACAAACCAGAAACACACACATAACAGCTAAGTTCTCAGCCACTTCTCACTCAATTCAGCAACAGAAAACACTAGACATCAGCAACCTCACAAAAGATTCAAAGACCATCCAACTTGACAACACCTCAGTGCCCACCTTCCTTGCTCGGCGTCTACGGATTGATCTTTGCATTAGCAGCCTTCAACAGGAGCTTCGCGCCATCATGCAGCAAGTCCTGGAGTTCCCTCTTGCTTAAACCTGCCCATTTCATAATCAACGCACAAGCATGACAAACAATTTCCATCGGAGAATTGATTACAATGTTTTCAAAGCAAGCTTTATTCCTTGCTTTCCATAAGGCCCAGCAAATGGTAGCAACCCCGACAATTCCAATTTCTTTGCCATCATAAAGATTACGATTAAGCCACATCCAGCACTGTTCAATATTATTTGGAACATGATCAGAATTGAAACATTTAGCTACGCGCCCCACACTGATCTAGCAGTGTGACAGGTAAAAAATAAATGATTAGCCGACTCGAAATCTGGACAAAAACTGCAAGAATTATCACCTGTCCAATTTCTACTAATCAACTTCTCTTTAGTCAACAACACATTGTTTTCAAGAAACCACATGAAAACTTTGATTTTTGGAGGGATTTTCCCTTTCCAAATATGATTGAAGCAAGAGCCATACCAGTTACTATCAATGTTAACATATAGAGTTTTCACAGTAAATTCTTTCTTCTTGCCCCATTTCCATTTAACATCATCACCGAACTCCTGGAATTCAAACATCTGAAATTTTTCAAGAATTTCAGCCCATTTTTTCCTGTCATCATCACTGAACCATCTTCTGAAATCCAGTTGGACATTTTTCTTAATGACATCAATCACAAGAATCTTTTTGTCATTACAAATATCAAACAAGTATGGTTCAGATATAGCAAGAGGAGTATCAAAAAGCCAAGAATCTTCCAAAAATCTAGTCTTATCACCAGATCGCATAATAATGTGTCTCCCCTGTATGTAATACTCTCTAACTTTAAGCATATCGCTCCACACCTGAGAATCACCCACCCTGGGGCCAATATTAAGTATACTATTACCATGGATGTATTTACTATTCACAATTTATTGCCAAATCCCCTTCTCATTTTCAAGTTTCCACCACCACTTGCATATTAATATATGCAATCTCGATATCCCCTTTTTGTTGGTGATCCCTTAGAAAATGATACCGAATGGCTATGTGTTTAGTGCGGCTATGCTCAACGGGATTATCCGCCATGCAGATTGCACTCTCATTATCACATAGAAGAGGAACTTTGGTTAATTTGTAACCATAGTCCCTAAGGGTTTGCCTCATCCAAAGCAATTGCGCGCAACAATGACCTGCGACAATATACTCGGCTTCGGTGGTTGAAAGAGCCACAGAATTTTGCTTCTTTGAAGCCCACGACACCAAGGACCTTCCCAAGAACTGGCAAGTCCCCAATGTGCTCTTTCTATTGATTTTGCACCCTGCCCAATCGGCATCGGAATAACCAATTAAATCAAATGTGGATCCCCGAGGGTACCAAAGCCCAAACTTAGGAGTATAAGCCAAATATCTCAAGATTCGTTTTACGGCCGTAAGGTGAGATTCCTTAGGGTCGGCTTGGAATCTTGCACACATGCATACGGAAAGCATAATGTCCGGTCATGAAGCACATAAATAGAGCAAAGAACCTATCATCGACCGGTATACCTTTTGATCTACGGATTTACCTTCCGTGTCGAGGTCGAGATGCCCATTGGTTCCCATGGGAGTCTTGATGGGCTTGGCATCCTTCATTCCAAACTTATTTAGAATGTCTTGAGTATACTTTGTTTGGCAAATGAAGGTGCCCTCTTGGACTTGCTTTACTTGAAATCCCAAGAAATACTTCAACTCCCCCATCATTGACATCTCGAATTTCTGTGTCATGATCCTACTAAATTCTTCACATGTAGATTCGTTAGTAGACCCAAATATAATATCATCAACATAAATTTGGCATATAAACAAATTGTTGTCAAGAGTTTTAGTAAATAAAGTAGGATCGGCCTTGCCGACTTTGAAGCCATTAGCAATAAGGAAATCTCTTAGGCATTCATACCATGCTCTTGGGGCTTGCTTGAGCCCATAAAGCGCCTTAGAGAGCCTATAGACATGGTTTGGATACTCACTGTCTTCAAAGCCGGGAGGTTGCTCAACATAGACCTCTTCCTTGATTGGTCCATTGAGGAAGGCACTCTTCACGTCCATTTGATAAAGCTTGAAGCCATGGTAAGTAGCATAGGCTAATAATATACGAATTGACTCAAGCCTAGCTACGGGTGCATAGGTTTCACCAAAATCCAAACCTTCGACTTGGGAGTATCCCTTGGCCACAAGTTGGGCTTTGTTCCTTGTCACCACACCATGCTCATCTTGCTTGTTGCGGAAGACCCATTTGGTTCCTACAACATTTTGATTAGGACGTGGAACTAAGTGTCATACCTCGTTTCTAGTGAAATTGTTGAGCTCCTCTTGCATCGCCATCACCCAATCTGAATCTTGGAGTGCTTCCTCTACCCTGTGTTGCTCAATAGAGGAAACAAAGGAGTAATGCTCACAAAAATGTGGAACACGAGATCTAGTGGTTACCCCCTTATTAATGTCACCGAGGATGGTGTCGACGGGGTGATCTCGTTGGATTGCTTGGTGGATTCTTGGGTGTGGCGGTCTTGGTTCTTCATCCTCCTTGTCTTCATCATTTGTATCTCCCCCTTGATCATTGCCGTCATTTTGAGGTGGCTCATCATTTTGATTTTCTTCTTCATCAACTTGGGCCTCATCCTCATTTTGAGTTGGTGGAGATGCTTGCGTGGAGGAGGATGGTTGATCTTGTGCATGTGGTGGCTCTTCGGATTCCTTAGGACACACATCCCCAATGGACATGTTCCTTAGCGTGATGCACGGAGCCTCTTCATCACCTATCTCATCAAGATCAACTTGCTCTACTTGAGAGCCGTTAGTTTCATCAAACACAACGTCACAAGAAACTTCAACTAGTCCTGAGGACTTGTTAAAGACTCTATATACCCTTGTGTTTGAATCATATCCTAGTAAAAAGCCTTCTACTGTCTTAGGAGCAAATTTAGATTTTCTACCTCTTTTAACAAGAATAAAGCATTTGCTACCAAAGACTCTAAAATATGAAATGTTGGGCTTTTTACCGGTTAGGAGTTCGTATGATGTCTTCTTGAGGATTCGGTGTAGATACAACCGGTTGATGGCGTAGCAGGCGGTGTTGACCGCCTCAGCCCAAAATCGATCCGGCGTCTTGTACTCATCAAGCATGGTTCTTGCCATGTCCAATAGAGTTCTATTCTTTCTCTCCACTACACCATTTTGTTGTGGCGTGTAGGGAGAGGAGAACTCATGCTTGATGCCCTCCTCCTCAAGGAAGCCTTCAATTTGAGAGTTCTTGAACTCCGTTCCGTTGTCGCTTCTTATTTTCTTGATCCTTAAGCCGAACTCATTTTGAGCTCGTCTCAAGAATCCCTTTAAGGTCTCTTGGGTTTGAGATTTTTCTTGCAAAAAGAACACCCAAGTGAAGCGAGAATAATCATCCATAATAACTAGACAGTACTTACTCCCGTCGATGCTTATGTAAGCTATTGGGCCGAATAGGTCCATGTGTAGGAGCTCCAGTGGCCTATCAGTCGTCATGATGTTCTTGTGTGGATGATGAACACCAACTTGCTTCCCGGCTTGGCATGCGCTACAAATCCTGTCTTTCTCAAAATGAACATTTGTTAATCCTAAAATGTGCTCTCTCTTTAGAAGCTTATGAAGATTCTTCATTCCAACATGGGCTAGTCGGCGGTGCTAGAGCCAACCCATGTTAGTCTTAGCAATTAAGCAAGTGTCGAGTTCAGCTCTATCAAAATCTACCAAGTATAGCTGACCCTCTAACACTCCCTTAAATGCTATTGAATCATCACTTCTTCTAAAGACAGTGACACCTACATCAGTAAATAGACAGTTGTAGCCCATTTGACATAATTGGGAAACAGAAAGCAAGTTGTAATCTAATGAATCAACAAGAAAAACATTGGAAATGGAATGGTCAGGAGATATAGCTATTTTACCCAAACCTTTGACCAAACCTTGGTTTCCATCCCTGAATGTGATAGCTCTTTGGGGATCTTGGTTTTTCTCGTAGGAGGAGAACATCTTCTTCTCCCCTGTCATGTGGTGCACCCGCTATCGATGATCCAACTTGAGCCCCCGGATGCATAAACCTACAAAACAAATTTAGTTCTTGACTTTAGGTACCCAAACGGTTTTGGGTCCTTTGGCATTAGACACAAGAACTTTGGGTACCCATACACAAGTCTTGGAGCCCTTGTGTTTGCCCCCAATAAATTTGGCAACTACCTTGCCGGATTTGTTAGTCAAAACATAAGATGCATCAAAAGTTTTAAATGAAATGTCATGATCATTTGATGCACTAGGAGTTTTCTTCTTAGGCAACTTAGCACGGGTTGGTTGCCTAGAGCTAGATGTCTCACCTTTATACATAAAAGCATGATTAGGGCCAGGGTGAGACTTCCTAGAGTGAATTCTCCTAATTTTGTGCTCAGGATAACCGGCAGGGTACAAAATGTAACCCTCATTATCCTGAGGCATGGGAGCCTTGCCCTTAACAAAGTTGGATAATTTCTTAGGAGGGGCATTAAGTTTGATATTGTCCCCCTTTTGGAAGCCAATGCCATCCTTGATGCCAGGGCGCCTCCCACTATAGAGCATACTTCTAGCAAATTTAAACTTTTCATTCTCTAAGTTATGCTCGGCAATTTTAGCATCTAATTTTGCTATATGATCATTTTGTTGTTTAATTAAGACCATATGATCATGGATAGCATTAATATCAACATCTCTACATCTAGTGCAAATAGAAACATGCTCAATGGTAGATGTAGAGGGTTTGCAAGAATTAAGTTCAACAATCTTAGCACGCAAAATATCATTGTTGTCTCTAAGATCAGAAATTGTAACATTGCAAACATCTAAGTCTTTAGCCTTAGCAATCAATTTTTCATTTTCACATCTAAGGCTATCAAGAGAAATATTCAATTCATCAATCTTAGCAAGTAAATCAACATTATCATCTCTAGGATTGGGAATTGAAACATTACAAACATGAGAATCAACCTTAGCATTTAAACTAGCATTTTCATTTCTAAGGTTGGCAATTAAATCATGGCATGTGCTTAGCTCACTAGTTAATTTCTCACATTTTTCAACTTCTAGAGCATAAGCATTTTTAACCTTAACATGCTTTTTGTTTTCCTTGATTAGGAAGTCCTCTTGGGTGTCCAAGAGTTCATCCTTTTCATGGATGGCACTAATTAATTCATTTAATTTTTCCTTTTGTTGCATGTTTAGGTTGGCAAAAAGGGTATGCAAATTATTCTCCTCATCACTAGCATTATCATCACTAGAGGACTCATATTTAGTGGAGGATTTGGATTTAGCCTTCTTCTTTCTGCCGTCTTTTGCCATGAGGCACTTGTGGCCAACATTGGGGAAGAGAAGTCCCTTGGTGACGGCGATGTTGGTGGTGTCCTCGTCGGAGGAGGAGTCGGTGGAGCTCTCATTGGAGTCCCAGTCCCGGCAAACATGGGCATCGCCGCCCCTCTTCTTGTAGTGCCTCTTCTTTTCCTTTCTTCTCCCCTTCTTGTCGTCATCCCTGTCACTAGAAATAGGACATTTGGCAATAAAGTGACCGGGCTTACCACACTTGTAGCAAACCTTCTTGGAGCGGGGCTTGTAATCCTTCCCCCTCCTTTGCTTGAGGATTTGGCAGAAACTCTTAATGATGAGCGCCATTTCCTCGTTGTCGAGCTTGGAGGCGTCGATGGGTTGTCTACTAGATGTAGACTCCTTCTTTTCCTCCGTCGCCTTGAATGCCACCGGTTGTGCTTCGGGCGTTGAGGAGGTGCCTTGCTCGATGATTTTCTTTGAGCCTTTAATCATTAGCTCAAAGCTTAGAAATTTTCCTATAACCTCCTCGGGAGACATTAGCTTGTATCTAGGATCACCTCGAATTAATTGAACTTGCGTAGGGTTAAGAAAAATGAGGGATCTAAGAATAACCTTTACCATCTCATGGTCATCCCATTTTTCGCTCCCGAGGTTGCGCACTTGGTTCACCAAGGTCTTCAAGCGGTTGTACATAGCTTGTGGATCCTCCCCTTGGTGAAGCATGAAGCGACCGAGCTCCCCTTCGATCGTCTCCCGCTTGGTGATCTTTGTCACCTCGTCTCCTTCGTGCGCGGTCTTGAGTACGTCCCAAATTTCCTTCACACTCTTTAACCCTTGCACCTTATTATACTCCTCTCGACTTAGAGAGGCGAGGAGTATAGTGGTGGCTTGGGAATTAAAGTGGTGGATTTGGGCCACTTCGTCCGAGTCGTAGTCTTCATCCCCTATGGATGGTACCTGTACACCAAACTCAACAACATTCCAAATGCTTGTGTGGAGTGAGGTTAGATGATGCCTCATTTTATCACTCCACATGTTATAATCTTCACCGTCAAAAACCGGTGGTTTGCCTAATGGAACGGAGAGTAAAGGAGTACGCTTTGAAATACGTGGGTAGAGTAGGGGAATCTTACTATACTTCTTGCGCTCATGGCGCTTAGAAGTAACGGACGGCACGTCGGAGCCGGAGGTCGATGGTGATGAAGTGTCGGTCTCGTAGTAGACCACTTTCCTCATCTTCTTCTTTTTGTCACCACTCTGATGCGACTTGTGGGAATAGGGTTTCTTCTCCTTCCCCTTCCCTTTGTTGCGGGACTCTTCCGATGAAGCCTTCCCGTGGCTTGTAGTAGGCTTGTCGCCGGTCTCCATTTCCCTTTTGGCGTGATCTCCCGACATCACTTCGAGCGGTTAGGCTCTAATGAAGCATCGGGCTCTGATACCAATTGAAAATCGCCTAGAGGGGGGTGAATAGGGCGAAACTAAAATTTACAAAGTTAATCACAACTACAAGCCAGGTTAGTGTTAGAAATATAATCGAGTCCGAGAGAGGGCGTAAAAACAAATCGCAAGCGAATAAAGAAGTGAGACACAAGGATTTGTTTTTCCGAGGTTCGGTTCTCTCAAACATACTCCCCGTTGAGGTGGTCACAAAGATCGGGTCTCTTTCAACCCTTTCCCTCCCTCAAACGGTCCCTCGGACCGAGTGAGCTTCTTCTTCTCAATCACACGGGACACAAAGTCCCCGCAAGGACCACCACACAATTGGTGTCTCTTGCTTCGGTTACAAGTGAATGAATCTCAAGAAAGAATGAGAAAGAAAGAAGCAATCCAAGAACAAGAGCTCAAATGAACACAACAATCACTCTCTCTAATCACTAAAGCTTTGAGTGGAATTGGGAGAGGATTGGATCTCTTTGGTGTGTCTAGAATTGAATGCTAGAGCTCTTGTAAGTAGTTGGAAGGTGAAAACTTGGATGACTTGAATGTGGGGGTGGTTGGGGTATTTATAGCCCCAACCACCAAACTTGACCGTTGGTGGAGGCTTCTATCGCATGGCGCACTGAACAGTCCGGTGCGCCACTGGACACTGTCCGGTGCGCCAGCCACGTCACCTGGCCGAAGGGTTCCGACCGTTGGAGCTCTGTCTTGTGGGCCCGCCTGGCTGTCCGGTGGTGCACCGGACAGGCCCTGTAGGCTGTCCGGTGTGCCACCCGCGCGTGCTCTGCTCCTCTGCGCGCGAACTAGACGTTGCTCCACCGTCACACCGGACAGTCCGGTGAATTTTAGCGGAGCGGATTCCTGAAGCTGGCGAGTTCAGAGTCGCTCTCCTCTGGAGCACCGGACACTGTCCGGTGGTGCACCGGATAGTCCGGTGAATTATAGCGAAGCGCCTCTGAGATTTCCCAAAGGTGAAGAGTTCAGCTTGGAGTCCCCTGGTGCACCGGACACTGTCCGGTGGCACACCGGACAGTCCGGTGCGCCAGACCAGGGAGCCTTCGGTTGTCCCTTTGCTCTTTTGATTTGAACCCTTTTCTTGGTCTTTTTATTGGCTTATTGTGAACCTTTGGCACCTATAGAACTTATAGACTAGAGCAAACTAGTTAGTCCAATTATTTGTGTTGGGCAATTCAACCACCAAAATAAATTAGGAAATAGGTGTAAGCCTAATTCCCTTTCAGTAATGCACCGCATGAGAATGCCATTGGCGCCATGGCGGTAGAAATCCCCTTCCACCACCGTGTAGTGTTTAGCCAACCGCACTATGCACTCTGCGGATACATGATCTTCAGGAAGGATGTTTTCCTTCAGGTAGTCCTGGATCTTGGAGATCCATGCATCGGGACTACTCTAAGATACTGGCTGTGGCACTAAGGGGTAGGCAGGACCCCCTATCACACACACAACCTTCGGTGGGTTCTGTAGATGTAACGCCACCGGGACCGCTAGCTTTGAGGTGCTAGTCTCGCCCCTTCGCCCAGTTCGGCAGGCTAGGCGGTGGGTCTCAGTAGCCGTCTTTCGAAGACGCCCTCGGGCACGGGTGCCCAAGTTGATGCCCTCATGGAGAGTTTATCTGTCGCTGAGTTGTCAGCCCGAGGAACATGTTGCAGTTCCAGGGCCGTGAAGTCCTTCTCCAGCTTCCTTACGTGGAGTAGGTAGGCTGCGAGCCTGGGCTCGTTGTAGCTACATTCCCCGCAGACCTGCTTGATGACCAGCTGGGAGTCCCCCTTCATGAGGAGCTAGCGGATCCCTAGGGATAGGGCCGCAGACAAGCCGAAGATCAGCGCCTCGTACTCCGCCATATTGTTGGTGGCCTTGAAATCAAGGTGCACCATGTACTTCACTTGATCTCCGCTTGGGTCGATGAGGACCACTCCAGCCCCGCCAACTTGCTGACGGGCGGATCCGTCAAAGAAAAGCGTCCAGTGGGGCTCGTTGAAGACTGGACCCCTAGGCTCCGCAGGTGTGGGGTTCGAATCAGGATCCGGACCCCCAGGAGCGCTCAGGGGAGATGTCCACTCCACGATGAAGTCAGCCAGGACCTTGCTCTTGACGGCGTGGCGAGGCTGGAAGTCCAGCTGGAACTCAGCAAGCTCCGCGGCCCACTTGGCGATGTTGCCTGTGGCGTTAGAGTTGTGGAGGATGGCCCTTAATAGAAATGAGGTCACCACCACAACCCTGTGTGCCTAGAAATAGTGGCGCAACTTGCTGGATGCAACAAGTACAGCATAGAGGAGCTTGTGCGTCTCAAGGTACTTGGTCTTTTCTTCATGGAGGACCTCGCTGACGTAGTAGACCGGCCTCTGAACGGTCCAGACCCCTATAGCTGGTCCCGAGCCCTCGGGCTCTTAGCCTTCTTGCGCCGTCCTTTCCACAACCAGCACCATGCTCACCACTTCTGTGGCCGCTGCGATGTATAAATACAATGGCTCCACAGAGTCTAGAGCTACCAGTACTGGTAGGGACACTAGGTGCTGCTTCAACTCTTGGAAGGCACGTTCTGCCTCTTCGGTCCAAGAGAATGGACCAGATTTTCGTAGGAGCTTGAAGAAGGGTAGCGCCCTCTCAGCCAGCCGTGAGATGAAGCGGCTGAGGGTGGCTAATGACCCCGTAAGCTTCTGGACATCCTTGATTCGGGCCGGAGGCCTCATCGCCTCGATTGCCCTGATCTTCTCCAGGTTTGCTTCAATCCCCCGGTGCAAAACCAGGAATCCTAGCAGCTTCCCAGCAGAGACACCAAAGACGCATTTGTCTGGGTTCAGCTTCGTGCGCGTCGCCCGCAGCTTGTCAAAGACCAAGGTCAGGTCTTCTACTAGAGTCAACCCCCTTCCTAGTCTTGACCACGATGTCATCGACATATATCTCAACCTTGTCCCTAATCAGGTCCCCGAAGGTCTTACTTATCGCCCGTACAAATGTTGGCAAGGCTTTCTCCAGACCGTAGGGCATTACAACATAGCAGTAGAGCCCATCCACTGTTACAAAAGCAGTATGCTTCCTATCCTCCCTAGCCATCCGGATTTGATGAAAACTAGAGTAGGCATCTAGAAAGGACAAGAGGTCGCACCCGGAGGTAGAGTCCACGATTTGATCTATGCGTGGAAGTGGATACGGGTCCTTGGGACAAGCCTTGTTTAGGCTGGTGTAGTCGATGCACATCCGAAGCTTCCTGTTCGCCTTTGGAATGACGACTGGGTTGGCCAGCCACACAGGGTGATGGACCTCTTCAATGAAGCCGACGTCAAGCAGCTTCTGGATCTCCTCACGGATGAAATCCTGCCACTCAATGGACTATCTCCGAGGTTTCTAGCTCACTGGCCTAGCGTCGGGGTGGATCTTTAGATGGTGCTCAATCACCTCCCTCGGGATCCCAGGCATCTATGACGGTTCCCAAGCAAAAACGTCGACATTTGCCTGGAGGAAGGCGACGAGCGCGAGTTCCTATTTCTCCCCCAGATTGCTCGCGATACGGGTGGTCTGCGAGGAGTCCACGCCAACCTGAATGGTCTTCACGGGTCCGCCGTCTGCCCTAGATGGCTGCACCTTTGGCACCTTGGCAGGCGCCTTGGTACCGGAGGTCGAGGTGTCCTTCCCTCCGTCGTCGGGGCGAGCAGCTTCCGCCGCTAGGGCGTGCAGCTTCTCGACTACTGTTACCGCAGCGGCGTGGTCACCCCGCATGGTGAGGACCCCAGCAGAGGATGACATCTTGAGGACCAAATACCCGTAATGGGCAATGGCCATGAACCGGTACAGGGCCGGTCTGCCAATGATGGCATTGAATGGGAGGTTAACCTCCGCGACGTCGAACTAGACGTTCTCGGTGTGGATGTTTTCCTCTGTCCCGAATGTAACCGGGAGCGTGATGCTCCTAAGGGGATACATCGGTTGAGCGCCCACTCCAGAGAATGGATGAGAGGGTCCAGACGGGACCCAGGGATCTGCAGCTGCTTGAACGCAGCATGGCTGATGACGTTGAGGCCTGCCCCACCATCGATCAGCACATGGTGCAGCTACATGTTGGCGATGATAGGGTCGGTGATGAGTGGTAGTATACCGGCCCCTGCCATGTTGTCGGGGCAGTCGGATGCCCTGAAGGAGATGGTGCTGCTTCTCCACCATTTGTTTGGGGCAGCCTTCAGGACCCCTAGGTCGCCGACAGGACCTCGCGGCACAGGGACTTGACATTCCTGCGGGAGGTGATCTCCCAGTTTCCACCGTACATGATGTACAACTTCTTACGGCGGTCTCTCTCGCCACTAGAGTCAGAGTCCCCGGTGAGACGTCCTTCAGGACCCCCTCGGGTGACTGATACCCGAGGTCCCGCTCTCCGGCGGCCATGTCACCATCGTCGGCCCTCTCCTTGCCAAGCCGACGACGAGGTGGGGAGCCATCCTTGGAGGTCTGCTCGTGTCGCTCGCTGACGCGCTTCGCGAGCTTGATGATCTCGCGGTACTCCGCGACGCTGTGGCGACTGTTGGGGTGCACAGGGCATGAGCCGTTGTTACCCCCTATGGCCGTGGGCGCTTGTTGCGCTCGCTCTGGCCCCCAGCCACAGTCGCGATGATTGGAGCAGCAGTCTGTGGCCTCTCGTGGCCGCGGTTATTCTTCTTCTAGCTGTCTTGGGCGACGACACCCGGGCCACCCGTCTGGGCAACCCCGGTCTGCGGTGCCGAGTGCCATGCACGACCCTCGGCAGCTCTGGCACACTTATCGGCCAGAGCAAAGAGTGTGGTGACAGTTTCCACGTCGTGCGTGGCCAAATTCTCCAACATCTTTTCATCACGTACCCCCTGGCGGAAAGCGGTGATGATGGAAGCATCGGAGATACGACGTATAGTGCCCCGTACCTTAGTGAAGTGGGAGATGAAAGCCTAAAGAGTCTCCC
Source organism: Zea luxurians (assembly GCA_029449295.1). Classification (NCBI taxonomy): domain Eukaryota; kingdom Viridiplantae; phylum Streptophyta; class Magnoliopsida; order Poales; family Poaceae; genus Zea; species Zea luxurians. The sequence continues at coordinate 57,102,086 of JAOPSE010000021.1, read as the reverse complement.
CAGGTTCTTGCCTCGCTGCATGGAGGTGAACCTCCACGCCATGCTGTTGGTAAGCGCTGGCGAAGTTCACTATGAACCGCGCACAAAGCTCTTCCCAGGAGTAGATCGATCCTGGGGCGAGGTTCATGAGCCAGGTCCGGGCCGGCCCAGACAAGACTACATGGAAGTATGTTGCCATTACAGCAGTGTCTCCACCTGCTGCCGTAATGGCGGTGACGTATACCTGCAGGATTTCTGACGGGTTTGATGTACCGTCGTACTTTTCCGACAGGTGTGGCCGGAACTTGGATGGCCACATCGCAGCGCGGAGATGATCCGCCAGAGCGGCGCAGCCTACGCCAGCCAATGGGACACCCGCCTGAATTCGAGCACCCCTTGGAGTTTGCGGTGCGACTGCAATGAAGTCTTGGTCGAGGTTGCGACCCTCGATGTTCTGTCGGCGCTCACGCGCCCTCTCCAGAGAGACACAGGCATCCTCGCCTGCACGCCTAGAGATGGCAATGGGTACCCAAAACCCGACTACCCGACGGGTTTTACCCGATATGAAGGCGGGTATGGGATGATTTCTCTACCCGTGGGATGTTAATGGGCAAGATCCTCTACCCATTGGGTAGACGGGTACGAGTACGGGTTGATACTACCCATACCCATCTACCCATGGGTAGAATATACCCACAACAATACCACTATAATCATCTAATAGAGCCCATCTTAGCTAAAATAAAACTCTTCTCTAGCTATCATTTGTCTAGCTACCAAGTTATATAATCATATGATTTGTTATATGTGAAGTTGGACTTGTTTTTTAAGTTTATTTAATGTTTTGAGTGATTGATATATTGGAATTTAAGACTTTCCTAGCGGGTACGGGTTATCCGACGGGTAAAATTACCCACGCGGGTATGGGTATGGGACGGGTAGAAGTTTTTTTGATGGGTACGGTATGGAACGGCACAACCTGACGGGCATGTACCCATTGCCATCCCTATGCACGCCTGTGGTTGAGTTCTGCCCGTAGGTCTTCATACCTCTCTAGAGAGACTGGAGCGTCTTCTCCCGCACGCCTGCAGTTGAGCTCCACCCGCAGGTCCTCGGTCGGTGCAGCCCTCACTGAAGGCGAGCGCACCAATGCCGATGCCTCATGTTGACGCCAGGATGACTGAGGCTTGGGCCTGGCTGAGCTAGAGTGCGCCATGCCGAGCAGACGGTCGACATCGTCACGCCACTGCTTCATGACCCTCGGCGAGGCCGTGGAGCTAGGAGGGTGGCGTAGCAACTCCTTGGCCGCAGACAGGGCCCCAGGCGCAGCCCTCGACGCTCTGGATGTTTGCGCAGGAGTGTGCTGCCGCGCAAAGCGCACAACAACAGTACCAGGCGTAGGGCGGCTGGAGGCCCACGACGTGGAAGAGGTAGCTTCTTCCTCCATTGGGAAATCCTTGGGAATGAAGTCATCGTGCTCGACGATATGGACCATGGTGTCGAGCAGGAAAACAAGCAAAAACTAAATGCCAAGCCCCCTACCTGGCGCGCCAAATGTCGGAGAGGAAATCTCCAGCCGGGTGGCGGAACGCACCCACCCTAAATCCTAAGATGAGAAGAGGGCCTAAGCGTTTTGCCTGTCTGCTAGATGGTCGATTAAAGCACGAGAGCACACAAGAGTTTAGAGTGGTTCAGGCCGCCGGAGCGTAAAACCCTACTCCATTGTGTGTAGTATTGCTGATACTCGAGAGCTTGGAGGACTTCCCGAGGGTCTAAGTGAGCCTGAATGACTTGCCTTGTAACGTCGTGTGCCTTCCCTTTTATAGCTCAAGGGTGGCACATACAAGGATGCTGAGCCCCGACATGTGGGCCCAGGAACATAATGGAAGGAATACCTAGAGTAACTAATGCAGGTGACGTCTGTGCAATCTTCAGGCCCATGTTGTCCGCAGCACGCGCAGTGTTGACATGCAGCGACAGCTTCCTTTGTAACGTATGAGTAATGATGGGCGTAGTGCACGCGGTAGTATGGGCGTACAGTCTGCCAATGGAACGGACAGGCATGCTGCCTGTGGGATGGACAGGTCGCTGCCTGCCAACGGAATGGATAGGTCTCATTAAATGCGGAGGCAGCACATCGCCTGCCAGTGGAATGGACAGGCACGCCGCCTGCGGAATGGACAGGTCTCATTAAATGCTGAGACAGCATATCGCCTGTCAGCGGGATGGTCAGGCGGCGCGCCTTATCTACAATAAATGCAGGGGCCGCGTAACTCGGAGGCCTTACGTCAGGCCCCGTCTGTTGGCTTACGTCACGCACAGTAGGCCACGTGGCAGCATCGGGTCTCCGCCTGGGCGCGGAGCAGAAGTGTACGCGGACAGGTCCGCACCATATTAGGTCTGGACATGTGTCGACACCGGACCTCCGCCTGGGTCCTGTTCAAGGCCCAGGTATGTTCTATCCGGGGACCTTGGGACCCCCTGTGGGCGGCCCGGACCCCATACGGGGGGGGGGGGGGGGTGGTGGGTCCAGATCCCATTCCAGGGGTCCGGCGTGCACACGTGGAGGTCCGGGACCAACCATGGGGGTCCGGACTATATATTCGGGGGTCCGACGCTCTCTCGTGGGGATCCGGACCACTCTTTGAGGCCATGGAGTATATCACCTTCTTTGGACACGTGGCGGCTTTGGACCCGCCCATGTGGTGGAGTCGGGCGCTGCTTTGGACCCAGAATAGCCGCCTGTGATTGGGGCGAGCTGTGGCTTGGTCCCGCACACAGTACTTCTACCACGCGACTAAGGGATAGCCACGTGGGTTCTTCGTCTTCGTACAGTAGCTGGGGGTACCCTAGTTTTAGGGTACCGACAGTAACAAATTGTTGTTGGGTCGAGCCACGAGCCAGCTCGCGAGCTGCGCCGAGCCGAGCCGAGCCGAGCTAGCTCACACTTTTCACGAGCCACAAAAATAGGCTCGGCTCGGGCTCATTATGAGCATCGAGCCGGTCCGAGCCGAGCCAAGCTGCTGCGAGCCCAAGCTAGCTCGTCGAGCTCGAGCTTTTTCCAGCCCTACTTGTTGTTAAGTAACCCTAGTTAGGGTTATGTGGGCAAATACCTGCTTTGCCCCTGAGGGATCTCACATCTCTATATAAAGAACCTGTACACCCCTCATAATACAGAGAAGAGAAAGAGGTCATAGGCTCAACCCTATAACTTGTGTCTCGTGTGTTACTCTATCGTGCTTCTGGGAGGGGAGACGGATTATCTACAGCTTCTCACGGCTCTACTGCTGACGGGAGGGAAGAGAGCGGATCTGGTGATCCGTGGTGACGTAGTTCTCAACACTTGTATCCATATTATATTTCATTTTAGTCCCTAAATTGTAAAATACAGAAACTAAAACATTTGTCTATTTGACAATTTAGACACTAAAATGAAGAGAGTAAAAACTAGTCCCTACAAACCAAATACACCCTACAATACACTGTCGAGTTAACCAAAACGTGTTCTACCCAATCCCCAATCATCAGTACTTGGCAAAATAAAAATAAAAATAATCTTGCATTTGTGAGCACTGGACCCGAATTTTTGCATTTTGGCCCTTTAATGGGAATAAAATCACGTTTAGACCCTAGAAAATTTTAACCTCTTTTGGACCATTAGCTCGGCGCCATAGCCTATGGCGCCGAGGTAACACATCTCGGCGTCATAGGCTATGGCGCCGAGCTCTGACGTGGCGGTGGCGGCCAGGGCTGATGTGGCAGCCCGCGTGGCACTAGCTCGGCGCCACAGATCTTAGCGCCGAGCTAGGATTTAGTCGCGCGATCAGTTCTTCACCGCGTTTCTCTTCTCACCGTGTTTCTTCTCACCGCGTAACTTCACCGCGCCGCCTCTCCTCGCCACCGCGCCGCCCGCGAACCACGCACCCCGTCGCCGCGCCGCCCGAGCCACCGTCGGCTGCTCCTAGGTAATGTTTTTTTTCAAATTTTAAAATAATTTATATGTATTTATTTGATATTAATTGTTTAGTTAGTTTTTAGTTATTGTTTACATGTTATTTATAAGTTATTTATAATTAGTTCTCATACCATGTGCCATTTTTAATTGTTCTTTAATTTTTCTGTATTTATTTGTTATTAATGAGTTAGGTTTAGGTATTAGTTATTAGTTAGTCGTTAGTGAGTAGTCATTTATTTTGTAGCATAGTTTATGGTTTATGGTTTACTTGTAAGGTAGTAGTTAGTGTTAATTAACATTGTTTAGCATTTATTTAGCTTAGGGTTTATTTAGTACTTTTATATGTTCAGCCATCGCGCTGAAGGTTTATCTGCAGGTTTTAGAAACCTGACCATATAGGGGAGGTGCTGCCCATTTTTTACTTGATAGTGTTAGTCAGATACCATATTTAATGGATATTGAGTTAGTAATATGTGTTTGTAATAGATGGACACCCTAGTGACAGTATACCATGGAGGAAGCGTGGAGACACATGCTTATGGGAATGTTAGTTTTGATGGTATGAAGATCGTGACCATGATGTTCGATGAAAGACCATCTTTTGACAAGATTTTCGCTCGAGCTTGTGAGGAGATTAGTTGCAACATAAATGACCCTAGAATATCAATTCAGGGTTTGTTGTCCCATATTACATATGGAACAGTTGTCCGACGGTTGATGTCCATTGCCTCAGAAGATGATTGGGTGAGATATGTAAGAATTGTGAAGACGATGGTTCCACCATGTTTGGATGTGGTTGTTCAAAATTTATCTGTTAGTCATTGCGATGCTCCAGTCGGGTGGTCTCCACAAATGCCAAATGCATCTCGAATTGAAGCTCTTTGGTAGAGCTTCCGGAAGAAGTGGTTGTTGTGCCCGATGCTCAATCGGGGCCGCACGAGTATGAGATTTCTCGTCCTCTTCCTGGCGTTTGTGGGGCTTCTAATCCGGTGGTACCCCCAAGAGATCCCATTGACCCAGGATCTAGTTCAGGATCATCTAGTAAGTGTCTTTAAGTTGTTCATATCCATCGTTATTTTGTTTGATTAGACTTTTTAATGTTGCCGGTACCCTAAATCAGGGGTACCCCTTGCTATAGTATGAAGACGCTATACCCGCGCAGCTACCTTTAATTGCGTGGCAAACAACTCTCTGCCTCACCACGTGGACGGCTCTAGGGTTGCCACGTGGCCAGGGAAAGAGATATACTAAAGATGCCAACATTGGGTCCAAACCCCCATGGAAAGCGTCAGACCCCTGTACATGTAGATCAGCTCTCCGGGGCAAGGTCCAGGACCCCCGCAAGTACAACCCAGACCTCTGGGTCGGGTCCCGGACCCCTCTTCGTGGGGTCCGGACTACCCACAGCCGGGTCCTGGGACTCTGGGGGAAAATACCCAGGCCTTGCTCAGGCAGGGGTCCGGTGCCGACATGTGTCCAGGCCCAACCTGGTGCGGACCTGTCAGCATAACGCTACTGCTCCCCGCCCAAGCGAAGACCCGATGCCGCCACGTGGCCTGCCGCGCGTGACATGCGGGCGGAGCCTGACGTAAGACCTCTGGGCCATGCTATCTCTGCATATATTGCAGAGAAGATGCGACATCTGACGATCCCGCTGACAGGCGATGTGCCCCTTCAGCATTTAATGTGTCCTGTCCACAAAGCTAGCAGGCGGCGTTCAGGCCATCCTGCAGGCGGTGCGCCTGTCCATTCCATTGCCAAACAGTACGCCCGTGCTGCAAGGTGCACTATGCCCATCCATCATCACATGTACGTTGCCAGGGAAGCTTCCCCTGCACACCAATGCTACATAGATCGCGGGTATCAGGGCGCAAGGAAGATTGCACTGGGGACGGGTATTAGTCGCTCCAAGTATTACATCCGTTATGTCCATAGGCCCGCATGTCGGGGCTCAGCACCCTTGTACGTGCCCCCCTTCAGCTATAAAAGGGGAGGCACACAACGTTACAACTCAAGCCATCCTAGACACAACTCAAGCTCACAAAGCAATACAACACACAGTGGAGTAGGGTATTACGCTCCGGCAGCCCGAACCACTCTAAACCCTTGCGTGTTCTCGTGTGTTCATTCCCCAATCTCACAACAAGCAAAACGCTTAGGCCCCTCCTCATCTTAGGATTTAGGGCGGGTGCATTCCACCACCTGGCCGGAGATTTCCTCTCCGACATTTGGCGCGCCAGGTAGGGACTGGCTTTAGGTTTTTGCTTGTTTTCCCGCTCGACACCATGGTCCACATCGTCAAGCACCAAGATTTCATGCCCGAGGACTTCATGCTGGAGGAGGAGGCTGCCTCTTCCACTCTGCGGGCCACCAACCTCTCGACGCCTGGAGCAGCGGCTGCTGTGCATTCTGCACGGCCGCACACCCCCAAACAAACATCCAGGGCACCTAGGGCTGCGCCTGGGGCGCTGTTAGCAGCCAAGGAATTGCTACGCCACCCTCCTAGCTCCACGACCTCTCCAGGGGCCATGAAGTAGTGGCGGGACGACGTCGACCATCTACTCGGCATGGCGCACTCTGGCTCAACCAGGCCTAGACCCCGGTCATCCTAGCGTCAACATGAGGCGTCGGCATCTGTGCGCTCACCCTCGGTGAGGGTAGCACCGACTGAGGACCTGAGGGTGGAGCTCAGCCGCCGGCGCGCGGCGGAGGACGCTCCAGTCACTCGGGAGAGGTCTAATGACCTGTGGGCAGAACTCAACCGCAGGCGTGCAGGCGAGGATGCCCGCGTCTCTCTAGAGAGGACGCGAGAGCGCCGACAGAACATCGAGGGTCCTAACCTTGATCAAGACTTTGCTGCGGTAACACCGCAAATGCCGGCGGGCGCCTAGATTCGGGCGGGTGTCCCACTGGCCGGTGTGGGCTGCGCTGCTCTCGCGGATCATCTCCACGCGGCGTCCTAGCCATCTAAGTTCTGGCCGCACCTGCTGGAGAAGTACGACAGTACATCAAATCCGTCAGAATTTCTGCAGGTTTACGTCACCGCTATCACAACAGCAGGTGGAAACACCGTTGTGATGGCAACATATTTTCATGTCGCCTTGTCTGGGTCCGCCTAGACTTGGCTCATGAACCTTGCCCTAGGATCGATCTACTCCTAGGAAGAGCTCTGCGCGTGGTTCATAGCGAACTTCGCTAGCGCTTACCAACAACACGACGTGGAGGCCCACCTCCACGCAGTAAGGCAGGAGCCCGGAGAAACTCTCCGGACGTTTATCTCCAGCTTCACCAAGGTGCGAGGTACTATACCTCGCATCTTCAATGCTTCTATCATCACGGCCTTCCGACAGGGAGTGTGTGATGAAAAGATGTTGGAGAAGTTGGCTACGCATGACGTGGAAACTGCCTCCACTCTCTTCGCTCTGGCCAACAAGTGCGCCAGGGCCGCCGAGGGCCATGCGTGGCACTCGGCGCCACAGGCCGGGGATGCCCAGACGGGTGGCTCCAGTACCGTCGCCCGGGACGGTAAGAGGAAGAAGAAGAACCGCGGTCTTGAGAAGCCGCATTCTGCCGCTTTGGTCATTGCAGCTGCGACTGGGGGCCGGGGCGACCGCAACAAACACCCACGGCCGCAGAGGGGTAACAGTGGCTCATGCCTTGTGCACCCCAATGGCCGCCACAGCGCCGCGGAGTGTCGCGAGATCATTGACCTCGCGAAACGCGTCAGCGCACGGCGCGAGCATTCTTCCGGGGATGGCACCCCACCTCGTCGCTGACCTAGCAAGGAAAAGGTCAACGGCGACGAGGTGGCCGCGACTGAACCGGACCTCGGGTATCAGTCACCCGAGGGGGTCCTGAAGGATGTTTTTCCCGGAGGTTCCAACTCTGGTGACGACAACTAGACGGGCCACCAGGGGGCCCCGTACTCCCTAGTCTTCAGGGCCGAAGCCTGTCTTCCCCCAGAAACCCTTCTGGACTCCCCACGGGTTCAGTCTTTTGATGAGCCTATGCAGGAGAGGTTACAGCGCAAGGACGTGGACGCCATCGATGAACTCAGATGTCAAGCGGCAACCCGAAATGCACTTTGTAACCAAGCGCCCATGCACTACGACCAACGGTTCGTGCATAGTAGGGAGCCTAAGGTCAGGACCTAGTCCTACGGCAAGTACCGAACCAAGAAGGGGTCCACAATCTCTCCCCAGCTGGGAGGAACCCTTGAAGGTGACGGAAATATGCCAACCCGGGGGGTGCCTGCCTTGCTATAACTAAAGAAGTATCTCTTCCTAACCCCTGGAGCATCTCGGTAAGTTCAATCCATAGGAGCAAGTCTGAGGGGTTAAGTTTTTCTTCTTTTGTAATTAGGTTTCGCATATGTGTACACCAGCCCGGTGAGGTCCGCCCTCATAAACCCAGCCTGTTGGTTTACACGCATGCATGTCAAGTTATAAAGAGAAGATTTACCCCCTCAAATGTGCTTCTATGATAACTTTATCCTCTTGCTCCACGGATTTATCCTGCAGTTTCCGGATAATACTATTTATCTAACCCACCCGTACGGTTCCCATCTGTCCTGACATGACGACATCCGAATTGAGTAGCCAGGCTTGCAGCATAGGACCCCTCTACGAAAGCAGAGGGGTCCGACAGCCTGGGGGCTGGTTCTAAAGAACGGGAGCTCGTTCCATGGGGTGGTCCGGAGCAGTGTAGCCGCTTAGCCTGGTCCCGTACCGTAAGCCTGCACAGTCCACCACTCTATGACGAGTACCCTAGTATTTGGAGCTATAGTCCTGTGGGTCTGACAACCTAGGGTCCAGCTCTAGAGAATGGACACTTGTCTCCTGGGGTGGTCCGGAGCCGTGTAGCCGCTTAGCCTGGTCCCGTACCATAAGCCTGCACGCTCCACCACTCTGCGACGGGTGTCCTAGTATCTAGAACCGCGGCCCAGGGGGTCCGGACACACAACTTGGCTTCCTAGACTAAATCCTACAAGTCCCGAGCATGTATCAAAGGATGGCTAATGTCAGACGAGGGATCCTATGGGTGTGCTACTAACGCCCCCTAGCCGAAGCTGTGTACAGGTCCAGGTCCTGGTCGGGGCTACCTCCTGGGGTCGTTGCCAACTCTTTCAAGTACGCCCGAAACATCGAGCGTGCATCCCAGGGGGGCCAAGTACCAGGGAGGAGTCGGCAACACCACACGCAATAGGGACAAATAGTATGCAGATAAGTACTAATACTGCTTGATAAATAGTACTCAAAAAGTACCTTAAAAAAGCAAAAGTTATTACATCCGCCTTCAAGCGGAGCCCTAGCTCCATCTCTACAGGTGTAAACTACTCGACGCTAGCAGGGTCACGCTAGAAGCTCGCGGCAACCGTCCTTGCGGAATCCTCCCGGGCGGCTTGCCAGCAATGGTGGCCACCTCAACGCGGGTGCCATGGCGAAGAGGCCCTCGCCCCCGTCTTCCTACGGGGGTGACGACGAGGCCATTAAAGCTAAAGAGTTGAATGCACGGTGGGGGCCCGGGTCCACGAGTCATACTCTTCGGGCGTCGGCTTCCGTGTGCGGAGAAGGCAAACCGCCACGTGAGGAGCACGCCACCGCCTGCGGTAGTGCGCCTCTTCACCTCCGCCGAAAGCGGCGGACCAGCCACTGGCACGGGGGCCCGGGCCTATGAGTCATACCCTTCGGGTGTCGGCTTCCGTGTGCGGAGAAGGCGAACCGCCACGCGAGGAGCGCGCCACCGCCTGCGGTAGTGCGCCCCTTCACCTCCGCCGAAAGCAGCAGACCAGCCTCTGGCACGGGGGCCCGAGCCCACGAGACATACTCTTCGGGCGTTGGCCTCCATGTTCGGAGAAGGCAAACCGCCGCGTGAGGAGTATGCCACCACCTACGGTAGAGCGCCTCTTCACCTCCGCCGAAACCAATAGCCCAGTCTCTGACGTGGGGGCTCGGGCCCACAAGTCATCCTCCTTAGGCGCCAGTTTTTGGGTGTGCAGAAGTCAAACCGCCGCTCGCACCAGTACCGTGCCTCCTCGGGGCCGCCGCGGAAGACAGAGAAGGTGAATTTTCAAAACCAAATGCAGCGGTATCGAGGCACCCCGCACATGGCCCAATAAAAGCCATCAAGTGCGAAGACCACGGGTCAGTCAGCCGCGGGGACAGGCGTGGCAGTTGACGTTACCGAAGATGGGCTGGCAGTAATTATGACAGCAAGCGCACGGGAGCAGCGCGCCAATTGCCGGTCAAGCTTTGGCCCCACCTACAGACTCGTGTCCTCCCCTGAGGTGGGCCCGGGGGCCACTGTCGGTACCCTAAATCAGGGGTATCCCTTGCTACAGTATGAAGACACTATACCCGTGCAGCTACCTTTAGTTGTGTGGCAAACAACTCTCTGCCTCGCCACGTGGATGGCTCTGGGGTCGCCACGTGGCCAGGGAAAGAGATATACTCCAAGATGCCAACATTGGGTCTAGACCCCCATGGAAAGCGCTGGACCCCTGTAGATGTAGACCAGCCCTCCGGGGCAAGGTCTAGGACCCCCGCAAGTACAACCCAGACCCCTCTGCGGGGGGTCCGGACTACCCACATCTGGGTCCCGGGACCCTGGGGGGAAAATACCCAGGCCTTGCTCAGGCAGGGGTCTGGGGCCGACATGTGTCCAGGCCCAACCTGGTGTGGACCTGTCTGCATAACACTACTGCTCCCCGCCCAGGCGGAGACCCGATGCCGCCACGTGGCCTGCTGCGCGTGACGTAAGCCCGTGGGTGGAGCCTGACGTAAGACCTCTGGGCTGCGCTGTCTCTGCATTTATTGCGGAGAAGACGCGGTGCCTGACGATCCCGCTGACAGGCGATGTGCCCCTTCAGCATTTAATGTGTCCTGTCCACTCAGCTGGCAGGCGGCGTCCAGGCCATCCTACAGGCGGCGCGCCTGTCCATTCCATTGCCAAATAGTACACCCGTGCTGCAAGGTGCACTGTGACCATCCATCATCACCCATACGTTGCTAGGGAAGCTTCCCCTGCACGCCAATGCTACGCAGATCGCGGGTATCAGGGCGCAAGGAAGATTGCACTGGGGACGGGTATTAGTCGCTCCAAGTATTGCATCCGTTATGTCCTTGGGCCCGCATGTCGGGGCTCAGCACCCTTGTACGTGCCCCCCTTCAGCTATAAAAGGGGAGGCACGCTACGTTACAACTCAAGCCATCCTAGACACAACTCAAGCTCACAAAGCAATACAACACACATTGGAGTAGGGTATTACGCTCCGGCGGCCGAACCACTCTAAACCCTTGCGTGTTCTCGTGTGTTCATTCCCCAATCTCGCAACAAGCAAAATGCTTAAGCCCCTCCTCATCTTAGGATTTAGGGCGGGTGCATTCCGCCACCCGGCCGGAGATTTCCTCTCCGACAAATGTAGTATTTCCTACTTCGACCCGATGCAAGATCTCCACAAATAGATAATGGTGATTATCTTGATGTGCCTGTATCATATAATATGGACAACCTATGCAGGGCATCAAATAGTGTTGATGTTCAGATTGAGGATGAGGAGGAGCCATATGAAGCTGCACTGAAAGGGAAATGTGCCTTTGGGCCATTTCTATAATGTTTTGGTGATTAAGTGGCCAACACATATTCTCTAAGTTCTAAATGTGCCCAAGATTGAAAAAGTGCAAATCAAGACACAAGGTATGTTTCTAGACTTAGTACATTTGCTTTTGAATACTAATGAAGTTATCTAAGTGTTAGAAATAGAGAAAAGAAGAAAAGAAAAGGATTGCAAAAGACTAGCTGTGTGCAGCCAAAGCTCAGCTCAGTCTGGCACACCGGACTGTCCGGTGGTGCACCGGACAGTGTCCGGTGCGCTAGGCTAGACTCCAGTGAAAAGGCCGCTCTCAGGAAAAGTTCAGTGGCGTACGGCTATAATTCATCGGATTGTCTGGTGGTGCACCGGACTGTCCGGTTAACCAACGGTCGCCAGCGCAACGGTCGGCCGCGCAATCCACGGGCGACGCGTGGCCCGCACCAACGGTCGGCAGGGGGCATCGGACTGTCCGGTGCGCCAACTGGCCCGGAGCTGCAACGGTCGTCTGCGCCAGAAAAGAAGGAGATTGGCACCGGACCATCTACATTGACTGTCCGATGGCGCACCGGACTGTCTGGTGCGCCACTCGACAGAAGGTGTTGGGGGCCTTCGTCATCCGAAGGTCCTCAAAAACATGATTTGACAATATTTTCCAAGCGGATTATATGAGCAGGTATCTTCGGACTCGGAGTTACGAACATGAAGTACGATCAGAACGAAGCCTAAGCCAGACGAAGGGGAATTGGGATGGAGAACGGAAGCTGTACGAAGGATGGTGCATAGCCGAAGCTGTGCGCAGGAGAGCTTCGTCGCGATAGCAGAAAGGGGAACCGACTTAAAGATGAAAAGACTACTTAGGTCTTGACAGATTCCCATAAGTCATTAGCAAATGTAATGGGCATAAATGTAATTCTACATGGGCTGCGTCCCGCGTCTATAAATAGATGAACAGTACTCCCGTACTGTTCACACGGATTTGGCATTTGCTTTTGCGTCATCCGTGTACTTTTGTCTTTCTGCAATCCGAAGGTACACTTGTAATTCGAAGTCATTTCTATTAATATACGATATTAAAATAGAAATGACATGATAATAAAGTTTAAATGTTTATATTACTCTTAATGTTGCTCATATGTCCTTCGTCATAACCTATCGCACTTACGAAGGTACATGCTGCGACCTTCGTCCGGAACACATTATATCCTGAGAGGAAATAATGTTTCGAGGGACGAAGGACCTTATCATTTAACACTTTTTATGTTGCCTTGTTCTTAATCCGAAGCATTTGAGAACAAGTCCCCAACATTGGCGCCCACCTCTGGTGAACTCACTTCCACTTCGAGTTTTTCGAACACCTTCGGAAGCTATAGACCCTCGCTATGGCGCCGAAGAAAGCTTCAGCGACTGGGGCTGCAGCACTGCAACCGCTGGACACCAACCAGGAGACCGTCTCTCTTCGGGAGGCCCGAAGCCAGAAGAGGAAGGCCATCAGCCCGACGCTTCAGGAGGATGAACTAGACCAAGAGATCAGGGATATGGAGATGCTTCATCAACAGGTGCAGAGGAAAAAGGAAAAGATGGCTAGGCTAGCTGAGCTGCAAAGGCAGATAGACGAAGCTTCTGAAGAAGTCCGTCATCTTACCCATGATGAACAGAACCGAAGGCCTCAACAAAAAGACCTTCATCAGGAGGGCTTCTTCAACGAAGATGACTGGTATGACAATTTCCATCATGGAAATTTTGTTTTCGATGATGCTTCTCCTCTGTCCGCTGAGCTGCAGGCTACACCTTGGCCTCCGTCCTATAAGCCACCCCAGCTTCCCATGTTCGATGGCCATTCAGACCCGAAGCAGTTTTTGATGAGTTACGAAGCAACAGTGTCTTCGTATGGTGGCAATGCTGCAGTCATGGCAAAGTCTTTCATTATGGCCGTCAGGAGTGTTGCTCAGACCTGGTATTCCTCCCTTCGACCAGGAACGATCACTTCATGGCAGAAGCTGAAGGATATGTTGTTAACCAGCTTTCAAGGATTTCAGACGAAGCCGGTCACTGCTCAAGCCTTGTTCCAGTGCACTCAGGATCATGAAGAATACCTTCAGGCGTATGTCAGAAGGTTCTTGCGTTTGAGGGCGCAAGCACCAACGGTGCCCAATGAAATTGTCATCGAAGCCATGATCAAGGGGCTTCGTCCTGGACCTACAGCTCAATACTTTGCTAGGAAGCCTCCTCAGACTCTGGAGAAGCTGCTCCAAAAGATGGACGAGTACATTCGTGCCGACAATGACTTTCGCCAAAGAAGGGAGGAGGCTTTCAGATTTTCTGAAATGACCAGGGGCTTCGGAGGAAGATTTTATCCGAGGCATGTCAGGTCCATCCACAACTCTACTCAAAATGATGATAAGGGGAGTCAGCAGAACAGACCGCAGAGCTCCTCACAGGCTTCGGGGCAACAGCAAACTTTCTTCCGGCCACCAGCTCCAAGAGGCAGAGGCTCCAGGGGCTTCGGCGGAAGATTTGGAGATCAACCAAGGAGGGTATTTTGCTTATTCTGTGGTGAAAACAAGGGCCATACCACCAGGATGTGCCATGTTACCATCCAGAAACAAAAGGAGCTAGCAGAAGCTGCAGCGCAACAGGGCCAGCTGAAGCAGGTTATGCATACTGCTTCGTACCATCAGCCTTACATCCCGGAATACGTGGGCAACCACCCTGCAGTTTCCGTAGCTTCGGCGAGTCAACCTCAAGCTTCATGGCAACAGCCCCCGCCCCCACCTCCGCTGCAACAAGGCCAACAGCCAGAAGGGAGCCAATATGTTCCGCACCAAAGGGATCTCAGAGAGCAATCTGAAGCTCGCACAGTCAATAGTACTGTGCCAGAGTCGAAGCACATTTATTGACAAATATTCTACTTTGATAGCAGTCTTTTCCGTTTAGTTCTATTTTCTGTGTAATAAAGAACATTTCAGTTTTCATGTAATAGTTTCGTGGTTGGTTATGAGGAAAACCTATTTTTTCCACAGGCTTAAGTTGCTGAAGCTTGAAAATTTGCGGTAACAAGGAGGACCTTCGAATCATTAAAAATCCTTCGAAGCAACAAAAAGTCGTTCTAAGGAACACAGAGTAAGTTGCTGAAGTTACAAAAAGCCGTTCCAAAGGGAGCGCAGTGTAAGTTTTTTTGCTCCAAAGACGTTCCTAAGGGAATGCAGAGCATACAGCGAAAAGTCAACGCTGATACCGCCTAAGTAAAAGGCGAAGAAGCTCCAAAGACGTTCCTAAGGGAATGCAGAGCTTACAGCGAAAAGTCAACGCTGATACCGCCTAAGTAAAAGGCGAAGAAGCTCCAAAGACGTTCCTAATGGAATGCAGAGCTTACAAAGATATTTTGTGTGTATCTTCGGAACAAACGTCATTTGCATAACATAACATCATCACATCATTTTGCATAGCATAAGCATCATACATCATGTTGCATATGGCAAAAGAAGGGGACACAGTATCAACCTTCCAAAGGACGCTTTGAGAAAGTGAAAATTGTGTAAAGTCACGAGGGAATACAATGATAATCTTCGGAAAACAGCTTCGGAGAATGTTTTTACGAAGCATGGATGAGCTTCATCAGAGTAATATCGAAATTGTACAGCTTCGGAGAATGTTGTCACGAAGCGTGGATGTGATTCATCAGAATAGTTTTAACGAAGAATGTCTTCTTCACGAAGCATGAAAAGAAGGGAAGGTGTTTTTTCGCCGAAGGCTCAAAAATGGTATGTATGTAGAATTTCATGCATCGTAAAGAATTGAATAATGAAAAGAGACTTGTATATTACATTCAAATGTACAAAATATTACAAAGATCACACTTCAAATGTTTTTTTAATAACACCTAGTCTTCTCTTAATACTACTTCGGCAGCCTCATTTAGAAGTTGTTCAACAACTTTATCCATGATAGTTTCGGCCATTTGTTTAATTTCGTCATCCCCTTTTGCGTGAGGGTCACCAGACGATCCAGCAGGTTCTGAGGGAAGAGAATATTTCTGCATTACTATTACAAACCGCGAACAAAGTTTGAAATAAAAATTACAACACAATAAGAACGACTAATTAATACCTATTTGCCCTTCGGGCTCTGTACTTTTTTCGGCAACTTCTGTCACTTTCCTAGCATCATGGATGCCTTTTTCACTCCTTTGAATAATTTCTTGCGCCATTTCTCGGCCGCCGTTGTCCCAGACATCAGTAAAGAATTTGCCACCAACCATGCTTGCTTCAGCCGAAGGGTCTTTGATGTCTTCGGAGGATAAGGCAGCTTCGGACTGAGCTAAAGATTTTACATGTTCATAACCTTTCTTCTCCAAGACAGTAGCAACTCCTCTGGCGCCCGAAAAAGCGCAGATGTAACCGCGGCTACTCAGGATTTCCTCGAAGGCCTCTGCTTCGTGACTAATCCATTCCATTGGACCTTCGGGATTGCCTCTTGAAAAATTCTCTTCACTGGAAAATGCGCCCACGCTGGCGAAGCTGGTCTTTATCTTCTTTACGCATTCCATGGATTTTTCGTAGCATCTTTTCTTAGAAGACCGAAGCTCTTCCACGGTTGCTTCCAAATGATCAGCCCATTGGTCGCTACATTCACGTCTTGTTTCTTCAAGTATGCGTTCTTCTTTCGCCCGGGCCAATTGCTTCTGAAGATCTTTAATTTCACGTCTGTGAGCTTCGGCCTGAATCTTTGCAGCAGCTTCGTCCTTTTTTATCTTGTCTACTAATGTAAGCAGAATTTTATCTTTTTCTAGAGCTTCGTTTCTCAGTTTAATAACTTCTGATCGTAAATTGTTGAACGCAATTTCGTAGCTCTCATCTTCGGCACTCTTTTGTGCTCTTAAGGCGTTGCTTAGGATTAAACCCTATACAAAAAAGAATCCATATAAGAATAAAGGAATGAATTACGTATTGTAAAATTTTTTCAAACGTTTGATTCCCATACCTTCAGGCTATTATATGCAAGACTATCCGCGAGATCTTCCTTCGTCATAGCGCATAGTCCAGCTTCAAGCTTTGGAAACCCCATACTCCTAGCCATCTCCCGGCAGACAGATAGTTCTTTGTTGTCAGGGAGACAGTATAGGAAGTCATCTTCATTTGTCCCATTGAACACCACTGCCCCCTTCGGATATTTTAACTCTCTGGCATAGTGATTGGCTTCATAAATCTCTTCTTCAGATAATTTCTTCCCCGAAGCATGTCGCACGATGTAATCACATATGTTGGAAGGGGCTTCGGGGGCGGCAGTGTCAATTTCTTCAACCAAATTTGGTTCTGATATTTTTGTTTCCAAAGATTGTTCCTTGGTGGGCCCTGAGGGCCCAGCTTCAGCTTCAGGTTGTTGCTTCGAAGCTTCAGCAACTACAGCTTCGGTAGACACTTCAGCAACTTCAATAGTCTTCTTTGGAGTTGTGCTTGAAGACTTAATTGTCTCTAAAACATCTAACACGTTCACCATTCTTTTTCTTTTCAGGGTCACCGACGGGCCCTTTTGATTTTTTATTGTTTCGACATTTGCTGAAGGACTTAAGATTTCCGATATTTTTGGCTCTTCAATCTTCGGTTTTTCTGCTTTTTCTGCTGAAGGCGCTTCAGTTTTCTCTTCTATCTTCGGCACTGGAGCTGGTTCTGTAGCTTCAGAGGCCAAAGAGACTTCACCAATAAATTCTGGCACTGTGGCCGGCTCAATAAAACGCGCTCGGTGGGTGAGCACCTTTATCTTTTTCCTTTGCGGCGCTGGCTCGCTAGTGGCACTCGTGGTAGCTTCTGTCGCAGGAGAAGTATTTTTTCTTTTGCGACCCAATACCGGATAGTGATAGTCAGGGTAGACAAACCCGACTGCGTCAAATACCCGGTTGAGCCTTTTCTTCTTTCGGCCTCCGAAGGCTGCTGATAACGCAGTGTTCTCGGCCTTCGAATATGCCCCAAGCAGTTCGTCACTTAATGTTTCAATGTTTTTCAACCAGTCGTCATCAGGTTCAACAAATTTATCCCCGTATTTGAATGTGTATTTCAGTCTGACCGGTCCGCCTTCGTCGGACTCTTTGATGGCCTCCTTCGGCATTTCCCACTTTCCTGCAAGTGGCCACACCCTGAAGGCAATATGTTCTTGAACCAAGTCCCTTGTCCCAATAAAAGAGCAGACTACGCCGAAGGCTCTTTGGCATTCCTCGGCTGCTTCATCCATTTCAACCTTCGGCCTTTGAAGTCCGAAGCGTTGCCAGATGGGGCGCATAATGATACTCTTAACATCTTCCTGCGCTGTTAAGTCATTCTTTACATAGAACCACTCTGTCATCCAGGCTCCGGGCCACCTCTTCCGAAAGGTTGGCACAGGGCGGCTTGATCCGGAGCGGGCACCAAAGCTGTAACACCCAAAATTGTTGTGATATTGTTCTTTCCCCCAGGGCTTTGTCTCGTATAACAACTCATGAATGTTGCAAAAGCTTTTAGCATTTGGTTCTAAACCTTGGCTTTTCGCAGCCCAGACAAACATCCCCATTCTCATAATAGCTTCGGGAGTAATTTGATGAAGGTAGACTTGAAATGTCTTCAGGACTTCGACAACAAAGCCGCTTAGGGGGAATCGAAGCCCAGCCTTGAGAAAGCTTCGGAAAACTACGACTTCATCTTCTTCGGGGGTGGGAGAAGTCTTTTCTCCAGCATCAACCCTCACAATAGATATATCTCGAAAATATCTCCCCCTCATATTGTCAATATGGCTCTGCTTAACAGTGGTTTTCCCGAAAACCGTGTGACTTGGCCGCCATGGTCGATCTTCGGACTCTTCCCCACCACTTTCCACATCATAACTGTCGCTGTCACCAGTATCTTCAGACAAACCTTCCAGAATCTCCTTGGTGATTTTTTCCGTATTAGTCTCCGCCATCGCTATAAGGAAACCCAAGTTCTTTTCTTCGTCGAGACTCAGCTTCATCTCAGCAGTGACCTTCTTATCTTCAGACATCTTCGGAGACGCTAAAAACTGTTTTCAGGGCCGAAGCTTCAAAAACCAAAAGATCAGCAAATCTTAGTGCGCAAGAGCTAAAAATTTAGCAAGCGGGAGCAGATGGCAAGAAAGTGTACCAAACAAATTGTGGCGGGTCTCTATTTATACACTCGATATAACGGAAACTGTGTGGTCCCGCGTGTCAGTGACTTTTGCTATTCTAGCAAAGGGAAGGTGTTTTTTTCGGACCTTCGGCTTAAGGCCTTCGTCCATATCGCAATCTGAATTTATCATTAACAAATTAATATTGCGAGGGGCTACTGTTGGGGGCCTTCGTCATCCGAAGGTCCTCAAAAACATGATTTGACAATATTTTCCAAGCGGATTATATGAGCAGGTATCTTCGGACTCGGAGTTACGAACATGAAGTACGATCAGAACGAAGCCTAAGCCAGACGAAGGGGAATTGGGATGGAGAACGGAAGCTGTACGAAGGATGGTGCATAGCCGAAGCTGTGCGCAGGAGAGCTTCGTCGCGATAGCAGAAAGGGGAACCGACTTAAAGATGAAAAGACTACTTAGGTCTTGACAGATTCCCATAAGTCATTAGCAAATGTAATGGGCATAAATGTAATTCTACATGGGCTGCGTCCCGCGTCTATAAATAGATGAACAGTACTCCCGTACTGTTCACACGGATTTGGCATTTGCTTTTGCGTCATCCGTGTACTTTTGTCTTTCTGCAATCCGAAGGTACACTTGTAATTCGAAGTCATTTCTATTAATATACGATATTAAAATAGAAATGACATGATAATAAAGTTTAAATGTTTATATTACTCTTAATGTTGCTCATATGTCCTTCGTCATAACCTATCGCACTTACGAAGGTACATGCTGCGACCTTCGTCCGGAACACATTATATCCTGAGAGGAAATAATGTTTCGAGGGACGAAGGACCTTATCATTTAACACTTTTTATGTTGCCTTGTTCTTAATCCGAAGCATTTGAGAACAAGTCCCCAACAGAAGGCAAGGATGGCCTTCCTTGTTGGCCTCCAACGGCTCCTAGCTGCCTTGGGGATATAAAAGGGACCCCTAGGCACATGGAGGAGATACACAAGCATTCACTTAGCATCCTAAGGCAACTAGACTTCATTCCCGCGCATTCGTTTCGTTGTGTTAGAGATTTGAGCTCTATTTGAGTCAAGGACTCCCTGGGATGTCATTTGAGCTCAAGTCTTCTCTTGTGTGCGTGGGGGTGCTGCGATTTGTGTCTTGTGTGTGTTGCTCTTCCCAACCTACTCTTGTGCGTTCTTTGTGATCAATCTAATAAGGGCGAGAGGCTCCAACTTGTGGAGATTCCTCGCAAACGGGAAGAAGACTATAAGCAAGAAAGTCGTGGTATTCAAGTTGATCATTGGATCACTTGAAAGGGGTTGAGTGCAATCCTCGTCCATTGGGACACCACAACGTGGAAGTAGGCAAGTGTTACTTGGACGAACCACGGGATAAAATCGCTTGTCTCTTGTGTTGCTCCTCTCTGTGATTATTTGTGTTCGCAAGAGCTCGCTTCAAACTACTTAGCCGTACTAACACTTATAACTAAGTTTTGTGGCTATTAGTATTTGATTTTTATAGGATCACCTATTCACCCCCCTCTAGGTGCTCTCAATTGGTATCAGAGTCGTTCTCTTCACATAAGGGACTAATCGCCCGAATAGATGGATCCTAAGGGAAGGGGATGGTGGTCAACGACAAGAAGAAGGACAGGAAGAAGAAGAGGTGCATCAAGAAGATCGTCTACTACGACAGCGATGAATCTTCTTCTTCACCAAGAGATTCTGACTCCGATGACGAAGGACTCACTGCCTCGGCCTTCAACAAGTCTTCTCTCTTCCCCAACGAACGCCACACTTGCCTCATGGCCAAGGAGAAGAAGGTAAAAAGTGTTCGAGATACCCCTAAGTACACTACTTCTAGCGATGATGATTCTAGTTATGATGAAGTAGATTATACTAATTTATTTAAGGGTTTAGATAGAGCTAAAGTAGATAAAATCAATTAGTTAATTGATGCTCTAAATGAAAAAGATAGATTGCTAGAGAAGCAAGAGGACATTTTATATGAAGAACATGACAAATTTGTTAGTGTACAAAAATCTCTTGCTTTAGAAACTAAAAGAAATGAAATGTTATCTTTTGAGTTATCTACTTGCCATGAATCTATCTCTAGGTTAAATATTTTGAATGATGATTTAAATGCTAAGTTAGAGGGAGCTAATAAATCTAGTTCATGTGTAGAGCATGTTAGTATTTGTAATAGATGTAAGGACTTTGATGTTAATGCTTGTAATGAACATCTTATTGCTATTACAAAATTGAATGATGAAGTGGCAAGTCTTAATGCTCAACTTAAGATTTGCAAAAATGATTTTGATAAGTTAAAATTTGCTAGGGATGCCTACACAATTGGTAGACACCCCTATATTAAGGTTGGACATGGTTTTCAAAAGGAAACCAATAACTTAACAAGCCAAAAGGCTCCCATTCTCAACAAGGAGAAAGGGAAGGCTCCTATGGATAGTAGTTCTCAAAAGTGTCATGCCTACATTTATGATAGAAAATATTCTAGGAATGCTCATAGGAGTTATGATCATAATGCTTTTGATTCACATGCCATGTTTGCCTCTAGCTCTACTTTTGTGCATGGTAGAAGTAGGCCTAGGAGAAATCATGTTGTGCATCATGTGCCTAGGAGAGTGTGTAATGAACCTTCCACTATTTACCATGTTTGCAATACTTCATTTGCGCTTGTATGTAAGAATAAAAAAGTAGTTGCTAGAAAGTTGGGATCCAAATGCAAGGGGGATAAGACTTGTATTTGGGTTCGAAAGGCTATTGTGACTAACCTTGTAGGACCCAACAGGAGTTGGGTACCTAAAACCCAAGCTTAAATTGCCTTGCAGGTTTATGCATCTGGGGGATCTAGCTGGATAATCGACAGCGGATGCACAAACCACATGATGGGGGAGAAGAAGATGTTCACCTCCTACGTCAAGAACAAGGTTTCCGAGGATACGATTATTTTTGGAGATGGGAACCAAGGCAAGGTCAAAGGTTTGGGAAAGATAGCCATCACAAGCGAGCACTCTATTTCAAATGTATTTTTAGTAGAGTCATTAGGATACAACCTCCCGTCTGTAAGTCTGTCGGTACCCTAGATCAGGGGTACCCCTTACTACGGTATGAAGACACGATGCCTGTGAGGCTATCCCTAGCCGTGCGGAGAACAGCCCCAAGGATATCTCATGAGCAGTTGAGGTGGTCTTCTCGGGGACAACGTCATCGGGCCCAGACCTCCTCAAGAAGGCGTAGGACCCCTGTGCGCACAACCCGGACCCCCGAAGTAAAGCAGCCCGGAGCCATTGGATGGAGTTCGGACCCCACCAAGTAAGCTCCAGACCACCCATAACAAGGTCCCGGGGCAGGAAGTGTTGTGGTCTAGGCAAGGATCCGGTGTTGACGTGTGTCCGGGCTCTATCCGGCACGCCTTCGCTCCCTGCTCGGCCGAGGGCCCAATGCTGCCACATGGCTTATTGCCCGTGACGTAGGCCAGCGGGTGGAGCATGACGTAGGGACTCTGGGCCGCGCGGCCTCCACATTTATTGCGGAAAGGATGCGCCGCCTGTCCACCCTACTATCAGGTGATGTGCCCCTTCAGCATTTAATGCGTCCTGTCCACTCCGCTGGCAGACAACGCCAAGACCATGCAGCAGGCGGCGTGCCCGTCTAATCTGAACAGTATGCCCGTGCTGGAGGATACGCTATGCCCGCCAGCACTTGTGCATTGCCAGGGAAGCTTCCCCAGCACACCAGCACTACGCGAACCACAGATGTCAGAGCGTAGGAAGATTGCTCCAGCAACCAACTATTGCTGCCCCAAGTCTTGCATCCATTATGCTCCTGGGCCCGCATGTCGGGGCTCAGCACTCTTGTACACGCCCCCTTTGAGCTATAAAAGGGGGAGCATGCGACGTTACAAGGGCAGACCCAAGTCATCAGGGACAAACTTAGACTCCCTTAGGCTTACACATGACTCAAGCTCTCAAAGCAATACAACACATAGTGGAGTAGGGTGTTACGCTCCGGCGGCCCGAACCACTCTAAATCCTCGCGTGTTCATGTGCTTGATGATCGCTTAGCAAGACAGGCAAAACGCTTAAGCCCCTTCCTCATCTAAGGATTTAGGGCGGGTGCACTCCGCCACCCGGCCGGAGAATTCCCTCTCCGACAAAGTCAATTGTGCCACATGGGCTACAATTGTTTGTTTACAAATGTTGATGTTTCTGTCTTTAGAAGGAGTGATGGTTCATTAGCATTTAAGGGTGTATTAGACGACAAACTCTATTTAGTTGATTTTTCGAAAGAGGAGGCCGATCTAGATGCATGCTTAATTGCTAAGACTAGTATGGGCTGGCTGTGGCATCGCCGTCTAGCACATGTTGGGATGAAGAACCTTCATAAACTTCTAAAGTGAGAACATTTGTTAGGACTAACCAATGTATGTTTCAAAAAAGATAGACCTTGTGCAGCTTGTCAGGCAGGAAAATAGGTGGGAAGCACTCATCACAACAAGAATGTGATGACAACATCAAGACCACTGGAGCTTCTTCACATGGACCTCTATGGACCCGTCGCCTACCTTAGCATTGGGGGAAGTAAGTATGGTCTAGCAATTGTTGATGATTTTTCCCGCTTCACTTGGGTGTTCTTTTTGCAGGATAAATCAGAAACCCAAGGGACTCTAAAATGCTTTCTAAGGATGGCTCAAAACAAATTTGAGCTCAAGTTGAAAAAGTTAAGAAGCGACAACGGGTTCGAGTTCAAGAATCGGCAAGTGGAGGAGTATCTTGAGGAGGAAGGCGTCAAGCACTAGTTCTCTGCTCCCTACACACCATTGCAAAACGGTGTGGTAGAGAGGAAGAACAGGACACTTATCGACATGGAGAGGATGATGCTTAGAGAGTTCAAGACACCCGAGCGGTTTTGGTCGGAAGCTATGAACACATCCTGCCACGCCATAAACCGGCTATATTTGCATAGCCTCCTCAAGAAGACCTCCTACGAACTTCTTACCTGTAACAAACCCAATGTCTCTTACTTTCGTGTATTTGGGAGCAAATGCTACATTTTGGTGAAGAAAGTTAGACATTCTAAATTTGCTCCCAAGGTAGTAGAAGGGTTTTTACTAGGGTATGACTCAAATACAAAGGCGTATAGAGTCTTCAACAAATCATCGGGTTTGGTTGAAGTCTCTAGCGATGTTGTATTTGATGAGACTAATGGCTCTCCAAAAGAGCAAGTTGATCTTGATGACATATATGAAGATGATGTTCCAACGGCCGCAATGCGCATGATGGCGATTGGAGATGTGCGACCACAGGAACAACAGGAGCAAGATCAGCCTTCTTCCTCAACAATGGTGCTTCCCCCAACTCAAGATGATGGACAGATTCCTCAAGAAGAAGCGCGTGATCAAGGGGGAGCACAAGAAGAACAAGTTATGGAGGAAGAAGCACCACTGGCCCCTCCAACTCAAGTCCGAGCGACGATCCAAAGAAATCACCCCGTCGATCAGATTCTGGGTGACATAAGCAAGGGAGTAACAACTCGCTCACGTTTAGCTAATTTTTGTGAGCATTACTCATTTGTCTCTTCTATTGAGCCTTTCAGGGTAGAAGAGGCCTTACATAATCCAGACTGGGTGTTGGCCATGCAGGAAGAGCTCAACAACTTCAAGAGGAATGAAGTTTGGAGCCTGGTGCCACGTCCCAAGCAAAATGTTGTGGGAACCAAGTGGGTGTTCGGCAACAAGCAAGACGAGCACGGAGTGGTGACAAGAAACAAGTCTCAACTTATGGCAAAAGGTTATGCCCAAGTCGCAGGTTTGGATTTCGAGGAGACTTTTGCTCCTGTGGCTAGGCTAGAGTCTATTCGAATATTATTAGCCTATGTCGCTCACCACTCTTTCAGGTTGTTTCAAATGGATGTGAAGAGCGCTTTCCTCAATGGGCCAATCAAGGAAGAGGTGTATGTGGAACAACCCCCTGGCTTTGAGGATGATAGGTACCCCGACCATGTGTTTAAGCTCTCTAAGGCGCTCTATGGACGTAAGCAAGCCCCAAGAACATGGTATGAATTCCTTAGAGATTTCTTAATTGCTAGTGCTTTCAAGGTTGGGAATCCCACTCTTTTCACTAAGACTTGTGATGGTGATCTTTTTGTGTGCCAAATTTATGTCGATGACATAATATTTGGTTCTACTAACCAAAAGTCTAGTGAAGAGTTTAGCAGGGTGATAACTCAAAAGTTTGAGATGTCGATGATGGGCGAGTTGACCTACTTCCTTGGGTTCCAAGTGAAGCAACTCAAGGATGGCACCTTCCTCTCCCAAACGAAGTACACTCAAGACCTTCTCAAGAGGTTTGGGATGAAGGACGCAAAGCCCGAGAAGACACCGATGGGAACCGACGGGCATGTCGACCTCAACAAAGGAGGTAAGTCTGTTGATCAAAAGGCATACCAGTCTATGATAGGTTCCTTGCTTTATTTATGTGCTAGTAGACCAGACATTATGCTTAGTGTATGCATGTGTGCTAGATTTCAATCCAACCCCAAGGAATGTAACCTTGTGGTCGTTAAGCGAATTCTTAGGTATTTAGTTGCTACGCCTTGCTTCGGGATCTGGTATCCTAAGGGGTCTACCTTTGACTTAATTGGATATTCAGACTCCGATTATGCTGGATGCAAGGTTGATAGGAAGAGTACATCAGGGACATGCCAATTCCTAGGAAGGTCCCTGGTGTCTTGGAGTTCAAAGAAACAAACATCTGTTGCCCTATCCACCGTTGAGGCCGAGTATGTTGTCGTAGGATAGTGTTGCGCGTAACTACTTTGGATGAGGCAAACCCTCAGGGACTTTGGCTACAATCTGAGCAAAGTCCCACTCCTATGTGACAATGAGAGTGCAATCCGCATGGCGGATAATCCTGTTGAACACAGCCACACTAAGCACATAGACATGCGATATCACTTTCTGAGGGACCACCAGCAAAAGGGAGATATCAAAGTGTACCATGTTAGCACCGAGAACCAGCTAGCCGATATCTTTACCAAGCCATTAGATGAGAAAACCTTTTGCAGGTTGCGTAGTGAGCTAAATGTCTTAGATTCGCGTAACTTGGATTGATCTATAGCATACATGTGTTCTAAGCCTTTGATCATGTTACTTTATACATTTATGTAATTTGTTGCTTATTTATGGTGCTCAAGTTGTGCAAGGGATCCCCAGACTTCACAAGTCCATGTGTGAATGATGCACATATTTAGGGGGAGCTATGCTACAACTTGACCCTTTGAGACTAATCTGTTTGCTTGAGTATACTTGATGTAATCTCAAAGGTGCATTGAAAAGGAAAATGGACTTGGACATTGCAAAAACTTCCACTGCACTCCGGTATTGGTGCATTTAATTCCAAGTTCATACTTATGCTCTTATTGCCTTTTTGCTCTTAATTGACAATTTTGGTGAGGCAATGGGGTTAAAGGGCCAAGAATGATCCCGTTTTGGTGCTTAATGCCAAAGGGGGAGAAATTAAGGCCAAAGCAAATGGATCAGCTACCACTTGTGAATTTTGAAAACAATAGAGTTAGAACTTTTAATTTGTCCAAAATACTCTTATTGTAAAATTTGGTCTCTTGTGGGGGAGAATTTATGATTATGGGAAAAGGGGGAGTTTTTGGCACTTGATCAATTTCACTCTTGGATTATCTCTCTTTATGCCCAAACAAGTGAGTTTGACTTAGAGATAAGGAAAATGAATTTGATTTGCAAAAACAAACCAAGTGGTGGCAAAGAGCGATCCAAATATGCCAAATTATAGTCAAAAACAATTTGGTATTCAATTGCATTGATATTGCACTTCTTTTGGTTGCTTTTGGTTGTGTTGGCATAAATCACCAAAAGGGGGAGATTGAAAGGGAAATGTGCCTTTGGGCCATTTCTATAATGTTTTGGTGATTAAGTGGCCAACACATATTCTCTAAGTTCTAAATGTGCCAAAGATTGAAAAAGTGCAAATCAAGACATGAGGTATGTTTCTAGACTTAGTACATTTGCTTTTGAATACTAATGAAGTTATCTAAGTGTTAGAAATAGAGAAAAGAAGAAAATAAAAGGATTGCAAAAGACTGGCTATGTGCAGTCGAAGCTCAGCTCAGTCTGGCACACCAGACTGTCCGGTGGTGCACCGGACAGTGTCTGGTGCGCCAGGCTGGACTCCGGTGAAAAGGCCGCTCTCGGGAAAAGTTCAATGGCGTACGACTATAATTCACCGGACTGTCCGGTGGTGCACCGGACTGTCCGGTGAACCAACGGTCGCCAGCGCAACGGTCGGCCGCGCAATCCGTGGGCGACGCGTGGCCCGCACCAACGATCGGCAGGGGGCACCGGACTGTTCGGTGTGCACCGAACAGTGTCCGGTGTGCCAACTGGCTCGAAGATGCAACGATCGTCTGCGCCAGAAAAAGGTGATCGGCACCGGACCGTCTATAGTGACTGTCCGGTGCGCCACTCGACAGAAGGCAAGGATGGCCTTCCTTGTTGGCCTCCAACGGCTCCTAGCTACCTTGGGGCTATAAAAGGGACCCCTAGGCGCATGGAGGAGATACACAAGCATTCACTAAGCATCCTAAGGCATCCAAACTTCATTCCCGCGCATTCGTTTCGTTGTGTTAGAGACTTGAGCTCACGGGCCTTAGATTCTGATGATGACCGTCGAGTTCAAGATGTGACCGAGCAAGAAATTGAACTCATAAGACGTTTGTGTCCCGAGCATGACCCTACAGTACATGAATTTAGCAGTCTAAGTCATTCCACCCATGCATATGCAGAAGGATGTGATGATGAACTGCTAGAGGCTCCGGATAACGCCAACAGCATTGAGATTAAGGTAGGCTTACTTTTCAAGGACCTGCTGAAAGGGAAATGTGCCCTTGGGCCATTTCTAAGTGTTTTGGTGATTTAGTGCCCAACACAAGTATCTAAGTGTAAAGAGGTGGACAAAGTACAAATCAAGGATAAAGGTATGTTTCTCAGACTTAGTACATTGTTTTATGGACTAATGTATTGTGTCTAAGTGCTGGAAACAGGAAAAATCCAATTGGAAATGTCTTGGCTCGAGCAGCCAAGAATCTGCTGAGTCTGCATGCACCGGACTGTCCGGTGGCGCACCGGACAATGTCCGGTGCGTCAGGCTGGCTCGAGCGAAGTGGCTGCTCTCGGGAATTCACCGGCGACGTACGACTAAAATTCACCGGACTGTCCGGTGTGCACCGGACTGTCCGGTGAGCCAACGGTCGACCGGGCCAACGGTCGGCCGCGCAATCTGCGCGAGACACGTGGCCGAGCCAACGGCTAGAAGACGGCACCGGACTGTCCGGTGTGCACCGGACATGTCCGGTGCGCCAACGGCTCTCAGGCTGCCAATGGTCGGCTTCGCTATTTAAGGAAGGAAATCGGGCACCGGACAGTGTCCGGTGTGCACCGGACTGTCCGGTGCCCCCGATGACAGAAGGCAAGAATGACTTTCCAAACTTGTGCTCAACGGCTCCTAGCTGCCTTGGGGCTATAAAAGGGACCCCTAGGCGCATGGAGGAGGACACCAAGCATCCTTTGAGCATCATTGATCACTCACACTTCATTCTCGCGCACTTGTTTGACATTTTAGTGATTTGAGCTCCGTTCTAGTGTGCTAGTCTCTTGAGCTCAAGTCTGGGTTTTGCGTGTGCGTATTCGTTGTGATCTTTGTGTCGTGTGTGAGTTGCTAATCCCTCCCTTGCTCTGTGATTCTTCGTGAACATCTTGTGTAAGGGCGAGAGGCTCCAAGCTATGGAGATTCCTCGCAAACGGGATTAAGAGAAGCAAAGCAACACCGTGGTATTCAAGTTGGTCTTTGGACCGCTTGAGAGGGGTTGATTGCAACCCTCGTCCGTTGGGACGCCACAACGTGGAGTAGGCAAGCGTTGGTCTTGGCCGAACCACGGGATAACCACTGTGCCATCTCTGTGATTGATATCTCTTGGTTATTGTGTTGTGTTGAGATCCTTCTCTAGCCACTTGGCATATTACTGTGCTAACAAGTAACCAAGTTTTGTGGCTTAAGTTTTTGAAGTGTTACAGGATCACCTATTCACCCCCCCCCCTCTAGGTGCTCTCAATTGGTATCAGAGCCGTTCTCTTCAAGAAAGGGACTAACCGCCTGAAGAGATGGATCCTAAAGGCAAGGGGATGGTGATCAACGACAAGGAGAAGGAGTCCTTCGTCAACGAGCCCAATGATGACAGGCCCACCGACTCAGGCTCGGGCCACAAAAGAAAAGACGGGAGGAAGAAGAAGACAAGGCGCATCAAGGAAATTGTCTACTACGACAGCGACGAATCTTCCTCCTCCCAAAAGGATGACGACGACTACGATAGACGAAAGACGGTTAACTCAAACTTTTCTTTCGATTATTCGCGCATCCCGCATAGTTCAAATGCTCAATTGCTCCCCATTCCACTTGGCAAGCCCCCTCACTTTGATGGAGAGGATTACGGATTTTGGAGCCACAAAATGCGTACTCACCTGTTTTCTCTCCATCCAAGCATTTGGGAGATTGTGGAAAGTGGAATGAAATTTGATAGCTCGGATAGCCCTGTGTTTATTAATGAACAGATTCATAAAAATGCACAAGCTACTACTGTGTTGCTAGCCTCTTTGTGCAGGGACGAGTATCACAAGGTGAGCGGCTTGGACAATGCCAAGCAGATCTGGGACACCCTCAAGATCTCTCATGAGGGAAACGACGTCACCTTGCTCACCAAAATGGAGTTGGTGGAGGGCGAGCTTGGACGGTTCGCGATGATAAGGGGCGAGGAGCCAACACAAACATACAACCGGCTCAAGACCCTTATCAACAAAATAAGGAGCTACGGGAGCACGCGATGGACGGACCATGACGTCGTCCGCCTAATGCTAAGGTCATTTACCGTTCTTGATCCTCATTTGGTGAACAATATACGTGAAAATCCCAGGTACACCAAGATGTCGCCCGAAGAAGTTCTTGGGAAGTTCGTAAGCGGGCGAATGATGATCAAGGAGGCAAGATACGTGGACGACGCGTTAAACGGTCCTAGTCATGAGCCTCAACCCATTGCTCTCAAGGCAACAAGGAGCAAGGAGGCGCTACCAAGCAAGGTGGCACAAGTTGAGGCGGCCGGACTCAATGATGAGGAGATGGCCCTCATCATTAAGCGCTTCAAGACGGCGCTCAAAGGTCGCAAGGGGCAGCCAAGCAAGACCAAAGCCAAGGGGAAGCGCTCATGCTTCAAATGCGGTAAGCTTGGTCATTTTATTGCTAACTGTCCCGACAATGATAGTGATCAGGACAAAGGGAACAAGAGGGAGAAAAAGAAGCATTACAAGAAGGCCAAGGGCGAGGCACATATCGGAAAGGAGTGGGATTCGGATTGTTCCTCCTCCGACTCTGACAATGAAGGACTCGCCGCCACCGCCTTCAACAAGTCATCCCTCTTCCCCAACGAGCGTCACACTTGCCTCATGGAAAGAGAGAAGAAAGTAAGCACTCATACTAGTACTTATGCTTCTTCGAGTGAAGATGAGTCTAGTGATGATGATGAGATAGATTACTCATGCTTATTCAAGGGATTAGATAGAACCAAGGTAGACAAAATTAATGAATTAATTGATGCCTTGAATGACAAGAATATGCTTTTAGAAAAACAAGAGGATTTGTTGTATGAAGAACATGACAAATTTGTAGAAGCACAGAAATCTCTTGCTCTAGAAATTAAGAGGAATGAAATGCTCTCTAGTGAATTATCTTCTTGTCATGAAACTATTGCTAAGTTAAAAAGTTTTAATGATGATCTAAATGCTAAACTAGAAGTAGCTAGTAAATCTAATTCTTGTGTAGAAATTGTTGAAACTTGTAATAGGTGTAAAGATTTTGACATTGATGCTTGTAGTGATCATTTAGTTTCAATTTCCAAATTAAATGATGAATTAGCTAGTCTTAATGCCCAACTTAAGACTAGCAAGAATGAATTTGACAAGCTAAAATTTGCAAGGGATGCCTACACGATTGGTAGACACCCCTCAATTAAGGATGGACTTGGCTACAAGAGGGAAGCCAAGAACTTGACAAGCCATAAGGCTCCCATCTCCGCCAAGGAAAAAGGGAAGGCCCCTATGGCTAGTAGTGTGCAAAAGAACCATGCCTTTATGTACTATGATAGAAGACAACCTAGAAATGCTTATAGGAGTTGTAATGTATATAATGCCTTTGATTCTCATGCCATGGTTGCTTCTAGTTCTTCTTATGTGCATGATAGAAATGTTGGTAGGAGAAATGTTATTCATAATATGCCTAGGAGAAATGTCGTTAATGTTCCTAGGAAAGTTAATGAACCTTCTACAATATATCATGCTTTAAATGCTTCTTTTGCTATTTGTAGAAAGGATAGGAAGATAGTTGCTAGAAAATTAGGGGCAAGATGCAAGGGAGACAAAACTTGCATTTGGGTCCCTAAGGATATTTGTGCTAACCTTGCAGGACCCAACATGAGTTGGGTACCTAAGACCCAAGCCTAAATTTGCCTTGCAGGTTTATGCATCCGGGGGTTCAAGCTGGATTATTGACAGCGGATGCACAAACCATATGACGGGGGAGAAGAAGATGTTCACCTCTTACGTCAAGAATAAAGATTCCCAAGATTCAATAATTTTCGGTGATGGGAATCAAGGCAAGGTAAAAGGGTTAGGTAAAATTGCAATCTCAAATGAGCACTCTATCTCTAATGTGTTTTTAGTAGAGTCTCTTGGATATAATTTGCTATCTGTCAGTCAATTATGCAATATGGGATATAACTGTTTGTTTACAAATGTAGATGTGTCTGTCTTTAGAAGATGTGATGGTTCACTAGCTTTTAAGGGTGTACTAGACGGCAAGCTTTACTTAGTTGATTTTGCAAAAGAAGAGGCCGGTCTAGATGCATGCTTAATGGCTAAGACTTGCATGGGCTGGCTGTGGCATCGCCGCTTAGCACATGTGGGGATGAAGAATCTCCACAAGCTTCTAAAGGGAGAACACGTGATAGGTCTAACCAATGTTCATTTCGAAAAAGATAGACCTTGTGCAGCTTGTCAAGCAGGGAAACAGGTGGGAGGCTCTCATCACACCAAAAATGTTATGACAACATCAAGACCCCTGGAGCTGCTACATATGGACCTCTTCGGACCCGTCGCCTATCTGAGCATAGGAGGAAGTAAGTATGGTCTAGTTATCGTTGATGACTTTTCCCGCTTCACTTGGGTGTTCTTTTTGCAGGATAAGTCTGAAACCCAAGGGACCCTCAAGCGCTTCCTAAGGAGAGCTCAAAATGAGTTTGAGCTCAAGGTGAAGAAGATAAGGAGCGACAACGGGTCCGAATTCAAGAACCTTCAAGTGGAGGAGTTTCTTGAGGAGGAGGGGATCAAGCACGAGTTCTCCGCTCCCTACACACCTCAGCAAAATGGTGTGGTAGAGGAAGAACAGGACGCTCATAGATATGGCGAGGACTATGCTTGGAGAATTCAAGACCCCCGAGTGCTTTTGGTCGGAAGCCGTGAACACGGCTTGCCACGCCATCAACAGGGTCTACCTTCACCGCCTCCTCAAGAAGACGTCGTATGAGCTGCTAACCGGTAACAAACCTAATGTATCGTATTTTCATGTTTTTGGGAGTAAATGCTACATTCTAGTGAAGAAGGGTAGGAATTCCAAATTTGCTCCCAAAGCCGTAGAAGGATTTTTATTAGGTTATGATTCAAATACAAAGGCGTATAGGGTCTTCAACAAATCATCGGGTTTGGTTGAAGTCTCTAGCGACGTTGTATTTGATGAGACTAATGGCTCTCCAAGAGAGCAAGTTTTTGATCTTGATGATGTAGATGAAGAAGACGTTCCAACGGCCGCAATACGCACCATGGCGATTGGAGATGTACGGCCTCAGGAACATTTGGAGCAAGATCAACCGTCTTCCTCAACTATGGTGCATCCCCCAACCCAAGATGACGAACAGGTACCTCAAGTGGAGGCACATGATCAAGGGGGAGCACAGGATGTTCAAGAGGAAGAAGCACCTCAGGCACCTCCAACCCAAGTTCGAGCGACAATTCAAAGGGATCATCCCGTCAACCAGATATTGGGTGATATTAGCAAGGGAGTAACTACTCGCTCAAGATTAGTTAATTTTTGTGAGCATTACTCTTTTGTCTCTTCTATTGCTCTTTTGTCTCTTCTATTGAGCCTTTCAGGGTAGAAGAGGTCTTGCTAGATCCGGACTGGGTGTTGGCCATGCAGGAGGAACTCAACAACTTCAAGCGCAACGAAGTTTGGACACTGGTGCCTCGTCCCAAGCAAAATGTTGTGGGAACCAAGTGGGTGTTCCGCAACAAACAGGACGAGCACGGGGTGGTGACGAGGAACAAGGCTCGACTTGTGGCAAAAGGTTATGCCCAAGTCGCAGGTTTGGACTTTGAGGAGACTTTTGCTCCTGTGGCTAGGCTAGAATCAATTCGTATCTTGCTAGCATATGCCGCTCACCATTCTTTCAGGTTGTACCAAATGGATGTGAAGAGCGCTTTCCTCAACGGGCCGATCAAGGAGGAGGTGTACGTGGAGCAGCCCCCTGGCTTCGAGGATGAACGGTACCCCGACCACGTGTGTAAGCTCTCTAAGGCGCTCTATGGACTTAAGCAAGCCCCAAGAGCATGGTATGAATGCCTTAGAGACTTTTTAATTGCTAATGCTTTCAAGGTTGGGAAAGCCGATCCAACTCTTTTTACTAAGACTTGCAATGGTGATCTTTTTGTGTGCCAAATTTATGTCGATGACATAATATTTGGTTCTACTAACCAAAAGTCTTGTGAAGAGTTTAGCAGGGTGATGACGCAGAAATTCGAGATGTCGATGATGGGCGAGTTGACCTACTTCCTTGGGTTCCAAGTGAAACAACTCAAGGACGGCACCTTCATCTCCAAAACGAAGTACACACAAGATTTGCTAAAGAGGTTTGGGATGAAGGACGCCAAGCCCGCAAAGACGCCGATGGGAACCGACGGACACACCGACCTCAACAAAGGAGTCCTGTTTGCAAGTGATGCACATATTTAGGGGGAGCTGTGCTACAACTTGACCCTTTGTGGCTAACCATGTATTTGAGTTTGGTTGTTTTAGTCTCCAAGGAAAATTGAAAGGGAAAAGGTGGACTTGGACCATGTGAGACTTCCACTGCACTCCGATGAAAAGAGTAACTCTTCCAGGTTCATCGTTATACTCTTATTGCCTATTTGCTCTTAGTTGAAGATTTTGGTGAGGCAATGGGGTTAAAGGGCCAAGATTGATCCCGTTTTGGTGCTTGATGCCAAAGGGGGAGAAAATAAAGGCTAAAGCAATAAATGGATCAGCTACCACTTGAGAAATTTTGAAATAGTAGATTAGAGCTTTTGGTTTGTCAAAACTCTTTTATTGTCTCTTATGTCAAAAGTTGGCCTCTTATGGGGAGAAGTGTTGATTATGGGAGAAATAGTAGATTAGAGCTTTTGGTTTGTCAAAACTCTTTTATTGTCTCTTATGTCAAAAGTTGGCCTCTTGTGGGGAGAAGTGTTGATTATGGGAAAAAGGGGGAGTTTTTGAAATCCTTGATCAAATTTCTTTGGAAAACCTCTCTTTATGTCTCTACAAGTGGTCTTGACTTAGAGATAGGAATTTGAGTTTGATTTGCAAAAACAAACCAAGTGGTGGCATAGAGTGATCCATATATGTCAAAATTGAATCAAAACAATTTTGATTTCTTATTTGATTTGATTTTGTACTTGTTCTACTTGCTTTATGTTGTGTTGGCATAAATCACCAAAAAGGGGGAGATTGAAAGGGAAATGTGCCCTTGGGCCATTTCTAAGTGTTTTGGTGATTTAGTGCCCAACACAAGTATCTAAGTGTAAAGAGGTGGACAAAGTACAAATCAAGGATAAAGGTATGTTTCTCAGACTTAGTATATTGTTTTATGGACTAATGTATTGTGTCTAAGTGCTGGAAACAGGAAAAATCCAATTGGAA
This sequence comes from Zea luxurians, assembly GCA_029449295.1. Lineage (NCBI taxonomy): Eukaryota > Viridiplantae > Streptophyta > Magnoliopsida > Poales > Poaceae > Zea > Zea luxurians. The sequence continues at coordinate 57,067,351 of JAOPSE010000021.1, read as the reverse complement.
ATGTCTTGGCTCGAGCAGCCAAGAATCTGCTGAGTCTGCATGCACCGGACTGTCCGGTGGCGCACCGGACAGTGTCTGGTGGTGCACCGGACAGTGTCCGGTGCGTCAGGTTGGCTCGAGCGAAGTGGCTACTCTCGGGAATTCACCGGCGACGTACGGCTAAAATTCACCGGACTGTCCGGTGTGCACCGGACTGTCCGGTGAGCCAACGGTCGACCGGGCCAACGGTCGGCCGCACAATCTGTGCGGGACACGTGGCCGAGCCAACGGCTAGAAGACGGCACCGGACTGTCCGGTGTGCACCGGACATGTCCGGTGCGCCAACGGCTCTCAGGCTGCCAACGGTCGGCTTCGCTATTTAAGGAAGGAAATCGGGCACCGGACAGTGTCCGGTGTGCACCGGACTGTCCGGTGCCCCCGATGACAGAAGGCAAGAATGGCTTTCCAAACTTGTGCTCAACGGCTCCTAGCTGCCTTGGGGCTATAAAAGGGACCCCTAGGCGCATGGAGGAGGACACCAAGCATCCTTTGAGCATCATTGATCACTCACACTTCATTCTCGCGCACTTGTTTGACATTTTAGTGATTTGAGCTCCGTTCTAGTGTGCTAGTCTCTTGAGCTCAAGTCTGGGTTTTGCGTGTGCGTATTCGCTGTGATCTTTGTGTCGTGTGTGAGTTGCTAATTCCTCCCTTGCTCTGTGATTCTTCGTGAACATCTTGTGTAAGGGCGAGAGGCTCCAAGCTGTGGAGATTCCTCGCAAACGGGATTAAGAGAAGCAAAGCAACACCATGGTATTCAAGTTGGTCTTTGGACCGCTTGAGAGGGGTTGATTGCAACCCTCGTCCGTTGGGACGCCACAACGTGGAGTAGGCAAGCGTTGGTCTTGGCCGAACCACAGGATAACCACTGTGCCATCTCTGTGATTGATATCTCTTGGTTATTGTGTTGTGTTGAGATCCTTCTCTAGCCACTTGGCATATTACTGTGCTAACAAGTAACCAAGTTTTGTGGCTTAAGTTTTTGAAGTGTTACAGGATCACCTATTCACCCCCCCTCCAGGTGCTCTCACCTGCCTACACTAAGACGATGGCTACAGGAATATTCTGTGAACCGCAAGAGGCCGTTCAAGGTGAGACACTCGTATGCACAACGTCGTTACGCTGTTGTGTGCGAGGTGTCAGAATGTAATTGGAGGGTATGTGCCCGAAGGCAAAAGGAAACCGAAAAGTTTAAGATCACCAAAATTATAGGTCCACACACTTGTGCCCAGACAGAGCTGAGCTCTAAGCATCGTCAGTTGACATCTACCCTAATTGCGAAAAGGATATTGGGGATATTGAAGGGTCAGCCAAACTTGAAGGTGAAGTCAATTATGACCATGACTTCGGAGCTGTTTGGTTACAGGATCAAGTATGGGAAAGCATGGAGGGCAAAGCAGCGAGCATGGAAGATGATATACGGGGATTAGGAGGAGGGTTATGAGAAGTTATCAGCATTGTTCAATGCAATCAAAGCAAAAAACCCAAGCATGCATTACGAGTACATCCCCAAACCTAATGAATGGAGGAACGACAAAGAGATCTTTTTTCGTGCTTTCTGGTGTTTCTCATAGTACGTAGAGGCCTTTAGGCATTATCGTCCCGTGCTCTCTATTGATGGTACTTTTCTGCTTGGGAAGTATAAGGACACATTGTTGGTTGCCATATCATGTGACGCAGACAACGCATTGGTTCCTTTGGCATTTGCTTTGGTGGAGAGGGAGAACAGAGATAGTTGGTCTTGGTTCTTGCGACTTGTTCGGATCCATGTCGTAGGCCCTGGTCGCGAGGTTGGTGTCATATCTGACAGACACCAAGGTATTCTTAATGCAGTGTAAGAGCAGATTCCTGGCTACGCACCCATGCACCACAGATGGTGCACTCGACATCTAGCAGAAAATCTTCTTCGAAAGGATCATAGCAAGGCTAACTTCCCCTTTTTGAGGAGGTATGTTGACAGTTGGAGGTTTCGTTTTTCGAGGATAAGTTGAAGGAACTAAAAGATGCAACAAATGCTGAAGGTAAGAACTGGATTGCTAGATTGTTGAGGGAACCGCAGAAATGGACAAGGGCCTACGATGAAGGTGGCTGGAGGTTCGAGTTCTAGACTAGCAACATGGACGAGTCATTTAATAGTGTGCTCAAGGGTATACGCGGCATGCCAGTCAATGCTACAGTAACATTCACTTTTTATAGGCTCGTGGCTTGGTTTAATGATAGACACGCACAGGCCAAGGCAATGCAGACGCGAGGGCAGAGATGGGCACCTAAACCAACATCACACCTTAATAATGCAAAGGAACGTGCCCATAGACAAGAGGTACAATGCTTTGATGAGGAGTTGGGTAAATACGAGGTAACAACACTAGGCGACATAACTTCCGACAGTGAGGTGCGGCCTTCGAGGACACATGTCGTGTTACTTGATGCATTCTCGTGCGGTTGTGGTAAACCTAGACAGTACCATTTTCCATGTTCTCATTATGTTGCGGCCGCACGTCATCATAACTTTGCATTTGAGAGCAGAATACCTTTGGAGTTCAGTGTAGAGAGCTTAGTACGTACCTGGAGCCCTTGTTTTGAGCCATTTCTTGATGAGTCACAATGGCCAACGTACACCGGTCAGGTATACATTGCTGATCCAGCGCATCGATGGGACAAACGTGGTAGTAGGAAAAGGAGCCGGTGCAACATGGTTATGGATCAGGTTTCCGACCGTAGTAGGAGAGGTCGAGCGTCCCCCTTTCTCGTGGACCCAAAGCAGAATGAATGCGGAAAATGCGGGAGACTTGGCCACAACTCACGTACATGCATTTGAACACTTAGTCAGGTGTGATACATTTTAATATTTTATTGTACACAACTTTTATTGTAATATGTCGATGTTTTTTGTTACACTTAGTACACAACTTTTATTGTACTATGTCAATGTTTCTAATATTTTTACTAACCTTGATATCTTAATTTGCAGGATGGCACAGTTCCACTTGCTGGACCCTCACTACGACGAGCACCACAGGGGACATCTCACTGCAGAGGGAGAGGTAATATTTTGCACATATATTAAAATTTTGAATTAATATATGCGACGTATATTTGACTAATGAAATTATTTTGATTGCTAGGTGTTGCCTGTTCTGCGGGTCCGGACCCACGACCGGTTTCTAGAGGAGATGAGGTACGATGATAGGTACACTCCTCTCCTAGAGAGGGCTGGCTTGGACGTCGTATCGTTCCAGGTTCGCCGTGGACTGCCCACTTTCAACCTAGCGACGTTGACGGCTCTGGTCGACAGGTAAAGACTTCTCTAGTTGTTTAACTTTTACAATAATCACATCTACTTTGCATACTAATGATTTTGTATTCGTTTGTCTTCCAATAGGTGGCGGCCAAAGGCTCACACTTTCCACCTTCCCTGCGGTGAGATGATCGTGACGCTGGAAGATTGCCAGAAGATTCTTGGTCTCAACATTATGGGTTGTCCAGTGACCGGTCAGGCAGCATCAAGTGGATGGAGGCAGAGGGTGGAGGCCTTCCTTGGGAGATTGCTTCCGGATGACCTACGAGGTAGCCACAACACCGGAGTCCCACTGACCTGGCTTAGGCAGACTTTTGGGGAGTGTCCACCTGGTGCAGACGAGCAGACGGTTGGCTACCATTGTCGAGCTTGTATTCTCCACCTATTTGGTTCAGTTCTTTTTCCAGACACGACAGGCGACAGCGTGTCATGATGTTTCTGCCCTGCCTGATTGACTGGGACACGACAGGAGGTTACAGCTGGGCTTCTGCAGTGTTGGCCTTCCTCTATAGGCAACTTTGCGAGGCTTGTCGTCATTCGTCGAGGACCGCTAGCTTAGGTGGGTGTGTCTACCTACTACAGCTGTGGATGTGGGCACACATACCCGTCGGTCGACCCAGAGAGGTTGCTCCTCGTCAGTGGTTCGTGGTAGCCGGACATCGGCTTAAGCCCACGACTACCTACCGCTGGGACCAGGTCGAGGAGCCATTCGCACGACACCAACGTGCGTACGTGGAGTACTCAAACGAGCTCGACGCACTTACTCCTTCGATGGTGAGTTGTCTACTTTTATCTTTTTTCTTAAGAGGTTGGTAAAATGACTATAAACTTATATGTGATTTCTAATATTTTCTAGGTGACCTGGCAACCGTATCTTGATCCATATTTCGCCAGCATATAGTTGAGCAGTGTGTGCTCAATAGACGAGAACATCTACCTAATGAGGTGTCCCCTCATTTGTTTTTATGCTGTTGAGTACCACTTGCCCCACTGAGTTGCTTGACAGTTCGGATTGCGACAGGAGTTTTCGGTGGAGCCCTTCTCGACTTCAATAGAACTTCATAAGTGAGTGACTATATCCACTTGTTATTCTAACTATTATTTCAAATATGCAATGAGTTACTAATATATGTGTTTAACTTTTCCAGGTTCGACAGACAGAGGCAGAAGAAGGTCACAGACTTCAAGACCCACCACCGTGATTATATTGATGAATGGGATCAGCAGGGGGATCTAAACTATGTCAACGACCAGCCACACACAAACTACCACTTCCGAAGGTATTTGATTTGGTATGCTGGTGTGACTAGGTGCAAGCTTAAGGGACAATGGACAGCTGCAAACTATGCGAAGCAAGAATCGTCAGACGACGAAGACACTGCATTCGACATAGCTGCTCGGCTAGGGTCCCAAATTGAGGCTACTCCAATCCTTGACAGAGTGGTACCTATTTCTTTACTAAAATTAGAGATTTTAATTTAATGCATTATGTCTTGTTTTGTGCATCCTAATGTTCTAACTTGTGAATAGAGAAACTCTATGCTCGTATCTGTTGTTGAACTTGAGCGTATCTCACAGAGAACTTCAGACAATACTACGCTTTCGTTACTATCAGTGAGTATGAATGTTTAGAAGCAAACTTGTTTATTTTTATGTTCTAACATATGTGTGTAACTCATCTTTCAATTACAGAGGGTATCACGTCGTCTTCGTCGTGCAGCGGCTCGTTATGGATACCGGTCTCTGGCGAGCGTTGACGTGCAGCTGCCTGTGCCTCCTATGCAACCGGCCATTCACTGTCCCATTTGTGCAGTTGGACCATCTACAGCTAGACTGAGCTCCTCGCGATAGACGCGGGATACGTTTGAAGACGTGCCCCACGACGACGACGACAATGACGACGACGACGCTGGCGCTGGCACCACAGGTGTGACAAAACCTCCCAAGTCATTAGGCCCACCTACAGTTGTCCTTGTCCAACAGACATCAGACAACCCTGTAGATGTTCCTAAATCACTTGACAAGTTTGGTATCTTCTTTCTTACCTTTCCAGGAACGTTTCACCCGTCTTGCAGACATTACAGAACATCGGAGATATAGAATTGCGGAAGCGATTACATAAACTTACATTTATTTAGAAAGTAAGATCAAGTTATTTATTACAGACCAGAGTTATAAAACGAGTGTTGAGTAGTATTATTACAATATCAAGGGAGGAAAAAACTCCTCCCGATAGTTTTTACATAAAAGTTTTTATGGAGGACTATGTCCTCCCGCAGCTTCACTCTTGTTTTTCTTCATTTGGAACCACCTTGGAGCAAAAACAACAAAAATTTGTGGCTTCCTCACCTAAAAACAATGGGGAAATAAACCCTGAGTATGGAATTACTCAGCAAGTCTTACCCGACTAAAAAAAGACTCTCAAGGGTATGCTGGTTATCAGGGAGTCAAGGTAAGGTTCCTCAATGATCAAAGACTCGGTTTTGCATAAATGCTTACTAAAGTGGATCCTTAAAATTCCAGTTTTATTGCCAAGTTAGTAAAATTACCTGCATCTAGAGTTCTTTCTACTCTAGTTCAAACACTTGTCCTATACTAGCCAGTTTCTCATCAATCCCTTTATCTTAGTGGAATTCTACGTATAGGTCAGTGACCAAGTCTTCATAACCGTGAAGGTACGACGATCTGAATCGATTATACTCAGCTAAGGATCTCCGAACACACGACATATGTAGCACTTAACCCTTGCATATGTCAACCCGCCACCGGGGTTCTTAAGACCAGATCAGGTTCACGCGAACCGAGAGCACAGATACACCACCGTTCAGCCTCTTGCCATGGAGGGTACACGCTACTCTCGCCACCGCTCCACGCCCATTCCGTGTTATCTTATTCTGGCCTTAGTCTGCCCGAGGCAAGGCTTACCCATGACGAGGCATGTGACCAGTTAAAGGGTCCTCGGTTATCAAGCCTACATCGACACGGTCCTTAGTCGACTCAAACGGAGACACTACACCGAGACTCCTTTCTCGTGCAAGTCACCCGCCCGGTCTCAGCTTAATCATTTCAACCCAAAAACTTGGTACCTGGCAGAGGTACATCTTTTCCAATGTTGAACCCATCACGTCCATGATGGATCCACCATCAAGTTTTATTTTCAAAAACATCCCTCCCACTTTGCCAATCATCTTTTGTAAAATGAAACCTTTTGTTTTTGCTAAAGCAATACTAAGCATAGTAAAACCTTTTGTAAAAACAGGGTTTCAAGGGGAGGGTAATCAAGTTCAAGGAAGGTAATGCAGGAATTGTTTAAGCATTCAACTCCTATCACCTAATGCAGCAAGCAAGTGAGAAAGATTTTTTTAAAAAAAATATTAAGGAAGGTGGCAAATGCACTGGGGCTTGCCTTCGTTAGTAGGTGAGTCAGGCTCGGACTCGCAGATGTCAAAGTAGAGACAAGTCCCTGCCTGAGATTCCAAAGGTGGTGGTGTCTTCTCTTCGGTCACTTCGATCTCTTCTTCGTTTTCTAAACATAACCATATATATATATAAGAATGGATGCCATGTAATGCTAATGAGAGTGCAAAGATAATAAGAATTTATTATCTAATTCTTGAATGCAACTTTCCTTCACGGAACTCCGAGAACTTAGGGTTTCCGGAGTTAGTAAAGGATTTCCAAGGGCAGGGGGTAGGGTTTTGGGTTCTAGTTATCAAACAAGGTCCAAATCAAACCAAATTCTACCCATGGATCCTAACTAATGTGTAGAGCTCATATAAAAAGTTTGGACATTTTTGGAATTACCATTTGTTTTCTAAAAATCCAGAACTAATGTTTTAAACTACTTTAAATGCCTCAAAATTCCTTATTTAATCTAAAAATCATGAAACTAGTTTTATTAAATACTATGGAAAATAAGAAGTCTAGGAAAATTGGTTTGACAATTTTAGGATTTTTTTACAATTTTCTATAGATTTCTAAAGTTCTACTGAAAAGAAAAGGAAAAAGGTTAAACAGTACTGGGCTCAATTTGTTTTCAGCGGCCCAGGTCCAGGGAAAACGTGCCTGCGCCCGCGCGCGCGCTGGTTATTTTGCGAAAAGGGCCTCGGGTTCTTGGCTAACTGGAAACAGGTTCTTTTACTGTTTCACTGTGTCACTGACGGTTTGCAGAAGAGTCCTCTGGTTTCTATTCCTTCGCAGGGGGAGGTCCCTGACGGTGTCGCGCGCAGCCGAGCTCTGGCGAGCTATCTGACCGGCCGAACGGGGCAATGACCGGCGCTCCGGAGCGGCGGATACGGAATTGGACCCATCCCAAACCTTTCCCCCAACCTAATTTCACTAATGACCAACTAATTAGCTCTGGCCATGGTGACCGAGAGTGTTGCGGACGGATGAAGGTGTTCCCGGTGATCTAAGGCTACTAAGTGCAAATTGGTGGTTTGGCAAGCATCACAGAGTTATGAGAAGGCTCAAACGAGGGAGAGAGAAGGATGAACTGACCGGATCGGGGCTGGCCACGGTGAGGTTGGTTTCGCGGTGGCGGAAACCCGAATTGGGGGAAAACCGAAATTCAAGCTCACTGATGCACGATTGCTAGTGATTCTCGGTGGCGGGGTGGGTGATGACCTTGCGGGGCTGGCGGGGGCTTCAATTTATAGGGCTCAACGATGGTGGCCAGGAATTTCAACGGGGACGCGCGGCGGTCGGAAGGGCAGGGAGTTACTGGTGCGCATGAACTCGTGTTTATCGTCGTGGCGACCTCACCGGCGACGATTGGATAGCCATAGAGAGTCACGGCGACACGGTGGAAAGGCAGAGCCATGCGGCACGAGGCTGAGAGGCGGCGGTTCACCGGTGAGCCAATCTGCTCCAACCGCAAAGCAGAAGGGTACGACGGTGAGTCACCGGAGTGACCTCCAGCTCACCGACGGCGAGGATCCTTTACCCCGCGACGTTATCCATCCACCACGAGTGTGAATCCTGGCGCCGGTGACACGAATCACAGCGAGGCACATCGGCGGTGAGATCTTTTGGGCGCTGACGGTTGGAACCCAGCCAGGTACTGTACCATGGTGATAGCCATTCAGTCAACCTGACAGCATCTCGGAGCTCCATTTTCTCCCAGATTCATATGGCAACATGATCAACACTCTATAGCAAAATTGTAGAGCAATATACTATCTACAACATTGCTATATGGTGTTGCCACAAAAAGTCAATGGATCATGCTTGAAATTGGGCTTGAAGTTCATGTCAGTCCACTGTCAGTCTGATTTCAGACTTTAAGTAGTCTGACAGCCCAACTTTGGGCTTAATTATCTCTAAATTATTCTTAACAACTGAGCTCACACCCTTAAGCAAAATTGTTCTCCTTTGTTTGCTCTACAACTTTGATGTGGTGCCCTAGGGCAAAAACCCTATAATTTGAAAGTTGCAAGGCTCCAAAGTTGAGCCCAAAACTCTGAAATTTAGACTTAGGCCATATAGTGCTTAAGAGGGGATTTTTGCAAATTAGTCCAAAACTTAGGGTTTGGCTTGTAAATCTTCCTAAATGTGAACCATGTGGCTTTATATGCTTTAACATAGTAGTTTTTACACTTTAGTCCAAATGTGCACTGTTTTTGCACATAGGCCCCTAGGGTTTGGACTTAGGGTTTTCTAAGGTTCAAATGGGGTTTTTGGTATCTCAGGGGTATGAATGTGATTCAAGTTCATTCTTGGGAACATTTTATGTCTATTCCCCTAAAGCTTTTAGGTTTTCTCAATTTGGTTTATGTTTTACCCTTTAATCCCTATTTAGGGCTAAATCCCCTATTCCAGGGTTCTATTTGCAAATCACCAAAACAATACAACTTGTTTGAAATTTTTACCTAATGAATGCACTCTAGGTGTGTCAAACATATGCAATGCCAATGTTTATGATGCCATGCTCAAGTTTTAGTTACAGTAACACTAGGGGTGTTACAACAGGTCAGGAGGAGATTGGACCATCACACCTGCAGGATGCTCCTACAACTCAGCCATCATAGCTGACACCACATAGAAGGCGTCCACGTGACCCTTACACTCCAGGCACCGACGCTCTTGGGGCCAAGGGCAAGGGTAAGACTAGGAAGAAATGAATACTATGTGATGTGGTCTTAGGCTGAAAACTTTGTGATATGGACTTGTCGGGTACCATAATTAGGGGTACCCCCAACGCTCCTAATCACGGCTGGTTAACACCCTTAGACCAACTGACGGGTGTGGTTCAAGCCAAGACTTCGTCTACCTGAAGGACGCGATCTTACCTGAGCCCAGCCTCGGGTCGGAACAGTGGTCCTAGACGAATTCACGCCTCGCTCGAGGGCCTCCTCAGACGGCAGGCGCCCCCTCGGCTCTCTCGAGGCCCGGCTCGGGCAGGCTTCGTTGGTGAAGCAACCTTGGCCATACCGCCTCACCAACCGACCGCTTCGCAGGCACATTAAATGCGAGGGATACCTGACGACGTATCCTGACACACGCGCCTCAGTCGGTCAGGCCGAAGTGACCACAGTCACTTCGCCCCTCCTCTTTACTGTCCGATATGACAGGAAAACAGCGCCGCCCGCTCTGCTCCGACTGCCGTGTCAGCCACCCCAGCCACGACTGACAACAGGTCACGATCAACCTTTGAGCTCAAGCCTCAGGCACAACAAGAAGCTCCGCCTCGCCCGACCTTACGCTCCAGCCTCGAGGGGAGGTCTCCGCCTCGCCCGACCCCCGGACTTGGCCTCGACCCCGGTCTCGGGAGGAATCGCGTCCTCGCCCGACCCCGGCCTCGACCATAAGAGAAGTCTCCGCCTCGACTGACCCTGGGCTCGGACTGACTGTGCTGATAGGGGATGCATCATTCCCCTACTCCTAGCCTGCTCAGGCTACAAGGAACAAGACCGGTGTCCCATCTGGCTTACCCCGGCGACGGGTAATGATGGTGCCCCGCGTGCGCCATGACGCCGGTGGCTCTCAGCCCCTTACGACAGTAAGGAGACGTCAGCAGGGTTCTCGCCGCGCTGCTAGCTGTGCTCCTACAGGACTCAGGCGCTCCTCCGGCGGCCACGCCATCACATGTATAGCGCCCAAGCTCTCCCCCGACGGCCACGTTGGCATGTACACAGAGCTTAGGCACTCCACTGCCGGACACGTTAGCGCATAGCTACACCCCCTATTGTACACCTGGACTCTCTCCTTGCCACTATAAAAGGGGAGTCTAGGACCACCCTGAGGAGGGTTCGGGGTTCGCGCGAGGGAAGCGGCGGACGAGCTCTCTCTCTCTCTCCCTCACGCGACACGCTTGTAACCCCTACTGCGAGCGGCACCCTTGGTGCAGGATAATACAAGGCTTGTCCCACATCTTGTGTTCCATCCCACGCCAACCCATCTGGGCAGGGACACGCAACGACAATTTACTCGTCGGTCCAGGGACCCCCCCGGGGTCGAAACATTGACAGTTGGCGCGCCAGATAGGGGCCTGCTGCGTGTTAACGAACACCTTCCCATTGAGATCCAGATGGGGAGTCTTCAGCAACCTCTCCAGCCCGGGACGGTGCTCCGCTTCGGGAGTCTGGAGTTCATGTCCCTCGACAGCAGCTACGACATGGTACTCCTCCCCCCGCGGCGTGACGACAACGACGGTCTTCGACTCGCCCGGCGGTGACAAGTTCTACGACAGCATCTCCCCACGGCAGAAGAGGAGCACTTCGGTCGTCCCCGCCACCCTCCTCGTCGGAGGAGGCGGAGACGGGGCAACCATGGCCACACAGGAGGCGGCACCTTGTCGACTGTCGCACCAGAGCGAGTCGACGACGCCGGCACTCCCCCGCGGGACATGTCGGACATTGCCCTCGCACCTGAGGCGACGGCGGGTGTCACTTCCCCGCGACGTGTCAGCCCCAAGCGAACTGATGACGCCAGCACCCTCGCGAAGGACCTGCTGGGCGTTACCCTCGTACCTGAGATGATGGTGTGCACCGCCCCCGACGCGACTTCACCACCGTCCAACGACCAAGAGGTACCGTCCATTTTCCATCCCATACCTTTTCGGTTCAGCTTCGACCCACCTAGCGACCCCGCTATGGTGAGCGCCTTCGTAAAGGCGTATCCAAACCTTCCGGGGTACCACATGTGGTCGACCTGGGACTGACTGACAGCCGTCTCGACCTCCGGGCCGGCGGGTTCTGAGGAGGAGGACATCCCCGACTCCGGTTGGAATTTCTCTGCCCTCAGTGACCCCGGTGCCATGCGGAGCTTCATGTCCGCATGCGACCACTGCCTCTCCGGTTGTTCTGACGATGGCCATGACCTTGACGACGAAGGTTACGACCCAAGTCGTGAATGCTTCCACGTCGATCTGGGGGATCACGACGAAGGCAACCATCTCGGTATGCCAGAGGTTGACGATCCCCCTGGGCCCTCATCTCGCGTTGACATCCTGCGGGAGCTAGCTGTCGTCCCAGTCCCTGCGGGGGGTCAGGACATACAACTCGAGCAAATCCGTGAGATGCAAGCTCGGGTCGATAGGGAAGTAGACTGGCTTGTACAGCTCCGACAGAACATCGAACAGGAGTGGGCAGGCCGATCACTCGCCGGAGAAGCCTGTCACCGGGCCCAAGACATCCGGCTCCACATCGTCAACAATGCCAGGGCAGCGCTGCCTCCGGCCATCAGCGGGTCCGGCCAGGACCTAGCTGTAGTGGCGATGCTGCTTCGGGCCATGCCGGAGCCATCCACCACCGAGGGACGGCGCATCTATGGCGAACTCAAGAATCTTCTAGAGGGCGACGCGGTTCGACGAGCCGAGAGCTCTGCCTCCCATAGGCGAGCTGACCCCTCGGAGCATCGCGCGGTGTCCTCCCGGCGCATTCGGGAAGCCTCGGTCCGTCCCGAGCGTACACGGGATGAGGCGCCCATCGCCCAGGAACGCCTCGGCAACGAGCACCACCACCTCGACCATCGAGCCCGCCTCGACGAGAAGGTGCGCCGAGGCTACCATCCCAGGCGCGGGGGACGCTGCAACAGTGAGGAGGACCGTAGTCCTTCACCTGAACCACCCGACCCGCGAGTCTTCAGCTGGGCCATACGACGAGCACCGTTCCCTGCCTGTTTCCGAGCCCCGACTACTATCACCAAGTACTCGGGGGAGACGAGGCCGGAGCTGTGGCTCGCGGACTACCGACTGGCCTGCCAGTTGGGAGGGGCAGATGATGACAACCTCATCATCCGTAATCTACCCCTTTTCCTCTCCGACGCCGCCCGAGCCTGGCTGGAGCATCTGCCTCTTGCGCAGATCTCCGACTGGGGCGATCTGGTCAAAGCTTTCGCGGGGAACTTCCAAGGCACGTACGTGCGCCCAGGGAACTCATGGGACCTCCGAAGCTGCCACCAGCAGCCAGGGGAGTCCCTCCGAGAGTACATCTGGCGGTTTTCGAAGCAGCGCACCGAGCTACCTAACATTACCGACTCGGATGTCATTGGGGCTTTCCTTGCCGGCACCACTTGCCGGGACCTGGTGAGCAAACTGGGGCGCAAGACTCCCACCCGCACGAGCGAACTGATGGACGTCGCCGCCAAGTTCGCCTCGGGTCAAGAGGTGGTCGAAGCCATCTTCCGGAAGGACAAGCAACCTCAGGTGGAGCCGAAGACAGACGTCCCTGAGGTGTCCGCCCAGCGGGGCACGAAGAAGAAGGCCAAAAACAAGTCGCGAGCGAAGCGCGACGCCGCAGACGCGAATCTCGTCGCTGCGGCCGAGCACAGGAACCCTCGGAAACCACCTGGAGGGGCCGACGCGTTTGACAAGTTGCTCAAAGAGCCGTGCCCCTATCACCAGGGGCCCGTCAAGCACACCCTCGAAGAATGTATCATGCTCCGACGCCACTTCCATAATACCGGGCCCCCAGCGGAGGATGGCAGGGGCCATGACAACGACAAGAAGGAGGGCAGCAAGAAAGAGGGATTCCCAGAAGTCCATAACTGCTTCATGATCTACGGCAGGCAGGCGGTGAACGCCTCGGCTCGGCACCGCAAGCAGGAGCGCTGGGAAGTTTGCTTGGTGAAGGTGGCGGCGCCAGTCTTCCTAGACTGGTCCGACAAGCCAATCACCTTCGACCAAGGCGACCACCCCGACTCTGAGCTGAGCCCGGGAAGGTACCTGCTCGTCGTCGATCCAATTATCGGCAATGTTAGGCTCTCCAAGGTCCTCATGGACGGAGGCAGCAGCCCTAACATCATCTACGCTGAGACCCTAGAACTCTTAGGGGTTGATCAGTCCGAAGTCCGGGCCGGTGCGGCACCCTTCCACGGGATCGCGCCCAGGAAGCGAGTCCAACCCCTCAGGCGGATCGACTTTCCCGTCTGCTTCGGAACTCCCTCAAACTTCCGAATGGAAGTTCTCACCTTTGAGGTCGTTGGGTTCCGAGGAACCTAGCATGCAGTGTTGGGAAGACCATGCTACGCCAAGTTTATGGCCATCCCCAACTACATCTACCTCAAGCTCAAGATGTCGGGCCCGAATGGGATCATCACTGTCAGGTCCACGTACCGCCACGTGTACGAATGCGACATGGAGTGCGTGGAGTACGCCGAGGCTCTCGCCGAGTTCGAGGCCCTCGTCCTCGACCTTGAACGCCTCTCCAAGGAGGCGCCCGACGCGAAGCGGCACGCCGGCAACTTCAAACCGGTTGAGGTGGTCAAGTCTGTCTCTCTCGACCCCAGCAATGACGCTAGCAAGCAAGTTCAGATCGGCTCCGAGCTCGACCCCAAATAGGAAGCAGTGCTCGTCGACTTTCTTCGCGCAAACGCCGAAGTCTTTGCGTGGAGTCCCTCGGACATGCCCGGCATACCGAGGGATGTCGCCGAGCACTCACTGGATATCAGAGCTAGAACCCGACCCGTGAAGCAAACCCTGCGCCGTTTCGACGAGGAAAAGCGCAGGGCCATAGGCGAGGAGATCCACAAGCTACTCGCGGCAGGGTTCGTCAAAGAGGTATTCCATCCCGAATGGTTAGCTAACCCTGTTCTCGTAAGGAAGAAGGATGGGAAATGGAGGATGTGTGTAGACTACACTGGTCTAAACAAAGCATGTCCGAAAGTTCCCTACCCTCTACCTCGCATCGATCAAATCGTGGACTCCACAGCTGGGTGCGAAACCCTGTCATTCCTCGATGCCTACTCAGGCTATCACCAAATCAAGATGAAAGAGTCCGACCAGCTCTCGACTTCTTTCATCACACCTTTTGGCATGTACTATTACACCACAATGCCATTTGGGTTGAGGAATGCAGGCGCCACTTACCAGAGGTCAATGAACCACGTGTTCAGACAACACATCGGTAGAACGGTCGAGGCTTACGTCGACGACATCGTTGTCAAGACGAAGAGAGCCTCCGACCTCCTCTCTGACCTTGAAACGACATTCAAGTGTCTGAGAGTGAAAGGCGTGAAACTCAATCATGAGAAGTGTGTCTTCGGAGTCCCCCGAGGCATGCTCCTTGGGTTCATCGTCTCCAAGCGGGGCATCGAGGCCAACCCGGAGAAAATCGCGGCCGTCACCAGCATGGGATCGATCAAAGATTTGAAAGGAGTACAGAGGGTCATGGGATGCCTTGCGGCTCTAAGCCGCTTCATCTCACGCCTTGGCGAGAAAGGCTTGCCTCTGTACCGCCTCTTAAGGAAGGCCGAGTGCTTCACTTGGACCCCCGAGGCCAAGGAAGCTCTCGAAAACCTTAAGGCGCTCCTTACGAAAACACCCATCCTGGTGCCCCCCGCCGCAGGAGAAGCCCTCTTGATCTACATAGCCGCGACTACTCAGGTGGTCAGCGCCGTGATCATAGTCGAGAGACGAGAAGAAGGGCATGCACTGCCCGTCCAGAGGTCTGTCTACTTCATCAGTGAAGTACTTTCCAAGACGAAAGCTCGCTACCCACAGATCCGAAAGCTGCTCTACGCAGTGGTCCTGACTCGACGAAAGTTGCGACACTACTTCGAGTCTCATCCAGTAACTGTGGTGTCATCCTTCCCCGTGGGGGAGATCACCCAGTGCCGCGAGGCCTCGGGTAGGATAGCAAAGTGGGCGGTGGAGCTTATGGGCAAAACGCTATCATTCGCTCCTCGGAAGGCCATAAAATCCCAGGTCTTGGCAGACTTCCTAGCTGAGTGGACTGACACTCAGTTACCGACAACTCCAATCCAGCCAGAGCTCTGGACCATGTACTTCGATGGGTCACTCATGAAGACAGGAGCGGGCGCTGGCCTGCTCTTCGTTTCACCCCTCGGAAAGCATCTCCGCTACGTCATTCGCCTCCATTTTCCGGCATCAAACAATGTGGCCGAGTACGAAGCACTGGTTAATGGGCTACGCATCGCCGTCGAGCTAGGGGTCCGACGCCTCGACGCTCGAGGCGACTCGCAGCTTGTCATTGACCAAGTCATGAAGAACTCCCACTGCCTTGACCGGAGGATGGAAGCCTACTGCGATGAAGTCCGGCACCTGGAGAACAAGTTCTACAGGCTAGAGCTCAACCACATCGCCCAACGGTACAACGAGACTACGGACGAGCTGGCGAAAATAGCCTCGGGGCGAACAACAGTTCCCCCCAACGTCTTCTCCAGAGACCTGCATCAACCATCCGTCAAGATCGACGACGCGCCCGAGCCTAAGGAAGCCTCGGCCGAGCCCGAGGCACCCTCGGCCGCACCCGAGGCACCCTCGGACGTCGAGGAAGAGGCCTTGCCCGTCGAAGAGGAACGGAATGGGGACGCGCCAGATCCGAACTGGCAGGCCCCGTACCTGGAATATCTCCTCCGAGGAGAACTTCCCATCGACAAGACCAAAGCTCGGCGGCTGGCTCGGCACGCCAAGTCCTTTGCCCTGCTGGGTGATGAAAAAGAGCTCTACCACCGTAGCCCCTCGGGCATCCTTCAACGATGCATATCTATCGCCCAAGGACAAGAGCTGTTGCAAGAAATACACTCGGGGGCTTGTGGCCACCATGCAGCGCCTCGAGCCCTCGTGGGGAATGCCTTTCGACAAGGATTCTACTAGCCAACCGCGGTGGCCGACGCCACTAGGATTGTGCGCTCCTGTCGGGGGTGCCAATTCTACGCAAAGCAGATGCATCTGCCCGCTCAGGCCTTGCAGACGATACCCATCACCTGGCCATTTGCTGTGTGGGGTCTGGACCTCGTCGGACCCTTGCAGAAGGCACCCGGGGGCTTCACGCACCTGCTGGTCGCTATCGACAAATTCTCCAAGTGGATCGAGGTCCGACCCCTAAACAGCATCAGGTCCGAGCAGGAGGTGGCATTCTTCGCCAACATTATTCATCGGTTCGGGGTCCCAAACTCCATCATCACCGACAATGGCACACAGTTCACCAGAAAAAAGTTCTTGGACTTCTGCGACGACCACCACATCCGTGTGGACTGGGCCGCCGTGGCTCATCCCATGACGAATGGGCGGGTGGAGCGTGCCAACTGTATGATTCTGTAGGGGCTCAAACCAAAGATCCACAACGACCTCAACAAGTTCGGCAAGCGGTGGATGAAAGAGCTACCCTCGGTAGTCTGGAGTCTGAGGACGACGCCGAGCCGCGCCACGGGTTTTACGCTGTTCTTTCTAGTCTATGGGGTCAAGGTCGTCCTCCCCATAGACTTAGAATATGGCTCCCCAAGGACCAAGGCGTACAACGACCAAAGCAACCAGACCAGCCGAGAAGACACGCTGGACCAACTTGAGGAGGCTCGGGACATCGCCTTACTACATTCGGCACGGTACCAGCAGTCGCTGCGGCACTACCACGCCCGAAGCGTTCGGGCCCGAGGCTTCCAAGTATGAGACTTGGTGCTTCGCCTACGACAGGACACCCGAGGGCGCCACAAGCTCACTCCTCCCTGGGAAGGGCCCTTCATCATCGCCAAGATCTTGAAGCCCGGAACATACAAGCTGGCCAATGACCAAGGCGAGGTCTATAGCAACGCTTGGAACATCCAACAGCTACGTCGCTTCTACCCTTAAGATGTTTTAAGTTGTTCATGTACCTCATTTACGTACATAAAGTCTAACCGTCAAGGAAGGGTCGGCCTTGCCTCAGCAAAGCCCGACCCTCCCTTGGGGGCTAGAAGGGGGGAACCCCCTCTACGTCAAAATTTTCCTCGAAAAAATTTTCTACCAAAACAACCTTTGTGCTTTCGACTTCCGTATTGATAGCGGGATCCTGAGAACGACGAGAGTACACGTAAGCAGCAAGGCCAACCGAGCCGAGGAACTCCTATGCCTCCGGGATATGGATACCTCACTCATCACCTTCTGCGAGAAGTAACTCACGCTCGGATAAGCGATCCGGCTACCAAACAAGTCCTAACACTCGGGTAGAAAACGACTTTCGCGCTTTCTCGACTGTCCCAATAATGGAATCCTTCGACTGAATGAGAACGCACGTAAGCGGCAAGGCCAACCGAGCCGAGGGACTCCTACGCCTCCGGGATACGGATACCTCACTCATCACCTTCCGTGAAAAGTAACTCTCGTTCGGATAAACGATTCTGCTATTGACAGACAAGTCATGATGCTCGAAACAAGAGGAGAGAAGACGCAGCTTTTTTAAACACGACGATGAAGTGTTTAGGCCTCGGCGGCCGCAAAAAAGCATGTGCATGCTACAGACAAACTGTTCCTGCAGGTTCTGGCATCGGCAGGGGGAGCAGCAGCACCCTCGGCGTTGATTCCACCCTCGGCGGAACCAGGCCCGGCCTCGGACGGCGACCCGGGCAAAAGGACCTCCACCTAAGGGAGGATGCCAGCACTGTGCCAGCAGATGTTTTGGCCAAGCTCCAGCAGCTGCTGCCACACCTTCCTCGGCCTGGGAAGCCGCCATCTCCCTAGCCGACGAAGTCTCTTTCTGAGCCGACTCTGCGTCTGTCCGCGGTAACACCGCTGCCTCCGGCTCCGGCGCATCGCAGAGCAGCCGAGGGTTCCGAAAACTGAGCAAGGGAAGCCTAGAGCGGCAAGGCCGATAGAGCCGAGGGACTCCTACGCCTCCGGGATACGGACACCTCACTCGTTACATTCCGCAAAAGGCAACCAACGCTCGGTTAAGTGGTTCGGCTAGCCAACAGACAAGTCCCAGCGCTCGGAATGAGGAAGACACACAGCTTCATCCTCGAATACCCAAATGTTCAGGCCTCGACAGCCACCATGAACATACACTGGCGCTCAAGGTGCCATTACAAACGGGACTCCGGTTCCGTTCCCGTGGGTACGAACGACCTCCATACCAGGGGGCCCGCGGGACGACGAACTTCAAGCGGCTCACCGGCAACCGCTCTGACAGCAGCGACAACGACCCCCGCTTTGGGCGGCTAAACAGCAGCAGTGATGACCTCAGGGCCGACGCTGCTGTGACGAGGCCCTCTCCCGCATCTCCACTCGAGGGGTGAGGACAAGCCATCAAAGTCAAAGAGCCGAAGGCCCGGAGCACAGCTGGCGCCGACGATCTCGTCGGCGGAGAAACCTTCTCCGGCTGCTGCCACCACAGCACCGACGGTGGCGTCCACCTGTCCACCAACACTGCACCAGCGAGCGCCGGCCACCCCAAAGCGCACCGGCAGGTCCTCACTCCCGTCCTCGCCGAGGCCGCCCCAGAACACGAGCACCGCCCTCGCGGCGTACGACGTGCTGGGCAACCCTCTGGCACGGCTGACGGCGCGAGGAAGACCTGGACATGGCCGACCTGTGCGCGGCACGACCGCCGCCCGGACGAAGGACGGAAAGCTGCACCCTGCCCAGGAAGTAGCAGTTCGCCTTCCTCCGCATGGCTGGAGGAAGCCTCCGAAGGGCTGGAGGATGCCTTTCTCCCCCAAACGCTGGGGGAAGAAAAGGGTTACCAGCCCACGCGGAGGCAACCCCCCACTCGGTGCGCTCCTCCGCCTCAGCTCGGATGACGAAAATCCTTGAAGCTGAGGGCGGGGCGGAGGCTGCAGCCCGGCTTGCTTCTCCCCACCAAACTGCCCATTGGTGAGGGAATGCAGCCGGGCTGCACGACAAAAATCCTTGAAGCCGAACGATGGCTGAAAGGTACCGATCTCCATGAGTCCGCGCTCCTCCAATGACAGCAAGAGCAAGGCGACGCTGGGGCACCCCATCCGGGGGCTCAAAAGGCGGAAGGGCGCAAGGCATGAGGGGAGGACGAAGGCATGGCCACTGCCCAGGGGATCGTTTCCCCCTTTTATAGGCAGACCTCCTCGCTTGCACCCCTTAGTGAAACGGGCGAAGTCCCCACTGACAACCTCCAGGGTTCTCCCCCCACGACACAGGGGCTGGGACCCACACGTCGTACGAGCTGGACCGAAGCACGAAGAAGGCGAATCGCTGCACGCAAGGCATGTAACCGTCCCGCGGTTACAAGCACTATCCCATCTTCGCAGAAATCGGTGGTCGAAAGGGTGGACTGCTATGCGACAAGCGTCCAACTGCACCACAACTGTGTGCCCCTTCAACTCCGTCCACACCCGGTGGACCAGCGCAAAGGAAGCGGGCCCGCATGTCATGTAACCGGCGTGCTGGTTACGACGTGCAAGAAGCTCCACCGCCACTCACGCTAATGCTGCGCCTCCTCGACTGCGGGACTAGTACCACGACTCGAGGTACCTCTGCGCATGACCCAATAGTGCCAATTATAGGCGACGGCCACGAGTCGATCAGCCATGGGGTAGGCACGACGGTTGGCATGGTCAAAAGTGGGTCGGCAGTAACTGCAGCGGCAGACGAATGGAGGCAGCAGTCAAGTCGCCTGCAGGCTCGCGTCCCCTCCTGAAGCGACAGGAGAGCCCTCCCTCACGGCGTGAAGCGACACGCCCATGCCCCGTTCCTCGAACGGCTCGCACGCGCAACGGGCACCACGCGAATCACCCGTCCTGTCGCATCAACTCCCCGACGGAGCAGGCAACACCTCTGGCAGGCGAGGCGGGCGTCGCTTCGTCTTCGCCATAATGACTGCATCAAAAAAGGTGTGCCACTTTATTTAAAATTCATATCCTTCCCCTCCTCCTCTCTCTCTCTCTCTTGCCACAGGGACCGGGAAAGGCGACGTTGTGGAAAGGATCCTTCCCGGCGAAGGAAGCGGGCCCCAAGCCCTCCTACTGATCAGGGGTTCAAAGGCTGGCCCCTCGGAAGGGTTCGACAGCCGCCCCAGAGCGCCCGGGCTCCGTGCCCACTACTGATCAGGGGTTCGTAGGCTGGCCCCTCGGAAGGGTTCGACAGTCGCCCCAGAGCATGCAGAGTGAGGGATGACTCTGGGTACGTTCGATACATAACCAAGGCTCAGGCTACGCTCCCGAGGTACCCTAGGACATTTCCGAGACCGGCGGGAACGATTTGTAACGGAATCCCACCGAAGGGAGGCATCGAGCCCTCAGACCCTATCGAAGGGGTCTGGGTCCGGTGAATCACCCGTAGGTACTTTTGGAGCGCACCTCAGGGCTACAGCCGACCCCTAACGAACGGGGCACGGGCGTCCACTCGGATCACCCATTAGCAGCTCACTGGAAATACCATGTTCGGTGCCCTCCGAAGGCAACATGGCGCTTCCCCCCCCCCCTCCTTGCGGAAAGGCGACGCAGGGGCGTAAATAAAAGTCGGGAAAGTCCTTGATCGTCCTCTTGCTCCGTGCAGAGGCTCGGGGGCTGCTCTCGCACCCGGCTACGGCCAAAACTGTTGACAGCGTCAATAAACCAGCCTGATAACTTGGAACCCGATCACGCACCTGGGCTACTACCTGGCCGCAAGAGGGAACGACCAGACCAGCCGAAGCACTACAAAAAGCATTCAGACCTCAGAGGAGTCAAACCACTCCTCCGAGGCCTCGGGGGCTACACCCGGTGGGTGCGCTCGCGCGCACCCACCAGAACAAGGCAAAAGCCTCCAAGCGAGTACCATCATTCCCTTCGAGGCTCGAGGGCTACTGTCGTGTACCATAATTAGGGGTACCCCCAACGCTCCTAATCACGGCTGGTTAACACCCTCAGACCAACTGACGGGTGCGGTTCAAGCCAAGACTTTGTCTACATGAAGGATGTGATCTTACCTGAGCCCAGCCTCGGGTCAGAACAGTGGTCCCAGACGAATTCACGCCTCGCCCGAGGGCCTCCTCAGACGGCAGGCGCCCCCTCGGCTCTCCCGAGGCCCGGCTCGGGCAGGCTTCGTTGTGAAGCAACCTTGGCCATACCGCCTCACCAACCAACCGCTTCGCAGGCGCATTAAATGCGGGGGATACCTGACGACGTATCCTGACACACACGACTCAGTCGGTCAGGCCGAAGTGACCGCAGTCACTTCGCCCCTCCTCTTTACTGTCTGATATGACAGGAAAACAGCGCCGCCCGCTCCGCTCCGACTGCCATGTCACCACCCCGGCAACGACTGACAACAGGTCACGATCAATCTCCGAGCTCAAGCCTCGGGCGCAATAGGAAGCTCCGCCTCGCCCGACCTCACGCTCTAGCCTCGGGGGGAGGTCTCCGCCTTGCCCGACCCCCGGACTCGGCCCTGACCCCGGTCTCGGGAGGAATCGCGTCCTCGCCCGACCCCGGCCTCGACTACAAGAGAAGTCTCCGCCTCGACCGACCCTGGGCTCGGACTGACCGTGCTGATAGGGGATGCATCATTCCCCTACTCCTAGCCTACTCATGCTACAAGGAACAAGACCGGCATCCCATCTAGCTTACCCCGGCGACAGGTAATGATGGTGCCCCGCGTGCGCCATGACGACGGTGGCTCTCAGCCCCTTACGACAACAAGGAGACGTCAGCACGGTCCTCGTCGCACTGCCAACTGTGCTCCTACAGGACTCAGGCGCTCCTCCGGTGGCCACGCCATCACATGTACAGCGCCCAAGCTCTCCCCCGACGGCCACGTTGGCATGTACACAGGGCTTAGGCACTCCACTGCCAGACATGTTAGCGCATAGCTATGCCCCCTGTTGTACACCTGGACTCTCTCCTTGCCACTATAAAAGGGGAGTCCAGGACCACCCTGAGGAGGGTTCGATGTTCGCGCGAGGGAAGCGGCGGATGAGCTCTCTCTCTCCCTCACGCGACGCGCTTGTAACCCCTACTGCGAGCGGCACCCCTGGTGCAGGATAATACAAGGCTTGTCCCACATCTTGTGTTCCATCCCGCGCCAACCCATTTGGGCAGGGACACGCAGCGACAATTTACTCATCGGTCCAGGGACCCCCCCCCCCCCCCGGGGTCGAAACGCCGACAGGACTCATGCTGGAAACTTTGTCATGTGAACGATGTATTTTGGACTATGTTTTGTGGACATTGTATGAAGCACTATGTCATGTGGATGTTTTTATATTCTCTGTTATTTTGTGATGTATTGTATGTTGAAATGTGGTGATGTTTTATAATATGTGATTATTTTAACTGTGGTTGTTAATAAAACAAGGGGAACTCTTGCGAAATTTTTTTGTGAATTGTAAAAAACATGACATGCAATAAGTAACTCATCTTCGAAGTTCTAAAATATTTTGGATATGAAAGTAGAGTTCTAAAATATTTTGGATATGAAAGTACTACATAACAGACTACAAATTTGTTCAATCAGAATCACAATCTATAAGTAACTCATCTTCGGAGTCAACTGTCGCGTAATCCTCAACGACAACCTCGTTCCACTTGCTGCATTGTCCTGCATCACACTTGTCAACAGTTCTCTTGTAATAATTGGTTTCTGCTTCTTCTGTAGCTTGGGAGAATAGCTCATCCTCAGCCTTAGCCTCATCAGACTTCTGCTTGTAATAAGCCACCTCTACCTCTTCGGCGGCCTGAGACATAAACTCGTCCTCTTCCTCTTGAGCACGTAATCCTGCCTCAGCTAGTGCGATGAGCTCACTCAACCTTGATGTGTCATCCTCCTCTTCTCCATGCAATCCTGCCTCTGAGAGAGCGATAAGCTCACTCAATCTAGATATGTCATCGTCCTCCTCCTCCATCAGCTCCACCGTCGCCATTTTTTCCTAACATATCTTGTATGCGCCTCATCGGCCATATAGTTTACGCCACATCCAATCTCTGCAAATATAATGAGAAAAATAGGTTAGCAAAGTCAGGATAAATAAATTGTACTAACAAAATTATAGTATCATTTTTCTCACTCACTTCCCTTGAGACGATCAGCAAGATTATCCAACATCTGTTTCTCGGCTCGAGCCGCTTCGTATTCCCTTGCATCCTGTGCTCTCTTCTCATCTGTCGCCTTCAACCTCCTATACTCTGCACGCTTCAGGCTGTCATAAAAGGCAGATTCCGCGTACCTACGCGTGTCACGTATGCGATCGTTAATGTACGAATCGACGAGTTGAGATCCACAATGCACCTTCTATCCCATTAGTCTCTTGGACTCTATTGTGCGCATCACCTCTCCTTTGTCGTCGTAACTCTCCCAATTGCATTTCCTCGTCTCCTACAAAAAATAGTAAGTACCGGTATAACATTACAGCTGGTGCAAAACAATAAATAAATACCAACCTCATCGTAATCGACCATATGTCCACAAAAATATCCAATACCAAGCTCGGAAGGAACTAATCCATACTTAGCTTCAATACCACATTTGCAGAGTACTGGATCAAACTTCAACTCTTCCGCCCACTGATTTTTTTCTTTTCCTTTACCTCTGCCTCTGGCCAATGGGACAAAGGACCATACAACCACTCTCTGAAACAACACTTACACCACCCGTATGGCTGCAGAAGAATAAATTAGTAATTTATTGTAAAACATAACTAGTTTATACATTTAGCGCATCGATGGGCTCACATAATCAATGTTCGGACACACGAGCTGCTTCGCAGTGTCTTCGTCGATGACAGCACGGTCTCCACAATCGCATTGAGGCGGTGAGTCCATCCTTCTTTCTGTTGCTACCTCCTTCTCCGTATCAGTCATTGGTGGAGGATTCGAGGGAGGAGGTATCCAACGCTTAAAACGCTCATGACTAGTCCTTCCACACAACCAATTAGCGAAAAGAAGATATCGAGGGTCCAATTTATCAGGACAGTTGATCCACTGAATAAAGAAACACCTCAGGTGCTCCTAAAACAATAGAACAAAGCACTATTACACATCTAGTAAATAATAAATTCGAACAAAATTAAGTCACAAGTCATAAGCTACGTATGTCAAAACCGCCACAAAGGTAGAAGCAGCGAGCAGCCGTGTCTGGATGTTTGGATTGACATACCCAAGCCAGTCTGCCATAGTCACAGTTAGGCACAGGAAGTTCAGGAGGAACAGGAGCATCCTTACTAGATACGTCCGGATATAACTCCCGAGGACGACCTCTCTTCTGCCACAACGCCTCTCGGTACATGTCTTTCATTTAATAAACGATTATAATTATCACTTGTACCTAATAGGCTTTATAATAGGTTTACACAAACTATAAAATGAAATGTACTCATCATATTGAAAGGGAAATGTGCCCTTGGGCTATTTCTAAAGTGTTTTGGTGATTAAGTGCCCAACACATATTCTCTAAGTGTTAAATTGCGCCAAAGATTGAAGAAGTGCAAATCATGTAACAAGGTACGTTTCTAGACTTAGTACATTGATTTGGGTACTAATGTATTGTGTCTAAGTGCTAGAAACAGGAGAAAATAGATTGGAAAAGAGTTGGCTTTGTACAGCCAACTGCTGCTCGGTCTGGGTGCACCGGACTGTCCGGTGGTTCACCGGATAGTGTCCGGTGCGCCAGGCCAGTCTCGGTGAACAGGCCGCTCTCGGGACTGACGGCGGCGTATGGCTAATTCACCGGACTGTCCGGTGGTGCACCGAACTGTCCGGTGAGTCGTCCGCGGCGAAGTCGTCGCTCTCGGGAAAAGTTCAACGGCGTACGGCTAAAATTCACCGGACTGTCCGGTGGTGCACTGGACTGTCCGGTGAGCCAACGGTCGACTGCGCAACAGTCGGAAGCGAAATCGGCGGGCGACACGTGGCACGCACCAACGGTCAGAAGGGGCACCGGACTGTCTGGTGTGCACCGGACAGTGTCCGGTGCGCCAGCCGACGCTGAGGTGCAACGGTCGTCTGCGCCAGAAAAGGAAGGAGATCGGCACCGGACATGCTATAGTGACTGTCCGGTGGCGCACCGGACTGTCCGTGCGCCACCCGACAGAAGGCAAGAATGGCCTTCCTTGTTGATCTCCAACGGCTCCTAGCTGCCTTAGGTGTCACACCCGGATTTAAGGAACAAAGCCGGGTGCATCTCATACATGCGCCAAAGAAGACAATATATATAATAACAGAGTGTATAGAGATAAATGTCACAATAAAATTAGAGTACTTACTACATAGCGGAAGTCTTACAAAAATAAAATATGAATATCGTAGGAACTAAAATTTATCCTTGGCGCCAGAAAGCTGACTGGGAGACGCCACCTAGATCAAGTCGAAAGCCTCGGTGCTAGGCGGCTCCTCTTCGACCACCTGCTCTTCTCCTGTGGGGGGTGTGAGACAGCAAGAGTGAGCTCATATATGTTCATCACTCAACAAGTTGTGGGGAATAATGTGGCATGAACTCACCAAAGGTGGGAGTTCATGTGAAGTGTAAGGCTAATCAATGAAATAAAGGTTGAAGCTGAGCATTGCTTTTATAAGTTGATCAAAATTTTATTAGCAGTTACTAAGTGTAAGTAAATACCAAACCTTAGAAGTAATAAGTAAAAGTAATAATAAAACAGTCCCAAATGCAATGATATGACAAATTAAGTTTAAGTTCCATAAATTAATCATGTGAGTGTCCGAGCCGCTCATGACCGTGAGCACGGCTAGTATACCAGTTTTACACTCTGCAGAGGTTGCGCATCTTTACCCACAAGTCGTGTTACCCATTTTCTACGGAGTTGATCAGACCCCATACACCTCTACCAAGGAAGCGAGGCAGGGTACCACTACGAGGCCTTTACAAAGTTCCACTAGCTTCAGACTACCCGCTACAGTTTATAGGAAGCTCCAGTGCAGGAATCCCTCGCCTGACCGCCATCGCAGCAAAATCAACCCAAGGACCTCCATACACTGACCACTCCCCTACAGCCCTTGCCCCTTTCGGGTAAGGTAGCCATCCACTAGCTTTCCTAGTTAATCAGCCAAGGGCGTCCCATTAAACCCTTGTGGTAGCACTATTTTCCCGAGTGGTTCTCCATGTTCCCATTAACATAATGATCTTATCATGAACAGAAAATAATGAACAGATAATAACAAGTATAAAAATGAGTGATGAATATCTCTATACCCAGAGCCACATAAAGCAATAGCATGTACTACCCAAAAACTTAGTAGTAAAACCAGTGGTGAAACAAGACATAAAGATAGTCAAAATCTAGGGTATCCTATTGGGTCCCATCAAAATTAACCTATGCAGATCATTATGATTAACAAGAATATGAATGGGTAAAAGAAGTGACCAAGGGCACAACTTGCCTTCCACGAGCTCCTGCTCAGCAGTCTCTACCAACTGAACCTCAGAATCCTCTGTAGCTTGCTCGTCTACTCGCATCAATACAATACATACATGGTATAGCTAAAATTAACATCACACCAAACATGTAAATAAAATACACAGTAATAATTTAGACACTAAAATGAGATCATAGGAACTGGAATTATTAATTTTGGAGTTATATATTTTAAGTTATGAATTTCCAAAGATTTTAAGCATTTAATATAGGGTTAAGTGAGAAATAAATTTTAATATGTATTTCATGTAAAAACAGTGGTACAAATGGATAGACAATAATATTATGAAAATTTAGGAACTGGAATGGACCAATTTGGAGTTCATATGCTTTTTCTACAAATTAAACAAGTTTCTGCATTTAAATATGCACTAAAAACTATTTTCTAAATGACTTTCCTGGTTTTATTAATTATCTGGACTGGGCCTCAATTACAGAAATGCGCAGGGGCTTCCACGGGAAATGTCCTAAGACTCAGGCTAACACTGCCGCGGACCGCGGGCTGTTTGTGTAATTCTGCGGGGGGTTTTCTGTAAAATGCGCAACGGAAGGGGTACGGTGCATTATGGGCCACTGGATCACGATCCGATGGCCCCCGATTTTAAAATGTCGTGATCTGTTCTGGTGCGCACGATCTGAGATCTATGGTCGAGGTTTAACGAAGATGTGCCCCAACCCCAGCCCTTCGATCAAATCGAACGATCCACACTACCCTGTCTAAAACGGTGCTCTCCATCAGATCTGAGCCGCCCAACTCACATCCAATGGCGTAGCGCAAAATGACCTACCGTCCAGCTGCATCTAATCCACGTCATTCGATCCTGGACGAACGGATAGGAGGCTCTCTCCCTCGCCTAATTCCCCAACACGCGGTGACCAGGTCTCAACACGGCGGCGCCATTCCCCAACCTCGCCGGTGCAGTGGATACGTGCACAGGGTGCACCAAACCACGACTGAACAAGCGCAAGAGGAAGGACGAACTAGCACGAAAATACGAAGGTAGTATTTACCGGTGATTGAGAGGCCGAGTGTAGTCGTTCGCGGCACGGTGCGGGTTCGCCGAATCCGCTCGGTTCTGGCGAGCAATTCCAAGCACCACAGGTGTCAACTTCACCCGACGAGGCCCTGGGCATCCCCCCAAGAGACACAGGGAGGACCCCTGGCCAGCAACCGAGGGCACAACGGCAATGTGAGCCGAGCTAACCCGCGGCGGCGCACAACTTTTCTCCTCCACCCCGCCCCGGCTGTTGGCGGCGCTCGGCGATTCTCTTGGCTAAGGGAAGTGGTTTCCTGCTGAACCTGCTCGGGGAAGGCGCCACGACTGTAGTTCTTATGGGGAGGAAAAGTAGGAGCTGAGTCTACAGGTTCGTGCGCGGCAGGTACGGGGAGGTCGTTGCAGCTGGAGATCGGCAGAAGCGCCGCGTGTATCGTGGAGACGACGACCGGGAGGCGTGGGGCCCACTGCGCAGCGTGATAGCTTGGTCGCGCAGCGGTTGCGGTGAGCGGCTGATGAGAGGGTCCCGCCCGCCAGCGAGCCAGGGTGTGCGATGGGCCAGCGAGCGCGAGAACGTAGTTGGGCTGCGCGAAGCAAGGAGTTGGTTCGAAGTTGAGCCGAATAGGGGGGTCGGTCAGCCCATGTTGTGTTTAGTCTTTTCTTTTTCTCTCTTTTCCTTTTCTCTATTTCCCAATTCATTTACAATTCAGATTTAAATTCAAATATTGTGCCAAATTATCTTCAAATCATATTGGGATATTAGAAGTATCAACTTTAGAAACATAATTATATATATATATATATATTATTTGCATTTTCATATCCTTTCTTTTCTTCTCCTTTTTCTTCAAATCCTCTTCTCGTTATTTTTTTATTCATATCATTATTGTTTTTAAAATGCACAAACAAAATCCAATATGATGCAATGATTTATTTGTGTCTTGGTAATGAATAATTTACTCATTTTTAGACATGAGTAGCCACATGCGATGATAAATGGAGATTCACACATATTCAAAGGAAACAATTCCTCCTTTTACTCTCCCTTACAATTTGGATTACAAATCCTACCCCCCTTAAAAATAATCTCGTCCTCGAGATTTAAGAAGGTCTAGGGAAAAGATGGGGAAAATCTATGTGAAGCTCTTCTTCTCTCTCCCAAGTAGCTTCATATTCACCATGGTGACTCCATTGTACCTTGCACATCTTAATCACCTTATTTCTTGTAACTCGAGTCAAAGTGTCCAAAATCTTGACGAGATACTCAGCATAAGTCAGATCATCTTGAACACTAATGTCGGGTACCATAATTAGGGGTACCCCCAACGCTCCTAATCACGGCTGGTTAACACCCTCAGACCAACTGACGAGTGTGGTTCAAGCCAAGACTTCGTCTACCCGAAGGACGTGATCTGACCCGAACCCAGCCTTGGGTTGGAACAGTGGTCCCAGACGAATTCACACCTCGCCCGAGGGCCTCCTCAGACGGCAGGCGCCCCCTCGGCTCTCCCAAGGTCTGGCTCGGGAGAGGCTTCGTTGTGAAGCAACCTTGGCCATACCGCCTCACCAACCGACCGCTTCACAGGCGCATTAAATGCGGGGGATGCCTGACGCCATATCCTGACACACGCGCCTCAGTCGGCCAGGCCGAAGTGACCATAGTCACTTCGCCCCTCCTCTTTACTGTCTGATATGACAGGAAAACAGCGCCGCTCGCTCCGCTCCGACTGTCGTGTCAGCCACCCCGGCAACAACTAACAACAAGTCACGATCAACCACCGATCTCAAGCCTCGGGCGCAACAGGAAACTCCGCCTCGCCCGACCTCACGCTCCAGCCTCAGGAGAAGGTCTCCGCCTCGCCCGACCTCAGGCCCCGGCCTCAGGAGGAGGTCTCCGCCTCGCCCGACCCCCGAACTCGGCCTCGACCCCGGTCTCGGGGGGAATCGCGTCCTCGCCCGACCCCGGCCTCGGCCTCAAGAGAAGTCTCCGCCTCGACCAACCCTGGGCTCGGACTGACCGTGCTGATAGGGGACGCATCATTCCCCTATTCCTAGTCTGCTCAGGCTATAAGGAACAAGACCGGCGTCCCATCTGTCTTACCCCAGCGACGGGTAATGATGGTGCCCCGCATGCGCCATGACGCCGGTGGCTCTCAAGCCCCTTATGACAGCAAGGAGACGTCAGCAGGGTCCTCGCTGCGCTGCCAGCTGCGCTCCTACAGGACTCAGGCGCTCCTCCGGCGGCCACGCCATCACATGTACAGCGCCCAAGCTCTCCCCCAACGGCCACGTTGGCATGTACACAGGGCTTAGGCACACCACTGCCGGACACGTTAGCGCATAGCTACGCCCCCACCCCCCCCAGGGCCACCCTAAGGGGGGTTCGCGCGAGGGAAGTGGCGGACGAGCCCTCTCTCTCTCCCTCATGCGACGCGCTTGTAACCCCTACTGCGAGCGGCACCCCTGGTGCAGGATTAGAGATGGCAATGGGTAAATACCCACCGGGTATTACTACCCCATACCCATACCCACGACACAAAAATAATCCCATCGGGTCACCCATATACACTGGTGGGTATGGATTTACCCCCATACCCATACCCATACCCATGTGGGTATGGGTTACCCATCGGGTCACCCGTACCCACAGAAGCTAAACATCTATCAAAATATTATATGATACAAATGTCAAGTATACCCATCTAAATACCATTACAAAATTTCTAGCATAATTTAACCATCCATTCAACACACCAAAGATAATTGGATAAAGTAGAAACACTAGGATAATACTACATAGCACATTACATGTTCTATTACATGGTCATTAAATTGTCGTTAAGTCTTTTATAACATTATGGCCTAAAAGGTTGTTAAATAGTAAAAAATATGGATGACTAAAGTCAAAGTTCATGCTTGGGCTAAGTTTATATTGGGTATTTTATACCCGCGGGTTAACGGGTATGGGTGAAGGCGGAACGTTCTAATACCCGTTTACCCATTGGGTGAAGATTTTTGCCCAATAACAGTGTCGGGGACCATAATTAGGGGTACCCTCAAGACGCCTAATTCTCAGCTGGTAACCCCCATCAGCATAAAGCTGCAGAGGCCTGATGGGTGCGATTAAGTCAGGGATCAGTCCATACGAGCGACTCGATCACTCCTCGCCCGAGCCTAGCCTCGGGCAAGGGCAGCCGACCCCGAGAGGTTTCCGTCTCGCCCGAGGCCCCCTTTTTAACGGCGGACACATCTCCGGCTCGCCCGAGGCCTTGCCTTCGCTAAGAAGCAACCCTGACTAAATCGCCGCGCCGACTGACCGAGTCGCAGGAGCATTTAACGCAAAGGTAGCCTGACACCTTTATCCTGACGCGCGCCCCCGGCAGAGCCGAAGTGACCGCCGTCACTTCGCAGCTCCACTGACCGGTCTGACAGAAGGACAGCGCCGCCTGCGCCATTCCGACTGCAGTGCCACTTGACAGAGTGAGACTGACAGGCAGTCAGGCCTTGCCAAAGGCGCCATAGGAAGCTCCGCCCGACCCAGGGCTCGGACTCGGGCTAAGGCCCCGGAAGACGGCGAACTCCGCTCCGCCCGACCCAGGGCTCGGACTCGGGCTAAGGCCCCGGAAGACGGCGAACTCTGCTCCGCCCGACCCAGGGCTCGGACTCGGGCTAAGGCCCCGGAAGACGGCGAACTCCGCTCCGCCCGACCCAGGGCTCGGACTCGGGCTAAGGCCCCGGAAGACGGCGAACTCCGCTCCGCTCGACCCAGGGCTCGGACTCGGGCTAAGGCCCCGGAAGACGACGAACTCCGCTTCGCCCGACCCCAGGGGTCGGACTCCGCCCTGGCCTCTGCCGAACGACCTCCGCCTCGCCCGACCCAGGAGCTCGGGCTCGGCCTCGGCCATGAAAGACAGACTCGACCTCGGCTTCGGAGGAGCCTCCACGTCACCCGACCTAGGGCACAAGCCCGCCACGTCAACAGGAAGCGCCATCATCACCCTACCCCGAGCCGACTCGGGCCGCAGAGAACAAGACCGGTGTCCCATCTGGCTAGCTCCGCCAGATAGGCAATGATGGCGCCCCGCTAGCCCCGTGACGACGGCGGCTCTCAGCTCCCTTACGGAAGCAGGGGGACGTCAGCAAGGACCCAACCGCTCCGACAGCTGTCCCTCCGCCAGGCTCCGTTGCTCCTCCGACAGCCACGACACCACACCAGCTGGGTGCCAAGATCTCTCCGGCTGCCACATTGGCATGTACTTAGGGCGCTAGCTCTCCCCCGCTAGACACGTAGCACTCTGCTGCACCCCCATTGTACACCTGGATCCTCTCCTTACGCCTATAAAAGGAAGGACCAGGGCATTCTTAGAGAAGGTTGGCCGCGTGGGGACGAGGACGGGGCAGGCGCTCTCTTGGGGCCGCTCGCTTCCCTCACCCGCGTGGACGCTTGTAACCCCCTACTGCAAGCGCACCCGACCTGGGCGCGGGACGAACACGAAGGCCGCGGGATTTCCACCTCTCTCACGCCCGTCTCCGGCCACCTCGCTTTCCCCCCTTCGCGCTCGCCCACGCGCTCGACCCATCTGGGCTGGGGCACGCAGCACACTCACTCGTCGGCTTAGGGACCCCCCAGTCTCGAAACGCTGACAGTTGGCGCGCCAGGTAGGGGCCTGCTGCGTGTTGACGAGCAGTTTCCCGTCAAGCTCCAGATGGGCAGTCTGCAATGACCTCTCCAACCCGGGACGGTGCTCCGTTTCGGGGGTCTCGAGTTCATGTCTCTCGACGGCAGCTACGACATGATACTCTTTCCACCGCCGCGCGACGACGACAATGGCGGCCGACAGCCCGCCCGCCGGCGGCGGAATCGACGACGTCTTCCCCGCGTGGTGGAAGAACAACATTCGAGCTCGCCCCGTCCTCTCCCCCGCCATCAGAGGAGGAGGCGGGGCAACCAAGGCCGAGCGGGAGGCCGCGCTCCGTCGGCTGTCGAGCGAATCGACGTCCCCAGCGCCCCAACGGAGGGCGCGTCGGGCGTCGACCTCGCGTTTGAGACGAAGGCGAGCGCCGTCCCCCTGCGACACGCCAATCCCGAGCAAGTGGACGACGCCAGCACGCTCGCGGAGGGCCTGCAGGACGTCGCCCTCGTACCCAAGACGACGGTGCAATCAGTCCCCGACGTGACTATGTCGCTCCTCGTCGACCAAAAGGTACCGACTGATTCCCATCCTACGTCATTTCGACTCGGCCTCAACCCGCCTAGCGACCTCGCTTTGGCGGGCGCTCACGTTGAGGCGAGTGCAACCCCTCTGGGGTTTCGTATGCGGTCGCCTTGGGACCGATTGACGGACGTCTCGACCTACGGGCCCTCTGGGTCCGAGGAAGATGACGATCCCAGTGTCTGTTGGGATTTCTCTGGATTTGGCAACCCCAGTGCCATGCGGGACTTTATGACCGCATGTGACTACTGCCTCTCCGACTGTTCCGACGGCAGCCGCAGCCTTGACGACAAGGACTGCGGCCCAAGCCGCGAATGTTTCCACGTCGAGCTAGGGGATCCCTCTGAAGGCAACCATCTCGGCATGCCGGAGGACGGTGATCTCCCTAGGCCGGTGCCTCGCGCTGACATCCCGCGGGAGCTAGCTGTGGTCCCCGTTCCGGCGGGGGGTCACGACCCACAGCTCGAGCAAGTCCGCGGGGCGCAGGCCAGGCTCGACGAGGGAGCAGGAGCGCTCGAGTCGATCCGCCGGGACGTCGGGCAGGTATGGGCAGGCCAACCCCCGGCCGGAGAAATACGTCACCTGCCCCAGGGTTTCCAGCACCGCGTCGCCAACGATGTCAGGGACAGGCCGCCACCCGCATCCAACGGGGTCGGTCAGAACCTGGCAGCCGCGGCGATGCTCTTCCGCGTGATGCCAGAACCATCAACCACCGAGGGTCGGCGAATCCAGGGAGAGCTCAAGAATCTCCTGGAAGGCGCTGCGGCCCGGCGGGTCGAGAGCTCTGCCTCCCGAAGGCAGGGGTACCCCTCGGAACCTCATGCCGCGACTTCCCGATTCATGCGGGAAGCCTCGGTCTACACCGGGCGCACGCGCAACACCGCGCCTGCGGCCCCGGGCCACCTCGGCAACGAGCACCATCGTCACGACCGTCGGGCCCGCCTCGACGAAAGGGTGCACCGAGGCTACCACCCCAGGCGTGGGGGACGCTACGATAGCGGGGAGGATCGGAGTCCCTCGCCCGAACCACCCGGTCCGCAGGCCTTCAGCCGGGCCATCCGGCGGGCGCCGTTTCCGGCCCGGTTCCGACCCCCAACTACTATCACAAAGTACTCGGGGGAAACGAGGCCGGAATTGTGGCTCGCAGACTACCGCCTGGCCTGCCAACTAGGTGGAACGGACGACGACAACCTCATCATCCGCAACCTCCCCCTGTTCCTCTCCGACACTGCTCGCGCCTAGTTGGAGCACCTGCCTCCGGGGCAGATCTCCAACTGGGATGATTTGGTCCAAGCCTTCGCCGGCAATTTCCAGGGCACGTACGTGCGCCCCGGGAATTCCTGGGACCTCCGGAGCTGCCGGCAACAGCCGGGAGAGTCTCTTCGGGACTACATCCGGCGATTCTCGAAGCAGCGCACCGAGCTGCCCAACATCACCGACTCAGATGTCATCGGCGCGTTCCTTGCCGGCACCACCTGCCGCGACCTGGTGAGCAAGTTGGGTCGCAAGACCCCCACCAGGGCGAGCGAGCTGATGGACATCGCCACCAAGTTCGCCTCTGGCCAGGAGGCGGTCGAGGCCATCTTCCGAAAGGACAAGCAGCCCCAGGGCCGCCCCTCGGAAGAGGCTCCCGAGGCGTCTACTCTGCGCGGCGCCAAGAAGAAAGGCAAGAAGAAGTCGCAAGCGAAACGCGACGCCGCCGACGCGGACCTTGTCGCCGCCGCCGAGTACAAGAACCCTCGGAAGCCCCCCGGAGGTGCTAACCTCTTCGACAAGATGCTCAAGGAGCCGTGCCCCTACCATCAGGGGCCCGTCAAGCACATCCTCGAGGAGTGCGTCATGCTTCGGTGCCATTTCCACAAGGCCGGGCCACCCGCAGAGGGTGGCAGGGCCCGCGACGACGACAAAAAGGAAGATCACCGAGCAGGAGAGTTCCCCGAGGTCCGCGACTGCTTCATGATCTATGGAGGGCATGCGGCGAATGCCTCGGCTCGGCATCGCAAGCGAGAGCGTCGGGAGGTCTGCTCGGTGAAGGTGGCGGCGCCAGTCTACCTAGACTGGTCCGACAAGCCCATCACCTTCGACCAAGCTGACCACCCCGACCACGTGCCGAGCCCGGGGAAATACCCGCTCGTCGTCGACCCCATCATCGGTGACGTCAGGCTCACCAAGGTCCTGATGGATGGGGGCAGCTGCCTCAACATCATCTACGCCGAGACCCTCAGGCTCCTGCGCGTCGATCTGTCCTCCGTCCGAGCAGGCGCTGCGCCCTTCCACGGGATCATTCCTGGGAAGCGCGTCCAGCCCCTCGGACGGCTCGACCTTCCTGTCTGCTTCGGAACGCCCTCCAACTTCCGAAGGGAGATTTTGACGTTCGAGGTGGTCGGGTTCCGAGGAACCTACCACGCGGTATTGGGGAGGCCATGCTACGCGAAGTTCATGGCCGTCCCCAACTACACCTACCTGAAGCTCAAGATGTCAGGCCCCAACGGGGTCATCACCGTCGGCCCCACGTACAAACATGCGTTCGAATGCGACGTGGAGTGCGTGGAGTACGCCAAGGCCCTCGCCGAGTCCGAGGCCCTCATCGCCGACCTGGAGAACCTCTCCAGAGAGGTGCCAGACGTGAAGCGACACACCGGCAACTTCGAGCCAGCGGAGACGGTTAAGGCCGTCCCTCTCGACCCCAGTGGCGACACCTCCAAGCAGATCCGGATCGGTTCCGGGCTCGACCCCAAATAGGAAGCAGTGCTCGTCGACTTTCTCCGCGCAAACAACGACGTCTTTGCGTGGAGTCCCTCGGACATGCCCGGCATACCGAGGGATGTCGCCGAGCACTCGCTGGATATTCGGGCCGGAGCCCGACCGGTCAGGCAGCCTCTGCGCCGATTCGACGAGGAGAAGCGTAGAGTGATAGGCGAGGAGATCCACAAGCTAATGGCAGCAGGGTTCATCAAAGAGGTATTCCATCCCGAATGGCTTGCCAACCCTGTGCTTGTGAGAAAGAAAGGGGGGAAATGGCGGATGTGTGTAAACTACACTGGTCTCAACAAAGCATGTCCGAAGGTTCCCTACCCTCTACCTCGCATCGATCAAATCATGGATTCCACTGCTGGGTGCGAAACCCTGTCTTTCCTCGATGCCTACTCAGGGTATCATCAAATCAAGATGAAAGAGTCCGACCAGCTCGCGACTTCTTTCATCACGCCCTTCGGCATGTACTGCTATGTCACCATGCCGTTCGGTTTGAGGAACGCGGGTGCGACGTACCAGCGGTGCATGAACCATGTGTTCGGCGAACACATCGGTCACACGGTCGAGGCCTACGTCGATGACATCGTAGTCAAGACAAGGAAAGCCTCCGACCTCCTCTCCGACCTTGAAGTGACATTCCGGTGTCTCAAGGCAAAGGACGTCAAGCTCAATCCCGAGAAGTGTGTCTTCGGGGTGCCTCGAGGCATGCTCCTGGGGTTCATCGTCTCCGAGCGGGGCATCGAAGCCAACCCGGAGAAGATCGCAGCCATCACCAGCATGGGGCCCATCAAGGACTTAAAAGGTGTACAGAGGGTCATGGGATGTCTCGCGACTTTGAGCCGTTTCATCTCACGCCTCGGCGAAAGAGGCCTGCCTCTGTACCGCCTCTTAATGAAGGCCGAGTGCTTCACTTGGACCCCTGAGGCCGAGGAAGCTCTCGGGAACCTGAAGGCGCTCCTCACCAAGGCGCCTATCTTGGTACCGCCAGCTAATGGAGAAGCCCTCTTGGTCTACGTCGCCGCGACCACTCAGGTGGTTAGCGCCGCGATCGTGGTCGAAAGGCAAGAAGAGGGGCATGCATTGCCCGTTCAGAGGCCAGTTTACTTCGTCAGCGAGGTGCTGTCCGAAACCAAGATCCGCTACCCACAAGTTCAGAAGCTACTGTATGCAGTGATCCTGACAAGGCGAAAGTTGCGACATTACTTCGAGTCTCATCCAGTAACTGTGGTGTCATCCTTCCCCCTGGGGGGGATCATCCAGTGCCGAGAGGCCTCGGGCAGGATCGCAAAGTGGGCGGTGGAAATCATGGGCGAGACAATCTCGTTTGCCCCTCGGAAGGCCATCAAGTCCCAGGTATTGGCGGACTTCGTAGCCAAATGGGTCGACACCCAGCTGCCGACGGCTCCGATCCAACCGGAGCTCTGGACCATGTTTTTCGACGGGTCGTTGATGAAGATGGGAGCCGGCGCGGGCCTGCTCTTCGTCTCGCCCCTCGGGAAACACCTACGCTACGTGCTGCGCCTCCATTTCCCGGCGTCCAACAATGTGGCTGAGTACGAAGCTTTGATCAACGGATTGCGAATCGCCATCGAGCTAGGGGTCCGACGCCTCGACGCTCGCGGCGACTCGCAGCTCGTCATCGACCAAGTCATGAAGAACTCCCACTGCCGCGACCCGAAGATGGAGGCCTACTGCGATGAGGTTCGGCGCCTGGAAGACAAGTTCTACGGGCTCGAGCTTAACCACATCGCCCGGCGCTACAACGAGACTGTGGACAAGCTGGCAAAAATAGCCTCGGGGCGAACGACGGTTCCCCCGGACGTCTTCTCCCGGGATCTGCACCAACCCTCCGTCAAGATCAACGACACGCCCGAGTCCGAGGTACCCTCGGCCCAGCCCGAGGCGTCCTCGGTTCAGCCCGAGGTACCCTCGGCCCCCGAGGGCGAGGCGCTGCGCATCGAGGAGGAGCGGAGCGGGGTCACGCCTGATCGAGATTGGCAGACCCCGTACCTGCAATATCTCCGCCAAGGAGAGCTACCCCTCGACCAAGCCGAGGCTCGGCGGGTGGCGCGACGCGCCAAGTCGTTCGTCTTGCTGGGCGATGAGAAGGAGCTCTACCACCGCAGCCCCTCGGGCATCCTCCAGCGATGCATCTCCATCGCCGAAGGTCAGGAACTCCTGCAAGAGATACACTCGGGGGCTTGCGGCCATCATGCAGCGCCTCGAGCCCTCGTCGAGAACGCTTTCCGACAAGGCTTCTGCTGGCCAACGGCGGTGGCTGACGCCACTAGAATTGTCCGCACCTGCGAAGGGTGTCAATTCTATGCGAAGCAGACCCACCTGCCCGCTCGGGCTCTGCAGACGATACCCATCACCTGGCCCTTCGCTGTGTGGGGTCTGGACCTCGTCGGCCCTCAGCAGAAGGCGCCCGGGGGCTACACGCACCTGCTGGTCGCTGTCGACAAATTTTCCAAGTGGATCGAGGTCCGACCCCTGAACAGCATCAGGTCCGAGCAGGCGGTGGCGTTCTTCACCAACATCATCCATCGCTTCGGGGTCCCAAACTCCATCATCACCGACAACGGCACCCAGTTCACCGGCAGGAAATTCTTGGATTTTTGCGAGGATCACCACATCCGGGTGGACTGGGCTGCCGTAGCTCATCCCATGTCGAATGGGCAAGTAGAGCGTGCCAACGGCATGATTCTACAAGGGCTCAAGCCTCGGATTTACAACGACCTCAACAAGTTCGGCAAGCGATGGATGAAGGAACTCCCCTCGGTGGTCTGGAGCCTGAGGACAACGCCAAGCCGAGCCATGGGTTTCACGCCGTTCTTCCTGGTCTACGGGGCCGAGGCCGTCTTGCCCACTGACCTGGAATACGGCTCCCCGAGGACGAGGGCCTACGACGATCAAAGCAACCAAGCTAGCCGAGAAGACTCGCTGGACCAGCTGGAAGAGGCTCGGGACAGGGCCTTACTACACTCGGCGCGGTATCAGCAGTCCCTACGATGCTACCACGCCCGAGGGG
Organism: Zea luxurians; assembly: GCA_029449295.1. Lineage (NCBI taxonomy): Eukaryota > Viridiplantae > Streptophyta > Magnoliopsida > Poales > Poaceae > Zea > Zea luxurians. The sequence continues at coordinate 57,028,490 of JAOPSE010000021.1, read as the reverse complement.
TCCGACCCCGAGACCTCCAGGTGGGCGACCTGGTGCTTCGGCTGTGGCAAGATGCCCGAGGGAGGCACAAGCTCACGCCCCCCTGGGAGGGGCCATTCGTCATCGCCAAAGTTCTGAAGCCCGGAACGTACAAGCTGGCCAACAGTCAAGGCGAGGTCTACGGCAACGCTTGGAACATCCAACAGCTACATCGCTTCTACCCTTAAGATGCTTCCAAGTTGTTCATATACCTCGCACCCACGCAAAGTTTAGTCAACAAGGAAGGGTCGGCCTCGCCTCGGCAAAGCCCGACCCTCCCTTGGGGGCTAAAAGGGGGGAAACCCCCTCTGCGTCAAAATTTTCCTCGAAAAAAAAAATCTCTTTTACCAGAATGCCTTTCGTGCTTTTTGACTACTTCGAAAAGTGGGTCCTGGAAACGACGGAGTACACGTAAGCAGCCAAGGCTGACCGAGCCGAGGGACTCCTACGCCTCCGGGATACGGATACCTCACTCATCACCTTCTGCGATAAGTAACTCGCGTTCGGATAAAGTGGCTCCGCGGATCGAACAAGTCTTTACGTTCGGGAGCCCTTCTGCCGAAGCGATCCTTCGAGCCTTCTCGACCGAGTCGGCGACAGGGCCTCACGGACGGGTGAAAGTACGCGTAAGCGGCAAGGCCGACCGAGCTGAGGGACTCCCACGCCTCCGGGATACGGATACCTCACTCGTCACCTTCCGCGAGAAGCAACTCTCACTCGCACTAACATCCCTGTTACCGACAGAAAGTCCAGATACTCGAAACAAGAGGAAAAGAGACGTAGCTTTACAACAAAGCGAGGGTGTGTGTTCTGGCCTCGACGGCCGCACAAGGCACACGCTACAAGACAATCTGATCCTGCAGGCTCGGGTCTTGACGCTGGAAGGGGGCAGCAACACCCTCGGCATCGACGGCACCTTCGGCGAGGCCCGACCTAGCCTCGGACGGCGACGCGGTCCGAGGGTCTCCGCTCCGAAGGACGACGTCATCACCACGCCCGAGCAATCGCTGCCAGGAACTTCTCCGGGAATCCGGCCCGAGCAGGCGGCTCGGCCGGTTACCCCTGGGGCCTCGGCCAACCATCTTCCGAGGGCGCCAGCCCGGTCCGAGGCCTCGGCTGATCAACTCCGACGTCGATCCCGCCAACGGACAACCCGGCTAGGCTCCGGCCAACCAGGTTTCATTTTCGAGCCAACTCCGCCTCTGTTCATACTGATATCGCTACCCCTGGCCTCGGCTCGTCGAAGAGCGGCCGAGGGGTCTCTTTAACTAAGCTAGAGGAGCCTCGGACAGCAAGGCCGACCGAGCCGAGGGACTCCTATGCCTCCGGGATACGGATACCTCACTCGTCACCTTGACACGGGGCGACTCATGCTTGGTGAAGCGGTTCAGATAGTCAACAGACGAGTCTTAGTGCTCAAAAATGAGGAAAAAACACGGCTCTGTGCCGAAGTTACATACATGTTCAGCCTCGACAGCCGCAATGAACAAAAAACCCTGGCATTCGAAGTGCCATTACAAACGGAACTCCGGTTCCCCCTCCGCAGGTACGAACAACCCCACTCGATAGGGGTGGGCCTGCGGAGCAACAGAAGACCGACGAACGGCTTGTCATCGCCCGCCCCAGCAGTGGCGACGATGAAGACTTCTGTCCCGGGGGGCCGAACAGCAGCAGCGATGACCTCAGGGCGGATGCTGCTGCCAGGAGGCCCCCGCCCATGCCCAAACTCGAGAGGCAAGGACGGGCAGAAGGCCGTAGAGTTGGAGGTCGGTCCGTGGCCAGCTCTGGCTATCACGCCGGCGGAAGAACCTCTTCCAGCTGCCGTGGCAGACGCCGGCGCCGCGAGCGGCTCCGAAGCCACTCGCGTCCGAAAGCCAGGCACGCTGCAGATGCCAGCGCCATGGACGACTACCGCTCCTCCCTCCGATCACTGAGTGAAGGAGCGGGCCGCCGCCCACGCGGGGGCCGACCTCAACTCGGCACACTCCCCTCCCCAGCCCTAGTGATGAAAATCCTTGAGGCTGAGGGAGGGGCAGAGGCCGCAGCCCGGCTCGCTTTCCCCCACCATCAAGCCGGAGGTCACCATCTTGGGTGACCGCCGGTGGAGGGGTGCAGCCGGGCTGCATGATGAAAATCCTTGAAGCCGAACGATGGTTGAAAGGTACCAACTCCCACGGAGTTGCGTTCCTCCAACGATGGGGCGAAAAGACAGCGGTTTCCCCCATCCGGGGGCTTGAAAGGTGGAAAGACACGGTGCATAAGGGAGGAAGAAGACATGGTCGCCTTACGAAAGGGGTCGCCCTCCTTTTAAAAGGCGACTCTCCTTGCTTGCACCCCCAACCATCACGGGCTGAGTCTTCTCCAACACACTCCAAAGCCCCCCCCTGCGGCGCGGGGGCTGGGTCCCGCATGTCATGCAGACCGGCTCCGAGCAGAAGAAGCCAAACCGCCGCGCGTGGTGCACGCTACCGCCCAGCGGTTACAAGTGACCCTCCACTTTTGCCCAGACCAACGGGCGAAAGGGGCGGGCAGCCATGCAGGCGGCATGCATGTCACACCCGGATTTTAGGGGTCCAAAAACCCGGGCGCGAACATAATCACCAGGTGTGCTGGGACCAAGTCTCACACATATGATGAATCATGGCACAGGATCGAATGTCACATCTTTATATATAACACGAGTTCTATACAAAATAAATAATTACATTATAAGGAGACAACGGTCCAGCAACCCAAAGTTGACTGGGAGACGACGACCTAGACCTCTCACGAACTCATCACAGCATCCTCCATGAGCATCATCCTGCAGTACCTGGTCTTAACCTGTGGGGTGTGTGAGACAGCAAGAGTGAGCTCACATACGTTCATCGCTCAACAAGTTGTGGGGAATAATGTGCATGAACTCGCCAAAGGTGGGAGCTCACGTGAAGTGTAAGGCTTACCAAAGAAGATGGTTAAAGCTGAGCATTGCTTTTAAAGTTGGTCAAAATTTTATTAGCAGTTACTAAGTATAAGTAAATACCAACCCAGTTAAATAGTAGAACAAAAGTAACAACATCACCTGCGATGCAATGCATATGACAAATTGACTTTAAGTTCCATAATTTAATCATGTGAGGGTCCGAGCTGCTCATGACCGTGAGCACGGCTAGTATACCAGTTTTACACTCTGCAGAGGTTGCGCATCTTTACCCACAAGTCGTGTATCCCATGTCGCCAGGGTTTGCAAGGCCCTTAGACACTTCCGAGGTGAATGGCTAGGGATCCACTACGAGGCCTTTACAAAGTTCCACTAGCTTCCGAAAACCCGCTACAGTTTATAGGAAGTTCCAATGCAGGAATCCCTTGCAGGACCGCCATCGCAGCAAAATCCTCCCGAGGGCCTCCCTACACTGACCACTCCCCTACTGCCCTTGCCCCTTTCGGGTAAGGTAGTCTTCCACTAGCTTTCCTAATTAATCAGCCAAGGGGTCCCATTCCTCCCTTGTGGTAGCACTGTTTTCCCGGGTGGTCGCTCCATGTTCCAATTAACATAATGATCTTATCATGAACAGTAATTAACAACTGATAATAAAAGTGTAATCATGAATAAAGTGTATCTTCATACCCAAAACCACATAAAGCACTAGCAAGTACTACCCAAAAAGTTTCAGTGGTAAACAGGGTATAAAGATAATCAAACTAGGGTAACCTATTGGGTCCCATCAAAATTAACCTATGCAGATCATTATGATTAATTAGAACATGGCTGGGTAAAAAGAAGTGATCAAGGGCACAACTTGCCTGGGACTTGAGATTCCAGGTACCAACTTGCTCTTCAGATTCTCGTGACCTCACTGCTAGTCGTAGCAATACAAACATACAGTGTATAGGCAAAAATTAACATCACACCAAACATAAGAATAAACTACATAATAATAATCTACGTGTTGCTACGAGACTAACGCAACCGGGACGAATCAAATCGGAGTTAAAACGAAGGAGTTATGACTTTTCTAAGGTTTTATGTATTTGATGTAAGATAAATAAAAATATAAATTTTAATGTGACTTTCAGGTGAAAACAGTGGTATTAGATGATAGGCAATAATATTACAAAACTATAGGAATTGAAATGGATTAATTTGGGCTTACAATGAATTAAATATGAATTAAACAAGTTTATAGATTTATTTTATACTAAAAATCCTATTTCTGAATTGTTTTATCCCATTTATTCACGGATTGGACTGGGGACACTATTTTGCGAGAGACAAGGGGTTGACGTATAAAATCCCATAGACTCAGCCCAACCCCGCAGTGGACCGCGGGTTGATAAGTCAAAAGGGAGAGGGTTCTTCTACAAAATCACCATGCCGAAGGGATATCCTGCGATCTAAGCCGTTGGATCTAAAATCGAGGGCGCAGATTAGACACAACATAAAACGAACCGGTACGCTCTCCCGATCGTCGGATCTGAATCCAATGATACGTATTTTAAATACAAGGGACCCGATCAGGGCCGTTTGCCTTCGATCCAACGACCCAAGATCACAATAGCCAAAACGTTTCATCCCTTCTAATCTCCAACGTCCGCTGCGATATCAATGGTCAAGATCACATCCCCAACACCAGGACACCTAACTCTCATCCTAACCCTCACACCCACGATCCAACGATCAGGGATCAGTCTTCTACCTCTCAACAGAAATAGGACAGGGTGGCAGTGCCATTACGCTGAGCGACGGAGCTCCACCAGCGAGGCCCCATATGGCGGTCCCAGGCTCCCAACTTCCGAGCAGAACGTTGCTACCCGAAGCAGAGGACGAGATGAACGCGACTGACAGGGACTCACCGGCGATCATTCAGCAGAGTAGCGCAGCGACGTTGGGGTAGGCGGATCGGCTGCTCCGCGAAGTCCGGCGACGAATCCCCACTGGCCAGAGCGCAGACTGGATCTCAGCCGCGGCGAGGCCGAGCAAGCACAGGGGCGACGGGGACGACCTGGGCAGTGGCCACGGGCGAACGTGGACCGCGACGACATTGACCCCGGCCACCGCGTCGTGGCTAGAAACGATACTACGGTGGTGCCGCGCCCGGTCTCACCGAGCTAGCAACAATTTCTACTTCGGTCCATGCACGCATCGATGATGAAGGGACGAAAGGCGAGTGCGAGGTGGTTGCTTACCGACGAGTTTGACCAGCTGCAAACCTGCTTCCGATGAACGCACACACACACCGCCGTAATGAAGTAGTCTCGCCTGGGAACGGGCTCCGTCTGCAGCTTCGCATGTAGCGCTTCATGCCTGGTCCGATGCAGGTGGCATCCACCGAGCAGGAGCCGTCGCACGAGCACGACGGGGAAGCCTAGCCGCCGGGGTTGCTCGACATGGGGAGGCTACAGGGCACGTTATATATTCCCATGGGCGGAAGGAGAAAGGTCCGAGCAGGGGAGGGCACATGCTCCGGTGATCTCGGTGATCCGTTTGCCACAATCTCCAAACCGAGCGGAGTACCACCGTATCCGGCAGCGGCGGCGTATCCCAACTACCAGAGAAAGAAGAGGTTCCTGACCCCGCGGGCCCGCAGGTCATAGACTCCAAGGGAGGGTTGGCGCGTGTGAGGCTGGCGGGCGCCGGTGGACTGGTAAGGTGAGTGGGCCGAAAGTGAAGCCTAGTTCGGTTCCTTATTTCCTTTTTCTTTTTCTTTTTTTTTTGTTTCATATTTTCATTTCCCCATTTCAACCCTAAGTTGAATTATGACTTTCAAACAATATTAGATGCATCAAAGTATCAAACAGAAATCTCACTATGACAAGGCAAGTATAAATTATTTATTTATATTGATTCCTTTGTGTTCGAAATTACTTTTATTCATTATCCTTTGGAAGAATATACACAAAGAAAAGAAAATCAAGTAATTCCCAAAACCCTTTTATGTAAATACGAGTACATGTATTTATTTATTTTATTATTTTACCTTATACAAATTTTAGGGCTTTACAAATCCTACCCCCTTAAAAGAAATCTCGTCCTCGAGATTTGTAGAAAAGGGATGCAACTAGTTTGGTTTAGGAATCAAAAGTTTTGTTTCATGTTTTTTTTATACTAGCTAGTAGATGATTTGGACAATATAGACATATATGTCTAGCCATCTATTAGGTCAGATGAGGTACGATTATGGCAAGTATAGGTTGTGGCAAGGAAGAGTATAATAAGGAAAGACTTTATCCTAAACTCTGGACCTTGATTCTTCTAGCGATCCAACTTGATCTTTGAATACTTGAGTTGATGCTTATCCTCCTTTGACTTGGTTGGTCTTCCTTGGCCTTTATCCTTGGAGTTGTCATCCTAGTTAAGGACATATGGCTAAGGATATATGGTTAGGATAGCCAGAGTACACGAGGTAGGTAGGTTTGGAACAAAGTTTTACTTTGCTTTTGGGATATCTGGATTAGGCAACCTTTGATGTAGGTCAGGTTGTTGTTTATGGACGAGTTAGTCCAAGATATTAATTTAGGGTAAGATATGCTTATAGAATTAGGGCCTAATTTATGTTTAATTGGAGGATTCATTTCTGTTTGCTGTTACGTGATAATCTTTCCTTTCCTGGTATTGACCATGAAAGTTAGAAGCATATGGTAATAGTTTTGCAAAGGAAATTATTCAATAAGCGGAATGAATAAGCTAGTAGCTGGTTATACTCTAAAGATTCTTTGGTAGGGCTTAATCTTTGTTTTATGTCCAGATTGGGGTAACCAATCGTATAAGGTGAATATCCAAGGGTAAGATAGAATCAGTCAAGATGAGAGATATATATGGGTGAGATAGACTACAAGATGTAGGTTAAAAGTTTGTTTGTTGTTAGGTGGGAATAGAAAGGTTATACCATTCATCATGGTTCTATGGGTTGGGTTAGCTCATGGTTGAATTGATCCAATGTGCTAAGATAAGTTAATACATGGCTAGTGGGGTCTAATCTCTTCTACTAGTGTCATTAATCTGTTTAAGTGAACCACATTAAGTTAGATAACATTAGACCACACTGGATCAGGTCACATTAGGTAAGATAAGATCTAGATTAAATTGGATATGACTAGATTAGACTAGTTTAGGTTAGATAGGTTCAACAGGGTAGAATATGTTAGGATGTTTTGAGATTAGTTAGATATGTTATGATAAGATAGAGTCTCTTGCTAGTTTATAATTGAGAGGTTATGCCACTATCAGATGGTTAAGGAAGTTGCATATGGCCAAGTCGATCTGTCATTCTTAATTTAGTGCAGGGTGAACTAAGTTAAGACCTGTTTTATAGGGGTAGAGTCTAAACTATTTCATTAGTATTATCTAACATGTTTGATAAGTCACTTTAGATTTGATCAGATCTAGGTTAGATTGGTGTGACTTGTTTGACTAGATAAGATCTAATTAATTTGCATTAGATCATGGTTGTTAAACTAGGGTGGATAAGTATGCTTATTAGGACAAGATGGATCCATAAAGATAAGATAGAATCTTTTGAGACCAGTTAGACCTATTAGGATGAAATACAATCTTTTCAAGATAGGATGAGTATCTTTTAAGATAAGATGGATCTATTAAGATAAGGGAGAATCTTTTAAGATAAGATGAATTGGTTAGAATGAGAGCTTTTTTTTTAGGATAAGATAAATCTCTTAAGCTAGATATGTTCCAATGGGGATAATCTAAGTTGTCTAGTTATTTTATAAATATATTTTATACTTATGTGTATATGCAGATGCCATTGTGGACATTACTCCACAGCTCATCACACTCAATCAAAGATCCAAATCAGACAAATATCATAAGAACAAACATTCAAGCATACAAATATTTACAAAAATAGTTTTGATTTTGTCCCTAAGAGTGGGTCTCTTATTCCTGAAGGTCACTTTAGGCACAGGATTTCAAAGTGTGAAATCCACATTTGTCTTTAGAAGAAAAGATAAGAATAATCAGAGTAAAGCGGAATTAGATGAGAAAAGATTAAGAAAAGTTTAGAAAGAATCAGAGTAAGGTAAGTAGGTAAGGGTTGTCCAGTTCTATCTAGGTTTCGTCCTACAGTCAACATTGCTCTGATACCACTTCTGTCACACCCGGATTTTAGGGGTCCAAAAACCCGGGCGCGAACATAATCACCAGGTGTGCTGGGACCAAGTCTCACACATATGATGAATCATGGCACAGGATCGAATGTCACATCTTTATATATAACACGAGTTCTATACAAAATAAATAATTACATTATAAGGAGACAACGGTCCAGCAACCCAAAGTTGACTGGGAGACGACGACCTAGACCTCTCACGAACTCATCACAGCATCCTCCATGAGCATCATCCTGCAGTACCTGGTCTTAACCTGTGGGGTGTGTGAGACAGCAAGAGTGAGCTCACATACGTTCATCGCTCAACAAGTTGTGGGGAATAATGTGCATGAACTCGCCAAAGGTGGGAGCTCACGTGAAGTGTAAGGCTTACCAAAGAAGATGGTTAAAGCTGAGCATTGCTTTTAAAGTTGGTCAAAATTTTATTAGCAGTTACTAAGTATAAGTAAATACCAACCCAGTTAAATAGTAGAACAAAAGTAACAACATCACCTGCGATGCAATGCATATGACAAATTGACTTTAAGTTCCATAATTTAATCATGTGAGGGTCCGAGCTGCTCATGACCGTGAGCACGGCTAGTATACCAGTTTTACACTCTGCAGAGGTTGCGCATCTTTACCCACAAGTCGTGTATCCCATGTCGCCAGGGTTTGCAAGGCCCTTAGACACTTCCGAGGTGAATGGCTAGGGATCCACTACGAGGCCTTTACAAAGTTCCACTAGCTTCCGAAAACCCGCTACAGTTTATAGGAAGTTCCAATGCAGGAATCCCTTGCAGGACCGCCATCGCAGCAAAATCCTCCCGAGGGCCTCCCTACACTGACCACTCCCCTACTGCCCTTGCCCCTTTCGGGTAAGGTAGTCTTCCACTAGCTTTCCTAATTAATCAGCCAAGGGGTCCCATTCCTCCCTTGTGGTAGCACTGTTTTCCCGGGTGGTCGCTCCATGTTCCAATTAACATAATGATCTTATCATGAACAGTAATTAACAACTGATAATAAAAGTGTAATCATGAATAAAGTGTATCTTCATACCCAAAACCACATAAAGCACTAGCAAGTACTACCCAAAAAGTTTCAGTGGTAAACAGGGTATAAAGATAATCAAACTAGGGTAACCTATTGGGTCCCATCAAAATTAACCTATGCAGATCATTATGATTAATTAGAACATGGCTGGGTAAAAAGAAGTGATCAAGGGCACAACTTGCCTGGGACTTGAGATTCCAGGTACCAACTTGCTCTTCAGATTCTCGTGACCTCACTGCTAGTCGTAGCAATACAAACATACAGTGTATAGGCAAAAATTAACATCACACCAAACATAAGAATAAACTACATAATAATAATCTACGTGTTGCTACGAGACTAACGCAACCGGGACGAATCAAATCGGAGTTAAAACGAAGGAGTTATGACTTTTCTAAGGTTTTATGTATTTGATGTAAGATAAATAAAAATATAAATTTTAATGTGACTTTCAGGTGAAAACAGTGGTATTAGATGATAGGCAATAATATTACAAAACTATAGGAATTGAAATGGATTAATTTGGGCTTACAATGAATTAAATATGAATTAAACAAGTTTATAGATTTATTTTATACTAAAAATCCTATTTCTGAATTGTTTTATCCCATTTATTCACGGATTGGACTGGGGACACTATTTTGCGAGAGACAAGGGGTTGACGTATAAAATCCCATAGACTCAGCCCAACCCCGCAGTGGACCGCGGGTTGATAAGTCAAAAGGGAGAGGGTTCTTCTACAAAATCACCACGCCGAAGGGATATCCTGCGATCTAAGCCGTTGGATCTAAAATCGAGGGCGCAGATTAGACACAACATAAAACGAACCGGTACGCTCTCCCGATCGTCGGATCTGAATCCAATGATACGTATTTTAAATACAAGGGACCCGATCAGGGCCGTTTGCCTTCGATCCAACGACCCAAGATCACAATAGCCAAAACGTTTCATCCCTTCTAATCTCCAACGTCCGCTGCGATATCAATGGTCAAGATCACATCCCCAACACCAGGACACCTAACTCTCATCCTAACCCTCACACCCACGATCCAACGATCAGGGATCAGTCTTCTACCTCTCAACAGAAATAGGACAGGGTGGCGGTGCCATTACGCTGAGCGACGGAGCTCCACCAGCGAGGCCCCATATGGCGGTCCCAGGCTCCCAACTTCCGAGCAGAACGTTGCTACCCGAAGCAGAGGACGAGATGAACGCGACTGACAGGGACTCACCGGCGATCATTCAGCAGAGTAGCGCAGCGACGTTGGGGTAGGCGGATCGGCTGCTCCGCGAAGTCCGGCGACGAATCCCCACTGGCCAGAGCGCAGACTGGATCTCAGCCGCGGCGAGGCCGAGCAAGCACAGGGGCGACGGGGATGACCTGGGCAGTGGCCACGGGCGAACGTGGACCGCGACGACATTGACCCCGGCCACCGCGTCGTGGCTAGAAACGATACTACGGTGGTGCCGCGCCCGGTCTCACCGAGCTAGCAACAATTTCTACTTCGGTCCATGCACGCATCGATGATGAAGGGACGAAAGGCGAGTGCGAGGTGGTTGCTTACCGACGAGTTTGACCAGCTGCAAACCTGCTTCCGATGAACGCACACACACACCGCCGTAATGAAGTAGTCTCGCCTGGGAACGGGCTCCGTCTGCAGCTTCGCATGTAGCGCTTCATGCCTGGTCCGATGCAGGTGGCATCCACCGAGCAGGAGCCGTCGCACGAGCACGACGGGGAAGCCTAGCCGCCGGGGTTGCTCGACATGGGGAGGCTACAGGGCACGTTATATATTCCCATGGGCGGAAGGAGAAAGGTCCGAGCAGGGGAGGGCACATGCTCCGGTGATCTCGGTGATCCGTTTGCCACAATCTCCAAACCGAGCGGAGTACCACCGTATCCGGCAGCGGCGGCGTATCCCAACTACCAGAGAAAGAAGAGGTTCCTGACCCCGCGGGCCCGCAGGTCATAGACTCCAAGGGAGGGTTGGCGCGTGTGAGGCTGGCGGGCGCCGGTGGACTGGTAAGGTGAGTGGGCCGAAAGTGAAGCCCAGTTCGGTTCCTTATTTCCTTTTTCTTTTTCTTTTTTTTTTTGTTTCATATTTTCATTTCCCCATTTCAACCCTAAGTTGAATTATGACTTTCAAACAATATTAGATGCATCAAAGTATCAAACAGAAATCTCACTATGACAAGGCAAGTATAAATTATTTATTTATATTGATTCCTTTGTGTTCGAAATTACTTTTATTCATTATCCTTTGGAAGAATATACACAAAGAAAAGAAAATCAAGTAATTCCCAAAACCCTTTTATGTAAATACGAGTACATGTATTTATTTATTTTATTATTTTACCTTATACAAATTTTAGGGCTTTACAATGCAACCGCGCCAAGTGGACGCGCTTCTCCGACTCCCGACACGCCAGCATGGAGGCCCAGGCCCACGCGTCGCGCGACCGGCGCGCCGGATGCTGCATGCAAGCAACTGTACCGCCTGTGCCACCACCGCGCCTCCTCAATAGCGGAACCAATACCGCGACTCGAGGCGACCCAGCGCGCGACCCAGCAGCGCCAGCCTGGCGCGGCGGCCAACGCGGCCAAAGGTGGGCCGGCAGTAATGACGGTGGCAGGCGCACGGGAGCAGCGGACACGTCGTCAGCCAAGCTCACGTCCCATCCGGGGGCAGCAAGAGAACCCCCTCTCACGGCGTGAAAACAACGCGCCCGTGGTCCGTTCCTCGAACGGCTCGCGCACGGGCAACGGCAGCCCCGCCAGCTACTCGCCCCGTCGCATTAACTCCGCGGCTGGACAGGCGGCGCTTCTGGCAGGCGCAGCGGGCGACGCTTCGCCTTCGCCGAAACAACCGCACCAAAAAAGGTACGCCGCGTCGTTCGGTTTCGTATCCTTTTTTCCTTTTTTCCTCTTTCTCTATCTCTTGCGACAGGGACCGGGAAAGGGGGATACCCCGAAAGGGGTCCTTCCCCGTGAAGGAACCAGGCTCCGAGCCTCCTTACTGATCAGGGGTTTGAAGGCTGGCCCCCCGAAGGGTTCAACAGCCGCCTCAGATCGCGTGGGCCCTACACCCACTACTGGTCAGAGGTTCGAAGGCTGGCCCCCCGAAGGGTTCCACGGCCGCCTCAGGCTACTCGGGCTCCGCGCCCATTACTGATCAGGGGTTCGAAGGCTGGCCCCCGAAGGGTTCACAGTCGCCTCAGACACCGAGCGAGGGATGACCAAGGGTACGTTCGATACATAACCAAGGCTCGGGCTACGCTCCCGAGGTACCCTAGGACATTTCCGAGACCAGCGGGAGCGATTTTGTAACGGAATCCCATCGGAGGGAGGCATCGAGCCCTCGGACCCCGTCGCCAGGGGACCGGGTCCGGCAGATCACCCGCAGGTACTTTTGGGCGTGCCTCTGGGCCCCTAGCCGACCCCCAACGAACGGGGCACGGACGTCCACTCGGATTACCCGCTTGCAGCTCACCGGAGACACCATGTTCGGTGCCCATCGAGGGTAACATGGCGCTCTCCCCCCCTCCTCCTTGCGGAAAGGCGACGTAGGGGCGTATGTAAAAAAGCCAAGTCTGTCCCTGATCGCCCTCTCGCCCTGTGCGGAGGCTCGGGGGCTGCTCTCGCAAACCCGGCTCCGGCCGAACCGTTGACAGCGTCAACATACCAGCCCGAGAACTTGGGCCCCGACCGTGCACCCGGGCTACGGCCAGTTCGCATGAGGGAACCACCAGACCAGCCGAAGCATTACGCAAGGCATTAAGACCTCGAAGGAGTGAAACCACTCCTCCGAGGCCTCGGGGGCTACACCCGGCGGGTGCGCTCGCGCGCACCCACCGGAACAAAATGCAACCGAGAAAGGTTGGTCCCCTTGCAAAAAAGTGCGACGAAAGCCTCCAAGCGAGTGCTAACACTCCCTTCGAGGCTCGGGGGCTACTGTCGGGGACCATAATTAGGGGTACCCTCAAGACGCCTAATTCTCAGCTGGTAACCCCCATCAGCATAAAGCTGCAGAGGCCTGATGGGTGCGATAAAGTCAGGGATCAGTCCATACGAGCGACTCGATCACGCCTCGCCCGAGCCTAGCCTCGGGCAAGGGCAGCCGACCCTGAGAGGTTTCCGTCTCGCCCGAGGCCCCCTTTTTAACGGCGGACACATCTCCGGCTCGCCCGAGGCCTTGCCTTCGCTAAGAAGCAACCCTGACTAAATCGCCGCGCCGACCGACCGAGTCGCAGGAGCATTTAACGCAAAGGTAGCCTGACACCTTTATCCTGACGCGCGCCCCCCGGCAGAGCCGAAGTGACCGCCGTCACTTCGCCGCTCCACTGACCGGTCTGACAGAAGGACAGCGCCGCCTGCGCCATTCCGACTGCAGTGCCACTTGACAGAGTGAGACTGACAGGCAGTCAGGCCTTGCCAAAGGCGCCATAGGAAGCTCCGCCCGACCCAGGGCTCGGACTCGGGCTAAGGCCCCGGAAGACGGCGAACTCCGCTCCGCCCGACCCAGGGCTCGGACTCGGGCTAAGGCCCCGGAAGACGGCGAACTCCGCTCCGCCCGACCCAGGGCTCGGACTCGGGCTAAGGCCCCGGAAGACGGCGAACTCCGCTCCGCCCGACCCAGGGCTCGGACTCGGGCTAAGGCCCCGGAAGACGGCGAACTCCGCTCCGCCCGACCCAGGGCTCGGACTCGGGCTAAGGCCCCGGAAGACGATGAACTCCGCTTCGCCCGACCCCAGGGGTCGGACTCCGCCCTGGCCTCTGCCGAACGACCTCCGCCTCGCCCGACCCAGGAGCTCGGGCTTAGCCTCGGCCATGAAAGACAGACTCGACCTCGGCTTCGGAGGAGCCTCCACGTCGCCCGACCTACGGCACAAGCCCGCCACATCAACAGGAAGCGCCATCATAACCCTACCCCGAGCCGACTCGGGCCGCAGAGAACAAGACCGGTGTCCCATCTGGCTAGCTCCGCCAGATAGGCAATGATGGCGCCCCGCTAGCCCCGTGACGACAGCGGCTCTCAGCTCCCTTACGGAAGCAGGGGGACGTCAGCAAGGATCCAACCGCTCCGACAGCTGTCCCTCTGCCAGGCTCCGTTGCTCCTCCGACAGCCACGACACCACACCAGCTGGGTGCCAAGATCTCTCCGGCTGCCACATTGGCATGTACTTAGGGCGCTAGCTCTCCCCCGCTAGACACGTAGCACTCTGCTGCACCCCCATTGTACACCTAGATCCTCTCCTTACGCCTATAAAAGGAAGGACCAGGGCCTTCTTAGAGAAGGTTGGCCGCGCGGGGACGAGGACGGGGCAGGCGCTCTATTGGGGCCGCTCGCTTCCCTCACCCGTGTGGACGCTTGTAACCCCCTACTGCAAGCGCACCCGACCTGGGCGCGGGACGAACACGAAGGCCGCGGGATTTCCACCTCTCTCACGCCCGTCTCCGGCCACCTCGCTTTCCCCCCTTCGCGCTCGCCCACGCGCTCGACCCATCTGGGCTGGGGCACGCGGCACACTCACTCGTCGGCTTAGGGACCCCCCGGTCTCGAAACGCCGACAAACAGACTCACGGGTAGAATATTTAGCCCACATACATACCCTAATGGAGTAAATACCCATCGGGTATCGGGTCGCGGGTACCCATTGCCATCTCTATGCAGGATAATACAAGGCTTGTCCCACATCTTGTGTTCCATCTTGCGCCAACCCATCTGGGCAGGGACAAGCAGCGACAATTTACTCGTCGGTCCAGGGAAACCCGCGGGGTCGAAACACCAACAGTTGGCACGCTAGGTAGGGGCCTGCTGCGTGTTAACGAACATCTTCCCGTTGAGATCCAGATGGGGAGTCTTCAGCAACCTCTCCAGCCCGGGACGGTGCTTCGCTTCGGGAGTCTTGAGTTCATGTCCCTCGACTGCAGCTACGACATGGTACTCCTCCCCCCGTGGCGTGACGACAACGACGGTCTTCGACTCGCACGACGGTGGTGAGCTCTACGACAGCATCTTCCCACGGCAGAAGAGGAGCACTCCGGTCGTCCCCGCCACCCTCCTCGTCGGAGGAGGCGGAGACGGGGCAACCATGGCCACGCAGGAGGCGGCACCTTGTCGGCTGTCGCACCAGAGCGAGTCGACGACATCGGCATTCCCCCGCGGGACATGTCGGACATTGCCCTCGCACCTGAGGCGACGGCGGGTGTCACTTCCCCACGACGTGTCAGCCCCAAGCGGACTGATGATGCCAAATCCCTCGCGAAAATGCCTGCTGGGCGTTACCCTCGTACCTGAGATGACGGTGTGCACCGCCCCCGACGCGACTTCACCACCGTCCAACGACCAAGAGGTACCGTCCGTTTTCCATCCCATACCTTTTCGGTTCAGCTTCGATCCACCTAGCGACCCCGCTGAGGTGAGCGCCTTTGTAAAGGCGTATCCAAACCTTCCGGGGTACCACATGTGGTCAACCTAGGACCGACTGACAGCCGTCTCGACCTTTGGACCGGCGGGTTCTGAGGAACAGGACGACCCCGACTCCGATTGGGATTTCTTTGCCCTCAATAACCCCGGTGCCATGCGGGGCTTCATGTCCGCATGTGACCACTGCCTCTCCGGTTGTTCTGACGATGGCCATGACCTTGACGACGAGGGTTACGGCCCAAGTCACGAATGCTTCCACGTCGATCTGGGAGATCACAACGAAGGCAACCACCTCGGTATGCCAGAGGTTGACGATCCCCCTGGGCCCTCATCTCGCGTTGACATCCCGTGGGAGCTAGCTATCGTCCCAGTCCCTGCGGGGGGTCAGGACATACAGCTCGAGCAAATCCGTGAGATGCAGGCCCGGGTCGACGAGGAAGCAGGCCGGCTTGTACAGCTCCGACAGAACATCAAACAGGAGTGGGCAGGCCGATCACTCTCTAGAGAAGCCTGTCATTGGGCCCAAGACATCCGGCACCGCATCGTCGACAATGCTAGGGCAGCGCTGCCTCCGGCCGTCAGCGGGTCCGTCCAGGACCTAGCTGCAGCGACGATGCTGCTTCGGGCCATGCCGGAGCCATCCACCACCGAGGGACGGCGCATCCAGGGCGAACTCAAGAATCTTCTGGAGGGCGCCGTGGTTCGACGAGCCGAGAGCTCCGCCTCCAGTAGGCGAGCTGACCCCTCGGAGCATCACGCGGTGTCCTCTCGGCGCATTCGGGAAGCCTCGGTTCATCCTGAGCGTACACGGGACGAGGTGCCCACCGCCCAGGAACGCCTCGGCAACGAGCACCACCATCTCGACCATCGAGCCCGCCTCGACAAGAAGGTGTGCCGAGGCTACCATCCCAGGCGTGGGGGGCGCTGCAACAGCGAGGAGGACCGCAGTCCTTCACCCGATCCACCCGGCCCGCGAGTCTTCAGCCGGGCCATACGACAAGCACCGTTTCCTGCCCGTTTCCGAGCCCCGACTACTATCACCAAGTACTCGGGGGAGACGAGGCCGGAGCTGTGGCTCGCGGACTACCGACTGGCCTGCCAGTGGGGAGGGGCGGATGATGACAACCTCATCATCCGTAATCTACCCCTTTTCCTCTCCGACGCCGCCCGAGCCTAGTTGGAGCATCTGCCTCCTGCGCAGATCTTCGACTGGGATGATCTGGTCAAAGCTTTCGTGGGGAACTTCCAAGGCACGTACGTGCGCCCTAGGAACTCGTGGGACCTCCAAAGCTGCCGCCAGCAGCCAGGGGAGTCCCTCCGAGAGTACATCCGGCGGATTTCGATGCAGCGCACCGAGCTGCCCAACGTTACCGACTCGGATGTCATCGGGGCTTTCCTTGTCGGCACCACTTGCCGGGACCTGGTGAGCAAACTGGGGCGCAAGACTCCCACCCGCGCGAGCGAACTGATGGATGTCGCCACCAAGTTCGCCTCGGGTCAAGAGGCGGTCGAAGCCATCTTCCGGAAGGACAAGTAGCCTCAGGGGGAGCCGAAGACAGACGCCCCTGAGGCGTCTGCCCAGCGGGGCACGAAGAAGAAGGCCAAAACAAGTCGCGAGCAAAGCGCGACACCGCAGACGCGAATCTCGTCGCTGTGGCCGAGCACAGGAACCCTCGGAAACCACTTGGAGGGGCCGGTGTAACACCCCTGGTGTTACTGCAACTAAAACTTAAGCATGGCATCATAAACATTGGCATTGCATATGTTTGACACCCCTATAGTGCATTCACTAGGTAAAAATTTCAAACAAGTTGTATTGTTATAGCATTTTGCAAATAGAACCCTGGATAGGGAACTTAACCCTAAATAAGGATTAAAGGGGGTAAAACCTAACCCAAATTGAGAAAACCTAAAAGCTTTAGGGGAATAGTCATGAAATGTTCCCAAGAATGAACTTGAATCACATTTATACCCCTGAGATACCAAAAACCCCATTTGAACCCTGGAAAACCCTAAGTCCAAACCCTAGGGGCCTATATGCAAAAGTTGTGCACATTTGGACTAAAGTGTAAAAACTACTATGTTAAAGCATATAAAGTCACATGGTTCACATTTGGGAAGATTTACAAGCCAAACCCTAAGTTTTGGATTCATTTGCAAAAAGGACCCCAATAGAGATTTCACTCCAAGTCTGAATTTCAGATTTGTGGGCTCAACTTTTGAGCCTTGTAACTTTCAAACTCTAGGGTCTTTGCCCTATGTCACCACATCAAAGTTGTAGACCAATTATAGGAGAACAACTTTGCTTAAGAATGTGAGCTCAGTAGTTAAGAATAAATTGAAGATAATTAAGCTCAAAGTCGGGCTATCAGGCAATCCCTGGACTGAATTTTCAGTAGCAGTGTGATGGGGTGAACTTTGAGCTCGATTTTGAATGTGATTCGGTGACTATTTGATGGTAAGAATTGTGGCAAAGTTGAAGATGGATTATAGGTAAAGAACTTTGATGCAGAAAGTTGACTTAGCCACCACATAAAAATTGGAGAAAATCAACCCCAAACATGGACTGACAGGCTATCTGATGGAGCTGGCCATGGTACAGTGTCCCGATGGATCAGACCGCCAGCGGCAGAAAGATCTCACCGCCGATGAGTCTCGCCATGATTCGTGTCACCGGTGCCAGGATTCACACTCGGGGTGGATGGATAACGTCGCGGGGTAAAGGATCCTCGCCGCCGGTGAGCTGGAGGTCACTCCGGTGACTCGCCGCCGCACCTTTCTGCTTTGCGGCTGGAGTAGATTGGCTCGCCGGTGAACCGCCGTCGCACGGCCTTGTGCCACGTATCCGAGCACCCCCGTCGCATCATCGTGACTCCCTATCGCTGTCTCATCGTCGTCGGTGAAGTTGCCACGATGGAGGACACGAATTCGTGATGTCGATGTTCTTCCTTATCTCCGGCCACCCGCACTGCCCGACTAAATTACGCGCCACCGCCTAAGCCTCCTATAAATTGATGGCCCGGGCAACTGCGCAAGATCATCCCGAAGCCATAGCACCCGCTCCCACCCTCGATCATTCACCAGCACTCGCGAATTTCAAATTCTCCCCAAATTCGGTCTCCGCCGCCGTGAAGAACAGCTCGCAGCGGCCAGCTCGATTCAGGTTAGCTCAAGTCCCTCTGCTGCTTGTTCTAGCATCCGTAGGCACCCCGCAAACCCCTCGACCCGTTCAATTGAACTGGATCACCACCCATCGCCGGGAACACCTTCATCCATCCACAACCTTCTCGGTCACCGTGGCCAGAGCTAATTAGTTGGTCATTAGTTAAATTAGGTTAGGGGAAAGGTTTGGGATGGGTCCAATTCCGTGTCCGTCGCTCGGGAACCCTAGTCGTTGCCCTATTCGGCCGGTCCAGGAGCTCACCGGAGCTCGGCTACACGCGACGCTGTCGGGGACCTCACCTCGCGAAGGATTAGAACCTGGAGGGGTTTTCTGTAGTATGTCAGCGACTCACAGAAACAGTGTTGTGACCCCGCTTCAAGTTATTCGTTTAGTCAGGGCCCTTTCTGCAAAACTTGCAGCGCGGGCGCACGTGGACGCACTTCTGCCCTAACTGGGCCGACGCAGGCCAGTTTGAGCCCAGCTCTGTAGTACTTTTTCTCTTTTCTTTTTCTTCTAGACTTTAGAAATCTGTGGAAAATTGTAGAAAAATCCTAAAATTGTCAAACCAATTTTTCTAGACTTCTTATTTTCCATAGTATTTAATAAAAATAATTTCATGATTTTTAGATTAAATAAGGAATTTTGGGGTATTTAAAATAGCCTAAAGCATTAATTCTGGATTTTTAGAAAATAGATAATAAGTCCATAAATGCCCAAACTTTTTATATGAGTTCTACACATTATTTAGAAGCCTTGGGTAGAATTTGATTTGATTTGGACCTTGTTTGATACTTAGAACCCAAAACCCCCACCCCTGCCCTTTGAACTCCTTTACTGACTCCGGAAACCCTAAGTTCTCGAAGTTCCGTGAAGGAAAATTGTATTCAAGACCTTAGATAATGAATTCTTATTATCTTTGCACTCTCATGAGCATTACATGGCATTCATTTTTATATACATATATATGGTTATGTTTAGAAAACGAAGAAGAGATCGAAGTGACCGAAGAGAAGACACCACCACCTTTGGAATCTCAGGTAGGGACTTGTCTCTACTTTGACATCTGCGGGCCCAAGCCTAACTCACCTACTAACGAAGCCAAGCCCCGGTGCATTTGCCACCTTCCTTGATGTTTTTAAAATCTTTCTCACTTGTTTGATGCATTAGGTGATAGGAGTTGAATGCTTAAAACAATTCCTGCATTACCTTCCTTGAACTTGATTACCTTCCTTGAAACCCTGTTTTACAAAAAGGTTTTTACTATGCTTAGTATTGCTCTAGCAAAATAAAAGGTTTTGTTTTACAAAAGATGATTGGCAAAGGGGATGGTATGTTTTTGGAAATAAAACTTGATGGTGGATCCATCATGGCCGTGATGGGTTCAACATCGGAAAAGATGTACCTCTGCCAGGTACCAAGTTTTTGGGTTTAAATGATTAAGCTGAGACCGGGCGGGTGACTTGCACGAGAAGAGAGTCTCGGTGTAGTGTCTCCGTCTAAGTCGATTAAGGACCGTGTCGATGTAGGCCTGATGACCGAGGACCCTTTAACTGGTCACATGCCTCGTCATGGGTAAGCCTTGCCTCGGGCAGACTAAGGCCAGAATAAGATAACACGAAATGGGCGTGGAGCGGTGGCGAGAGTAGCGTGTACCCTCCGTAGCAAGAGGCTGGACGGTGGTGTATCTGTGCTCTCGGTTTGCGTGAACCTGATCTGGTCTTAAGAACCCCGGTGGCGGGTTGACATATGCAATGGTTAAGTGCTACATATGTCGTGTGATTGGAGATCCTCAGCTGAGTATAATCGATTCGGATCGCCGCACCTTCGCGGTTATGAAGACTTGGTCACTGACCTATACGTAGAATTCCACTAAAGATGAAGGGATTGATGAGAAACTGGTTAGTATAGGACAAGTGTTTGAACTAGGGTAGAAAGAACTCTAGATGCAGGTAAGTTTACCTAACTTGACAATAAAACTGGATTTTTAAGGATCCACTCTTAGTAAGCACTTTGATCTTGAGATACCTTACCTTGACTCCCTTATAACCAGCATACCCTTGAGAGTCTTTTCTTTAGTCAGGTAAGACTTGCTGAGTAATTCCATACTCAGGGTTTATTCCCCCGTTGTTTTTAGGTGAGGAAGCAGCAAATTTTTGTTGCTTTTGTACCAAGGTGGTTCCACATGAAGAAAAACAAGAATGAAGCTGCGGGAGGACATGGTCCTCCATAAAAACTTTTGTGTAAAAACTTTTCGGGAGGAGTTTTTGCCTCCCTTGGTATTGTAATAATACTACTCGGCACTCGTTTTATAACTCTGGTCTGTAATAAGTAACTTGATCTTACTTTCTAAATAAATGTAAGTTTATGTAATCGCTTCCGCATTTTGATATCTCCGATGTTCTATAATGTCTGCAAGACGGGTGAAACGTTCCTGGAAAGGTAAGAAAGAAGATACCGAACTTGTCAAGTGATTCAGGAACATCTACAGGGTTGTCTGATGTCCATTGGACAAGGACAACTGTAGGTGGGCCTAATGACTTGGGAGGTTCCGTCTCAGCCGACGCGTTCAACAAGATGCTCAAAGAGTCATACCCCTATCACCAGGGGCCTGTTGAGCACACCCTCGAAGAATGTATCATGCTCCGACGCCACTTCCATAAGACCGGGCCCCCGGTGGAGGATGGCAAGGGCCATGAAAACGACAAGAAGGAGGGCGGCAAGGAAGAGGGATTCCCGGAAGTCCATAACTGCTTCATGATCTACGGCGGGCAGGCGGCGAATGCCTTGGCTCGACACCGCAAGCAGGAGCGCCGGGAAGTCTGCTTGGTGAAGGTGGCGGCGCCAGTCTACCTAGACTGGTCCGACAAGCCCGTCACCTTTGACCAAGGCGACCACCCCAACTTCGTGCCGAGCCCGGGAAGGTACCCACTCGTCGTCGATCCGATCATCGGCAACGTTAGGCTCTCCAAGGTCCTCATGGACGGAGGCAGCAGCCTTAACATCATCTACGCCGAGACCCTGGAACTCTTAGGGGTTGATCGGTCCGAAGTCCGGGCCGGTGCGGCACCCTTCCACGGGATCGTGCCCGGGAAGCGAATCCAACCCCTCGGACGGATCAACTTACCCGTCTGCTTTGGAACTCCCTCAAACTTCCGAAGGGAAGCTCTCACCTTTGAGGTCGTCGGGTTCCGAGGAACCTACCATGCGGTGTTGGGAAGACCATGCTACGCCAAGTTCATGGCCGTCCCCAACTACACCTACCTCAAGCTCAAGATGCCGGGCCCGAATGGGATCATCACTGTAGGATCCACGTACCACCACGCGTACGAATGCGACGTGGAGTGCGTGGAGTACGCCAAGGCTATCACCGAATCTGAGGCCCTCATCGTCGACCTTGAACGCCTCTCCAAGGAGGCGCCCGATGCAAAGCGGCACGCCGGCAACTTCGAACCAGTTGAGGCGGTCAAGTCCGTCTCTCTCGACCCCAGCAACGACGCCAGCAAGCAAGTTCGGATCGGCTCCGAGCTCGACCCCAAATAGGAAGCAGTGCTCGTCGACTTTCTCGCGCAAACGCCGAAGTCTTTGCGTGGAGTCCCTCGGACATGCCCGGCATACTGAGGGATGTCGCCGAGCACTCACTGGACATCAGAGCAGGAGCCCGACCCATGAAGCAAACCCTGCGTTGTTTCGACGAGGAAAAGCGCAGGGCCATAGGCGAGGAGATCCACAAGCTACTCGCGGCAGGGTTCATCAAAGAGGTATTCCATCCCGAATGGTTAGCTAACCCTGTTCTTGTAAGGAAGAAGGATGGGAAATGGAGGATGTGTGTAGACTACACTGGTCTAAACAAAGCATGTCCAAAAGTTCCCTACCCTCTACCTCGCATCGATCAAATCGTGGACTCCACAGCTGGGTGCGAAAGTGCGAAACCCTGTCATTCCTCGATGCCTACTCAGGCTATCACCAAATCAAGATGAAAGAGTCCGACCAGCTCGCGACTTCTTTCATCACACCTTTTGGCATGTACTGTTACACCACAAAGCCATTTGGGTTGAGGAATGCAGGCGCCACTTACCAGAGGTGCATGAACCACGTGTTTGGAGGACACATTGGTAGAACGGTCGAGGCTTACGTCGACAACATCGTTGTCAAGACGAAGAGAGCCTCCGACCTTGAAACGACATTCAAGTGTCTGAGAGCGAAAGGCGTGAAACTCAATCCTGAGAAGTGTGTCTTCGGAGTCCCCCGAGGCATGCTCCTTGGGTTCATCGTCTCCGAGCGGGGCATCGAGGCCAACCCGGAGAAAATCGCGGTCGTCACCAGCATGGGACCGATCAAAGATTTGAAAGGACTACAGAGGGTCATGGGATGCCTTGCGGATCTAAGCCGCTTCATCTCACGCCTTGGCGAGAAAGGCTTGCCTCTGTACCGCCTCTTAAGGAAGGCCAAGTGCTTCACTTGGACCCCCGAGGCCGAGGAAGCTCTCGAAAACCTTAAGGCGCTCCTTACGAAAACACCCATCCTGGTGCCCCCCGCCGCAGGAGAAGCCCTCTTGATCTACGTAGCCGCGACTACTCAGGTAGTCAGCGCCGCGATCGTAGTCGAGAGACGAGAAGAAGGGCATGCACTGCCCGTCCAGAGGCCAGTTTACTTCATCAGTGAAGTACTTTCCGAGACCAAAGCTCGCTACCCATAGATCCAGAAGCTACTCTACGCGGTGATCCTGACGCGGCGAAAGTTGCGACACTACTTTGAGTCTCATCCGGTAACTGTGGTGTCATCCTTCCCCTGGGGGAGATCATCCAGTGCCGCGAGGCCTTTGGTAGGATAGCAAAGTGGGCGGTGGAGCTTATGGGCGAAACGCTATCATTCGCTCCTCGGAAGGCCATAAAATCCCAGGTCTTGGCAAACTTCCTGGCTGAGTGGACCGACACCTAGTTACCGACAACTCCAATCCAGCCCGAGCTCTAGACCATGTACTTCAATGGGTCACTCATGAAAACGGGAGCGGGCGCTGGCCTGCTCTTCGTTTCACCCCTTGGAAAGCATCTCCGCTACGTCATTCGCCTCCATTTTCCGGCGTCAAACAACGTGGCCGAGTACGAAGCTCTGGTTAACGGGCTACGCATCGCTGTCAAGCTAGGGGTCCGACGCCTCGACGCTCGAGGCGACTCGCAGCTTGTCATTGACCAAGTCATGAAGAACTCCCACTGTCGTGACCGGAGGATGGAAGCCTACTGCGACGAAGTCCGGTGCCTGGAGAACAGGTTCTACGGGCTGGAGCTCAACCACATCGCCCGACGGTACAACGAGACTGCAAACGAGCTGGCGAAAATAGCCTCGGGACGAACGATAGTTCCCCCCGACGTCTTCTCCAGAGACCTGCATCAACCATCCGTCAAGATCGACGACGCGCCCGAGCCTGAGGAAGCCTCAGCCCAGCCCGAGGCACCCTCGGCCGCACCCGAGGCACCCTCGGACGTCGAGGAAGAGGCCTTGCCCGTCGAAGAGGAACAGAATGGGGTCACGCCAGATCCGAACTGGTAGGCCCCGTACCTGGAATATCTCCTCCAAGGAGAGCTTCCCATCGACAAGACCAAAGCTCGGCAGCTGGCTCGGCGCGCCAAGTCATTTGTCCTGCTGGGTGATGAAAAAGAGCTCCACCACCGTATCCCCTTGGGCATCCTTCAACGATGCATATCTATTGCCCAAGGACAAGAGCTGTTGCAAGAAATACACTCGGGGGCTTGCAGCCACCATGCAGCGCCTCGAGCCCTCGTGGGGAATGCCTTTCGACAAGGTTTCTACTGGCCAACCGCGGTGGC
This sequence comes from Zea luxurians, assembly GCA_029449295.1. Taxonomy (NCBI): domain Eukaryota; kingdom Viridiplantae; phylum Streptophyta; class Magnoliopsida; order Poales; family Poaceae; genus Zea; species Zea luxurians. Next base: position 57,003,919 of record JAOPSE010000021.1, on the reverse strand, counting down.
TGACGCCACTAGGATTCTGCGCTCCTACCAGGGGTGTCAATTCTACGCAAAGCAGATGCATCTGTCCGCTCAGGCCTTGCAGATGATACCCATCACCTGGCCATTTACTGTGTGGGGTCTGGACCTCGTCGGTCCCTTGCAGAAGGCACCCGGGGGCTTCACGCACCTGCTGGTCGCTATCGACAAATTCTCTAAGTGGATCGAGGTCCGACCCCTAAATAGCATCAGGTCCGAGCAGGCGGTGGCATTCTTCACCAACATTATTCATCGGTTCGGGGTCCTGAACTCAATCATCACCGACAATGGCACGCAGTTCACCGAAAAAAAGTTCCTGGACTTCTGCGACGACCACCACATCCGTGTGGACTAGGCCGCCGTGGCTCATCCCATGACGAATGGGCTGGTGGAGCGTGCCAACGGTATGATTCTGCAGGGGCTCAAACCAAGGATCTACAACGACCTCAACAAGTTTGGCAAGCGGTGGATGAAAGAGCTACCCTTGGTAGTATGGAGTCTGAGGTTGATGCCGAGCCGCGCCACGGGTTTTACACCATTCTTTCTAGTCTATGGGGCCAAGGCCGTCCTCCCCACAGACTTAGAATATGGCTCCCCGAGGACCAAGGCGTACGACGACCAAAGCAACCAGACTAGCTGAGAAGACGCGCTGGACCAACTCGAGGAGGCTCGGGACGTTGCCTTACTACATTCGGCACGGTACCAGCAGTCGCTGCGGCGCTACCACGCCCGAAGCGTTCGGGCCCGAGGCTTCCAAGTGGGAGACCTGGTGCTTCGCCTGTGACAGGACGCCTGAGGGCGCCACAAGCTCACTCCTCCCTGGGAAGGGCCCTTCATCATCGCCAAGATCTTGAAGCCCGGAACATACAAGCTGGCCAACGACCAAGGCGAGGTCTACAGCAACGCTTGGAACATCCAACAGCTACATCGCTTCTACCCTTAAGATGTTTTAAGTCGTTCATGTACCTCGTTTACATACGTCAAGTCTAACCGTCAAGGAAGGGTCAGCCTTGCCTCAGCAAAGCTCGACCCTCCCTCAGGGCTAGAAGGGGGGAACCCCCTCTACGTCAAAATTTTCCTCGGAGAAATTTTCTACCAAAACAACCTTTGTGTTTTCGACTTCTGTATTGATAGCGGGATCCTGAGAACGACGAGAGTACACGTAAGCGGCAAGGCCGACCGAGCCGAGGCTCCTACGCCTCCGGGATACGGATACCTCACTCATCACCTTCCGCGAGAAGTAACTCACGCTCGGATAAGTGATCCTGCTACCGAACAAGTCCTAACACTCCGGTAGAAAACGACTTTCGCGCCTTCTCGACTGTCCCAATAATGGAATCCTTCGACCAAATGAGAGCGCACGTAAGCGGCAAGGCCGACCGAGCCGAGGGACTCCTCGCCTCCGGGATACGGATACCTCACTCGTCACCTTCCGCGAGAAGTAACTCTCGTTCGGATAAACGATTCTGCTATTGACAGACAAGTCGTGATGCTCGAAACAAGAGGAGAGAAGACGCAGCTTTTTAAACACGACGATAAAGTGTTTAGGCCTCAGCGGCCGCAAAAAAGCATGCGCATGCTACAGACAAACTGTTCCTGTAGGTTCTGGCATCGGCAGGGGGAGCAGCGGCACCCTCGGCATTGATTCCACCCTCGGCGGAACTAGGCTCGGCCTCGGACGGTGACCTGGGCAAAAGGACCTCCACCTAAGGGAGGGCGCCAGCACCACGCCAGCAGACGTTTTGGCCAAGCTCCAGCGGCTGCTACCACACCTTCTTCGGCCCGGGAAGCCGCCATCTCCCGGGCCGATGAAGTCTCGTTCCGAGCTGACTCCGCGTCTGTCCGCGCTAACACCGCTGCCTCCGGCTCCGGCTCATCGCAGAGCAGCCGAGGGTTCTGAAAACTGAGCAAGGGAAGCCTAGAGCGGCAAGGCCGACAGAGCCGAGGGACTCCTACGCCTCCGGGATACGGACACCTCACTCGTCACCTTCCGTGAAAGGCGACCGACGCTCGGTTAAGTGGTTCGGCCAGTCAACAGACAAGTCCCAGCGCTCGGAATGAGGAAGACACACAGCTTCGTTCTCGAATACCCAAATGTTCAGGCCTCGATAGCCACAAAGAACAAACACATATACCTGGGGTAACTAAGCTACACAGGCTTAGACGTTGGCAGAACCCTCGGCGGTTCTCCCGACCTACGACAAATGTCTAAGTACCTGAAGCGGTTACATTTTGCTCCGGCAAAAACCCGGTATATCTCCTTACAGATGGGACTCCGGTTCCGTTCCCGCAAGTACGAACAACCCCCCACATCGGAGGGCCTGCGGGACGACAAACCCATGACAGCAGCGACAACAACCCCCGCTTCGGGCGGCTAAACAGCAGCAGCGATGACCTCAGGATCGACGCTGCTGTGACGAGGCCCTCGCTCGCGTCTCCGCTCAAGGGGCGAGGACAAGCCATCAAAGCCAAAGAGTCGGGGGTCCGGCCTCAGCTGGCGCCGACGGTCTCGTCGGCGGAGACGACCTCCTCCGGCTGCCACCACCTCAGCATCGACGACAGTGGCCACCTGCGCGCCAGCGCCACGCTGACGAACGGCAGACGCCCCAGCCTGCGCCGGCAGATCCCCACTCAGGTCCTCACGGACGGGCAGGCCCCGACCTCCGCACAGAGGCGTCGTGCCGGAGTGAGGACAAGACAATCCAAGAACACGAACGCCGCCCATGCAGCGTACGACGTCTCGGACGGTCCACCGGTGCGCGCGGCGCAACAGACGCCCGAACCCAGGTCAAGCAGCAGGAGGCAGCGTCGGAAGCCGTGACAGAGCCAGCTGAGCCAGCGAGCCAGGCACGCTGGAGCTGACGACGCTTGCGGCCGACCGGTCCTGCGTTGCCAAAGTTCGCCCCTCCGCAAGGTCGGTGAACGCCTTCTCCCCTGAATGCTGAAGGAGGAGACGGCCTGCCGGCCCATGCGGGAGGTAGAACCCCAGCTCAGCGCTCCCTCCGCCTCAGCAAGGATGACGAAGATCCTTGAAGCTGAGGGCAGGGCAGAGGCCGCAGCCCGGCTTGCTTTTCCCCACCAGACTGCCCATTGGTTAGGGAATGCAGCTGGGCTGCACGACGAAAATCCTTGAAGCCGAACGATGGCTTAAAGGTACCAATCTCCACGAGGCCGCGCTCCTCCAACGACAGCAAGAGCAAGGCGACGTTGGGGCACCCCATCCGGGGGCTCAAAAGGCGAAGGGGCGCAAGACATGAGGGGAGGACGAAGGCATGGCCACTGCCCAGGGGATCGATCCCCCTTTTATAGGCAGACCTCCTCGCTTGCACCCCTTAGCGTCACGGGCGAAGTCCTCACTGACATCCTCCAGGGCTCTCCCCCTAGAACATGGTGGCTGGGACCCACACGTCATGCGAGCTGATCCGAAGCACGAAGAAGGCGAACCGCCGCGCGCGAGGCATGTAACCGTCCCGCGGTTACAAGCGCTCTCCCATCTTAGCAGAAATCGGTGGTCGAAAGGGTGGACTGCCACGCGACAAGCGTCCAACTGCACCGCAGCTGTGCGCCCCTTCGGCTTCGTCCACATCCAGTGGACCAGCGCAAAGGAAGCGGGCCCGCATGTCAGGTAACCAGCGCGCCGGTTACGACGTGCAAGAAGCTACACCGCCACTCACGCCAATGCTGTGCCTCCTCGACTGCGGGACCAGTACCGCGACTCGAGGTACCCCTGCGCATGACCCAACAGTGCCAATTAAAGGCGACAACCACAGGTCTGTCAGCCGCGGGGTGGGCACAACGGTTGGCATGGTCAAAAGTGGGCCGGCAGTAACCGCAGCGGCAGACGAGCGGAGGCAGCAGTCAAGTCGCCTGCAGGCTCGTGTCCCATCCTGAAGCGACAGGAGAGTCCTCTCTCACGGCATGAAGACGACGCGCCTGTGCCCCGTTCCTCGAACGGTTCGCACGCGCAACGGGCGCCATGCGAATCGCCCGTCCCGTCGCATTAACTCCCCGACGGAGCAGGCAACACTTTTGGCAGGCGAGGCGGGCGTCGCTTCGCCTTCGCCATAATGATCGTGTCAAAAAAGGTGCGCCACTTTATTTAAAATTCATATCCTTCCCCTTCTCCTCTCTCTCTCTTACCACAGGAACCGGGAAAGAGGACGTTGTGGAGAGGATCCTTCCCGGTGAAGGAAGCGGACCCCGAGCCCTTCTACTGATCAGGGATTCGAAGGCTGGCCCCTCGGAAGGGTTCGACAGCCACCCCAGAGCGCCCGGGCTCCGTGCCCACTACTGATCAGGGGTTTGTAGGCTGGCCCCTCGGAAGGGTTCGACAGTCGCCCCAGAGCATGCAGAGTGAGGGATGACTCTGGGTACGTTCGATACATAACCAAGGCTCGGGCTATGCTCCCGAGGTACCCTAGGACATTTCCGTGACCGGCGGGAACGATTTGTAACAGAATCCCACCGGAGGGAGGCATCGAGCCCTCGAACCCTGTCGAAGGGGTCTGGGTCCGGCGAATCACCCGCAGGTACTTTTGGAGCGCGCCTCTGGGCCACAGCCGACCCCTAACGAACGGAGCACGGGCGTCCACTCGGATCACCCATTAGCAGCTCACTGGAAACACCATGTTCGGCGCCCTCCGAGGGCAACATGGCGCTTTCCCCCCCTCCTCCTTGCGGAAAGGCAACGCAGGGGCGTATAATAAAAGTCGGGAAAGTCCTTGATCGTCCTCTCGCTCCGTGCAGAGGCTCGGGGGCTGCTCCCGCACCAAGCCACGGCCAAAACTGTTGACAGCGTCAACAAACCAGCCTGATAACTTGGAACCCGACCACGCACCCAGGCTACTGCCGGGCCACAAGAGGGAACGATCAGACCGGCCGAAGCACCACGAAAAGCATTCAGACCTCAGAGGAGTCAAACCACTCCTCCAAGGCCTTGGGGGCTACACCCGAGAAAGGCCGGTCCCCTCACCGAAAACGCGGCAAGAGCCTCCAAGCGAGTACCATCACTCCCTTCGAGGCTCGGGGGCTACTGTCGGGTACCATAATTAGGGGTACCCCCAACGCTCCTAATCACGGCTGGTTAACACCCTCAGACCAACTGACGGCTGCGGTTCAAGCCAAGACTTCGTCTACCCGAAGGACGTGATCTCACCCGAACCCAGCCTCGGGTTGGAATAGTGGTCCCAGACGAATTCACGCCTCACCCAAGGGCCTCCTCAAACGTCAGGCGCCCCCTCGGCTCTCCAGAGGCCCGGCTCGGGAGAGGCTTCGTTGTGAAGCAACCTTGGCCATACCGCCTCACCAACCGACCGCTTCGTAGGCGCATTAAATGCGGGGGATGCCTGATGCTGTATCCTGACACACGCGCCTCAGTCGGCCAGGCCGAAGTGACCGCAGTCACTTCGCCCCTCCTCTTTACTGTCCGATATGATAGGAAAACAGCGTCGCCCGCTCTGCTCCGACTACCGTGTCAGCCACCCCGACAACAACTGACAACAAGTCACGATCAACCACCGAGCTCAAGCCTCGGGCGCAACAGGAAACTCTGCCTCGCCCGACCTCACGCTCCGGCCTCAGGAGGAGGTCTCCGCCTCGCCTGACCTCAGGCTCCGGCCTCGGGAGGAGGTCTCCGCCTCGCCCGACCCCCGAACTCGGCCTCGACCCCGGTCTCAGGGGGAATCGCGTCCTCGCCCGACCCCGGCCTCGGCCTTAAGAGAAGTCTCTGCCTCGACCGACCCTGGGCTCGGACTGATCGTGCTGATAGGGGACGCATCATTCCCCTATTCCTAGCCTGCTCAGGTTATAAGGAACAAGACCGGCGTCCCGTCTGTCTTACCCCGGCGACGGGTAATGATGGTGCCCCGCGTGCGCCATGACGCCGGTGGCTCTCAAGCCCCTTACGACAGCAAGGAGACGTCAGTAGGGTCCTCGCCGCGCTGCTAGCTGCGCTCCTACAGGACTCAGGCGCTCCTCCGGCGGCCACACCCATCACATGTACAGCGCCCAAGCTCTCCCCCAACGGCCACATTGGCATGTACACAGGGCTTAGGCACACCACTGCCGGACACGTTAGCGCATAGCTACGCCCCCCGTTGTACACCTGGACTCTCTCCTTGCCTCTATAAAAGGGGAGTATAGGGCCACCCTGAGGGGGGTTCGCGCGAGGGAAGCGGCGGACGAGCCCTCTCTCTCTCTCTCCCTCACAAGACGCGCTTGTAACCCCTACTGCGAGCGGCACCCCTGGTGCAGGATAATACAAGGCTTGTCCCACATCTTGTGTTCCATCCCGCGCCAACCCATCTGGGCAGGGACACGCAGCGACAATTTACTCGTCGGTCTAGGGACCCTCCGGGGTCGAAACGCCGACAACTAAGGTCCTTCATTGGCAACTGCTCCTCAGGTACCCTGAGACATTTCTTCAGCTGAGATACATGGAATACATCATGTACATCTGACAGATGATCGGGTAACTCCAGTTGATATGCAACTTCTCCCACTCGCTTTAAGATCAAGAAAGGTCCAATGAAGCGAGGGGACAACTTTCCTTTAACTTTAAATCTCCTCATACCCCGGATCGGTGACACCTTCAGATACACGTGATCACCCTCCTTAAATTCTAGTAGTCTTCTCCTATTATCAGCATAGCTCTTTTGCCTGGATTGTGCAATTCTCAAATTTTCCCTTATCATTCGAACTTGTTCTTCTGCCTCTTGAATAAGTTCAGGCCCAAAGAACTGTCTTTCTCCAGTCTGATCCCAATACAGAGGAGTCCTGCATTTTCTGCCATATAGAGCCTCAAACGGTGACATCTTCAAACTGGCTTGATAACTGTTATTATAAGAGAACTCAGCATAGGGTAAGCTCTACTCCCATCTGCCACCATGCTTGAGGGCACAAGCTCTTAACATATCTTCTAGCACTTGATTAGTCCTCTCTGTCTGTCCATCAGTCTGGGGATGGTAGGCTGAGCTAAAATTCAACTTTGTATCCAAGCTCTCATGCAACTTCTTCCAAAACCGAGAAGTAAACTGTGATCCTCGATCAAACACGATCTTCTTAGGCACTCCATGTAGACAAACTATCCGAGTCATATACAATTCTGCTAGCTTGGCTACCGTGTAATTAGTCCTCACTGGTATGAAATGAGCCACTTTTGTCAATCTGTCCACAATTACCCAAATAGAGTCATACCCAGCAGGGGTGCGGGGTAGCCCAACAATAAAATCCATACCAATTTCTTTCCATTTTCACTTAGGAATCTTAAGCGGGTGCAATAGTCTAGCTGGTCTTTGATGTTCGGCCTTAACTCTTTGACACACATCACACTTAGCCATGTGGGCAGCAACATCTCTTTTCAATCCATACCACCAATACTTCTGCTTTAAATCCTGATACATCTTAGTGCTACCAGGGTGAAGAGTAATCAGAATCATGAGCTTCTTTCAATATAGTACCTTGCTCATCCTCCGGAACACATATCCGATCTTTGAACCATATAGTACCTTGCTCATCCTCCGTGAATTCTATAAGTCTTCCTTCAGTAATCAGATCCTTAATCTCTTGAATTTTAGCATCACCAATCTGACCTTTACGAATTTCTTGCTCCAAGGTAGGTTCCAATTCAATGGTGACTCCTTCAGTGTGTGTAACAATTCCTAGATTGAGCCTCTCAAAATCTTTTGCTAATTCATCGGGTAGCTGGACAACAAAAGTGGAGTGAACATGCTCCTTCCGACTCAAGGCATCTGCAACCAAATTCGCCTTGCCCGGGTGATAGTGAATCTCTAAATCATAATCCTTAATGAGCTCCAACCAACGATGTTGTCTAAGGTTGAGATCCTTCTGAGTGAATATATACTTCAAACTCTTATGATCCGTGTATACTTGGCACTTAGTTCCCATAATGTAGTGTCTCCAAATCTTAAGTGCATGCACAACTGCTGCCAGCACTAAGTCATGAGTGGGGTAATTCAATTCATGTTTCCGCAACTGACGAGATGCATAGGTGATCACATGTCCTTCTTGCATGAGCACACATCCCAATCCTTGGCCACATGCATCACAATAAATGTCAAATCCTTTCAGTAGATCTGGCATAACCAACACTGGTGGAGACATCAATCTCTCCTTTAATTGTTCAAAGCTTTCTTGGCATTTCTCATCCCACTTAAATTCTCTTCCTTTCTCCAGCAGCAAGGTCATAGGCTTGGCAATCTTAGAGAATCCTTCAATAAATCTCCGATAATATCCTGCAAGCCCCAAGAAACTCCGAATCTCAGTGACGGTAGTGGGCACGCTCCATTCCATTATCTCCTTCACTTTAGCAGGATCCACTGCTATTCCTCCATTAGAAATGATATGTCCAAGGAATGGCACCTTGTCAATCCAAAACTCGCACTTACTGAACTTAGCGTAGAGCTGATTATCCCGTAGCTTTTGTAGCACCAACCTCAGATGTTCTTCATGATCACTTTCACTCCTAGAATAAATAAGAATATCGTCAATGAACACCATGACGAATCTGTCCAGATACTCCATAAACACCTTATTCATCAAATTCATAAAATAAGCTGGTGCATTGGTTAATCCAAACGACATAACAGTGAACTCATATAATCCATATCGGGTCGAGAAAGCCGTCTTGGGAATATCCGATGGTCTAATCTTCATCAGATGGTATCCCGATCAGAGATCAATCTTCGAGAATACCCTAGCACCTCTCATCTGATCAAACAAATCCTCAATACGGGGTAATGGATACTTGTTCTTCACTGTAACATCATTAAGAGATCTATAGTCCACACACATCCGTTGTGAACCATCCTTCTTCTGCACAAACAGCACTGGTGCTCCCCAAGGTGAGGAACTCGGACGGATGTAACCAGCCTCTTGTAACTCCGTTAACTGCTTCTTCAGCTCCTTTAACTCTTCTACCGACATCCTGTATGGTCGCTTAGATATAGGGGCAGTTCCAGGTAGAAGATCAATCACAAACTCAACTTCTCTATCAGGTGGTATCCCTGGTAACTCCTCTGGAAAGACATCCAGAAAATCTCTAACCACCCGGATGTTGTCACCAACAAACTCCTCAGGTATAAAGAACATTGCACGCTTGGATGAGGTGGTTACTGCAATATTAACCTGAAATCTTTCTCCTTTAGGACTAGTGAGGTCTATAGTACCTCTACCACATGCTATGATGGCCTTTGCCTTCCTTAACCATGACATACCAAGGATCAGATCTATACTGCTGGCCTCTAATATTATAGCGGTAGCTTCAAATTCTCTTCCCATAATGGTTAATGTCAATCTACGTGTCATTTGATTTGCCTCAATAGGCCCTTTAGGTGTGATTACTATCATTGGTTTTCTCATGTTTAGCAGTGGTATCTCATTTGTGTTGGCATAACGAGCAGACATGAATGAATGTGTAGCACCAGAATCAAATAATATGGTTGCAGGAATTGCATTAACATAAAACATACCAAGTACGATGTCCGCACCATCAGGAGTAGCATCAACGCTGACTTGATTCACCCTGGCTATAGAATATCCCTTGCCAGGAGTCTGTTGCTTGTTCTTAGCTGGTGTACCAGAATTCCCCATAGGACAAGCATTAGCATAGTGCCCAATCTGACTGCACTTGAAGCATGTAGTGTCGGTCTTCTGTCCTATGGGCCTCGTCGGGGTGCCAGTGGGAGTAACCTGACGAGTAGGAGGTGTCCATGGAGATCCCTGTGGAGCATACTAAACTAGGCGTGGTCCTCCTCCTGGACCAGTAGGTGTACCCTGTGGCAAAACATAGCAGGGACGAACACTGCTGCTACCCTGTCCTTGTGAGATGGCCTTCCTCTTCAAATCATCCAGTTGCACACGCTTGTGTTCAATAGCAAGAACCTTATCCAACAGCCTCTGAAAAGATGGAAATGTGTGTGCCACCAGTGCATACTGCAGGGGTCCATTAAGTCCCTCAATAAAGTGCTCCTGCTTTCTCTCATCCTCAGCAACTTCATCCGGAGCATATCTGGAGAGCTGAATAAACTTATCTCTGTACTCACTGACAGACATGTTGCCTTGCTTCAATGACAGAAATTCCTTCTTCTTGATCTTCATCAAACCAGCTGGAATGTGGTAGCTCCTGAACTGTGCACTGAACTCTGCCCAAGTAATAGTATCAGCGGCGCCATGGGCAGCGGTGTAAGAATCCCACCAGTCAGCAGCAGGACCTGTCAGACGTCCAGAAGCATAAAGAACTTTCTCCTGGTCTGAGCATTGGGCGATGTTGAGCATCTTCTCAATCGACTTCAACCAATCATCTGCATCAAGTGGATCTAGCGAGATGGCGAAGGTCGGTGGCTTATGGCTCATAAACTCCCGGTGCTTATCACGAGGTGGAACTGGTGGTGGAGGTGGAGGCAGTAGTACTTGTTGCTCCTGCTGCTGTTGCTGAAATTGCTGTTGCAGCTGCTGTTGCGCCCTCCTCTCCCGGCGTATCTCTTCTCGCTCCTGGCGCAACTCTTGACGTATCTCTTCTCTTTCCTAACGCATCTCCTGGCGTTCTTGCTGCATCTAGGCACGCATATCAGCCATAGTGTCTGCCATTTGTTGCATCATCCTCATCTGAGCTGCAATCAGTGGGTCAACTCCGCCTGGAGGGGGGTTAGGAGGATTCATCTCTGCTGGTTGTGGCTAGGGTTGTTGTAACACCCGGGCTTTAAGGAACAAAGCCGGGTGCATCTCATACATGCGCCAAAGAAGACAACATATATAATAACAGAGTGTATAGAGATAAATGTCATAAAACATCAGAGTATTTATTACATAGCGGAAGACTTATTACAAAATAAAATAATGAATATAAAACAAACTAAGGATCGTCGGCGCAAATGTCGACTGAGAAACGCCACCTAGATCAGATCATACTCCTCGCCTTGTGGCTCCTCCTGAACCACCTGTTCTTCTCCTGTGGGGGGGTGTGAGACAGCAAGAGTGAGCTCACATACGTTCATAGCTCAACAAGTCGTGGGGAATAATGTGGCATGAACTCACCAAAGGTGGGAGTTCATGAAGTGTAAGGCTGATCAATGAAATAAAGGCTGAAGCTGCGCATTGCTTTTATAAGTTGGTCAAAATTTTATTAGCAGTTACTAAGTGTAAGTGAATACCAAACCATAGTAATAACAAATAAAAGTAATAATAAAATAATCCCAAATGCAATGAAATGACAGGTTAAGTTTAAGTTCCATATATTAATCATGTGAGTGTCCGAGCCGCTCTTGACCGTGAGCACGGCTAGTATACCAGTTTTACACTCTGCAGAGGTTGCGCATCTTTACCCACAAGTCGTGTTACCCATTTGCCATGGAGTTGATCAGACTCCATACACCTCTACCTAGGAAGCGAGGCAGGGTACCACTACGAGGCCTTTACAAAGTTCCACTAGCTTCAGACTACCCGCTACAGTTTATAGGAAGCTCCAGTGCAGGGTTCTTGTCTGACCGCCATCGCAGCAAAATCAACCCAAGGACCTCCCTACACTGACCACTCTCCTACTGCCCTTGCCCCTTTTGGGTAAGGTAGCCCTCCACTAGCTTTCCTAGTTAATCAGCCAAGGGCGTCCCATTAAACCCTTGTGGTAGCACTGTTTTCCCGGGTGGTTCTCCATGTTCCCATTAACATAATGATCTTAACATGAACATTGAAGAATAAAATAGATAACAATAAATAGTATAACAATGAGTGATGAATATCTCTATACCCAAATCCACATAAAGCAATAGCCTGTACTACCCAAAACTTTAGTAGTAAAACCAGTGGTGAAACAAGGTATAAAGATAGTCAAATCTAGGGTATCCTATTGGGTCCCAGCAAAATTATCCTATGCAGATCATTATGAATAATAAGAACATGAATGGGTAAAAGAAGTGATCAAGGGCACAACTTGCCTTCAACGAGCTCCTGCTCAGCTATCTCAACTTGTTGAACCCCAGATTCCACAGTGGCTTGCTCGTCTACTCGCATCAACACAATACATACATAGCATAGCATAAATTAACATCACATCAAACATGCAAATGGAATATACAGTAATAAACTAGACATTAAAATAAGATCACAGGAACTGGAATCATTAAATTTGGAGTTATAGATCTTAAGTTATGGATTTTCTAATGTTTTATGCATTTAATATGGGATTAAGTGAGAAATAAATTTAAATGTGTATTTCATGTAAAAACAGTGGTACTATTTGATAGAGAATACTATTACCAAATTATAGGAACTGGAATGGTCCAATTTGGAGCTCATATGCATTTACTATGAATTAAACAAGTTTTAACATTTATTTATGCACTAAAAATTGATTTCTGATATTAATTTCTGATTTTCAAAGTTCTCTGGATTGGGCCTCAAATACTAGGAAGCGCAGGGGCAAAACCGAAGTTGTCCCAAGACACAGATCACTGGCGCATGGAGTGCGGGTTTATTCCTAAGAAACCCAGGGACTCTTTAGCAAGATTACCGAGCCGAAGGGGTATCCTGGATTGTCAGCCATCCGATCAACAATCGAGGGCTCGGATTAAATCGTGGGTGGTCATGAAGTCGTCATCCCCCGACCCAATCCTAGCCGCCTGATCCTGAATCTACGGGTGAGATTTTAAGTGGGCGAGATTGACTAGGGACCGCTCGATCCAAACCCACGGCCCGGATCCATTCCTCGAAGCGGTACGTAGTCGTCTAATCCTGGCCGTTAGTTACGCGATCGACGAACAGGGGTCATCTCCTTTCTCACGCACTAAAACACGGCGGCGCTCTGCTCCCCAACGGCGGAGAGGCCACCGGTGAAGACGATTTCCGGCCCTGCTGCCCCCCCCCCCCAATCCAATCTAAATCTCGCTATGCGTTGCAAACCAAAAGCTGAACTGAGCCATGGCCAACTTACCACAGGTACGGCGAGGTCGTGGGCACAGCGATGACGGCGGACGCGGTCACTGATGACCAACTTCGGCCAGAAATTGACGGAGTTCCGCCGACGCCTTGAAGTGTATCCGAACGCAATTCCCGCCGCAAGCACCGAGCGAAGGTAGATGAGCGGAATCACGACGACGGCAAGAATAGCCGCGGCGGCATCCACTCTTCTCTCTCCTCTCACTTTCTCACCGGCGGGACTCGGAGGGCTCGGCGTCACGGCACCAGACGTGGACTGAGGCGAGGTTCCGATGCACGTCGGGGCTCGATTTTATTCCCAAAACCGCGCCAACCACCCGACCAAAATCCATGGAGATCCCCTGACTGTTTCCGTTAGCGCGGCCCGCTTCAACAGCCGAGTTTCGCGGACGCGCAGCCAGCAAGCTCGACGGGGTTTGTTCAGATCCACCCACAGGGAAGAAGGAACGGCTGACAGCACGGTCCCGTCTGTCAGTGTCCGGGAGCGGAACAACGAGCCCGAGCTTCCTGGCTGATGCGCGCACACACACGGTGGCTGACGAGCGGGACCCAATGTCATCCACCCGAGCAGCATGGCGGCTAGGGTTGGCGGGTGCAAGCGCTGGTGGGCTGGTTGGATGGTTGTTGGGCCGCACGGCTGAGAGAGAAATGGGCCGACTGAAGAACAATCGGCCCAGTCGCGGCCAGATTGGTTTATTTCCTTTTCTGTTTTTAGTTTTCCTTTGTATTATTCTCCAATTTCTAGAATTGTAGATTAGGTCTCAATTCACAACATTATCATAATTATATTTTTATTGATATTACCATTGTTTATAAATGCACAATCCAATAAACTCCAGCATGTTGCACAAGTTGTTCATGTCTCATTTGTTTACTCATTCTTAATTATAGTTATTCTCTTGTTGTAATGAATATATGAAACACAAATAAGGAGATCGGCTATATTATCATTGTATACATTTTGGGTATTACAAATCCTACCCCCCTTAAAAATAATCTCGTCCTCGAGATTTAGGAAGATCTAGGGAAAAGGTGGGGAAAATCTATGCGAAGCTCTTCTTCTCTTTCCCACGTTGCTTCATCTTCACCGTGGTGACTCCATTGAACTTTGCACATCTTTATAACCTTATTCCTCGTAACTCGAGTCAATGTATCAAGAATCTTGATGGGGTACTCAGCATAAGTCAAATCTTCTTGAACACTAAGGTCTTCCAGTGGTAACTGTTCTTCAGGTACCCTGAGACACTTCTTCAGTTTAGATACGTGGAACACATTATGCACATCCGATAGACTAGTAGGTAACTCGAGTTAATAGGCCATCTCTCCAACTTGCCTAAAAACTCCGAATGGTCCAATAAAGCGAGGGGACAATTTGCCCGTGACTTTGAATCTCCTCATTCCACGAAGTGGTGAAACCTTGAGGTACACATGATCACCTTCCTCAAATTCCAGTGGTCTTCTTCTATTATCTGCGTAGCTCTTTTGTCTGGTTTGAGCTACCCTCAAGTCCTCCCGGATTATACAGACTTGTTCTTCTGCCTCTTGAATAAGTTCAGGTCCAAAGAACTGTCTTCCCCTAGTCTGATCCAATGTAGAGGAGTACTGCATTTCCTGCCATATAGATCCCCAAACGGTGACATCTTCAGACTGGCCTAGTAACTATTATTATATGAGAACTCAGCATAAGGTAGCCTCTTGTCCCAACTACTACCATGCTGAAGGGCACAAGCTCTCAACATGTCCTCCAGTACTTGATTAGTCCTTTCAGTCTGTCCATCAGTCTAAGGATGGTAGGACGAACTATATTTCAACTTCGTATCCATATTCTCATGAAAACGTTTCCAAAACCTGGAGGTGAACTGTGATCCTCTATCCAAAATGATCTTCTTCGGTACACCGTGTTGAGACACAATTCGAGCTATATATAACTCTACCAATTGAGATCCCTTATAAGTAGTCTTGACTGGAATGAAGTGAGCTACTTTAGTCAATATATCCACAATCACCCATATAGCATCATATCCTTTCTGGGTGCAAGGCAATCCAGTAATGAAATCCATACCAATCTCTTCCCATTTCCACTCAGGTATCTTCAGTGGGTGCAATAGTCCGGCTGGCCTCTGGTGTTCAGCTTTAACTCTTTGGCATACATCGCACATAGCCACATGTGCAGCCACATCTCTCTTTAGTCCATACCACCCATACTTTTGCTTCAAATCCTGATACATCTTAGTACTTCCAGGATGAATAGAATAAATTGAGTCATGTGCTTCCTTCAATATGGTTTCCCGAAGACTATCAATATCGGGAACACGGATCCGATTCTTGAACCATATCGTACCTTGCTCATCCTCCGTGAATTCTGGAACTCGACCATCCGTAATCAGATCCTTAATCTCTTGAATCTTAGCATCACCAACCTGGCCTTTACGAATCTCTTGCTCCAAGGTAGGTTCCAACTCAATGGTAACTCCTTCAGTGTGAGTAACAATTCCCAGGTTGAGTCTCTCAAAGTCTTTTGCTAATTCATCGGGTAGTTGGACAACGAAAGCGGAGTGAACATGCTCCTTCCGACTCAGGGCATCTGCAACCAAATTTGCCTTGCCTGGATGATAGTGAATCTCCAAATCATAATCCTTGATGAGCTCCAACCAACGTCGTTGCCTAAGGTTGAGATCCTTCTGAGTGAATATGTACTTCAAACTCTTATGATCCGTATATACTTGGCACTTAGTTCCCATGATGTAGTGTCTCCAAATCTTCAGTGCATGCACAACGGCTGCCAGTTCCAAGTCATGGGTGGGGTAGTTCAATTCATGCTTCCGCAACTGACGAGATGCATAGGCAATCACATGTCCTTCTTGCATAAGCACACATCCAAGTCCTTGGCCACATGCATCACAGTAAATGTCAAATCCCTTCTGCAAATCTGGCATAATCAATACTGGGGGTGACATCAATCTCTCCTTCAATTGATCAAAGCTTTCTTGGCATTTCTCATCCCACTTGAATTCTCTTCCTTTCTCCAAAAGCGAGGTCATAGGCTTGGCAATCTTAGAGAACCCTTCAATAAATCTCCGTTAATATCCTGCGAGTCCCAAGAAACTCCGAATCTCAGTAACTGTAGTGGGCACTCTCCACTCCATTATCTCCTTCACTTTAGCAGGATCCACTGCTATTCCTCCATTAGAAATAATATGACCAAGGAATGGCACCTTGTCAATCCAAAACTCGCACTTGCTGAACTTAGCGTAGAGTTGATTATCTCGCAACTTCTGTAGCACCAACCTCAAATGTTGTTCATGATCACTTTCATTCCTAGAATAGATAAGAATATCGTCGATGAACACCACGATGAATCTGTCCAAATACTCCATAAACACCTTATTCATCAAATTCATGAAATATGCCGGTGCATTGGTCAATCCAAACGACATAACAGTGAACTCATATAATCCATATCGAGTCGAGAAATTCATCTTGGGAATATCCGATGGCCTAATCTTCATTTGGTGATAACCCGATCGAAGATCAATCTTCGAAAATACCCTTGCACCTCTCATCTGACCAAATAAATCCTTAATGCGGGGTAACGGGTACTTTTTCTTCACAGTGACATCATTAAGAGTCCTATAATCCACGCAAATCCCTTGTGATCCTTCTTTCTTCTGTACAAATAGAACCGGTGCTCCACAAGGTGAAGAATCCGAACGAATGTACCCAGCCTCTTGTAATTCCATTAATTGCTTCTTAAGTTCCTTTAGCTCTTCTACGGACATCATGTATGGCCATTTAGAAATAGGGGCAGTCTTAGGTAAGGGATTAATGACGAACTCAACTTCTCTATCCGGTGGCATCCCTGGTAACTCCTCTGGAAAGACATCCGGAAAATCTCTAACCACCCGGATGTTGTCACCAACAAACTCCTCAGGCATAAAGAACATTGCACGCATGGATGAGGAGGTTACTGCAATATTAACTTGAAATCTTTCTCCTTTGGTGGTAGTGAGTTCTACGGTACCTCTACCACATGCTATAACGGCCTTTGCCTTTCTTAGCCATGACATACCAAGGATCACGTCTATAGTGCTCTCTTCTAACATATAAGAGTAGCCCATCTAGGTTAGAAACACAGGGTAAGAAAGGAAGGATTGCAGACAAGGCGAGCATTTACGAGGAATGTTACTGCGGAGGATTTATTAGCTAAGTAGATTAGTGTGTCACCTACTAAAGTTAATTCATTACCTTATAGTGGTACATGCTAAGATGCCCGACCATAATGTTTCAATCAATCAAAGAAGCAAATCAAGCAGTTATCATCAGAACAATCAACCAACATTTTTTAGAGAATAGAGAAAATAGTTTTAATTTTGTCTTAGGTCTCCTATCTCTGAAAGAGTTTATAAATGTAGGATTCCAAGGTGTGAAATCCATCGTGTCTTAGAGTAGAGAAGATAAGAATAATCAGAGTGGAACATTAGAAGGTGAGACAGGATCAAGATAAGTATAGAAAGAATTAGAGTGAGATAAGTATAGAATGAATCAGAGTAAGATAAGTAGGTAAGGGTTTGTCCATTTCTATCTAAGTTTCGTCCTACATTCAACATTTCCTCTGATACCACTTCTGTAACACCCGGGCTTTAAGGAACAAAGCCGGGTGCATCTCATACATGCGCCAAAGAAGACAACATATATAATAACAGAGTGTATAGAGATAAATGTCATAAAACATCAGAGTATTTATTACATAGCGGAAGACTTATTACAAAATAAAATAATGAATATAAAACGAACTAAGGATCGTCGGCGCAAATGTCGACTGAGAAACGCCACCTAGATTAGATCATACTCCTCGCCTTGTGGCTCCTCCTGAACCACCTGTTCTTCTCCTGTGGGGGGGGTGTGAGACAGCAAGAGTGAGCTCACATACGTTCATAGCTCAACAAGTCGTGGGGAATAATGTGGCATGAACTCACCAAAGGTGGGAGTTCATGAAGTGTAAGGCTGATCAATGAAATAAAGGCTGAAGCTGAGCATTGCTTTTATAAGTTGGTCAAAATTTTATTAGCAGTTACTAAGTGTAAGTGAATACCAAACCATAGTAATAACAAATAAAAGTAATAATAAAATAATCCCAAATGCAATGAAATGACAGGTTAAGTTTAAGTTCCATATATTAATCATGTGAGTGTCCGAGCCGCTCTTGACCGTGAGCACGGCTAGTATACCAGTTTTACACTCTGCAGAGGTTACGCATCTTTACCCACAAGTCGTGTTACCCATTTGCCACGGAGTTGATTAGACTCCATACACCTCTACCTAGGAAGCGAGGCAGGGTACCACTACGAGGCCTTTACAAAGTTCCACTAGCTTTAGACTACCCGCTACAGTTTATAGGAAGCTCCAGTGCAGGGTTCTTGTCTGACCGCCATCGCAGCAAAATCAACCCAAGGACCTCCCTACACTGACCACTCCCCTACTGCCCTTGCCCCTTTCGGGTAAGGTAGCCCTCCACTAGCTTTCCTAGTTAATCAGCCAAGGGCGTCCCATTAAACCCTTGTGGTAGCACTGTTTTCTCGGGTGGTTCTCCATGTTCCCATTAACATAATGATCTTAACATGAACATTGAAGAATAAAATAGATAACAATAAATAGTATAACAATGAGTGATGAATATCTCTATACCCAAATCCACATAAAGCAATAGCCTGTACTACCCAAAACTTTAGTAGTAAAACCAGTGGTGAAACAAGGTATAAAGATAGTCAAATCTAGGGTATCCTATTGGGTCCCAGCAAAATTATCCTATGCAGATCATTATGAATAATAAGAACATGAATGGGTAAAAGAAGTGATCAAGGGCACAACTTGCCTTCAACGAGCTCCTGCTCAGCTATCTCAACTTGTTGAACCCCAGATTCCACAGTGGCTTGCTCGTCTACTCGCATCAACACAATACATACATAGCATAGCATAAATTAACATCACATCAAACATGCAAATGGAATATACAGTAATAAACTAGACATTAAAATAAGATCACAGGAACTGGAATCATTAAATTTGGAGTTATAGATCTTAAGTTATGGATTTTCTAATGTTTTATGCATTTAATATGGGATTAAGTGAGAAATAAATTTAAATGTGTATTTCATGTAAAAACAGTGGTACTATTTGATAGAGAATACTATTACCAAATTATAGGAACTGGAATGGTCCAATTTGGAGCTCATATGCATTTACTATGAATTAAACAAGTTTTAACATTTATTTATGCACTAAAAATTGATTTCTGATATTAATTTCTGATTTTCAAAGTTCTCTGGATTGGGCCTCAAATACTAGGAAGCGCAGGGGCAAAACCGAAGTTGTCCCAAGACACAGATCACTGGCGCATGGAGTGCGGGTTTATTCCTAAGAAACCCAGGGACTCTTTAGCAAGATTACCGAGCCGAAGGGGTATCCTGGATTGCCAGCCATCCGATCAACAATCGAGGGCTCGGATTAAATCGTGGGTGGTCATGAAGTCGTCATCCCCCGACCCAATCCTAGCCGCCCGATCCTAAATCTACGGGTGAGATTTTAAGTGGGCGAGATTGACTAGGGACCGCTCGATCCAAACCCACGGCCCGGATCCATTCCTCGAAGCGGTACGTAGTCGTCTAATCCTGGCCGTTAGTTACGCGATCGACGAACAGGGGTCATCTCCTTTCTCACGCACTAAAACACGGCGGCGCTCTGCTCCCCAACGGCGGAGAGGCCACCGGTGAAGACGATTTCCGGCCCTGCTGCCCCCCCCCCCCCAATCCAATCTAAATCTCGCTATGCGTTGCAAACCAAAAGCTGAACTGAGCCATGGCCAACTTACCACAGATACGGCGAGGTCGTGGGCACAGCGATGACGGCGGACGCGGTCACTGATGACCAACTTCGGCCAGAAATTGACGGAGTTCCGCCGACGCCTTGAAGTGTATCCGAACGCAATTCCCGCCGCAAGCACCGAGCGAAGGTAGATGAGCAGAATCACGACGACGGCAAGAATAGCCGCGGCGGCATCCACTCCTCTCTCTCCTCTCACTTTCTCACCGGCGGGACTCGGAGGGCTCGGCGTCACGGCACCAGACGTGGACTGAGGCGAGGTTCCGATGCACGTCGGGGCTCGATTTTATTCCCAAAACCGCGCCAACCACCCGACCAAAATCCATGGAGATCCCCTGACTGTTTCCGTTAGCGCGGCCCGCTTCAACAGCCGAGTTTCGCGGACGCGTAGCCAGCAAGCTCGACGGGGTTTGTTCAGATCCACCCACAGGGAAGAAGGAACGGCTGACAGCACGGTCCCGTCTGTCAGTGTCCGGGAGCGGAACAACGAGCCCGAGCTTCCTGGCTGATGCGCGCACACATACGGTGGCTGACGAGCGGGACCCAATGTCATCCACCCGAGCAGCATGGTGGCTAGGGTTGGCGGGTGCAAGCGCTGGTGGGCTGGTTGGATGGTTGTTGGGCCGCACGGCTGAGAGAGAAATGGGCCGACTGAAGAACAATCGGCCCAGTCGCGGCCAGATTGGTTTATTTCCTTTTCTGTTTTTAGTTTTCCTTTGTATTATTCTCCAATTTCTAGAATTGTAGATTAGGTCTCAATTCACAACATTATCATAATTATATTTTTATTGATATTACCATTGTTTATAAATGCACAATCCAATAAACTCCAGCATGTTGCACAAGTTGTTCATGTCTCATTTGTTTACTCATTCTTAATTATAGTTATTCTCTTGTTGTAATGAATATATGAAACACAAATAAGGAGATCGGCTATATTATCATTGTATACATTTTGGGTATTACAGTTGTCTATATATCCACTGAGTGTGTCGATTAGGAGGCAAATCAATTCCACCACCCCTCCTGGTATTGACCATCTGAGTTAGATACATATGGTAAGAGAGAGTAGTAGACAAGGCAGTAATTATGAATCGTGTTACTTTGGGGGATTTACTAGCTAAGCAGATTAATATTTTACCTACCATAGCTAATTCATTACCTTATGGTGGCACATGCTGAGATGTCCATATATAATATTTCAATCAATCAAAGAAGCAAATCAGACATTTATCATCAGAACAATCAAACAACATTTTTAAATATAGAAAATAGTTTTGGTTTGGTCTTAGGCCTCCTATCCCTTAAAAATGTCATACTTGTAGGATTCCAAAGTGTGAAATCCATCTTGTCTTATATTAGAAAAGGTAAGAATGATCAGAGTAGAACAGTAGAAGGTGAAACATGATCAAGATAAGTATAGAAAGAATCAGAGTAAGGTAAGTAGGCAAGGGTTGTCCATTTCTATCTAGGTTTCGTCCTACAGTCAACATTTCCTCTGATACCACTTCTGTCACACCCGGATTTAAGGAACAAAGTCGGGTGCATCTCATACATGCGCCAAAGAAGACAGCATATATAATAACAGAGTGTATAGAGATAAATGTCACAATAAAATTAGAGTACTTACTACATAGCGGAAGTCTTAAAAAAATAAAATATGAATATCGCAGGAACTAAAATTTATCCTTGGCGCCAGAAAGCTGACTGGGAGACGCCACCTAGATCAAGTCGAAAGCCTCGATGCTAGGCGGCTCCTCTTCGACCACCTGCTCTTCTCCTGTGGGGGGGTGTGAGACAGCAAGAGTGAGCTCACATATGTTCATCGCTCAACAAGTTGTGGGGAATAATGTGGCATGAACTCACCAAAGGTGGGAGTTCATGTGAAGTGTAAGGCTAATCAATGAAATAAAGGTTGAAGCTGAGCATTGCTTTTATAAGTTGGTCAAAATTTTATTAGCAGTTACTAAGTGTAAGTAAGTACCAAACCTTAGAAGTAATAAGTAAAAGTAATAATAAAATAGTCCCAAATGCAATGATATGACAAATTAAGTTTAAGTTCTATAAATTAATCATGTGAGTGTCCGAGCCGCTCATGACTGTGAGCACGGCTAGTATACCAGTTTTACAATCTGCAGAGGTTGCGCATCTTTACCCACAAGTCGTGTTACCCATTTTCCACGGAGTTGATCAGACCCCATACACCTCTACCAAGGAAGCGAGGCAGGGTACCACTACGAGGCCTTTACAAAGTTCCACTAGCTTCAGACTACCCGCTACAGTTTATAGGAAGCTCCAGTGCAAGAATCCCTCGCCTGACCGCCATCGCAGCAAAATCAACCCAAGGACCTCCCTACACTGACCACTCCCCTACTGCCCTTGCCCCTTTCGGGTAAGGTAGCCATCCACTAGCTTTCCTAGTTAATCAGTCAAGGGCGTCCCATTAAACCCTTGTGGTAGCACTGTTTTCCCGGGTGGTTCTCCATGTTCCCATTAACATAATGATCTTATCATGAACAGAAAATAATGAACAGATAATAACAAGTTTAAAAATGAGTGATGAATATCTCTATACCCAAAGCCACATAAACCAATAGCATGTACTACCCAAAAACTTAGTAGTAAAACCAGTGGTGAAACAAGACATAAAGATAGTCAAAATCTAGGGTATCCTATTGGGTCCCATCAAAATTAACCTATGCAGATCATTATGATTAACAAGAACATGAATGGGTAAAAGAAGTGATCAGGGGCACAACTTGCCTTCCACGAGCTCCTGCTCAGCAGTCTCTACCAACTGAACCTCAGAATCCTCTGTAGCTTGCTCATCTACTCGCATCAATACAATACATACATGGTATAGCAAAAATTAACATCACACCAAACATGTAAATAAAATACACAGTAATAATCTAGACACTAAAATGAGATCATAGGAACTGGAATTATTAATTTTGGAGTTATATATTTTAAGTTATGAATTTCCAAAGATTTTATGCATTTAATATAGGGTTAAGTGAGAAATAAATTTTAATATGTATTTCATGTAAAAACAGTGGTACAAATGGATAGACAATAATATTATGAAAATTTAGGAACTGGAATGGACCAATTTGGAGTTCATATGCTTTTTCTACAAATTAAACAAGTTTCTGCATTTAAATATGTACTAAAAACTATTTTCTAAATGACTTTCCTGGTTTTATTAATTATCTGGACTAGGCCTCAATTACAGAAATGTGCAGGGGCTTCCACGGGAAAATGTCCTAAGACTCAGGCTAACACTGCCACGGACCGTGGGTTGTTTGTGTAATTCTGCGGGGGGTTTTCTGTAAAACGCGCAACCGAAGGGGTACGGTGCATTATGGGCCACTGGATCACGATCTGATGGCCCCCGATTTTAAAATGTCGTGATCTGTTCTGGTGCGCACGATCTGAGATCTGTGGTCGAGGTTTAACGAAGATGTGCCCCAACCCCAGCCCTCCGATCAAATCGAACGATCCACGCTACCCTGTCTGAAACGGTGCTCTCCATCAGATCTGAGCCGCCCAACTCACATCCAACGGCGTAGCGCAAAACGACCTACCGTCCAGCTGCATCTAATCGACGCCGTTCGATCCTGGACGAACGGACAGGAGGCTCTCTCCCTCGCCTAATTCCCCAACACGCGGTGGCCAGGTCTCCACACGGCGGCGCCAATCCCCAACCTCGCCGATGCAGTGGATACGTGCACAGGGTGCACCAAACCACGACTGAACAAGCGCAAGAGGAAGGACGAACTAGCGCGAAAATACGAAGGTAGTATTTACCGGTGATTGAGAGGCCGAGCGTAGTCGTTCGTGGCACGGTGCGGGTTCGCTGAATCCGCTCGGTTCTGGCGAGCAATTCCAAGCACCACAGGTGTCAACTTCACCCGACGAGGCCCTGGGCATCCCCCAAGAGACACAGGGAGGACCCCTGGCCAGCAGCCGAGGGCACAACGACGATGTGAGCCGAGCTAACCCGCGGCGGCGCACAACTTTTCTCCTCCACCTGCCCCGGCTGTTGGCGGCGCTCGGCGATTCTCTTGGCTAAGGGAAGTGGTTTCCTGCTGAACCTGCTCGGGGAAGGCGTCGCGACTGTAGTTCTTATGGGGAGGAAAAGGAGGAGTTGAGTCTACAGGTTCGTGCGCGGCAGGTACAGGGAGGCTGTTGCAGTTGGAGATCGGCAGAAGCGCCGCGCGTATCACGGAGACGACGACCGGGAGGCGTGGGGCCCACTGCGCAGCGTGATAGCTTGGTCGCGCAGCGGTTGCGGGGAGCGGCTGACGATAGGGTCCCGCCCGCCAGCGAGCCGGGGTGTGCGATGGGCCAGCGAGCGCGAGAACGTAGTTGGGCCGCGCGAAGCAAGGAGTTGGTTCGAAGTTGGGCCGAATAGGGGGGGTCGGTCAGCCCATGTTGTGTTTAGTCTTTTCTTTTTCTCTCTTTTCCTTTTCTCTATTTCCCAATTCATTTACAATTCAGATTTAAATTCAAATATTGTGCCAAATTATCTTCAAATCATATTAGGATATTAGAAGTATCAACTTTAGAAACATAATTATATATATAAATATATTATTTGCATTTTTCATATCCTTTCTTTTCTTCTCCTTTTTCTTCAAATCCTCTTCTCGTTATTTTTTTATTCATATCATTATTGTTTTTAAAATGCACAAACAAAATCCAATATGATGCAATGATTTATTTGTGTCTTGGTAATGAATGATTTACTCATTTTTAGACATGAGTAGCCACATGCGATGATAAATGGAGATTCACACATATTCAAAGGAAACAATTCCTCCTTTTACTCTCCCTTACAATTTGGATATTACATTAGGGCTATAAAAGGGATCCCTAGGCGCATGGAGGAGTCACCCAAGCTTACAAGAAAGATCCTAAGACTCCAAGACTCCATTCTCACGCATTCGATTCTTTGAGATAGTGACTTGAGCTCCATTTGAGTTGAGAACTCCTTGCGTTGTGTTTTGAGCTCGAGTTGTGACTTGTGTGCGTGATTGTGCTCTCATTTTGAGTCTTGTGTGTGTTGCTCTCCCCTCCCTTACTTTCGTGCTTCTTTGTGATCATCAATTGTAAGGGCAAGAGGCTCCAAGTTGTGGAGATTCCTCGTAAACGGGAGAAAGTATAAGAAAGAAGAACACCGTGGTATTCAAGTTGATCATTAGATCACTTGAAAGGGGTTGAGTGCAACCCTCGTCCATTGGGACGCCACAACGTGGAAGTAGGCAAGTGTTACTTGGCCGAACCACGGGATAAACTCGCATGTCTCTTGTGATTGCTTTTCTGTGATTACTTGTGTGTTCGCAAGAGCTCGCTACTTAGCCGTACTAACACTTAACCAAGTTTTGTGGCTACTAGTATTTGATTTTTACAGGATCACCTATTCACCCCCTCTAGGTGCTCTCACATATTAACGATACTATATATATTATGAGCAACATTGAAAACTAATAATCGAAAAAGTACAACCCAATATACAAAACGAATCAGTTAGACATCATACCTTGGTCTATGAAGTGTCGCAACTCGAAACTTTGAATACAGCAACTTTTGACGAAGTTTTGAAATGAGAGGCGATGAGCTCTTCTCGGCCAGCAGCGCGGCCATTTTATAGGCCTCCGTAGCTCGGCGCCAAGATCTGTGGCGCCGTGTCGATGCTAGGTCAGCCCTAGGCGCATGGAGCCGTTAGTGTCATGTCACAGCTCGGCGCCATAGCCTATGGCGCCGAGCTGTGTTACCTCGGTGCCACAGGCTGTGGCACCCAGTATCAAGTTCAAAATTGCATATAAAATTTTGGGGGTCTAAACATAAATATTTTTGAAAATAGGGCTAAAAACAAAAAAAAATCAGGCACTGGAGCAGTCCAAGTGCAAGAGCTAACTCCTAACTAGAAGCCACAATACGCCTTCAGCCCACTACCGCTTCCATGGGCCAAACTAGTAGTAGGGCTAAGGCCCACTAAGCCATTTGTGAATTACGGTATCACCTCTCGTCCAAACTTCAGTGCCTGGCCACCCTCCGACCTCCAACGCTAGTCCTGATCTGTGACTCTTGTAGTCGGTATGGGCTCTGGACATGTATCATCTTATTACTTTATTAGTCAGCACATTAATTTAGGGTAACGAAATTATATAGTAGTCAGCCTGAAAAACATTAATTTAGGGTAAACCTTCTTGACCTTTAGATATGGAATGGTGGGAGCAATCATCTTATTAGTCATCTTATTAGGGTAAATAATTTGCTGGATGATCCAAAAAGGCTCTTAAACGGGACCTTAATATTGTTTTTAGATAATGAAACGGGACCCTTAATATGGTTTATCTTCCGCACAAAACTGTCATACACCTTTTTTATCATGCTTCGTTAGACTTCAGATAAGTCTCTCTCTCTCTCTTTTATTTAGGCCTTATTCTCAACTTGATTGTGAGATTTTGGTGTAAAATTAAATAAAAATTAGAAACTGTTTAGCTAATAATAAAATAAAATTGTAGAATAAGATTTTGAAAAATGAGGCATGAAAAGGAAGGATATGCGTGCCTATGCGCCGCTTCAATCGGGCGAATGGATAATTCCATTCTAGCTCCAGCGGTGGTGTCGTACTCGTGTCGTGACGTGTCCTCAGCTCTCGATGTCGCCGTCGCCTTCTGCCACCTTCGCCCGCGTTCTAGACTCCTCCCGCGTTCCTCCACCGCGCACCTCAGCTCCCCCCCTATAAATCTCTCTCCGGCCACGCCGTCGTGTCATCAGAACCGATCCTTACAGAGAGAGACACACCCAGCGCGCGAGAAATCTACATCGATCATCACCAGCGAGCCAGCCGGCCGAGCAGCACCGATGGCGGCGTACATGCGCGTGACGCACCGCGACGAGGAAGGCAAGAAGGTGACGGAGAAGATGCCGGTCCCGGAGACGCGGCGCCCGGACACGGCCAAGCACTTCGAGCGCAAGCTGGAGGAGCAGGGCCTCCACCGCTTCGAGCGGCACCCGGCGAACGCGCCCCGCGGCGTGGGCATCGGCACCCCGCCGCCTAAGTCCGGGCGCGGCGGCAAGTACACCTGGGAGGGCCCCGGCGGCCTCGTCGAGGACCAGCTCGACCCGGCGCCGCCCGCCATCGACCCCAATGACCCCAACTACGAGGAGGCGGAGGAGGGAGGGGAGGACGACGAGGCGGCCAGGGAGGTGGTCGTCGGGGAGGTGGAGGTCGCTAAGGTCGCCGAGAGCAGGGACGGCGTCGCCAGGGTCGACGTCGCGCCGGCCCTCCTGCTCCAGGACCAGAAGCAGTAAAAGGACTGTCTTTTCTGGATACGTCTAGACTCTAGAGTCGGTGTGTGTCAGTGTGTTCGAGTTTGTTCGGTGCAGAGAGTGCACGTCAACTTCGCTTTAATTAATCTGCTTTTGTTAATATTTCTACTGATGAGTAATATGTACCAGTGGTTGATAATTGGATGGACCTTGCTCTCAGCTTAACCTGTAAAGTTTCTTCTCTGAAGAGAACTCCTGCACACAGCTACTGATTGGGGGCACATCCCTAAAGATCTTGTGGTTTCTAACAAATTCTAGTTGGTAATCTTGGGACTTGTTCTAGTTCCACAAGATCACAAGCTAGCTTTAGAGCTGAAGGCTAATAAATTATTATTTGTGTTGCTTCAGCTAATTAGCTAATGAACTAATTATTAGCTGTAAACTAATTGTAGCTAAAGATTAGTTAAGGTATTAGCTAATAATTAGTTGCCAACAATTAATTTTTGGTACTTAATATTAACTATCATTTTTAGGGGTGTTTTGAATGCACATAATACTTGGCTTCCTCAAATTTGGCTTCATTTTATTGCTCAGAGCTCATATGATGTGTGACATGTTGTAACTTAGTTTAGTTGTCCTCGTGACTTTGTATCGATCTTTGAAATGAAAACATTAAATTGAGCGAACAAAGTGGTTGTCTTCTAGTGGGCATCGAGCTAGCCTACCTAACCTGATTTCTTAACCGCGCTTATTGAGCTGATCGGCCTGACAAACAACTCGCCATGCTGTTTCTGAACTATCGATCAGACTTCAGTTCAGACACGATGCCTGGCGGCTGTGCTGTCGTACTTGACCCGATACCGTACCGGACCAGTGCCAGGCCGTCCCAATGACAAATTGACAATCTACTACCATCGTCTCTGTCACTGGGCCTTTTTAACATGTCTCGTCGATGTTCGATTTAAACGGCCCGCCCCCCCCCCCCCAACAGCCCAGGTGCTTGCTCGAATCAGGCCCATAACTTGGCATGCAAGTTACTACTGTTGTGCCCGAGCTCCCGGACAGAGGCGAGCCGCGGCGCCGGCGGCGAGGGGAGCGGAGAAAGCGAGGCCGTCGTGGGCTCGTGGCGTTGAGGGCGGACACGACAGTAACTTGCATGCCAAATGGCCACCAGGACACGCGCAAAAGGACGTGTGGCAGTGCAGCACAGAGGAGCGCGACACGTGGTGGAGCGCCGGCGTGCAGGTGCGAGCTCGGACAGAGGAGCCATGCCGCAGTTTCTCCCGCAGTCTAATCTGTTATTAGGGTTCAGAATTTAGCCGCCCTCCAAACCACACAGTTTTGACACCCTCTATCTCCAGTATTTCTGCAGAAACTTTAAATTTCCCAGACATAGAACTTGTAGAGGGATCAAAAGGGAAACGGTTTTCGTAACAGCACATTGCAGTTTTTTCTTTCTCTCTCTCTTCTACAATTCCCAGTCGATCTCTGCATTGCAGACTGAACAGAACCTGCAGTCGATCTATTTGGCGAAACCTTCTTCCAGTTTCCAGTCTCTGCACGCGAACTGGAACGAGCCTGTCAGTTTAATACAACACCGTGAGAAGAACTCTGGAGTTCTATCTCATAAGTACATTGTGGGAAGAAAAAAAAAACGTGAATGCGTCCCTCGAGGCCCTTTCCTTAGCTTGGGAGAACTCTGAAGTGCCGCATGTTCATAGGACGGCGGCCTCTATTATTATTATTATTAATTTTCTGTGTGTGAATTTTGTCAAAGGAGCCATGTCAGTCATCAGGGACCTGACCTGACCTCCCTTTAGCCCCCCTCCGGCTTCCTTTTGTCGAAAGGCAAGCTGAAAAGATGCCTACGCTACACTACACTACACTGATAGATCTCGGTCGGGACCTTTAAAAAAAAGGTGCGTCGTCAATCGCGATGTCAAAGACACAGCTTGATTGAATCAAGTTCTTTTTTCACATCTTATCTTTACAGCCAGCCACGAGCCACTAGCGCGTCTCTCCGGATGTCAACTCAACGGATTCTTCAGCAGCTGAGCCTGAGCTGACTGCTGCCGAGCGAGTACGTAGCAACTAAAGGGGACGATGTGAGCTGTGAGCTGTGAGCCTTCAGTGCACCTTCCAGCGACTTTTGCCAAGGCAGGCAAAAGCCGGCCTGCTGGCTGCTGGTCCTGAAAGCTTGGCCGGCGGCGAGCGGAAGGGGACGTACGGCTGGCTAGCTGTGGACGCTCATGGGTTGTTGGCAGATCTCTTGCTGGTGGGTGGTGGCTCGGCCGGGACCAGGACCATTCTCTGGTTGGATGCTGTGTGCAGCAAATGGCACGTCGACAGTCCAGCGAGGAACACGTGTACGTGACTAGCTCGATCGACAGCGATGCCGGCCTGCGGCGTTCTCGATCTCTCTCTGAAACCACAGCACGCAGCAGCCACCTTTATTATTTCGTCCCCGTCGTTTCTGTGCTGTCCAGTACGTCCAGTGTGCTGGAACTGGACTGAAATGTTCGTTCTCATCTTCTTCTTGAGTTCTGGAGAGCGGAGAGAGCAGCAGCGAACGCGCGCCGAGCAGCCCCGTCGTACGTCGTGCATGCGCGCTTGAGGCTGAAGCCAAAAAAAAAAATGCTCGCGCCGTGCATGCATGCTCGGGGACCTTCGCGCCGCCGATGGAACGTTTTGTCTAGTGCGTCGACACCTTTGGACTTTTTGGTTGTTGTAGCAGCATGGGCACATGCGAGCTTATCTCCCTCCCTGTAAATTAAGGCCTGTGTCCGTCCGGCCTGCTCCTTACACAAGTCTGCCTTTCAGCAGCAGCAGCAGCAAGTGTATTTTACTAGTGTTCATCTCATCTGCAAGCTAAGCGAGCTAGCTACCTTTCAGCAGGTACACGGAAGGCGGGACGAGAGAATCACATATTAGATGTAGTAGAGCATATCTTGGCAAGGCTGCCATCACGCCCATCCAAGATAGATCCCCTCGGCGGCTCCATGATTCTGAAAAGGCACAGGGCGGGGGGCTAAGCTCCATGGACAATCTGCCTAGTAGTAATCATGGTCCAAACATGCTCAGCTTTCTTATTTTAAATGAGGAGCACTGTGCCCCACACGCAGTAGCTAGGGATAATGAATGATGGACGATGAGCAGAGCACCCACCCACCCATGACGCCAATCGCGTCACAGGCACGCGAGGATAGAGATAGACTAAGCCCTCGTTTGTTTCAGCTTTTTAGAGCTTCTGGCCACCAAAAGCTGCTGCGGACTACCAAACGCTCAGCTTTTCAGTCAGCTTCTATAAAATTCGTTTGGATAAAAACCATTCAAAATCAACATAAACACATAATCGGTTGAGTCGTTGCAATAGTAGGAATCCGTCACTTTCTAGATCCTGAATCTTATGGACACCTTTATCTTCCTCCGCACGTAATCCTAATGATACTCAGATTCTCTATACAGCCAGATTCTCCCCACAGCCAGATTCTCAGAAAAGCTGGTCAGAAAAAAGCTGAACCAAACAGGCCCTAAGTGAGCGTGTCCACCCACCACCGTCGCTCTCAGCAATCAGCGTGCTAAATTAAGAAGCACGTACGCCATTTATTATTTTTTTCTCCCACCGTGCACTACTGTGCACCTACCCATTGCTTGTTAGGATTTATGGGCTTGGCCCAATTAATAAATTCAAATAAATTCCAGGAAAATCTCAAAAGCTCATACAAGTGGATGGCTAAAGGATGGGTGGAACCAATAGCACCATATTGCTAGCTCTACTGGAGTAGAGCTAGCTTAAATATGTAAGCCACACTCACTCACCAAGTCATGTATGAGAGGAGAGAGTGTGGAGAGCCACACGCACGCGCTCGCTCGCCTGGCCGGGGCGGGCCGGGACCGAAGGGCGTGGGCGCACGACATATGCGTGAATGGTCCGCCGAAATCCGGCCCCTCGCCTTGCGGGGGTGCGGCTACCTTTTGCCGTTCGAATCGCTATAAAATCTCAACTGATTGCGAGATTTTCATGGGCGGATAAGACCAGGGGTCGCGGACTCAGCCCTATAAAAGGAGCCCGGCAGCCAGCCTCCAAATCATCCCAATTCGCTTTCGCCTCTCTTCATAGCTGAGCCGCCTTCCAGTTCTCTTCATCCCGATCGTAGAGGTGCATCTGCGATTAGGAGAGCAGGTCTCCGGAACCCTTCACCTTCTAGATCCTGCACTAGGAGAGGCCGAATAAGGTTTTTGGGAAGCGTCTTTACGCGACTGCTCGTGATCTGACTGACCTCGTCGACCCTGCTGATTTCGCTACTTCGACGTCGTCTACCCTGCTGATTCCGGCGCGCGCCATCTATCAGTATGTCTAATCAGTACGCATCATCTGATTTGACTTTTTACTTCAATGCTTGTGATTTTGTCATAATTCATATTCGGAATTTAATCTGGAATTTGTCTAATTATTCAACAATCCAAAAACCTTATTGTAGACATTTTCCTAGTTTTTCTATGGCTGCTTTTGCCGATGCACTCAAGCCAGAAAAGTTCAATGGTATGCACTTTAAGAGATGGCAAGTCAAGGCCACGCTCTGGCTTACTGCTATGAATGTCTTTCATGTTAGTAAAGGCAGACCTGAGGGTCCACTGACTCCTGAACAGGAGAAAGAGTATGACCATGCCAATACTATCTGTCGGTGTTTCGAAACCCGGGGCGGGTCCCTGGACCGATGAGTGAATTGTCGCCGCGTGCCCCAGCCCAGATGGGTCGACGCGAGGCGGAACGTGAAGGGGGAAAGGAAGCAGTCGGAGGGAGGCAGGCGTGAGAGAGTGAATCCCGCGGCCTTCGTGTTAGCCCCGCGCCTGAGTCGGGTGCGCTTGCAGTAGGGGGATATGATAGTCGCCTAGAGGGGGGGTGAATAGGGCGAAACTGAAATTTACAAAAATAATCACAACTACAAGCCGGGTTAGCGTTAGTAATAACGAAACGAGTCCGCGAGAGAGGGTGCAAAACAAATCGCAAGCAAATAAGAGTGTGACACAAGGATTTGTTTTACCGAGGTTCGGTTCTCGCAAACCTACTCCCCGTTGAGGAGGCCACAAAGGCCGGGTCTCTTTCAACCCTTCCCTCTCTCAAACGATCCCACGGATCGAGTGAGCTTTCTCTTCTTCTCAATCAACCGGGAACAAAACTTCCCCGCAAGGGCCACCACACAATTGGTGCCTCTTGCCTTGGTTACAATTGAGTGATGATCTCAAGAACAAATGAGAAAGAAAGAAAGCAATCCAAGCGCAAGAGCTCACAAGAACACGGCAAATCTCTCTCGCTAGTCACTAAGGGTTTGAGTGGAATTGGAGAGGATTTGATCTCTTTGTATGTGTCTAGAATTGAATGCCTAGCTCTTGTAAGTGGTTGAGAGTTGGAAAACTTGGATGGCAATGAATGTGGGGTGGTTGGGGTATTTATAGCCCCAACCACCAAAAGTGACCGTTGCTGGAACTCCTCTGTTCGATGGCGCACCGGACAGTCCGGTGCACACCGGACAGTCCGGTGCCCCTGCCACGTCACCAGTGCCGTTGGATTCTGACCGTTGGAGCTTCTGACTTGTGGGCCCTCCTGGGTGTCCGGTGCACACCGGACATGTACTGTTTGATGTCCGGTGCACCGGCATGGGCGTGCCTGACGACTGCGCGCGCTGCGCGCGCATTTAATGCACCGCAGGGAGCCGTTGGCGCCGCAGAGAGCCGTTGCTCCGCTGGTACACCGGACAGTCCGGTGCACACCGGACAGTCCGGTGAATTTTAGCGGAGTGGCTGCCGAGCGAACCCGAGGCTGACGAGTTCCGGAGGCCGCGTTTCCTTGGAGCACCGGACATGTCCGGTGCACACCGGACAGTCCGGTGAAATTTAGCGCGCCGGCTTCCGAGAATTCCCGAGGGCGAAGAGTTTGAGTCGAAGTCCTCTGGCCGCACCGGACATGTCCGGTGCACACCGGACAGTCCGGTGCCTCCAGCCAGAGGTGCCCTCGGTTGCCTTGCTGCTCCTTTGTTGAATCCAACACTTGGTCTTTTTATTGGCTAGATGTGAACCTTTTGCACCTGTATAACTTATGCACTAGAGCAAACTAGTTAGTCCAATATTTGTGTTGGGCAATTCAACCACCAAAATTATTTAGGAACTAGGTCTAAGCCTAATTCCCTTTCAATCTCCCCCTTTTTGGTGATTGATGCCAACACAAACCAAAGCAAATATAGAAGTGCATAATTGAACTAGTTTACATAATGTAAGTGCAAAGGTTGCTTGGAATTGAGCCAATATAAACTTATATGATGCGCATGGATGGTTTCTTTGTTTTTGACATATTGGACCATATTTGCACCATGAGTTTTGTTTTTGCAAATTCTTTTGTAAATTCTTTTCAAAGTATTTTTGCAAGATAGTCAAAGGTAAATGAAAAAGATTTTGCAAAGCATTTTCAAGATATGGAATTTTCTCCCCCTATTTCCAATGCTTTTCCTTTGACTAAGCAAAACTCCCCCTCAAATAAGGTCTCCTCTTAGTGTTCAAGAGGGTTTTAAGACATCAATTTTGAAAATACTCGTTACTCCCCTCTTAGAACACAAAGAGATACCAATTTTGAAATTTACCAATATAAAATTATCAATTTTATGAAATTAGGGGTGGTGGTGCGGTCCTTTTGCTTTGGGCTCATATTTTCTCCCCCTTTGGCATGAATCGCCAAAAACGGAATCATTAGAGCCCAATGAAGTACATTCTCCCCCTTTGGTCATGAAATACATGAGTGAAGGTTATACCAACGTTGGAGAGATGATGCGGAGCGACGGCGAAGGATGAGTAGTAGAACGGAGTGGAAGCCTTTGTCTTCGCCGAAGACTCCAATTCCCTTTCAATACACCTATGACTTGGTTGAAATACACTTGAAAACACATTAGTCATAGCATATATAAAAGAGACATGATCAAAGGTATATTTATGTGCTATGCGTGCAAGACTAGCAAAAGAAATTCCTAGAATCAAGAATATTAAGCTCATGCCTAAGTCGGGTAAAGGATTGTTCATCAAGCGGCTTGGTAAAGATATCGGCTAATTGATCTTTAGTGTTAATGTAAGAAATCTCGATATCCCCCTTTTGTTGGTGATCCCGAAGAAAATGATACCGAATGGCTATGTGCTTAGTGCGGCTGTGCTCGACGGGATTGTCGGCCATTTTGATTGCACTCTCATTGTCACATAGCAAAGGAACTTTGGTTAATTTGTAACCGTAGTCCCGCAGGGTTTGCCTCATCCAAAGTAATTGCGCGCAACAATGACCTGCGGCAATATACTCGGCTTCGGCGGTGGAAAGAGCGACCGAATTTTGCTTCTTTGAAGCCCAAGACACCAAGGATCTTCCCAAGAACTGGCAAGTCCCCGATGTGCTCTTTCTATTAATCCTACACCCCGCCCAATCGGCATCCGAATATCCAATCAAATCAAAAGTGGATCCCCGAGGGTACCAAAGCCCAAACTTAGGAGTAAAAGCCAAATATCTCAAGATTCGTTTTACGGCCGTAAGGTGTGATTCCTTAGGGTCGGCTTGGAATCTTGCACACATGCAAACGGAAAGCATAATGTCCGGTCGAGATGCACATAAATAAAGCAATGATCCAATCATCGACCGGTATACCTTTTGATCCACGGACTTACCTCCCGTGTCGAGGTCGAGATGCCCATTAGTTCCCATGGGTGTCTTGATGGGCTTGGCATCCTTCATTCCAAACTTGCTTAGGATATCTTGAGTATACTTCGTTTGGCTAATGAAGGTGCCCTCATGGAGTTGCTTGACTTGGAATCCTAGAAAATACTTCAACTCCCCCATCATCGACATCTCGAATTTCTGTGTCATGATCCTACTAAATTCTTCACATGTAGATTTGTTAGTAGACCCAAATATAATATCATCAACATAAATTTGGCATACGAACAAATCGTTGTCAAGAGTTTTAGTGAATAAAGTAGGATCGGCCTTGCCGACTTTGAAACCATTTGCAATAAGGAAATCTCTAAGGCATTCATACCATGCTCTTGGGGCTTGCTTGAGCCCATAAAGCGCCTTAGAGAGCCTATAAACATGATTAGGGTACTCACTGTCTTCAAAGCCGGGAGGTTGCTCAACATAGACCTCCTCCTTGATTGGTCCATTGAGGAAGGCACTCTTCACGTCCATTTGATAAAGCTTGAAGCCATGGTAAGTAGCATAGGCTAATAATATACGAATTGACTCAAGCCTAGCTACGGGTGCATAGGTTTCTCCAAAATCCAAACCTTCGACTTGTGAATACCCCTTGGCCACGAGTCGAGCTTTGTTCCTTGTCACCACACCATGCTCGTCTTGCTTGTTGCGGAAGACCCACTTGGTTCCTACAACATTTTGGTTAGGACGTGGAACTAAGTGCCATACCTCATTCCTTGTGAAATTGTTGAGCTCCTCTTGCATCGCCATCACCCAATCCGAATCTTGTAGTGCTTCCTCTACCCTGGTTGGCTCAATAGAGGAAACAAACGAGTAATGTTCACAAAAATGAGCAACACGAGATCGAGTAGTTACTCCCTTATGAATATCGCCAAGGATAGTGTCGACGGGGTGATCTCGTTGTATTGCTTGGTGGACTCTTGGGTGTGGCGGCCTTGGTTGTTCATCCTCCTTTTCTTCATCATTTGAATCTCCCCCTTGATCGTTGCCGTCATTTTGAGGTGGCTCATCTTCTTGATTTTCTTGTTCAACATCTTGAGCCTCATCCTCAACTTGAGTTGGTGGAGATGCTTGCATGGAGGAGGATGGTTGATCTTGTGCATTTGGAGGCTCTTCGGATTCCTTAGGACACACATCCCCGATGGACATGTTCCTTAGCGCTATGCATGGAGCCTGTTCTTCACCTACATCATCAAGATCAACTTGCTCTACTTGAGAGCCGTTAGTCTCATCAAACACAACGTCACAAGAAACTTCAACAAGTCCTGAAGACTTGTTAAAGACTCTATATGCCCTTGTGTTTGAGTCATATCCTAGTAAAAAGCCTTCTACAGTTTTAGGAGCAAATTTAGATTTTCTACCTCTTTTAACAAGTATAAAACATTTGCTACCAAAAACTCTAAAATATGAAATATTGGGCTTTTTACCGGTTAGGAGTTCATAAGATGTCTTCTTGAGGATTCGATGAAGATATAATCGGTTGATGGCGTAGCAGGCGGTGTTGACCGCCTCGGCCCAAAACCGATCCGGTGTCTTGTACTCATCAAGCATGGTTCTTGCCATGTCCAATAGAGTTCGATTCTTCCTCTCCACTACACCATTTTGTTGTGGAGTGTAGGGAGAAGAGAACTCATGCTTGATGCCCTCCTCCTCAAGAAAACCTTCAATTTGAGCATTCTTGAACTCCGTTCCATTGTCGCTTCTAATTTTCTTGATCCTTAAGCCGAACTCATTTTGAGCCCGTCTCAAGAATCCCTTTAAGGTCTCTTGGGTTTGTGATTTTTCCTGCAAAAAGAATACCCAAGTGAAGCGAGAATAGTCATCCACAATTACAAGGCAATACTTACTACCGCCGATGCTTATGTAAGCGATTGGGCCGAACAAATCCATGTGAAGGAGCTCCAGTGGCCTGTCGGTAGTCATGATATTTTTGTGTGGATGATGTATCCCAACTTGCTTCCCAGCTTGGCATGCGCTACAAATCCTGTCTTTCTCAAAATGAACATCGGTTAGTCCCAAAATATGTTCTCCCTTTAGAAGCTTGTGAAGATTCTTCATTCCAACATGGGCTAGTCGGCGGTGCCAGAGTCAACCCAAGTTAGTCTTAGCAATCAAGCAAGTGTCGAGTTCAGCTCTATTAAAATCTACTAAGTATAGCTGACCCTCTAACACTCCCTTAAAAGCTATTGAATCATCACTTCTTCTAAAGACAGTAACACCTGTATCAGTAAAAAGACAGTTGTAGCCCATTTGACATAATTGGGATACGGAAAGCAAGTTGTAATCTAATGAATCTACAAGAAAAACATTGGAAATAGAATGGTCAGGAGATATAGCAATTTTACCCAAACCTTTGACCAAACCTTGATTTCCATCCCCGAATGTGATAGCTCGTTGGGGATCTTGGTTTTTCTCATATGAGGAGAACATCCTTTTCTCCCCGGTCATGTGGTTTGTGCACCCGCTGTCGAGTATCCAACTTGTGCCCCCGGATGCATAAACCTACAAAACAAGTTTAGTTCTTTGTTTTAGGTACCCAAACGGTTTTGGGTCCTTTGGCATTAGATACAAGAACTTTGGGTACCCAAACACAAGTCTTGGAGCCCTTGTGTTTGCCCCCAACAATTTTGGCAACTACCTTGCCGGATTTGCTAGTCAAAACATAAGATGCATCAAAAGTTTTAAATGAAATGGCATGATCATTTGATGCATTAGTAGTTTTCTTTCTAGGCAACTTGGCATGGGTTGGTTGCCTAGATCTAGATGTCTCACCCTTATACATAAAAGCATAATTAGGGCCAGAGTGAGACTTCCTAGAATGAATTTTCTTAATTTTACTCTCAGGATACCCGGCAGGGTACAAAATGTAACCCTCGTTATCCTGAGGCATGGGAGCCTTGCCCTTAACAAAGTTAGACAAGTTCTTAGGAGGGGCATTAATTTTGACATTGTCTCCCCTTTGGAAGCCAATGCCATCCTTAATGCCCGGGCGTCTCCCATTATAGAGCATGCTTCTAGCAAGTTTAAATTTTTCATTTTCTAAGTCATGCTCTCTAATCTTAGCATTAAGTTGTGCTATATGATCATTTTGTTTCTTAATTAAAGCTAGGTGATCATGGATAGCATCAACATTAATATCTCTACATCTAGTACAAATGGAAATATGCTCAACATTAGATGTAGAGGGTTTGCAAGATTTTAGTTCAACAACCTTAGCATGCAACAAATCATTTTTAGCTCTAAGGTCGGAAATAGTAGCATTGCAAACATCAAAATCCTTAGCCTTAGCAATTAATTTCTCATTCTCATTTCTAAGGCTAGCGATGGAAGCATTCAATTCATCAATCCTAGCAAGCAAATCAACATCATCATTTCTAGGATCAATGCAAACATGAGAATCAACCTTAGCTAACAAATTTGCATTTTCATTCCTAAGGTTGTCTAAAGTCTCATGGCAAATACTTAGCTCACTAGACAATTTTTCACATTTTTCTCTTTCTAGAGCATAAGCATTTTTAACCTTAACATGTTTTTTGTTTTCCTTGATTAGGAAGTCCTCTTGGGAGTCCAAGAGATCATCCTTTTCATGGATGGCACTAATCAATTCATTTAATTTTTCTTTTTGTTCCATGTTAAGGTTGGCAAAAAGAATACGCAAATTATCCTCTTCATTTTTATCATCATCCTCATCACTAGATGTTTCATATTTAGTGGAGGACTTTGATTTTACCTTCTTTTTGCCGTCCTTGGCCATGAGGCACTTGTGGCCGACGTTGGGGAAGAGGAGGCCCTTGGTGACGGCGATGTTGGCGGCGTCCTCGTCGTCGGAGGAGTCGCTTGAGCTTTCGTCGGAGTCTCATTCCCGACAAACATGGGCATCGCCGCCCTTCTTCTTGTAGTACTTCTTCTTCTCCTTCCTCTTGCCCTTCTTGTCGTTGTCCCTGTCACTATCACTTGATAATGGACATTTAGCAATAAAGTGACCGGGCTTACCACACTTGTAGCAAACCTTCTTGGAACGGGATTTGTAATCCTTCCCCTTCCGTTGCTTGAGGATTTGCCGGAAGCTTTTGATGATTAGGGTCATCTCCTCGTTGTCGAGCTTGGAGGCGTCAATTGGTTGTCTACTTGGTGTAGACTCCTCCTTCTTCTCCTCCGTTGCCTTGAAGGCCACCGGTTGCGCCTCGGATGTGGAGGGCTCATCAAGCTCGTTGATCTTCTTGGAGCCCTTAATCATGCATTCAAAACTAACAAAATTCCCGATGACTTCCTCGGGGGTCATTTGTGTATATCTAGGATTGCCACGAATTAATTGTACTTGAGTAGGGTTAAGGAAAATAAGGGCTCTTAGAATAACCTTAACCACTTCGTGGTCATCCCATTTTGCGCTCCCGAGGTTGCGCACTTGGTTCACCAAGATCTTGAGCCGGTTGTACATGTCTTGTGGCTCCTCCCCTTGGCGAAGACGGAAGCGACCGAGCTCCCCCTCGATCGTTTCCCGCTTGGTGATCTTTGTGAGTTCATCACCCTCGTGCGCCGTCTTGAGTAGGTCCCAAATCTCCTTGGCGTTCTTCAACCCTTGTACTTTGTTGTATTCCTCCTTGCTTAGTGAGGCAAGGAGAATGGTTGTGGCCTGGGAGTTGAAGTGCTCGATTTGGGCCACTTCGTCCGTGTCGTAGTCTTCATCCCCTACGGATGGCACCTGTACACCATACTCAACAACATCCCATAATCTTTTGTGGAGAGAGGTTAGATGAAATCGCATCAAATTACTCCACATAGCATAATCTTCACCATTAAAAGTTGGTGGTTTGCCTAATGGGACGGAAAGTAAAGGTGTATGTTTAGGAACGCGAGGGTAGCGTAGGGGGATCTTACTATACTTCTTACGCTCTTGGCGTTTAGAAGTGACGGACGCCGCGTCGGAGCCGGAGGTGGAAGTCGATGAAGTGTCGGTCTCGTAGAAGACCACCTTCCTCATCCTTTTGTGCTTGTCCCCACTCCGATGCGGCTTGTGAGAAGAAGATTTTTCCTTCTTCTCCTTGTGGTGAGAAGAGGAAGATCTTTTCTCCTTCCGCTTGGAGGATCTCTTCTTCTTCTCCCTTCTCTTGGTGCGGGACTCTTCCGATGAAGATGAGGTGCTCCCTTGGCTTGTAGTGGGCTTGTCATCGCCGGTCTCCATCTCCCTCTTGGTGTGATCTCCCGACATCACTTCGAGCGGTTAGGCTCTAATGAAGTACC
Organism: Zea luxurians; assembly: GCA_029449295.1. NCBI lineage: Eukaryota > Viridiplantae > Streptophyta > Magnoliopsida > Poales > Poaceae > Zea > Zea luxurians. The sequence goes on along the minus strand of JAOPSE010000021.1, from coordinate 56,963,811 downwards.
GGGCTCTGATACCAATTGATAGTCGCCTAGAGGGGGGGTGAATAGGGCGAAACTGAAATTTACAAAAATAATCACAACTACAAGCCGGGTTAGCGTTAGTAATAACGAAACGAGTCCGCGAGAGAGGGTGCAAAACAAATCGCAAGCAAATAAGAGTGTGACACAAGGATTTGTTTTACCGAGGTTCGGTTCTCGCAAACCTACTCCCCGTTGAGGAGGCCACAAAGGCCGGGTCTCTTTCAACCCTTCCCTCTCTCAAACGATCCCACGGATCGAGTGAGCTTTCTCTTCTTCTCAATCAACCGGGAACAAAACTTCCCCGCAAGGGCCACCACACAATTGGTGCCTCTTGCCTTGGTTACAATTGAGTGATGATCTCAAGAACAAATGAGAAAGAAAGAAAGCAATCCAAGCGCAAGAGCTCACAAGAACACGGCAAATCTCTCTCGCTAGTCACTAAGGGTTTGAGTGGAATTGGAGAGGATTTGATCTCTTTGTATGTGTCTAGAATTGAATGCCTAGCTCTTGTAAGTGGTTGAGAGTTGGAAAACTTGGATGGCAATGAATGTGGGGTGGTTGGGGTATTTATAGCCCCAACCACCAAAAGTGACCGTTGCTGGAACTCCTCTGTTCGATGGCGCACCGGACAGTCCGGTGCACACCGGACAGTCCGGTGCCCCTGCCACGTCACCAGTGCCGTTGGATTCTGACCGTTGGAGCTTCTGACTTGTGGGCCCTCCTGGGTGTCCGGTGCACACCGGACATGTACTGTTTGATGTCCGGTGCACCGGCATGGGCGTGCCTGACGACTGCGCGCGCTGCGCGCGCATTTAATGCACCGCAGGGAGCCGTTGGCGCCGCAGAGAGCCGTTGCTCCGCTGGTACACCGGACAGTCCGGTGCACACCGGACAGTCCGGTGAATTTTAGCGGAGTGGCTGCCGAGCGAACCCGAGGCTGACGAGTTCCGGAGGCCGCGTTTCCTTGGAGCACCGGACATGTCCGGTGCACACCGGACAGTCCGGTGAAATTTAGCGCGCCGGCTTCCGAGAATTCCCGAGGGCGAAGAGTTTGAGTCGAAGTCCTCTGGCCGCACCGGACATGTCCGGTGCACACCGGACAGTCCGGTGCCTCCAGCCAGAGGTGCCCTCGGTTGCCTTGCTGCTCCTTTGTTGAATCCAACACTTGGTCTTTTTATTGGCTAGATGTGAACCTTTTGCACCTGTATAACTTATGCACTAGAGCAAACTAGTTAGTCCAATATTTGTGTTGGGCAATTCAACCACCAAAATTATTTAGGAACTAGGTCTAAGCCTAATTCCCTTTCAGGATACAAGCGTCCACGCGGGAGTGGGAGCGAGTGGCCTTGCGTGAGCGCCGTCCCGTCCTTCTCCGCGCGGGCCAACCCTCTGTAAGAGGGCCCTGGTCCTTCCTTTTATAGGCGTAAGGAGAGGATCCAGGTGTACAATGGGGGTGTAGCAGAGTGCTACGTGTCTAGCGGAGGAGAGCTAGCGCCCTAAGTACATGCCGTCGTGGCAGCCGGAGAGGTTTTGGCACCCGGTTCGTGTGGTGTCGTGGCCGTCGGAGGAGCGCTGGAGCCTGGCGGAAGGACAGCTGTCGGGGCTGTCGAGTCCTTGCTGACGTCCTCTTGCTTCCGTAAGGGGGCCGAGAGCCGCCGTCGTCACAGAGCGTGTGGGACGCCATCATTGCCTATCTGGCGGAGCGAGCCAGATGGGACGCCGGTCTTGTTCCCCGTAGCCTGAGTCAGCTCGGGGTAGGGTAATGATGGCGCCTCCTGTCGACGTGGTCGGTCTGCGCCCTAGGTTGGGCGATGTGGAGGCTCCTCCGAGGTCGAGGTCGAGTCTGTCTTCCGTGGCCGTGGTCGAGTCCGAGCCCCTGGGTCGGGCGAGGCGGAGACCGTCGACTGAGGCCAGGGCTGAGTCCGAGCCCTGGGTCGGGCGAAGCGGAGTCCGTCGTCTCCTAGGGCTGAGCCCAAGTCCAAGCTCTGGGTCGGGCGGAGCGGAGTTCGTCGTCTTCTGGGGCTGAGCCCATGTCCGAGCCCTGGGTCGGGCGGAGCGGAGTTCGCCGTCTTCCGAAGCTGAGCCCGAGTCCGAGCCCTGGGTCGGGCGGAGCGGAGTTCGCCGTCTTCCGGGGCTGAGCCCATGTTCGGGCCCTGGGTCGGGCGGAGCGGAGTTCGCCGTCTTCCGGGGCTGAGCCCGAGTCCGAGCCCTGGGTTGGGCGGAGCGGAGTTCGCCGTCTTCCGGGGCTGAGCCCGAGTCCGAGCCCTGGGGTCGGGCGAGGCAGAGTTTCCTATGACGCCCGAGGCCGGCCTTGGCTGCTGTCAGCCTCACTCTGTCGGGTGGCTCAGTAGTCGGAGCGGCGTAGGCGGCGCTGTCCTCTTGTCAGACCGGTTAGTAGAGCGGCGAAGTAACTGCGGTCACTTCGGCTCTGTCGACTGGAGGGCGTGCGTCAGGATAAAGGTGTCAGGCCACCTTTGCATTAAATGCCCCTGCGATTTGGTCGGTCGGCATGGCGATGTGGCCAAGGTTGCTTCTCGGTGAAGACTAGGCCTCGGGCGAGCCGATAGTGTGCCCGTTGCTGGAGGGGGGGCCTCGAGCGAGACGTAGATCCTCCGGGGTCGGCTGCCCTTGTCCGAGGCTAGGCTCGAGCGAGGCGTGATCGAGTTCCTCGAATGGACCGATCCCTGACTTAATCGCACCCATCAGGCCTTTGCAGCTTTATGCTGATGGGGGTTACCAGCTGAGAATTAGGAGTCTTGAAGGTACCCTTAATTATGGTCCCCGACAGTAGCCCCCGAGCCTCCAAGGGAGTACTAATACTCGCTTGGAGGCTTTTGCCGCACTTTTTTGCAAGGGGACCAGCCTTTTTCGGTTGCATTCAGTTCTGGTGGGTGCGCGCGAGCGCACCCGCCGGGTGTAGCCCCCGAGGCCTCGGAGGAGTAGTTTTACTCCTTTGAGGTCTTAGTGCGTTTCGCAACACTTCGGTTGGTCTAGTTGTTCCCTCATGCGAGCTAGCCGTAGCCCGAGTGCACGGTCGGGTCCCAAGTTCTTGGGCTGGTATGTTGACGCTGTCAACGGTTTGGCCGGAGCCGGGTTTGCGAGAGCAGTCCCCGAGCCTCTGCACAGGGCGAGAGGACGATCAGGGATAGACTCGACTTTTTTACATACGCCCCTGCGTCGCCTTTCCGCAAGGAGGAGGGGGGAAAGCACCATGTTGCCCTCGGTGGGCGCCGAACATGGTGTCTCCGGTGAGCTGCTGGCGGGTAATCCGAGCGGACGTCCATGCCCCATTTGTTAGGGGTCAGCTAGAGGCCCAGAGGCATGCCCAAAAGTACCTGCGGGTGATCTGCCGGACCCGGTCCCCTGTCGACGGGGTCCGAGGGCTCGATGCCTCCATCTGATGGGATTCCGTTACAAGATCGTTCCCGCTGGTCTCGGAAATGTCCTAGGGTACCTCAGGAGCGTAGCCCAAGCCTTGGTTATGTATCGAACGTACCCATGGTCATCCCTTGCTCTGTGTCTGAGGCGGCTGTGAACCCTTCGAGGGCCAGCCTACGAACCCCTGATCAGTAGTGGGCGCGGAGCCCGAGTGGCCTGAGGCGGCCGTTGAACCCTTCGAGGGGCCGGCCATCGAACCTCTGACCAGTAGTGGGCGCAGAACCCAATCGATCTGAGGCGGCCGTTGAACCCCTCCGAGGGGCCGGCCTTCGAACCTCTGATCAGTAGGGAGGCTCGGAGCCTGTTTCCTTCATGGAGAAGGGTCCTTTTCGGGGTATCCCCCTTTCCCGGTCCCTGTTGGAAGAGAGAGAAAGAGGAAAAGGAAAAGGATGCGAAGTCGAATGACGTGGCGTACCTTTTTCGACGCGGTCATTATGGCGAAGGCGAAGCGTCGCTTGCTTCTCCCGCCTGAGGTGTCGCCTGTCCTGCCGCGGAGTTAATGCGACAGGGCGAGCGGTTCGCGAGGCGGTCGTTGCGCGTGTGCGCGCCGTTCGAGGAACGGATCACGGGCACGCCGTCTTCACGCCGTGAGAGAGGGCTCCCCCGCTGCCCCTGGATGGGACGTGAGCTTGGCTGACGACATGACCGTCGCTTCTGCCCGCCTGTCACCGCCATTACTGCCGGCCCAATTTTGACTGCATTTGACCGTCGCGCTTGGCTGGCACTGCAGGGTTGCCTCGAGTCGCGGTATTGACTCCACAGTCAAGGAGGCGCGGTAGTGGCGTTAGTGGCGGTGCAGTTGCTCACACGTAGCAACCGGCGCGCCGGTTGCATGACGCGTGGGCCTGGACCTCCATGCTAGGCTCGTTGGAGTCGAAGGGGCGCGCCCACTTGGCACGGTTGCATGCCGCCTGCATGGCTGTCCTCCCTTTCGCCCGCTGGTCTGGGCAAAAGTGGAGGAGTGCTTGTAACCGCCGGGTGGTTGCATGCACCGCGCACGTGGCGGGTTTGCTTCTTCTCCCCTGGACCGGCTTGCATGACGTGTGAGACCCAGCCCCCACGCCGTGGGGGGGAGAATCTTGGAGCGTGTCAGAGAAGACTCGACCCGCAACGGTTGAGGGCGCAAGTGGGGAGAGTCGCCCTTAAAAGGGGGGCAACCCCTTTGGAGGGCAACCATGTCTTCGCGCTCCCCACATGCATCGTGTCTTTCCATCTTCCGAGCCCCCCGGATGGGGGACGCCCGCAGTCCTTTCGCCTTGTCGTCGGAGGAACGCAACTCCGTGGGAGTCGGTACCTTTCAGCCATCGTTCGGCTTCAAGGATTTTCATCATGCAGCCCGGCTTGTGGCCTCGAGTTGAGCTGCCGAGGCCTCGGGGTGACCAGCTCAGCTTTGGGGGACAGCTGGCCGAGGCCTCGGGGTGACCAGCCGAGCCGCCTGCTCGGGCCGGACTCTCGAAGAAGACCTTGGCGGCGATGGCCCGGGTGTGGTGCTGATGTCGTCCTTCAGAGTGGGGGCCCTCCGACCGCGTCGCCGTCCGAGGCTAGGTCAGACCCCGCCGAAGGTGTAGTTCATGCCGAGGGTGCTGCTGCCCCCTTTGGTTGTCGACGTCCGAGCCTGCAGGATCAGGTTGTCTTGTAGTGTGTGTATGTTTTCTGCGGCCGCCGAGGCCTAAACACACCGTCGTCGTGTTGTAAAGTTGCGTTCCTTTTCCTCTTGTTTCGAGTATCCGGACTCATTTGTCGGTAACAGAATTGTTTGTGCGGGCGAGAGTTGCTTTTCACGGAAGGTGATGAGTGAGGTATCCGTATCCCAGAGGCGTAGGAATCCCTTGGCTCGGTCGGCCTTGCCGCTTACGCGCGCTCTTACTTGTCCATAGGGTTCTGTTACCGACGCAGTCGAGAAGGCCCGAAAAATCATTTCGGCAGAGGAGCTCTCGAGCATGAAGACTTGTTCGGTCCGTGGAGTCACTTATCCGAGCGCGAGTTACTTATCGCAGAAGGTGATGAGTGAGGTATCCGTATCCCGGAGGCGTAGGAGTCCCTCAGCTCGGTCAGCCTTGGCTGCTTACGTGTACTCCATCGTTTTCAGGATCCACTTTTGAAGTAGTCGAAGAGCACGAAAGGCATTCTGGCAGAAAAGTTTTTTTTTCTTTTTTCGAGGAAAATTTTGACGCAGAGGGGGTTGCCCCCTTCTAGCCTCCGAGGGAGGGTCGGGCTTTGCCGAGGCAAGGCTGACCCTTCCTTGACGACCAGACTTGGTGTGTGAACGAGGTATACGAGCAACTTGAAAGCATCTTAAGGGTAGAAGCAACGTAGCTGTTGGATGTTCCAAGCGTTGTTGTAGACCTCGCCTTGGCTGTTGGCCAGCTTGTACGTTCCGGGCTTCAGGACCTTGGCGATGACGAACGGCCCTTCCTAGGGAGGCATGAGTTTGTGCCGCCCTCGGGCGTCTTGTCGCAGCCGAAGCACCAGGTCGCCCACCTGGAGGTCTCGGGACCGGACCCCTCAGACGTGGTAGCGTCGCAGGGACCGGACCCCTCAGTGCTTGTGATTTTGTCATGATTTATATTCGGAATTTAATCTGAAATTTGTCTAATTATTCAACATTGCTTGCCCATGCCTGTGCCGATCATGCATGGAGCTTCACTGTCTCATCAACTCGCCGTCGGCCGCGTCGCCGACGCCATATTGCCCAGCATGCTACTCCCTCCGTCCCAGTATATAAGGCGTAACCACCTCTGCTTCAAAGACCAAGAAATGCATTTAATTGTCTCTATACCACTGCATCGATATACGTATGCATAGAGAGAGCACGCCTTATATTGTGGAACAAGAATAAAAAGTGGTTACGCCTTATATCCTGAGACGGAGGGAGTAGTTAGTATAACAAGAAAAAGAAAGGCCGAAGGGTCCCCACCTCGCCAGCTGCACACCTGCACGCACGCGCGCCTCCTCCTTTACTAGCTAGTACACATCACAATTCACACCACACCACGCGGCTGCCGCGCGCGATTGCCGCTTGCAAAGCGTTCGTCGTGTGCTCGCTGCGCGTGTGTGATGATTGTCCTCTTTGCGTGCATGCATGCTAGACTAGAGCTAGAGGCGGCCGGCTCTGCTAGCTCCTTTGTCCACACAACACAACAAGCTGGCGCGCTGGTTATTGCATGGATGGATCATGCATTCATGCGTCGTGATGATGCATGCATAATTATTATAAATTTCATCTTAGCATCGTCGTCTACTTCTCAAAGCTAGCTTTACGATCCGATATTGACCACGTGGAATGCATGCACGCATTTACGGGGGGAGGGGTCTTATTTGTGCTCGCTTCTTGTTCGATGCGGCTTGGTGCGGCTTTAAATCCGGCTGCGACTACAACTTTTACATTATTTTGTCTTGATTGCAACATCTAATATCCACTATGGATTCGATATTCGACTTGATGCTTGGCTACGGACCTAGCTAGGCGCCTTCTAATACAAGAAAGAATCTAACTTTGAGAAGGAAAAAAAGAAGAAGAGAAGGACGAAGAATCTAAAACTCGACAACTCGACGACGAAATTACGGTTCTCTACGTAGCTGTGTGTGTGTGTGTGTGTTTCATCATCATCAGTGAAAGGTATCAAAAATTGTAGAGTGTTATTTTGTTAATGTTCTGCCCACCACTTTCATTGAGTTACTGACATGAAAAGGGTCTAGCGGCGCACGCACGGGGCAAGTTGGTGTTGCCAAACTGAATGGGTGGTCATGCAGTGACGAGACGAGACGACGATGCAAGTTAGGTGAAAAAGAAAAATATCCACCACAGTCCCGATCCCCCATCTAACTAGCTAGGTCACACGATGTCATGCATGCTCCTCCACAAGATCACGCACGATATCATCTCCACGCATGCACTAGCATGTGAAAGGAGAATTAATGGTGGTTGAATTGATCTACACAAGGACTCGCTGAAAATGACAGGCCAAATTCTGCACACGCCCTCACCTCCAATATATATATAGGGGCTGTTTGGTTCGCTTACTAATTTGGCACATTTTGCCACACTCACTATTGTGTTTAAGGTCAGATTTTCGATTCGAACGATTAACTATAGGCAAAGTGTAATATAGTTAGTCACAAACCAAACAGACCCATAGTAAACCGTTTGCTGGCATATCCTCCGGCGGCGTTAGCGTGCGCTAGGACTCTCCTCCTCCACTGTTAATTAGCGACACGATGAGCCACAATTAATTAGTCGTCGGAGGAGTCTTGTATATAACAAACTCCTTTTTCGCGATCGCATGCTCCCCCCTTAGATATTTTACCTGCTAGTGATGTCGCACGATCTAGTAGTTGCCGCAGCTCAAGTCGAGTGCATGCATGGTAAGATGACGTGTGGGCGCGCACAACTCTCTCTCTGGTCGTGGAAGTCGTCGCGAGCGAGCAGGAGCGCCACAGCTCCGTCGGCAGCTGTTGCAGAGCATGCAGTCGTAGTAGCTTAGCTTCTTCCGTCGTACTGGAACGGCAGCAGGGCAGCTAGCTTGGCGTTGGCGCCGGCTGTGTGCGTTGCCTGCCTCGCCGCGCGTGCCCGCTGCTGGTGCAGGGCCTCTCTGTGCGTACGTGCCTGCTGGCGCTGCATCTGCGTGCGATGCGCGCCCGCCCACGTCGTCCCCTGTCCTCTCCTCTCCTCTCCTCCGCCGCCATGCATGAGGAGGCTACAACGTACGGAGGAAGAAGGAGGGCATGCAGCTACTATGGGCGGGTCGATGTGGACCGGACCGGACAGCGACAGAGCAGGGCTGAAAAGTCGACCAGAGCAGTGCACGAGTAGCTAGCTAGCTCATCAGAATACACTACAGCTACAGGCACAGATTGACAGAGCGCCGCTGGTTTGGGTGCTTGGTCCTTGCAGAGCTAGCCAGCGCTGACGACGCACGCACCACAGATCATCTCTCTCTCTCTCTGTCTCTCTCTCTCTCTCCGCTGGGGCGCGTCGACGACGACGGCAACAAGCATGTGGCGAGCGCAGGCGCGGCGAGGAGCGTGGAGCGATGCATGCAAGAGCGAGGCCCCGGCAGCTAGCTCCTCCTCTGATCCTCTCACCCGACCGGACCGACCGTACGTGGGCTCAGCTCAGTGCCAGTGCCCATGCAGCAGGGAGGAAGTGGTGCATCGGAAAGTGAAAATAGTGGGAGTGGGAGGAAAGCGCAGATGGCAGACGACGGTGACGGGGACGGAGGGGAAGAAGCAGCTAGCGCACAGCATGGCTCATGGACTCATGGTGCTAGATGCCACTAGAAACTGAACTAAAATGACGCATGGGATGAATTGTTCCAAATGCATGCATGCCCCAATGCCAAAAGCACACAGAAACAACACCATTGCCGCTCGTTCCCATGCATCATGGATGGATTCATGCCCCAGTGCTGTTCATATATAGAATATATAGATGTGGCCGTCTGCCTAAAAAAAAGAATAGATGTGGCCGTGGGATTATGTATTTTTTTTATTTTGTACAAGGAAAAGTAGTGGCCGTGGGGCTGCTGCTGGGCCGGCATGGACGACGCCTTGGTCAACGTGCGTCAGGCAGGCCCCGCCCATGCAGCAGGATGGACACTGGTTCAGAGACGCAGGCAGGCAGGCAGCTTTGTACTACAGGATAGCAGCTGGACCCGTTGGATTCTTTGTGTTGAAGTACTCAGTGGCAAAGAGAGTTCAGAGAGAAACAAATGACAGAACTGTTGTATTGATCTCATGAAGTGTGTACATATATATACATAGTGAAGAGACACCACGAAGGGTCGCACCCCTTGGAATTAGATCACATGAAAGGTTTTCTAACACTCCCCCTTGATCAATTCCAACTTCATTTGATCATCTGTCAGCCGTTATTCCAAGTCATATCTCCTTAAAAACTCTGTGGGAAAAATAAGGAGTATACAATATCTTTTGGATAGTGAGTTAATCTCACTTGAACTCCAAAAGGAAAATATGCTTGTAATCATCATGTATAAAAACCCCGTGGGAAAAAACAATGATGAAGCATATAGCTTAGTTGATATTACCTCGTTAAAAACTTTGGATGAGAAAACCTTAAAGGCAAAACTCATACAAAGAAAAGAGTGTAATATGATGGACAAAACAGGTCAGATATCACGGAGAATTTCTCCCCCTGATTCTTGCAATCACTTAAGTCTTCTCTTACCAACCACTTTAACATATTTCCGAAACGTGGAGATGGTAGAGATTTTGTGAATAGATCAACAAGATTATCACAAGACTTTGTTTGCAAGATGTTAATATTTCTATTTTCCTGTTTCCATCTGAACAACACAAGCTCAATTATCCTTATAGATAATTGTCGGTGATTCAATCGAATCATGGTACGTTGTTCTCCAATGGACCTCTAGCCCAAAGAACAATAATATGTCTATAGCCATCATCTCAAAAACCCCAGTGGGGAAAATAAATGATGAGACATATAACTCAGGCTAATATTTCTCCAAGATAATCGTGTCAGAAAATCTGGGAAATCAACATATGAGCCGAGTCTCCTTAAAACCCCAATGGGAAAAATAAGGAGAATAATCACGATCTATTGTTGATCATTTAAACTCTTATGAGATAAACTCATAACCTAGTTCAAATACAACAATAGCTATGTCATAATGTATCATCCTCGAAAACCTCAACGGAAAAATGGATGATACGACATAGGCCTTGTGTTGATGTTGTCTCGTTAAAAACTTTGAATGAGAAACCCAAACAGGGGAAAACTCATGCAAAGAAAAGAGTATAACATGATGTATAAACAAGTTCTTTCGATCAAGAGGAAACTCCCCCTGATCTTTGCAAATTACTAAGTCATCCCATACCTACTCTCAAACACATTTAAAATGTGGAGTAAGGTAGAGACTTAGTTCGTAACTTGTTTTTCATCTAAACAACACAAAGTAATATTATCTCCATAGATAATAAGGTCAGTGATAGAAAATCATGACCACCACATACCCTCTGTATGTAGTATATCATTCTGTACAATCCCACGAAGTGTACTATAGAATGATTAGTGTAAGTGACCATTAATCTCTGCTGATCAACATTTATCAAACAGTAGGTCCAACTTACTAGAAGTATGTCATTGATCTTGTGCCTGGGGATCTTTTATAGATATCCAAGATCAATATATCCAAACATAAGGAGAGCATGAGTATACCTGGAGATCATAACTCGATCTCATGTGCTGTTAGCTAGCAAATCTTTGCAAAGCAATATCCGGCCGGATGCTCTTGCAAGATACAATAGCACATCTCATGATCGGAAAGAATCAAATAACAATGATTCTCTCATATTGAATTTCTTCAATATATGTTGGATATAGACAATTTTTGTATCCAAGATACTCAAGATAGTTTACTTTGAATTGGAAATCTCTTTCAATTCATATCCTCTATCTTGAAATCCGTCAATAAGTAATGTATGTTTAAAATATGCTGCACATATTTACACTGAACATACCATACTTTGTGTATCCTTTCATAAAGAAGGATTCACTAGGTCGAATGTACCATATTTGACTAGGATGCTCTAAGTCACAAAGACTTTCCAAGCATTGCAATTTTGTGATTAGTGATTATGTATTTGGAATCCTTCAAGACTCCATAAATACCATAATCCAGTGACCACATATGCACATGTTGTCACTACATCTATCAACTGCATAGATAGATGATTTACTGCCCATAATATTGTATCGGAATTTTACTACTCACAGTAGAGGAGAATTTATAGCATTAAAATAATGCTTGGGTTTGTGTATAAACCCAGTTGCTACTAGCCATGCTTTCTCACCACCTCATTGTTTCCATGTCCATGAAAACAAACTTGTATCCACAGTAAGATACCTTGAAGTGAAAATAAGTTAACACTTCTTTCCGGTGAGCAAGGCTATCTTTGCAACATTGTAATGACTCAACAAGATCCAGTTTGAGCATGCTCGTGCTCTGCTATGGCCATAGTCTTTTGGATCACTTGGAGTGCATATACAATTGCTGAGATGTATGTGTCGACACTTGTAGCTTTTAAATAACACAATTCTCCAATTGACATAAAGTCATTTTTTATGTACCCTTATGATTCCTCGTGAAATCCCAAAACGAGAATCAAGGGCTTCCGATAACCTAGCCTCATTAGTGCGCATTGAGCTAGGTTGTGAATGTCTTCCATTTACAGGATAATCAATATCCTTTAGGTGTCCACCAACACTCGGTTGGTTACCAACGAATAGTTGGTCTGCATTTACTATCTCAGAAGGCCTAGCCTTCAGCTGCTTGCAAGCATCTTAATCCCAATTTGTGACCATACTTCTCCCCCTCTTATTTACAACAACGTTGCAATAGGGAGTTTAATGGTATTCTATTTAACCACTCTTTCTGGCACTTCCACATAGGATTAATTTGAGTGACACCTCACAGTAAATACACATGGCAGTTAATTTGCAACTTCTTGCAAATCATTCGAACCCAAAAGGTTCAGTTTTAGTACGTGATCCTGAGCCTGAAAACTTACTGCATTCATTATATTTTCCTGGCATTCTTTTTGGTACTTGATATCTCCCCCTAATGCCTGGAAAAGCTCATGATTCAAGCAAGCGTACGAGCCATAAATAGATTCTCATGAAGAGATTCTAAGACTTAATGATCGACGGAGAATGAATTCTCACATAGATCCCCAGTTTTCTGTGTGCCCATTCATGTACGCTGCGGTGGTGAGATTGGGAAAACATACCCAATGTACGCATGGGAAATTTTTCACGGATTCCCACGTACTAAAAACCATAGGGGAACTTGTACATCCAGTACATGCAGTTAATCACAAGTCAGGAGCGTGCAAAACTTCCTGACTCCAACCATAACTAGTTGGAAATGACAATTCATTACTGATGGTCATTAATGATCTGAAATTTTCGAATCTATCACAGATTCATCATATCCTTTATGGATATCATTCTGAATACCAAGACAAACAATCACCATTGTAAGTACATTTGGTAAATTCAGTAGTGTGGAGGCTAATGTGCTCAAGCTTGAGACATTATTGCTTAATGGTCATGTGTTGTCCGAAGGACACACTTGAGGTCATCATATAGATGCACCAAAGAAACATATAAAGCCTTCAATGTCCATACAATCTCTGTAATGGACCACACTCGTTCCTTTGAAACAATTCAAAGAACTTAACCAATTTAGATCAGATTTTAAGATAAGAGGGACTTAAAATCTCATTTCCGATGATACTCATCAAGTATCCATCTTATGGGAAAACATGACCAATAGAATTGTTCATAACTTTTCATTTCATCCCAACAATGGGATGGTCAATTCAATCTTACCCAGCATGGTAAGTATCATCACTTGAAAAGTTATAACATATGCAACACTTTGTATGGGAGGATGTATGTAGAATACAATCCATAAGAAATGTTTCTGAGAAACATATGCAATATCCATCACTATCACCTTGTGTTTCCACATGATAGAAATTATATGGATATCTCTATAATATGGTAAGATAACAATTAGGATATATCAACACATCCTTGATACTTCCATTACCAAAAGGGGACTAGATATTAACATATCATGATATCGCGCGAAGCGATTGTCAAAATATTCTTTCCTCTTTCCAAAGGAATATGAGAATATTTTGTTTCCCCACTTATAGAGTTTGTGGCTCAATTCTCCACATTGCATGTTTCTTCCTCAATGGGAAGAATCCCTATACAAATCAATGAGTCTTCAACTCCCTTGATGAGTTGGTTAAACTCTAATCGATGAGTTTGTTCAACTTAAATCACATGAGTGATCAACTCCAATCGATGAGTTTGTTTAACTCAAATTCATATGAGTTTTTACACTCAAATCACATGAGTGTGTTCAACTCACATCGCATGAGTTGAACCTATCACAACATCAATTATGAGATTATACCAAATCTCATGCATCATTTAAATAGCACTCAAAAGCAAATCATCTAACAAAGTGGTCTTCTCTTAGGAAGAGAAGTGTTGTTACATGATTATTCCAAATCACGATTTACACAACTAACCACTGTTATCATGTCAGATGGAAGATTGAAGTACACTTCATATCTTAGCTTTCATGAGTAGTATGCATCTATTGGAATTTCATATACAAGATTAGATGCCTGGGCATACAACACTATATCACATATAGTGTAATGACAAAAGAGTTTGTCATACTCATTGCCCTTCCCTTTTTAATGTGCTTATATATTTGCTTTCAAGCAAAATATATGAATACAAATTGTTAGTCTACAACTTAATGTAGACACATACTCATAAGTCCACAAGTCTTATGATTTTCTTTGCTATTCATTTTGCGCTTGCACATCAAGCCGCAAAAGCACAAAAGTTGTTTTCATAAGAACCGTAAGAGAAAAAGAGCATCTCATTTCCTCCAAAATGAAGAGGTGAATTCCCATATCATGCAAAAATAAAATGAACATATCTAATGATCATTAAGGGTAATTAAGCCCATTAGGCGAGTTCATCAAACTCTATTAAATTATTATCCTTCAAATGGCTTAACCATTTTATCTTGTCGCAAAATATATCATATATTCATATGTTGGAGAAATTCTGGTATCACTTAAAGTGTACCAACAGATTTTTTTTTTGAAAAATTGGTGGACACAACGTAGATAATCTCCATGTAATGATACAATGGAGTAGATCTCCCAGTAGTGGGCAAAACTTTTGCTGCCTGAAAGCATGGTCTCTGGGCTGATATATTCAAGGAACATACCGCAGCCAATGCTTAGGACTCCACTACCCTGTGCTTGACCAAATTTTCAAAAACAAAATGGTAATTACCATAAAAGGTGAATAACCAACATCAAATTTCCAACATATCTACTTGGGAGAACACATAGGTAATCATCATAACCATATGATGTAGACCTCTTACTGATGGGCAAATAACATTTTGCTGTCTAAAAGCTTGGTCTCAGAGCAAATAAATTCCAAGAATTTATTGCAGCCAAAGCTTAGATCTCCATCATGTGTTGAATAATCCCAAGTTGAATATATATCCATCATATTTTGCAAGAATTCATCATTTAATTAAGTAGTACTTAATTAAAAGAATTCTTTTAGCAGTCACCATGACTGCAGCGTCCAGCCTGGTTCCATAGCCTGCGACGCCTGCATGGTCCGTGATCTTTTTGGGTAGCACGTATAGGTAATCATCTCGAAAGATGTAGACCTCATAGTGATAGGCATTTCAAATGCGGCCTAAAGCACGGTCTCTGGGCTACTAAACTCAATAAAGAATTTAGCGCAGCCAGTGCTTAGGACTCCATCACCCTATGCTTTTCCCAAAAGAATGCAACCTTATTTTGCATGTAGACCATTCAGTTTCGACTTATTAATGTGCTATGTTGTCCATGCAAACATAAAAGAATGCAAAAACATAAGCAAGTCGAAAATATGTGAATTATAAATGTAAATAAAAAATATAATTCACTGACAAGTCTGTATTTTTCATATTAAAAACAGACAAGTATGTACAATTACATATATCAGAAGCAGTCTAAATATTTAAATTTAGATACTCAATACTGTTGAAAAACAGTAATTTAAATGAACACAATATTCGGCTGATTGTAATTGCAGAAAAATAATAGACTTAAATAATAAATTTTGAAAGCCCAATGAATAGAAATGGCCCACGCTCATCGGCCAGATAGGGAAAAAAAGGACCCATCTCGGTCCATCTAAGCGAGGCCATATGAACAGGCAGTTAGGGTTTGAACCCTAACCATTTCCCTTTCTTCCTGGCGGCGGCCAGCCCCCGACGGTGCGAGGGCGAGGCCCCAGCAGCCCCGGGCGGCGGCGTGGAGGCCCAGGCGCGAGGCCCTGCGGCAGAGTGGGCAGGTAGCCCCTGGCAGCGGGCGCGACTCCCGACGTCACGCGGGCGCGGTGGAGGTGGGCGTGCGGCCTCTCGACGCCGTTCCACTTGCCCGGCGCGGGCCCGTGACGGCCTCGGCTGCTCGGTGCACGAGCGCCGGCGCGCGGCCCCTCGCTTGGCGGCACAGCTGCCTGTCGCGGGTGCAGCGGCCTTGACGGGGTACGGGCGTGCGGCCCCACGACGCTGCAGCCTCGATGACGCGCGGGCTCCGGTGCAGAGGCGCGACACACGGCCAAGACGGGCACGTGGCCCTAGCGGTCGGTCGGCTGAGCAGCCGGCCAGGCGCGCGGCTTCCCCGGCGTCTAGCCTGGCGTGGCCACGGCAGCGCGGGTGCGCAGCAGCCCCGGCTGCGCACGGTGCCACTGCCTGTACGGGCACGCAGCCCCAGCCCCGGTGGCAGCGAGGCCGGTACCGGCGTTGGCACATCGGCCCCTGGCGCGGCGTAGACTCACGTGCGTGCATTCTCCGGCGTTCCCGGCGTGGCGCTGGCAAAGCCACGGCCAGCGCGGGCGTACAACACAGCGTCCGGCCAGGCACTGCTAAAAAGGACGCCGTTGTTGATGCCAAGCATCATTGATGCTACGACAAGAATCCACTTCCATGTTTCCTGTGCGTACAATCGTATAAAGAATAGTAACCGTTGTGGCTTACCTTTTTTTATTGAAGACCAACAATCGTTGCTGCTCATCATGAACGATCGTAGTCCATCACGGACCATGTCGTTCCTAATCTCCGCCGAAACAGCCATAAACGAGTCAGCAACGATCCCGGCAATCTGTACCGCCGAGACACGGTCTCCTTCAGTAGTCGCACGGTGGCCTTTTGTCGCTCGGTGGAGAGCAAGTGACTGATAATGTGTTGAAGTACTCAGTGGCAAAGAGAGTTCAGAGAGAAACAAATGACAGAACTGTTGTATTGATCTCATGAAGTGTGTACATATATATACATAGTGAAGAGACACCACGAAGGGTCGCACCCCTTGGAATTAGATCACATGAAAGGTTTTCTAACACTTTGGACAATGTAGACAACGCAATTCCTGTTCGCTTGACTTTTAGTCTCTACCGTCTTTTTCTGAAAACTCCTGTTCGCTTGACTTTTAGTCTCTACCGTCTTTTTCTGAAAACTAATTCACAGGCTTTAATTATTACCGATTTCTACTGTTTCGATATTATTTTTGTGTCCATATATATATATATATAGATTACGGTCAGTTCAAAGAGCTGGCGTTAATCTGAAACGACCGATGCGCGCATGTGACTCGGTATCAGACCAGAGACGATGCCAGCACCTGCCATGTCAGCGCAGCAGGATCCCAAACAGAGCACGATTATGCAGCGTTCTAGTGGTGTGGTACTAGTATTTTTTTTTTCTGGGTCGAAAGACAACGCACGTCCCGGCGGGGCGCGTCTCCCGCTTATAAATAGAGCGCAGCGCCTCGGGCACCACCCCACCACCACCACACCAAGACGACCACTCCAAAGTCCAAAGTCGCGGCTCCCAGCCTCCCTCCACTGTCCCACACTGCCACACACCCCAACACTGTTCCAGACAGTCCAGCGGCTAGCACTAGCAGACAGAGCTCCTCGTCCTCCTCCTAGTCCTAGCTCTTGCTCTTCCACAGCGCAACGCTGCGTAGTTCCAGTCTCGAGACGACCGGCAGATCAGATAGATGATGAGGCGCGGCAGCAGCAAGATCACCCCACCTATCGTCGCCCTCGCCCTCTTCCTCCTCCTCCTCCTCCTCCTCCTCGTATGCTCCTCATCCTCCTCCAGCCGCGCGGCAGCCGCTCGCCTCCTGCCTGGCGCCGGTCCTCTCCCTCCTCTCCGTGCCGGTGCCGCCGTGGGCGCCAGTGGCGACGAGCTTTCCGCGGGCTCCGAGGTGACAACACAAGACGTACGACGACACTGATCGAGTCCGCCTGGTGCTCTTCAGTTTGATGATGAGCAGCACTATGCTCGTTAATCTGACCCCCCCTCTTTATTTATTTCTCGCCTTGCTGCTGCTTCTGCAGACGATGGAGGCGTGCAAGGAGCTGGGGAACGACAAGGACGAGTGCGTGCAGAGGCGGCTGCTCCTCGACGCGCACCTCGACTACATCTACACGCAGCACAAGGGCAAGCCGTGACGGTCAGCGAGGAGAACGGTGCATGCCGCGGCTGCAGCTTGAGGCTGAAGCTGAAGCCAAAAAAAAGGCACTGTACACTAGTTCGTCGACATCTTTTGGGCTTTTGGGTTGTTGTAGACGTGTGGCAGCATGGACGGTACATGCGACTGGACGAGCTTAATCTCCATGTAAAATAAAGGCCCTGTTGAGTCCTGCTCCCTTACACAAGTCTGCCTTTCAGCAGCAAGTGTATTTTACTAGTGTTCATCTGCAAGCTAATTATTTAAGCGAGCTAGCTAGCTTTCAGCAGGGACACACGGGAGGCGGGGGACAGATGTACGTAGAGCATATCTTACACCCAGCTAGCTCTGGTATGGATGGGACGATGAATGATGAACACCCAGCCAGCAGCTAGTAGCCATATCACGCCAATCGCATCACAGACACGACACGAGGATAGAAAATGCTCACTGTGAACGTGTCGCTCTCAGCAATCAGCATGCTAAATTAAGAAGCACGTACGTACGTACGTCTTTTATTATTTTGCCCAGTGCATGCGCACCGTACCTATCCATTGCGCCATGCCTGCCGATCATGGAGCTTCGCTGTCATCAACTCGCCGTCGCCATCGCGCCATTGCCCTCTGCATTTTCTAGCTATAGCTAGTAGCAAGCTATAAGAAAAGAAAGGCCAAACTGTCATCAACACGCACGCGCGCCTCCTTCTTTACTTGTAGTACTAGCTGCACATCGATATCACGCGGGTCGCGGCCGAGATTGCCGCTTGCATAGCGTCGTCGTCGTGCTAGCTGCGCCTGCATCTTCTATTCTTCTTAGCATGCATGCTTGCTAAACTCTGGAGGCGGCGCTGCTAGCTTTACGAATTACGATTGAGAGTATTCACCACGTGGAACGCATGCATGCATGTGTAGTGTAGTGGGGTCGTCGCGCGCATTTGTGCTAGCTCGAGCAGGAGTGCAGTGTTGGATCCAAACCAATAAAGAGTACTATTACGTATTTGATTAGTATGCTCTTTAATTATACGTGTGCATGCAAATGCTATATATACGAACCTAGGGGCCTTCTAATCGAAGAAAGAATCTACCTTCCAGGGAAAAAAAAGAAAGGAAAACTCCACAAGACGATGATGGAAAGCTCTCTACGAAGATAGCTGTGCGGCTGTACATGTGCCTGTGTGTCATCGTCATCGGTGAAAAGGAATCAAAGATTGTAGAGCATCACATGCATCACTGATGATCTGATAAAAGGAATTAATTAGTGGCGCACACGGACAGCAAGCTGGTGCTGCCAGATTAATAAGAAAATATCCACACAGTCCCAATCCTCATTTAGCTATAGGTCACGCACGCGACGTACGTCATGCTCCAACAAGATTACGTACACCACGCATTAATTCATGCTTAAACTACCTAGCATGTGAAAGGAGAGTAATGGTCTCTGCAGCTGCAAGTAGTCTGTCATTTCTTGCATGTTGTACGTTTTTCATTCCCATGTTCTCTCATTCTTATTCTTTGTTCTGTCTTTCTCATTCCCCCTTCCCGTAAAGCACATTCTCATTCCCCCCGTACAGCCCACGTCTAGCTAAAATAAAAAAAAAACACACGTGTCCTCAAGGGGATTTGAACTCATGACCTCTCAAGCAAATGCCAAGAGTAGCTACCGCTACACAACATTTATGTTTATGTCTACATCTATGACAGAAAACACATCTACTACATCTTTCACCAATCCCGCTTGCTACCCTTGTACAATATAATGCGTAGTAGTAGATAAGTAACGCCGAGATTCTTGAAATTATATTTTTGGATGGAGGTAATATTATTTAAAGAAGAGCTTTACATGCAATTTCTTTTGTTTTAATAATATATTATACTTAAATTTCCTTTTTTGCATGCGTGACATTTTTTCTTCGTAATATTTTTCCCATAGATCAGACTTGTGAGTCATTTTCATAAACCAAAGCCAATCATGAATCCATGTTTCTTACTTGAAAACCGGAACAAACACCATGAGCAGGATGCACTCGCGTTGACGTCGCTCATCGATGACGAGAAGAAGCTTGCCGACTGTCAGTTCGACCTCTAGAACCAGTCCTACGTGGTCTCATGCGCCACTGTGTACGACAAGCTTCCGCGAAGCCGCCGCTTGGACGCAGTCCAGAGCAGCTGCACCGCGCTGTCCTTCGTTAAGCAGGGGGGCCTCATGGTTGTCGCCAATGTCGACGACTCTCGGGTTGTTCTGGACACCGCATCCGATGACGACGCCATCACGCCGTCCAGCTCATCGTCCACCTGAAGCCCAACCTGCCATGTAAGTCGCTACTGACCGGACATGAATTCTTGTACGCTGTGACGATGGACGTTGCTGACGTTGTGTGAGTGTCCTCGAACATGATGTATGTAGTGGAGTAGCGTATCCAATGGTGAAATGGCCAGGAGTACTACCTCGCTGATGAGCCTGGGGTGCACTTCGTTTGGCAGCCCAACCAAGATTCGTCGGTACTCGTCATGTCGCGTGCGTTCGACGACTACTATATAGAGGATTGTGGCGTCATCTTGGCGCCGGAGGTGACGCAGAGGAGGATCGACAACAGTGACCAGTTCGTCATCCTCGCCACCGTCAGGGTAGCTTTTGTGCCGGTCTGCCTTTAATTCTCTTGGTAAACAGACACACTTACCTTTTTTGTTTAAGCAAGAGCGTATGATGGTGCGTGTCTGTGACGATGTACGAGGAAATTTCTTTCGACATGTGTGGAACGTGCTCTCCAATGATGAGATCATACAAATCGTGGCATATATCGAAGTCTGCATGATACTGATGGTTGCAATGTAGCGGTGAAACAACTAGATTAAAATAACAAAATTTATCTATGACTAGAATCACAAATTGATTATGAAACATTTTCTCATAACAATATAACACACATTTTGTATATAAGTTATCCTAGTATTATATATTTCCGTTGCAACGCATGGGCACCTCCAGCTAGTTAATAATAATGGACCGTTTGCTGCTGCCATATCCTCCGGCATTATTATTAGCACTCTCCACTGTATGTTAGCGATGATATACAATGAACTATGATTAATTAGTCGCGGGGGATGTGTGTAGTATAACAAACTCCTTTCTCGCGATTGCATGTGCTCCCATTTAGTTAGTTAGTCAGTAGATATTTTTACCTTGTTGCTAGCTAGTGATGTCGCACGATCTGCTAGTTGCATGCATCCGCTCAAGTCCAGCGCATGCATGCGCGTGCATGGGATGATGGGAAGATGACAGCCTGCTTTGTTTAGTTTCTCGGTCACTGTCTAGCTTATCGAATCGCCATATGTTGAAATCGAAGAAGGTTCAGATTATTTCGTTTTCCATTCATATATTCAAGTTTGGACAAGCAAAACTGCTCACGCAGCCGCATGCACTACTGCACGGCCGTCGTGTCGTAGACTCTGCGGTCCTAGGAGTACACTACACGTAACGTAGTTGCATGACAACGACATGCACGCCGACACATGATGCGGGCGTTCACTGGATTTCGATTCGCAAGTGTTTGGAGTCTTGGAGAGCACCTAGCTAGGATGTATTGGGGAAACGCGCAACTGATCACGCACGCCCGCCCGCGTACATCCATCATGACCGGCAGCTGTTCGATGATGACGTCGTCCGGTCGTCGTTAGCGCGCTCTCTCTTGTTGGATTAACGTGGGCTTGGCCCAAATTAATATTCAATAATAGTCAATGCTAATGGCCCACTTTAATGCTATGGTGTACTAATTATTTAGTACCATATTGAAAGTTCAAAGGACAAATCAATCAACTTAAATAGGTGGACCATTGGTGCATCTATTGAGAAGTTGAGAAAAGGATAAAGTACTGCCACACGCGCGCGCGCGCCGCCGGCCGGGCCGGGGCCGTGGCCGTGGCCGGTGGTAGATCGGACCTTGGTCCGAATATTCCTTTCAAACGGTTGCGCATTTTGCCTGGAGCGATGACCGTCATGATAACCGTCCGTTTCCTGTCTTATGGCTAGTAACGGACGTCAGTTACTGTCGTCAGTTTCCAGTTCTAATGCGCGACCGTTTCTGTTCGTTGTTCTTCTCCCTCCTTCTGACCGCCTATAATAATGGAGAGGGAGGGCTCTTCCAGGTACGCGAATTATCTTACGCGAATTGCAAACAACACATTCCCGTCCCATCTTCTGCAAGCACAGAGAGAGTGGGAGAGCAGGCCTCCGAAATCACCGACCGCAGAGATATACTTGCACGGGTGTGCGGGCGATCAGATTTTTGGGGAGCGTCTTCGCGACTGCTCGCGTGATCTGTTTGTCCAGCTGCTTCGTCCACAGCTTGCTGTTCGTCGCCTTCCCGAGTTGACGCGTGCTGCTGTTCTTCTTCCCGGCGACCGTTCGAGGGACTGCACAGCGTACATCTTCCTGCACCGACTTCGTACGGCTACATCGAACAAACACACGAGATGTCTCGTGTGAATGGAGCCACTGATGCCTTGAGCATCGGTCCCTCCGCTGGGTACACTCTGTTCTTCGTATTTGTGCATGTTTCATTGCTGTTTACTGCTTATGCGAGTAGTTATACACACATGCACATACATGTCATCACATATATCGCACTGTTTTTCTGGATTAAATTAAAACTAAAAATGCCTAACTTTCTAACAATCCAAAAATCTGATATTAGGCATTTTTCTGTTAGTGGTTTTGCTGCTGCGTTAAAACCAAGTGAACCTTTTGATGGGACGTTTTACAAGAGATGGCGTAGTAAGATGATACTGTGGTTGACCGCAATGAACTGCTATCACGCCGCACAGGGGAAACCCGAACAGTTCACTCCTGAAGAGGAGAGAATGTTCGACGTTGCCGATAACCTGTTTCGAGACGCCGTGATTGGCGCTCTTGCCAACAAGTATGTTGATTCTTATCTAACGTGCACATCTGCAAAAGAGTTATGGGATGCATTAGATGAGAAGTTTGGTGTTTCTGATGCTGGTAGCGAGCTGTACATCTTGGAGCAGCTGTTTGACTATAAGATGGTGGAAAACCGTCCTGTAGTTGAACAGGCTCATGAAATACAGGCACTGGCTAAAGAACTCGAACAATTCCCATGTGTCTTGCCTGACAAGTTCGTGGCCGGCGGTATTATCGCTAAACTGCCACCTTCTTGGACGGACTTTGCTACCACTCTAAAACATAAGAGACAAGAGTTTAGCGTGGCTGAGCTTATTGGTTCTCTTGATGTTGAGGAGAGGGCGAGAGCAAAAAACACTCGTGGAAAAGGAGTTGAGACTTCTAGTGCCAATATGGTACAAAAGAAGAACTCCAATGCATCACATAATAATAAAAAGAAGAACAAGCAACAGAATGCCACGAAGCCCAAGCAGGCAGCCTCGTTCAAAAAGAAGAACAAAGGAGCTGGTTGCTTTGTTTGCGGGAGTACTGATCATTGGGCAAGCGCTTGTCCAGACCGCAAATTTAAGCAAGAGAAAAAACCAGCTCAAGAGAAGAAAACAGTAAACATGGTTGTTAGCGAGACTGCAGAAGGAACATCGGGGTATGGTAATCTTTTACCTACTGTTCTTTCAGTGTGTCAATCCCCTGAGTGGTGGGCTGATACCGGTGCTAATATTCATGTGTGTGCCGATATTTCTTTATTTTCTTCTTATCAGTGTAAAGGGACTGGAGCCTTGCTGATGGGGAACGGATCACATGCGCGTGTTCTTGGTGTTGGTACAGTCATTCTGAAGTTTACTTCGGGAAAGACGGTGCTATTGAAGAACGTGCAGCATGTCCCCTCCATCAAAAAGAATCTAGTTAGTGGCTCTCAATTGTGTCGAGATGGCTACAAAATTGTCTTTGAGTCTAATAAATGTATACTGTCTAAGTATGGAACGTTTGTTGAAAAAGGCTATGACAGCGGAGGCTTGTTCCGCTTATCTTTGCATGATGCGTGTAATAAGTCTGTGAACAATGTTGTTTCGAATGAGTCGTATATTTGGCATTCACGACTTTGTCATATCAATTTTGGTTGTGTCTCGCGGTTAGCAGATTTAAATTTAATCCCGAAATTTGATTTAGTCAAAAGTTCTAAGTGCCAGGTGTGCGTGCAATCTAAGCAACCTCGCAAGCCTCACAAGGCTGCGGAGGCGAGGAATTTGGCACCACTAGACTTAATACATTCCGATTTATGTGAGATGAACGGAATATTGACTAAAGGAGGCAAGCGATATTTTATTACTTTTATCGATGACTCTACTAGATTTTGTTATGTGTATCTCTTAAAATCAAAAGATGAAGCTTTGCATTATTTTAAGACCTACAAAGCTGAAGTTGAAAATCAACTCGAGAGGAAAATTAAACGGTTAAGGTCTGATCGTGGTGGAGAATATTTTTCGGGTGATTTTTCTGATTTTTGTGTGGAACATGGTATTATTCATGAGAGGACACCGCCATACTCACCACAATCCAATGGGGTTGCTGAAAGAAAGAACCATACTCTAACTGATTTGGTTAACGCCATGTTAGAGACTTCAGGGCTATCTAAGGAATGGTGGGGTGAGGCGATCTTGACGGCGTGTCATGTCCTGAATAAAGTTCCCACAAAGAACAAAGAAATCACATCATTCGAGGAATGGGAAAAGAAGAAATTAAATATCTCCTATTTGCGCACCTGGGGTTGTTTGGCTAAAGTGAATGTGCCAATTAACAAGAAGCGCAAATTAGGACCGAAAACTGTTGATTGTGTTTTCCTTGGGTATGCTTTCCACAGCATTGGATATAGGTTTTTAATTATAAACTCTGGAGTACCGGACATGTTGGTTGGTACAATTATGGAGTCCAGAGATGCTACGTTTTTTGAGGACGAATTTCCCATGAAAGCTACACATGTGTGAATCATCTAGGCCCCTTTGGTAATGTTTTGGTAATTAATGACAACTACTTGTGGACTAACAATTCTTGGAGAAATAAGAATGCAGGTTGAACCACAGAGAACTGAGAAGTCTTGAAGACTTATAAGCATTGGTTGTGGATCAGGTGAAGGCAAAGGTTTAACATAGGTTTTGTTTTTGCCGGTCACCAGGTGGTTAGAGAAGAAATTGACCGGATTGGTTGGCTAGATAGCCGTACTATTAAGAGGAGTTAATGACTTTGTTCTGTGTAAGACTTAGTGCCTCATAGAGCATCTAGTGGTTGCATTTGCATGAGGACTAGCAGCGCTTCCGTTTCCGAAAGTTAAAATCTTTTCAAAAGCGAGTTTGAAAAGTGGCTAAGTCATGGGGTCGGCGGACCGTCCGGGCCAAGTGGCCGGACCGTCCGCGACCCATCCAGAGGGGTCCAGTGTTTGTTCATTTCGGTCTGGTCCAGTATGTTTGCACTACGGACCGTCCGGGCCTTGGGCCCGGACCGTCCGCAGTCATGTCCAGAGGAGGGTGACTTCGGGCCAGTCCCCGAATTATTGGCGGACGGTCCGCCTCTGAGGGGCGGACGGTCCGCATGCTTCAAACTCGTTTTTGGACAGGGACTGTGTGTTTCTATAGATTTGTACTACGGACTGTCCGGGGGTCCAGTCCGGACAGTACTGTCTCAGGTCGCGGACCGTCCGGGATTTATAGCCGGACGGTCCGCACGTGTTAACTTCTTTTGATCCGTGGCTCGGGTGTTTCATTCTGCCAGGTCGCGGACGGTCCGGCCTTGAAGGGCGGACTGTCCGGACCCACCTTTTTGAGTCAACTCTAACTTGTTTCAAACGGTCATTATAGCCGTTATGTGTACGGCGGACCGTCTGGCCCTAGGGCACGGACGGTCCGCGTGTGCGCAGAACTGCCCCCTTTTGCACATAACGGTTGGTTTTAGATGGGGGACTATAAATAGAAGGGTAGCTCGTGTGAGAGACCTCTCTTGGCCATTCCTTGCACACATTGAGCTCATTTGTGATCCTCCAACTCACTCTCTTACACTCTTTGCTTGAGATTGCATTCTAGTGAGAGATTGAGGGTTCCTAGTGCATTTGTATCATTTGGTGATTCTTGAGGCACTAGGTGGTACACCAAGCAAGCGTCGTTGGCTTGTTACTCTTGGAGGTTGCCGCCTCCTAGACGGCTCGGGTGATTGTCTCCGTCGAACTCTCCAAGAAGATTGTGGAGAAGCCGCGGTGTGGATTGTGAGGGCTTCGTGCCTACCTCGCCGGAGCGGCAAAGGTGACATTAGTGGAATCGAGGTATTGAGTGATTTCTTGTCCACTTGGCTCAAAGATCAAGTCGTGTCTTGATAGAGGAGCAAGTGAGAGCTTGAAGTCCACCTCAACATGGATTAGGGGTGATCGGCAAATCACCGATACCACGGGATAAATTTCGGTGTCTATTCTTTCTAGCATTACTTATTGCCTTGCAATTGATTAGTGTTTTGCTTATTGTTCCTCAAGTATTCAATCTCCGTAGTTGTTTTTCATACATTGTTTACTTATTTACACTAGATAATTTATTTCTCTTGTTGCATTGATTAAATTTATTTAGTATTGTTGATTTTAGTCAAAACCGTCTATTCACCCCCCTCTAGCCGGTGTCCTAGATCCTACAAGTGGTATCGGAGCCGAGGACTCCATTGTTTGTGGATCTAATCATCCCGGAGTGGGACAAAATGGCTAGTAACAACAATGTGCACATTGGGAAGCCACCGCACTTTGATGGCAACAATTATGATTATTGGAAAATAAGAATGTCAATGCATCTTAGAGCAATGGGTGGAAAAATTTGGCCAATTGTTAGGGATGGATTTGTTGTATTGAAGGAAGATGAACCATCCGTTAGTGATAATGAGAATATCCTCACAAATGATCAAGCCATGAATGTCTTTTATGATGCTCTTGATATAAATGAGTTCAATCGTATCAAGAATCTCACAACCGCTCATGAGATTTGGATAAAACTAATGGAAATTCATGAAGGAACTACAATTGTGAAGAGTGCCAAACTATATGTGTGCAAAGGGAAGTTTGAGCAATTTATTATGAAAGAAGATGAGAGTGTATCCGACATGTTCAATCGTTTGAATGAGATAGTAAATGAACTCAAAGGACTTGGTTTTAATGTACCGGATGTGGATTTCACACACAAGTTCCTTAGATCACTTCCGGAGAAATATGAGACTATTGTGACAATGCTAGTAAGGAGTGATCTATCTACAACTTCTCCAACCGAAGTATTGGGAGAGATTCTCACTCAAGATATATTTAAGAAGTCACAAGCCGATGCCTTAAGTTTGGCAAAGAAGGTGAAAAATGAATCTATTGCTCTCAAAGCCAAGGCCTCAAAGGCAATTGAAAAAGAAGATAGCAATGATGAAGAAAATGAAAGTGAGAGTGATGGTGACATGGCTCTATTTGTAAGAAAATTCAATAAATTCATGAAGATGAAAAGAGGTCAACCTAGAAGAGGTCAAACACCTAGAAGAAATGCCTTCAATGATAGAAAATGTTTTGAGTGTGGGGAACCCGGTCACATTGCCATGAATTGCCCAAGCAAGAAGAAGAAGGGCAAAGAAGAAAGTGACAAGAAGAAAAAGAAATACTATAACAAGAAGAAAGATGGCAAAGCCTACTTAGTTGAATGGGACTCGGATGATAGCTCGGATAATGATGATGATGACACCTCATCTAAGCTTAATGCCGGAATTGCCATCAAGGAAGCTCCCTCCCTCTTCTCATCCCCCCATTGTCTCATGGCAAAGGGAGATGCTAAGGTAAAAATCATCACCGATTTAAATGATATAAAAGATGATGATGATATCGATGATGTTGATGATGATGGCTATTCATATGATGATCTTGTTAGAATGTTAGGTGAGGCCGATGACTACATGCACAAAGAAAAAGAAAAATTTAAGACCTTGAAGGAATTGTATAAAAACCTCCAAGTGTCTTTTGAGGAGCTCAAGACCTCTCACAATGACCTCAAAGAAAATTGTGAGAAGCTTGCGGATGCTCAAAAATCATCTATTGTGCATGAAGTTGAGGTGGTCACTAAGGATGTTGGAGTCACTTGTGACTTACTTGATAGTCTTACAAGTGAACCACTACCTACTAACTCTACTTGTGATAAATGCAAAATTTCTCTCAATGATAACATTGCTCTTGATGAATAAAAAATTATTGTTGAGAATGAAGTGTTAGTAGATAGAATAAATGCTCTAACTCATGACCTAGAAAAGGCATATGGTGGTAAGACTAAATTGGATTTCATATTGGGAAGTCAACGATGCTCTCTTAACCGTGAAGGTCTTGGATATGTTCTTAAGAAAGGAAAGAATGCTTTTGTAAAGCAAAAGACATTGTTTGTGAAAGAATGTGACAAAGTGTGTCACAAGTGTCACAAAAAGGGACATGTTAAGAAAAATTATCCCAAGTTCAAAAATGTATCCTCCACTTGTTTTGAGCATTGTTATGTTCTTTCTCATAATGCAAAAGGTGTTCATGCTAAATTTGTTGGTACTTCAATTGTTGGAAACAAAAAGAAAGCTATTTGGGTGCCAAAGACCTTGGTCACTAACATCCGAGGACCCAAGCAAGTTTGGGTACCTAAAAGAGATTGATTTCCTTTTGTAGGTAAACTACAAGGCGGGAGGGAATCATTGGGTGTTGGATAGTGGATGTACTCAACACATGACCGGGGATATGAGAATGTTTACCCAAATGAGTGAGGAAGATTGCTCAAATTATGATAGTATCACATTTGGAGATAATCGTAAAGGAAAGGTTAAAGGTTTGGGTAAAATTGCTATCTCAAATGATCACTCTATATCAAATGTGCTATTGGTTGAGTCTTTAAATTTTAATTTACTTTCCGTAGCTCAATTATGTGATTTAGGATTTTGTTGCAATTTCACAGTTGAAGATGTTATTATCTCTAGTGTTGATGGTAGCAATCTTAAATTTAAAGGCTTTAGACATCAAAAATCTTTATCTTGTTGATTTCTCATCTAATGAGGCAAAGCTCACAACTTGCCTATTTTCAAAAGCTTCACTAGGTTGGTTATGGCATAGAAGACTTGGTCATGTTGGGATGAAGCAACTCAATCGGTTAACCAAGCATGACTTAGTTCGAGGCTTAAAAGATGTGAAGTTTGAAAAGAACAAATTGTGTAGCTCTTGTCAAGCCGGTAAGCAAGTGGCAAATACTCATCCAAATAAAAGTCAAATGTCCACTCATCGACCTTTGGAATTACTTCACATGGATTTATTTGAGCCCACATCTTTTGTAAGCATTGGTGGTAATTCTTATTGTCTTGTGATTGTGGATGACTATTCAAGATTTACTTGGGTTTATTTTCTACGAGACAAATCCAATGTATTTGAAACATTCAAGTCATTTGCTATATTGGCTCAAAATCAATTTGATTTCGACATCAAAAAGGTTAGAAGTGATAATGGGTCGGAATTCAAAAATGCAAGAATTGATCAATATTGTGATGACAAGGGTATCAAACATGAATTCTCTTCCAAATATACCCCGGAACAAAATGGTATTGTTGAAAGAAAGAATAGAACTCTTATTGACATGGCTAGGTCCATGTTAGCGGAATATAGTATATCGGATTCTTATTGGACCGAGGCAATAAATACCGCTTGTCATTCATCAAATAGACTATATTGTCACAAGCTCTTGAAGAAAACTCCATATGAATTGCTTATTGGTAGAAAGCCAAATATCTCATATTTTAGGGTATTTGGTTGCAAATGTTATATTTTAAGAAAGGGGAGCTGGCTTTCTAAATTTGAGAAGAAATGTGATGAGGGTTTTCTTCTTGGATATTCATCAAATAGTAAGGCTTATAGAGTCTTCAACAAAACTCATGGTATTATTGAGGAAGCATATGATGTTGAATTCGATGAAACAAATGGGTCTCAAGATGAGAGTGATAATCTTGATGATGTTGGGGGAACTCAATTGATAAATGCAATGAAAACAATGGCCATTAGTGAAATAAAACCAAAGGAGGATGATGATGAAAATAGTGTGGTTGTCATTCCTTCATCCTCAACTATAAATGAGGAAGATCACCAAAGCCAACAACTCAATGAAACCATGGATACACATGATCAAGGTACTTCAAGACCTTCGGTTCCTTCTAATGCTTCAACAAGCAATTATCAAACGGTATCAATAATTCATCATTCCATTGTGAAGGATCACCCGGTTGATCAAATTGTGGGTGATATTAGTAAGGGTGTTCAAACTCGCTCTCGCATAGCTTCGTTTTGTGAACATTTCTCTTTTGTATCTTTTATGGAACCTAACCGTGTAGATGAAGCTCTACTTGATGTTGATTGGGTGAATGCAATGCATGAAGAATTAAATAACTTCGCTCGAAATGAAGTTTGGGAGCTTGTTGAGAGACCAAAGAACCACAATGTTATTGGTACAAAATGGGTGTTTCGCAACAAGCACAATGAAGATGGTGTGGTAGTAAAAAACAAGGCAAGATTGGTTGCACACGGACATACTCAAATTGAAGGATTGGATTTTGGGGAGACATTTGCCCCCGTAGCAAGATTAGAAGCAATCCGGATTCTACTTGCTTATGCTTGTGCACATAATATCAAGCTCTACCAAATGGATGTAAAGAGTGCCTTTCTAAATGGTAAGATTAGTGAACTAGTGTATGTTGAACAACCTCCCGGTTTTGAGGACCCCAAAAGACCTAACCATGTGTTCAAGCTTTCTAAAGCTCTCTATGGGCTTAAGCAAGCTCCACGCGCTTGGTATGAAAGGCTTAGGGATTTCTTGCTTTCCAAAGACTTCAAAATTGGGAAGGTTGACACTACTCTATTCACTAAAAGAATTGGCAAAGACTTGTTTGTTTGTCAAATCTACGTTGATGATATTATTTTTGGATCTACTAATGAATTATTTTGTGAGGAGTTCGGAAAAATGATGTCAAAAGAATTTGAAATGTCTATGATAGGAGAATTGAGCCTCTTTCTTGGCCTTCAAATCAAACAATTGAAAGATGGAATTTTTATAAGTCAATCAAAATATTTGAAGGACATGCTCAAGAAGTTTGGTTTAGAAAATGCTAAGCCTATCAAGACTCCAATGGCAACAAATGGTCATCTAGACTTAGATGAAGGAGGTACTATAGTTGATCAAAAACTTTATCGTTCAATAATTGGTAGTTTACTTTATATTACCGCATCTAGGCCCGATGTTATGTTTAGTGTATGCATGTGTGCTCGATTTCAAGCTTCACCTAGAGAGATTCACTTGAAAGCCGCTAAAAGAATTCTAAGATATTTGAAGTATACTCCCAACATTGGTCTATGTTATCCCAAAGGTGCTCACTTTGAATTAATTGGATATTCGGATTCGGACTATGCGGGGTGCAAAGTTGATAGAAAAAGCACCTCCGGTTGTTGTCAATTTCTTGGTAGATCTCTTGTTTCATGGTCTTCTAAGAAACAAAATTCGGTTGCTCTATCTACCGCCGAGGCGGAATATATATCGGCCGGAAATTGTTGTGCTCAATTATTATGGATGAAACAAACCTTATTGGATTATGGAATTATTTTCAAGAATGTGCCTCTCATGTGTGATAATGAGAGTGCGGTAAAATTGGCTACCAATCCGGTCCAACACTCAAGAACCAAGCATATTGATATACGGCATCACTTCTTAAGGGATCATGTTGGCAAAGGAGATATCTCTATTTATTCCATTAGAACGGATGATCAATTAGCAGACATTTTTACAAAGCCGTTGGATGAAACAAGATTTTGTTCTCTAAGAAGTGAAATGAATGTGATCGATCTCTCAAATGTGGCTTGAAGTTGATCACACATGTGTCGTCTTGCATCTCGGGTCTAAATGTGCTCTTTATGCTATTTGTTTGGTATTATTGGTGGATTTTTCATTTCTAATTGTTCTAGATAGTTTAATTCAAAAATTTTGCACTACTCAATTACATACTATGTATATGCATGCATACTAACTCTTGGATTGGTCGAAATGTCCATATTTAAGCACCAAGTCGGATTCGAAATTCAAAATCAGCAAGTGGACAACAATTGGAAAAATAAGTATCAGGCCGCGGACCGTCCGCCCATGGACCGCGGACCGTCCGCCGCATCAGGACCTGGACAGTCCGGGCAGCCTCGCAGACAGTCTGAAATCATCAGGGCGCGGACCGTCCGCCGCCCCAGCGCGGACCGTCCGCGACAGGGCAGTAAAATTGTCCAGTGGCCACAGCCTTGTCATTTGTACTCATTCGCTATTCCTCTCTTGCTCTCCACTCGCCCAATACTCTCCTGTGACGAGTGTGCGCGGACGGTGCAGTGAAGTTGTGAGCGGACAGTCCGGCAGCTTGTGGCAACATTTCATTAACATGTCTTCATCACGGTATCTTCAAATCTTGTGGATTTTATCACATCTCTTCATTTTTTGAGATTATATGGGTTTCCTCTCTCATCTGAAATTGAGCAGTCGGTTTCAAAATCTGATTGGTGGGATTGTTAGTTCTTCTCAATATGAATGCTCTGCAAAATTTCGAACTGGTTTGGATGCGTATTGTATGCAAAATCATCAACTCCAACATTTGTGGCGGCTAGGGTTCTTTGGAGTCGCCCCTGGTCGGTCGCGGACCGTCCGCCTGGTGGACGCGGACCGTCCGGGCCTGTGGCGCGGACAGTCCGGCTCCCTAGCGCGGACCGTCCGGACCCTGGCAGAGCATTACAGTTCCATTCCTCTTTTTTACTGGTGATTGGTATCAATTATTTATCTATGGATGTCTGTCACATTGTTGCAGTGGTTTTGGTGGTCTCCGCAAGAAACTTGCAGGTCGCTTTAAATCCAAGCGCCCTCGTAGAAATGATGATGACTATATACCAACCACTGATTCAGAGGCCCAATCCTCAGCTGGGGGCACTGAATCCATGGATGCTGAAGATTTTCCTCATATTCATCCCGATTATCCCATTGATATCCAAGGATGGACTTATCCAAAGCGGCGATTTTCTATGGCTGAGTACTGCTCTAGACAGATTGTGAATCAGTATACTCTGCCATCTGATACAAATATCCAGTTTTTCCACACTCAGCTGCAGTTTGATGTCTTCTGGGGCACTCTAGTGGATACTAATTTTCATAAGCATCAGGTGATTGATTGGTCCTTCTTGCTAAGTCAATCAGTCATGGAGGGTCTGATCCCTAAGTTTGAAACCTGTGGACTATATTATTTTATGGGGCAACGCACAGATTTCAATGAAATGGCTGTTAAGCAATTCCTGGCTACCTCAGAGATTGATATTGAAGCAGAATCTATCACCTGGATGACTGGCTTCAAGCGCTATTCTGCTTCTTTTGCTGACTTTGCCGCTGCCAACAGTCTGGATTATGGCACCATTTCTGCTGGGCTGGATCTTTATACTGAAGATAATTTTGAGGATTTTGTGCAGTTTTATGAGCCAGCCAGGCTTGGTATACCCAGGAGGTTTGGAGAGACAGCAGGACTCAGACATCATCCTGCTGTCATCAACAAGATTGCCAGAGTCACCATTCTTCCCAAGAGTGGTGATAAGAGTAAAATAAGGGATAAGTTCTGGAACATCATCCAGCACATCATGAATGGTGAAGTCATGAATATTGTTCTTTTCATGATGAGACAGCTTAATGATTTGAAAATGGATAAGAATCAAAATTTGGCATATGCTCCTTACATTATGGCTCTCATCAAATCCAAGACAAGATTTGAGGGCCCATGCGAGATTGTTCACACCCCATTCAGGCCTTTTAAGAATGAAATAGGGTTTCTCACCAGGCCACTCACCCCCTTCCCAGATGATGAGGAAGACCCTGGCTATGAGGGTGGAGCAGCTCCTAATGTTGAGGGAGAGCAGATGCCTCCACCTCCACCTCCTCCTCAGCCTCAGCAATATTGGGAGCCTGCTCCAGGATACTTTGATCCTTATTTTCACAATATGCAGCAGGGGCTTGAGACTCATATTGATACTCGCTTTGAGGGCCTGATGACACATGTGGATCACCGTTTCGATGACATGCAGTCTCGGTTTGACAGTAACTGGGATGCACTCAACTCTGAGTTTTCTGAGGTTCGTGATCAAATTCACACTAATGTCACTGATCACATCATGACCAGGCTGAATAATATGCAACAGAGTTTTCAGGATAACATAGGTGCTCTCTCCAGTCAATTTGATAATCTCTCTACACATGACAACATGCATGAGATCAGTCAGAGGCAGCAGCAGCTCCAGCAGGATTTTGGCCAGTTCTCCTCCCTGTTTGACACCTTCAGCACTCACTACTACAACATGCATCCTCCGCCGAGCGATCAGTGAAGCCTCTCCTTTGTGGCAATTGATGCCAAAGGGGGAGACAAGTGAGAAGTGATGAGAAGTTGTCTGGCGTCTCCTTCTGGGGGAGTTGGTGACTCTATGTGGACATTAAGACCATGCATATGCATTTTACCTTTTTATGCCGCTTGCATTAGTTTATAACTTATGCATTTGGAACTGGTTTGAACTATTAACTCTATGTCGTATGTCTGTGGACTATTATCTGTATTATTCTGTGGGATGAACTATGTTTTAGTTCAAATTACTCTATGTGTGGTTAATCGAGGAGTGATTATAATTGCTGCGCTCACTCTACGGATCATCTCTTGTATGCCTCGATAACCATGATTGTAGAAAAGCCTCCATCAAGCTCCAATATATTATGTGTGTTATATCTTCAACTTCAAATAATCCCACACACACTTAGGGGGAGCCCTTCTTACATACTGAGTTTTTTATTGGGATTTATCTATCTCTCGGACAGAACTTCAAATTAAGATAAGTCCTATGAAACTCATCTCCAAGATCTATCTTATACCTTAGGTATGAGAGAGATTTGGAGAAACTAAACTTCTCTTTAATATACAATGTGGTGTTGTCATCAATTACCAAAAAGGGGGAGATTGTGAACCATCTAGGCCCCTTTGGTAATGTTTTGGTAATTAATGACAACTACTTGTGGACTAACAATTCTTGGAGAAATAAGAATGCAGGTTGAACCACAGAGAACTGAGAAGTCTTGAAGACTTATAAGCATTGGTTGTGGATCAGGTGAAGGCAAAGGTATAACATAGGTTTTGTTTTTGCCGGTCACCAGGTGGTTAGAGAAGAAATTGACCGGATTGGTTGGCTAGATAGCCGTACTATTAAGAGGAGTTAATGACTTTGTTCTGTGTAAGACTTAGTGCCTCATAGAGCATCTAGTGGTTGCATTTGCATGAGGACTAGCAGCGCTTCCGTTTCCGAAAGTTAAAATCTTTTCAAAAGCGAGTTTGAAAAGTGGCTAAGTCATGGGGTCGGCGGACCGTCCGGGCCAAGTGGCCGGACCGTCCGCGACCCATCCAGAGGGGTCCAGTGTTTGTTCATTTCGGTCTGGTCCAGTATGTTTGCACTACGGACCGTCCGGGCCTTGGGCCCGGACCGTCCGCAGTCATGTCCAGAGGAGGGTGACTTCGGGCTAGTCCCCGAATTATTGGCGGACGGTCCGCCTCTAAGGGGCGGACGGTCCGCATGCTTCAAACTCGTTTTTGGACAGGGACTGTGTGTTTCTATAGATTTGTACTACGGACTGTCCGGGGGTCCAGTCCGGACAGTACTGTCTCAGGTCGCGGACCTTCCGGGATTTATAGCCGGACGGTCCGCACGTGTTAACTTCTTTTGATCCGTGGCTCGGGTGTTTCATTCTGCCAGGTCGCGGACGGTCCGGCCTTGAAGGGCGGACTGTCCAGACCCACCTTTTTGTGTCAACTCTGACTTGTTTCAAACGGTCATTATAGCCGTTATGTGTACGGCGGACCGTCCGGCCCTAGGGCGCGGACGGTCCGCGTGTGCGCAGAACTGCCCCCTTTTGCACATAACGGTTGGTTTTAGATGGGGGACTATAAATAGAAGGGTAGCTCGTGTGAGAGACCTCTCTTGGCCATTCCTTGCACACATTGAGCTCATTTGTGATCCTCCAACTCACTCTCTTACACTCTTTGCTTGAGATTGCATTCTAGTGAGAGATTGAGGGTTCCTAGTGCATTTGCATCATTTGGTGATTCTTGAGGCACTAGGTGGTACACCGAGCAAGCGTCGTTGGCTTGTTACTCTTGGAGGTTGCCGCCTCCTAGACGGCTCGGGTGATTGTCTCCGTCGAGCTCTCCAAGAAGATTGTGGAGAAGCCGCGGTGTGGATTGTGAGGGGTTCGCGCCTACCTCGCCGGAGCGGCAAAGGTGACATTAGTGGAATCGAGGTATTGAGTGATTTCTTGTCCACTTGGCTCAAAGATCAAGTCGTGTCTTGATAGAGGAGCAAGTGAGAGATTGAAGTCCACCTCAACGTGGATTAGGGGTGATCGGCAAATCACCGATACCACGGGATAAATTTCGGTGTCTATTCTTTCTAGCATTACTTATTGCCTTGCAATTGATTAGTGTTTTGCTTATTGTTCCTCAAGTATTCAATCTCCGTAGTTGTTTTTCATACATTGTTTACTTATTGACACTAGATAATTTATTTCTCTTGTTGCATTGATTAAATTTATTTAGTATTGTTGATTTTAGTCAAAACCGTCTATTCACCCCCCCCCCCTCTAGCCGGTGTCCTAGATCCTACAACATGATACGTCTAATGATGAACCAACGATACCCCATGAGCATTTTATTCCGGTAGAACACACTGAGGAATCCCATATACATAATCATGTGGAAAATGACAATGTATCAACTCGAAAGAGTAAGAGACCAAGGATTGCAAAGTCCTTTGGTGATGATTACATTGTATATCTTGTGGATGACACACCAAGTACCATTGAAGAGGCATATTCCTCTCCTGATGCTGACTTTTGGAAGGAAGCAATAAGGAGTGAGATGGATTCTATTATGTCTAATGCAACTTGGGAGGTAGTTGAGCGTCCTTATGGGTGTAAGCCCATTGGAAGTAAATGGGTGTTCAAGAAAAAACTTAGGCCTGATGGTACTATTGAAAGGTACAAGGCGAGGCTTGTAATTAAAGGCTATTCACAGAAGGAAGGTGAGGATTTCTTTGATACTTATTCACCTGTGGCTCGATTGACCACAATTCGTGTGCTACTTTCTTTGGCTGCCTCTCATGGTCTACTCGTCCATCAAATGGATGTTAAGACAGCATTCCTAAATGGAGAGCTAGATGAGGAAATTTACATGGAGCAGCCAGCTGGGTTTGTAGCAAACGGTCAAGAAGGCATGGTGTGTAAATTATTAAAATCTTTATATGGCTTAAAACAAGCACCTAAGCAATGGCATGAAAAGTTCGATAGAACTTTGACTTCTGCCGGTTTTGTTGTGAACGAAGCAGACAAGTGTGTATACTATCGGTATGGTGGGGGCGAGGGAGTAATTTTATGCCTATATGTTGATGACATTCTAATCTTGGGGACGAGTCTTGATGTGATTAAAGAGACAAAAGACTTTCTGTCTAATAATTTTGAAATGAAAGATTTGGGAGAAGCTGATGTTATTCTTAACATTAAGCTACTGAGAGAAGGCATTGGTGGGATCACACTTGTGCAATCCCATTATGTGGAAAAGGTTTTGAGTCGCTTTGGTTTTAGCGAATGTGAACCTGCTCCAACGCCTTATGATCCTAGTAAGCTATTAAAGAAAAATCGAAGGATAGCTAGGGATCAATTGAGATATTCCCAAATAATTGGTTCACTCATGTATTTAGCTAGCGCTACGAGGCCTGACATCTCATTTGCTGTGAGCAAACTTAGTCGATTTGTTTCAAATCCGGGAGATGATCACTGGCGTGCTCTTGAGAGAGTTTTGCGCTATCTAAAGGGTACTATGAGTTTAGGCATCCATTATACCGGGTACCCAACAGTTCTGGAGGGTTATTGTGATGCAAACTGGATATCTGATGCTGATGAGATATATGCCACAAGTGGATATGTGTTTTCACTTGGAGGTGGTGCTGTTTCATGGAAGTCTTGCAAGCAGACCATCTTAACGAGGTCGACTATGGAAGCAGAACTCACAGCATTAGATACCGCTTCAGTTGAGGCTGAGTGGCTTCGTGAACTCCTTATGGATTTACCGGTGGTTGAAAAACCTGTGCCGGCTATTTCCATGAACTGTGATAATCAGACTGTGATAATTAAGATAAACAGTTCTAAGGATAATATGAAGTCGACAAGGCACATAAAGAGGCGTTTGAAATCTGTCAGGAAATTGAGAAACTCCGGAGTAATAGCGTTGGATTATGTCCATACGTCTAAAAATCTGGCAGATCAATTTACTAAGGGGCTATCACGTAGTGTGATAGATAGTGCATCAAGTGAGATGGGCATGAGACCCACCTAAAGTTTATCATAGTGGTAACCTGTTCTATGTGATCGGAGATCCCGTGAATTAGAATGGTGAAACAAGCTAGTGGTAGATTGAGAGGAAAGACCCTTAATAAGGCTCATTTCAGATGCATATCTTTCCTTACTGTAAGGTAGGTTGGTGTTTACACCTTAATATGTTCCAAGTGGCTTTGTGAAGCAAAGATGTTGTCCTACAGAACATCTTTAGAGGAACATACCTATATGGGTTAACTGCTAGTCACAGTTTATGAGATCTGGGTGGTTTCTAG
The DNA here is from genome assembly GCA_029449295.1 of Zea luxurians. NCBI lineage: Eukaryota > Viridiplantae > Streptophyta > Magnoliopsida > Poales > Poaceae > Zea > Zea luxurians. The sequence goes on along the minus strand of JAOPSE010000021.1, from coordinate 56,925,587 downwards.
ATACCCATGAAAGGCTATGGAGTTTGACTTATATGCTCCAACCAGAGGGGATGCGTTCAGCAATCTAGTACTGGTAAAGAGTTTAGATGAAAACTCATTCCACGCAAAACTGCCAATTCAAGGCCTAGTCCATTGTGCAGTTGTGGTCAAGTGTAGTCTAAGTTCTAGGTGGATGTTCAACTTAACAGTCTCCATCGAAACACCAGTATATCAAACGTTTGAGATGATGAGAGCTTTTTAGTGTGACTTAGCATTTGGTGGGGATTGTTGGATTAATGTGGGCTTGGCCCAAATTAATATTCAATAATAGTCAATGCTAATGGCCCACTTTAATGCTATGGTGTACTAATTATTTAGTACCATATTGGAAGTTCAAAGGACAAATCAATCAACTTAAATAGGTGGACCATTGGTGCATCTATTGAGAAGTTGAGAAAAGGATGAAGGACTGCCACACGCGCGCGCGCGCGCGCGCCGCCGCCGCCGCCGGCCGTGCCGTGCCGTGCCGTGCTCGTGCTCGTGCTCGTGGCTCGTGGTAGATCGGACCTTGGTCCGAATATTCCTTTCAAACGGTTGCGCATTTTGCCTGGAGCGATGACCGTCATGATAACCGTTCGTTTCCTGTCTTATGACTAGTAACGGACGTCAGTTACTGTCGTCAGTTTCCAGTTCTAATGCGCGACCGTTTCTGTCCGTTGTTCTTCTCCCTCCTTCTGACCGCCTATAAGAATGGAGAGGGAGGGCTCTTCCAGGTACGCGAATTGCAAACAACACATTCCCGTCCCATCTTCTGCGAGCACAGAGAGAGTGGGAGAGCAGACCTCTGAAATCACCGACCGCAGAGATATACTTGCACGGGTGTGCGGGCGATCAGATTTTTGGGGAGCGTCTTCCGACTGCTCGCGTGATCTGTTTGTCCAGCTGCTTCGTCCACAGCTTGCTGTTCGTCGCCTTCCCGAGTTGACGCGTGCTGCTGTTCTTCTTTCCGGCGACCGTTCGAGGGACTGCACAGCGTACATCTTCCTGCACCGACTTCGTACGGCTACATCGAACAAACACACGAGATGTCTCGTGTGAATGGAGCCACTGATGCCTTGAGCATCGGTCCCTCCGCTGGGTACACTCTGTTCTTCGTATTTGTGCATGTTTCGTTGCTGTTTACTGCTTATACGAGTAGTTATACACACATGCACATACATGTCATCACATATATCGCACTGTTTTTCTGGATTAAATTAAAACTAAAAATGCCTAACTTTCTAACATCTCTCTGGTCGTGGAAGTCGTCGCACGCGTCAGGAGCATGTGATGTGTGTCTATCACAGGCGGCTAGGATAAGAAACCGCCTGTGATGTGTGTCTATCACAGGTGGTTCGTTTGAACTGGACCGCCTGTGATTTGTGTCTATCACAGGCGGTTTTTGATTGACCGTCTGTGATGTTGTTTTACATCACAGGCGGTGCACCACAAGCGGTTCCTGGAACCGTCTGTGTAGAGACGAACCAAACCGTCTGTGCAGAGGTATGCTGTAGTAGTGCAAACTGATCACGCCCGCCCGAGTACATCCATCATGATCGGCAGCTGTTCGATGATGACGTCGTCCGGTCGTCGTTAACGCTCTCTCTCTCTCTGGTCGTGGAAGTCGCCGCAGCTCCGTCTCGGCAGCTGTTGCAGGGGAGCAGTCATACGTAGCTTCCTTCCGTCGTACGTACTGGCAAAGCACAAAGCAGGCAGCTAGCTGTGCGTGCCTGTGTCGCCGGGTGTGTCCTCCCTCGGCAGCTGCATGCATGCGATACGCGCCGCCCACGTCGACCCGGTGTGTCCTCCCTCCGCCATGAGGCTACGGCTACTGCCTACTGCACTCTGCACTGTATGGAGGCCGGAGGCCAGGGAGGGGACTTTGCAGTGCAGCTACCATAGTGGCCAGCTAGCTGTGTGGAGCTGACAGCGCGCTCTACGTGTGCATCCGGATCGAGATCGATGCATGCATGCACAGCACGGAGCCGTTGACTCGTACGTGTGGACCGGACAGCGACGAGCTAGCGACAGCAGGGCTGAAAAGACCAGAGCGGAGGACGAGACGAGTAGGTAGGTAGCTGGCTAGAGCTCATCAGGGTACATGCACAGATCAGATTGACAGAGCACCACCGTTGGTTTTGGACTTGTTGGTGCTGGTCCTTTTGCAGTCGCAGCGAGCGAGCGCTGACGACGCACGCACCAGCCTGCCTGCCTGCCTGTCTCTCTCTCTCTCTCTCTCGCTGTGGGCGGGCGCTCGGCGACGACGGCAACAAGCATGTGGCGAGCGCAGGCGCGCAGCGAGGAGCGTGGTGGAGCGGTGCATGCACGCAGCCGGCCGGTAGCTCCCCAGTCTCGCCGTCGATCGTGGGCTCAGCTCAGTGCCCATGCAGCAGGGAGGAAGTGGCGCCAATGATGCGTCACAAAGTAAAATAGTGTGGCGGTGGTAGTACTGCTGTGCCATAGATTTGGCCGGATGGGATTTTATTTTTTAAAAAAACTTCTGTCCAAAGGAAAGTAGTGGCCGTGGGGCAGTGGATGGTAGCTGGTAGCTGTAACACCCCAGGTGTTTATCGTCTACTCGATCACGAGTGCAGACGTTAACACGTGATAGCTGTGAATGTAAATGGACACTACATTTTAATCATCCTTGTCTATCACGATGTTGATATCGTGTTTGTCTCCATCTGTTTAAATTGTCCTAATTTATTTTTCAAAAATCCTGACTTTAGTAATCTTCCGAAATATTGAATCCAATATCGTTTGGGTTGAGCCATCGACGTCTTGCCTAAACTATAATTTTTGAAATCAAATGTAGCTCCTTAAAATTCGTTTGAAATTCTTTCACGCTTGCGTTGCACGTGTCTCTCTGTGGCCTGACATCGTGACGCGTGTGGCGGGTGCTAACCGGCGTCTGGACAGCGCCCAGCCTCTCGCCCCGTGAACGATGCGTGACGTCGCTTCCGAAAGGATCACAATTTCGATGCCACATCGATCTCGCGTATTTATTTCGCGATATGTCGAGTCTGGTGTCTGTTCAAAATTTATGGATTAAAAGAATATGAATTTGGAATCTCGACCCACTCTTGTGATTCTTGTCCCAGACAAATTAAGTGGATCTCGACAACTAAAGTTTTTGGTGCAAAATAATTATGTCTCCTCTCGTCAGCTGAGAGATCACGTCCGAGGATTTATAATCATGTTTGGTTTCTAGCAAATTATCCTCGACGGGGAGATTAGGAGTCGAGTTACATATGAAATTATCTGATCTTAAATCATATCAAACACAATTTTTAAATAGCATGACCGATGTTGTGGAGCGATCCGATCGTATCTCACCCAGATCCAAACGTGCGGGTATAAATATCTAGTAAAAATTTTATTTGATTTTTTTGAACGTCTACCAAAATGAGCATCGTCTAAATACTGAAGTCAATCTCCTTTTGGTCCAATCCATTTATGCCTATGTTAAACCTTAATCCGAGCATCATATTTATCCATAAGTTATAACAAAAAAATGGAAAATCCCATTTCTATTATCTATTCCATCGGCCTTATCCAGATACCATCCATGGCTTATCCTCACGTACGTAGCTCCTGGAATTCTCAAGAAGCCACTGTTCACAGGTCTTGTCATTATTTAAAATTTAAGTGGACCAAAGTAATTAGAACTGAACCAAATAATTGCTAATCAGTTTGTGGTTCGGTTTCATAATCTGAAAAGCGAAATAGGGGTCCCAAATACATTTTGGGGTGGCTCATTTGAACTCTTCCCAAACCATAGAAACTAGATACGTGCTTATGATTTTGTAAACAATGGGAGAAGAAATATCTGATTTCTTATCCTTCTCACCGCTCAACTCCTATCCCTTATCCTTCCACGATGTGCTGTCGGCCTCATCTCCCAAGTCCAAGCCATTCTTGTTCCTTCTCTGCTCGTTCTCATGGCCGAGCTCCCCACGTCCGCCGCTCCTCCCTGGCGCCCTCACCTCCACTGGAGCTCGCCCCTGTTGAGCTCACCTGTGCTCGTCGGCTGCCCTGCAGTTCCCCCATGGACGCCTCCTTTCTAATCTGTGTGCAGGGGTTTCCTTCCCATGGTCGCCCTCAACCCCATGGTCGACCTCGCCTAGCCCTTCCCCCATCTCCTCCCCAAGCTCGGCTCGGCATGGAGGCTGGCCACAGGACGCAGCACACCAACCTCACCGGCCATACCCTCTGCTTTTCCCCACTGTCCGCAGCCCCGGTGTCGTCGTCGTGATTAGACATGGTGATTCCTAACTCATTTCTTTTTATTTCACTAATTTTCTAGTGCGAGCAGATTTTGTTAGCGTATGTTGATATGAGGTTATGTGTATTTGTGTGCAAGTGTGGCGAAAAGAAAGATTCTAGAGTTTGGTGGGAAAGGAAAGCTCTATCACGACGACCACCAGGTGTTTGATGAAATGAATAAATTGATGCTTGTTGTTATTGCGAAGTTTTGGGGCCAGATAAAATTGTTAGTCAGTCGTTTCCTTGTGCTTATCATTTGGTTCAAGATGTGTATTGCATAGGTGTGGATAGGTCAATGATTCCCTTGTGTTTAGCAAATCCTTTGTGTTGATTATCGTCGGATCCTTTGCTACTGTTTGGGTGATGAAGTAGAAGGTTTTAGCTCTGAACAATAATAAGGTGTTAGAATATTTGAAGTATTAAACACCTAAAAATTATAGAAACCAAATAGGAGCGAAATGGAATGCTTGCTGTTTGGGACTGTATGTCCAGTTTTAGTAAGCAGGTAGTTCAATAAAGTAAACCATGTTTTCTGTAGAAATGTTATATAGAAAAGTTGTAGATCACTTCTTTATCTTACTTGTGCAAAAATTTCATGACCATAGGACTAGTAGTTTAGGAGTTATGATTTTTCCAAGTCCAGTTTCAGAATCTGTCCAAATTCTGTACAGGTTTCGAAAATTGGATTGTTTGGCTGAGTTAAACTGAGAATCAGTCATTAGTAATTATAGGAGAACTGTAGTACTTTCCTTAAGATTTCCCACAAATTTTGGATCACCCTTTTTAGTGATCTATAAATTAAGTTACAGCTATTTGAGTTAGGATCTCTGAATCTGTCCAAATTTGGACAGCAGAGCCTTTCCCCTGTCTTTTGACTTTGGTATGTATTGAATTGACCTGTGATGTTTATAAATGAATTGTAGACAATTCTACTAGCTTTCTAAAAAGTCTAGGATCACCTGATTTGGATACCTGAAACTCAAGTTATGAATTTTTGAAGTAAGTAGTCGAATTCTGTCCAAATCTGGACATAATTTATGTTTAGCGCCGTTTGACCTTTCTAAAGGTCGAATCTTGTTGTGATGGTAATACAAAAGTTATAGAGGACTTCATAATCTTTCCAGAAAGTCCTAGTTCATTATTTTTGGATGAATACCTTGTGAGTTATGAGCAAAACCGTTGACTGCTGAATGCTGTCCAGAAAATCTGCAATGGGGTATTTGGTTTGATTCCTGTTTGGCTAAGTAGGAGTAATCAGTTTTTGATTCTTGAGTGATGAAGACTTATGACATGTGAAATGTTTATCCAAATGTTTTGGTGCACATGGTTGAGTTTTTATTTCTTAATGTGTGCTCTAAACCTATTAGTTTGGGAATTAATACTTTGATGAATGTATTGGAACTAGTAGCTAATTTGACCTTGTGTGGTTATAATGAACTCAATAATGCGAAGAAGGTTTAGTAGACATACATATCTAGATCTATGAATTAATTTGGTCGCCTTATAGTTATAAGCATGATGTTAATGCCGGATGATTGAGGAGTAAAGTTTAGAATTTGAAGTGATTGTTATGCATAGAAGTATTTTAGATCTATAGGTTGAGATAAGTTTTGCTCCATAAGATTTTATGCTAGTTAATAGTGGGTTATTCATTAGTGCTAAGAATGATGTTAATCCTTTGATAGTGTACTCTAATCCATAAAGTTAAGGTTCATGTATAGCCTTTTGTTGATTGATGCTTGAGTTAGATCTATGTAAATGTAAAAAAATGTACCTGTGATACTTAGTAATATCTTGACATCTAGTGTGCTCCTAGGTGTTGTGATGACTTGTTTTAAATATTTATCCTCTTTAACATAGATTATCTATCTTATGCTCTTCGTGCTCATGCTCATGTGCATCATACATATCATTTAGGTACGTTAATTGATCACGTGCTATGGAAGACGAGTGGAATTGATCTCCAAGTGATGCTGATGGACGAAGCTAAAATGGATGAATCAACCAAGTGCCAGGATAGAAGATGCTCACCAAGTGGTCGTCAATTAACAACACTAACTTAGTGTTATCCCAGGCAAGCCCCGGTGCATTTGCCACCCCCTTGTTGTTATAAAACTTTTATCACTTATATGTTGCATTAGGTGATAGGAGTTGTGTGAATAAACAGTTGATGCATTACCATTCCTTGGAATTTGTTTACTATTCCTTGATTCCTGTTTATAAAAGAGAACTAAAGATGCTTAGCCCTGCTTAGATAATTAAAAGTTGTTCTTTTTAAAAAAGATGATGTGTTACACGGGATATGGGAAATTGTTGTGAAAAAGAAATTGCGATGGTGAATCCATATGGCCATGATGGATTCAACATCCAGAAAAAGTACCTCTGTCAGGTACATGGTTTTGGGAAGGAAATAATAATATGAGACCAGACGTTGAGCAGGAAAGGTCGCCCGTCTGTGTCGATTAAGGACCGTACCGAAAGTAGGCTTGCTGATCTAGGACCCTTTAACTGGCCACATGCCTCATCATGGGTAAGCTTTGCCTCGGTCGGACCAATACCAGAACAGCTCGCACGCACTGGGAGTGGAGAGATGGCGAGAGTAGCTTGTACCCTCCGTGGCAAGAGACTGGAAGGTGGGGTGCTGTACCCTCGGAAACATGGCGGGCACCATGGCGAGAGTAACGTGTACCAACCAGGCCAATGGCTGGACGGTGGAGTGCTGTGCTCTTGGGTCGCGTGAACCCGTTCTGGTCTTGAGAAACCCGTGGGCGAGTTGACATATGCAAGGGTTAAGTGCTACATATGTCGTGTGGTTGGAGATCCTCAGCTGAGTATTAATCGATTCGGATCGCCGAACTTCTCGGATATGAAGACTGGATCACTGCCCTGCATCGTAGATAACAAGTGAAACTAAAGATGCTAAAATAAAGTTAGTGTAGGACAAGTGAATGCTCTAGATTAGGAAAATCTAGATTCAGGTAAAGTACTTAACCTGTGAAGTAAAATTTTAGCATAAGGATCCACTACTAGTAAGCTCTTCTGCAAAATGAGTCTTTGAAATTTGATAAGCTTTACCTTGATTCCCAATAAACCAGCATACCCTTGAGAGTCTTTTCTTTAGTCGGGTAAGTCTTGCTGAGTAATTGCGTACTCAGGGTTTTATTCCCTGTTGTTTTTTAGGTTATAATTTTATTCTGTTGTGGACGCTGCTAAGTGCCGGTGGGCTCGGCCTTCTTATATAGGTGTATCCCATCTTTAGCTTCTTTATTGAGGATTGTCACTTAAGCTAGCATGTATTTTAAAAACCTATAAATATTTTATACATGTTAAATTGTAATTCTTTTGAATCACTTTCTTTTGTAATCACTCCGATAATTGTATAATGTAAACTTATTGTAACATGTAATCATTTTGCAATAAAGAATTTATTTCCGCTGCAATTGTTGGTGTGTGATTTGTGTTTACTTAATCCTGCGATCTTGGCGGTAAGTCGTTTATCCGGGGTCCTCGGGGCACTCGGACAGATCCTGTTAAGTTGTTTGGTGCACACGCATAGCTGTCTGAGGTCTTTGAGACAAGGACAGGTGCATGTGGGCCCGATAACTTGGGAGGTTCTGCGACAGCTGGTATCGGAGCTTGATTAAGTATGATACGGTCACATACGTATTTTCAAAACAAAATTTTGGTTTTGGAAAATCTATTTTCAGCTAAACACATTGTTTGGTTTTGAAAAACAGATTTGAAAAACTATAATGCTAGCAACATCCTCTGTTAAGCCCTAAGTTAAGGACTACTAGGTGGCTTAGTTCAGAATACTAACCCACAACCTGGGAAGGGTAATGCATACATGTGTAATGCTATTTTTGAGGCCATTCAGCTTTGAATGGATCGACGCTCAAGGTAAGGTGAGATGTGAGAGCATGACCGAACAAACGTCGGTCTAGGGAAGAGCATAAAAAGCGCTTGATTATATACATGTTTTACATATGTATATATGAAGGCTGCGATGTGGAGTAATTACTTTTTCGGGATTCAGTACCCCATGGATGTGTATGGGTATACAGACATGGGAATACTGAGAAGTGTAATGTATTTGCAACGACGCACCTACGCTCAGGTAAGAAGGTGAGTTACCATAATGAGCTGCCCTATGGTTAAAGTGTGGCAGCGGCGCCTATGTGTGGCTCGGCGCTTAATGAGGAGCTGGCCTCCATATAGCAATATATGGAGTATAAACTGTGATAAACTGTCATGTGTGAATTGCATCATTGGGAATTGGGCTGTGATGGAATTTTCTGCAGGTACACTAACTTCGAACTCGTATGTGTAGCTGACGACTAGCAATATACCGAGAGAGACGTAGATATGCCACCGATATAGAACGCTATTGCCACGTTATGTTGGCAAAATTGGTGAGGCCGAATAGGACGAACATGCATCCTGATTGCTGCATTGTGTTTGTTGTTTGCGCATAGAGATGCTTCCCTCACCTTTATTCTAATAATAGGTGATGGTGAACGAACATGCTTTTCTCATCTTTATTCTGATAATAAATAATTGGAAAATATAGGAAGTATTACTGTTCTATAAGCAATTTCTAGCTTTGTTTGATGTGTCCTTTAGACATGTGTTTATGTGGTCTGTGTTTCTTCTTAGTTTGACTGATAGTGCAACTTATGTTTATTTTTGTGCCTGTGTGCCGATAGAATATTGGTGACTTGTTTGCATAAACCCAAAATTTGGCCATGTCTTCATCTAGGAGCCATGACCCAAATCGATGTTAATTCCCCGAAGTTTTTTTCCCCAGTTTCCAAAAGTGGACGAGTCTGAATTTCTATCGTTACTTTAGGGCCAAGCTTATCTAAATAGGTGTTTAGGTAATCTTCTCGTAGAAAATAAATGGACCGGAGCTTAAGATAAGGATCTCGGGTCTGTGATCTTGACAATTCACTTGTAGCTCTTATGGTCATATTTTCATCCTAAAACATACCTTTGTTCGGTTGGTGCAAGCTGATATCTCTATGTCAGTTTGCATCTCCATCAGGATCACCTTGTTGCTTTCTCAGTCCAACCTAGGAAAGGAGTGCCCAATTAATTTCTTGAATTTAATGCCTTCGATTTCTCATATCTCTCTAAGGCTTCTAAATTTAGACTTATGATTGTGTCCCCTCTATATCTAATCTGACGTTAATCATCGACCTTGTAATCTTTGCGATGGGCATAGAAATATGCTTGGGGCTGAAATAATAGTCTCCCATCGTACTCTCTCATCAACCATTTTAGGTTTTGGCAATCTCGTATTCCTTTCATTGGGCCAGGGCCTATTTGGCTCTCTACCTGTAACCATTCTTATCGGTGTAGTCTCATTTTTCTTGATTTTGGTGGTGACTACCCATATACAGCTTCCCTCCGCTACCCTTGCTACAAAGGTGAAGCCTTGAAGCTTTTTAGTGTTGGAAGACAGATGATTAGTTCTCAAAATGGAGATTGAATTCCCCTGCTGCTGAAATGCAGGAGTTTGTTCATTCGCTTCCTTATTGGATTCATACATCTTCTACACATGTTAGTTTGTCTCGTGTGGAAGAGCTGAATAAATAATCTGATCAAATGAACCCTTATTCAAATGCATGATCTCGTACTCGTAAATGTGAACTCCCAACCTCTGGTTTGCTGATGGGTAATAGGAGGACTTGCTCGATGTCAAAAGTAGTTCAACAAGTTGGTTTTACTAACTTGTAACTGCCCAATGAACAAAGGTTGAGTTTAGAGATCGTTTTATCGAGTTGTCTAAAGTCACTTTAGTTCAGCCTATCCTGAAGAAACTCGTATCAAGATCAAGTGAAGGTTATGAACATATGCGCAGATCTTGTGCCATATTGGATTAGATTATGAGCGTATGTATTTTAACTTTACCTTGTTGGCCGAGGCACTTTGCCATCCTCAGCTGACTGATTACAGCCTGACCATAGTTCTAGTCGTGCCTCAATCGCCTCACATGTGATTTTCTAACATGTGCGATCAAGCCGAGTCATGCTTAGTGCTTGATAAAATGGATTGATCACGAAGTCAATATCTATAAATCCCTTCGTTGGTGATTTTTGGAGTCTCTGTTATTTTTCTTGAACTTGGATTCCCTGGCTAACCACGAGTTAATTGTGATGTTATTCGACATCCATCCTCGTCTTGTGTGCTAGGAATTGCTATCCATTTGTCCACCATTCTCAACAGACTCAGATAGTACAGTGTCATCAGAAAAAGTAAACTGCACACATGGAACCTTATGTGTTCTTTTGTCAGTTATAGCTTGTTTGTTGACATCTCTAGTTAACCTAAAGTGGTATGTGCTATACCCACTAGAGAAGCAACATTTTGAGATGCTCGTCTTTGCTTGGAATTAGTTTATGCTATCACTATTATGGACAGGGTTATACGCCTCTCTACTCTTAGAAGTCTTTCGTTCTGAATCTCGGGACGAGATTCTTTTAAGGGGGAAGGCTGTAACACCCCAGGTGTTTATCGTCTACTCGATCACGAGTGCGGACGTTAACACGTGATAGCTGTGAATGTAAATGGACACTACATTTTAATCATCCTTGTCTATCACGATGTTGATATCGTGTTTGTCTCCATCTGTTTAAATTGTCCTAATTTATTTTTCAAAAATCCTGACTTTAGTAATCTTCCGAAATATTGAATCCAATATCGTTTGGGTTGAGCCATCGACGTCTTGCCTAAACTATAATTTTTGAAATCAAATGTAGCTCCTTAAAATTCGTTTGAAATTCTTTCACGCTTGCGTTGCACGTGTCTCTCTGTGGCCTGACATCGTGACGCGTGTGGCGGGTGCTAACCGGCGTCTGGACAGCGCCCAGCCTCTCGCCCCGTGAACGATGCGTGACGTCGCTTCCGAAAGGATCACAATTTCGATGCCACATCGATCTCGCGTATTTATTTCGCGATATGTCGAGTCTGGTGTCTGTTCAAAATTTATGGATTAAAAGAATATGAATTTGGAATCTCGACCCACTCTTGTGATTCTTGTCCCAGACAAATTAAGTGGATCTCGACAACTAAAGTTTTTGGTGCAAAATAATTATGTCTCCTCTCGTCAGCTGAGAGATCACGTCCGAGGATTTATAATCATGTTTGGTTTCTAGCAAATTATCCTCGACAGGGAGATTAGGAGTCGAGTTACATATGAAATTATCTGATCTTAAATCATATCAAACACAATTTTTAAATAGCATGACCGATGTTGTGGAGCGATCCGATCGTATCTCACCCAGATCCAAACGTGCGGGTATAAATATCTAGTAAAAATTTTATTTGATTTTTTTGAACGTCTACCAAAATGAGCATCGTCTAAATACTGAAGTCAATCTCCTTTTGGTCCAATCCATTTATGCCTATGTTAAACCTTAATCCGAGCATCATATTTATCCATAAGTTATAACAAAAAAAATGGAAAATCCCATTTCTATTATCTATTCCATCGGCCTTATCCAGATACCATCCATGGCTTATCCTCACGTACGTAGCTCCTGGAATTCTCAAGAAGCCACTGTTCACAGGTCTTGTCATTATTTAAAATTTAAGTGGACCAAAGTAATTAGAACTGAACCAAATAATTGCTAATCAGTTTGTGGTTCGGTTTCATAATCTGAAAAGCGAAATAGGGGTCCCAAATACATTTTGGGGTGGCTCATTTGAACTCTTCCCAAACCATAGAAACTAGATACGTGCTTATGATTTTGTAAACAATGGGAGAAGAAATATCTGATTTCTTATCCTTCTCACCGCTCAACTCCTATCCCTTATCCTTCCACGATGTGCTGTCGGCCTCATCTCCCAAGTCCAAGCCATTCTTGTTCCTTCTCTGCTCGTTCTCATGGCCGAGCTCCCCACGTCCGCCGCTCCTCCCTGGCGCCCTCACCTCCACTGGAGCTCGCCCCTGTTGAGCTCACCTGTGCTCGTCGGCTGCCCTGCAGTTCCCCCATGGACGCCTCCTTTCTAATCTGTGTGCAGGGGTTTCCTTCCCATGGTCGCCCTCAACCCCATGGTCGACCTCGCCTAGCCCTTCCCCCATCTCCTCCCCAAGCTCGGCTCGGCATGGAGGCTGGCCACAGGACGCAGCACACCAACCTCACCGGCCATACCCTCTGCTTTTCCCCACTGTCCGCAGCCCGGTGTCGTCGTCGTGATTAGACATGGTGATTCCTAACTCATTTCTTTTTATTTCACTAATTTTCTAGTGCGAGCAGATTTTGTTAGCGTATGTTGATATGAGGTTATGTGTATTTGTGTGCAAGTGTGGCGAAAAGAAAGATTCTAGAGTTTGGTGGGAAAGGAAAGCTCTATCACGACGACCACCAGGTGTTTGATGAAATGAATAAATTGATGCTTGTTGTTATTGCGAAGTTTTGGGGCCAGATAAAATTGTTAGTCAGTCGTTTCCTTGTGCTTATCATTTGGTTCAAGATGTGTATTGCATAGGTGTGGATAGGTCAATGATTCCCTTGTGTTTAGCAAATCCTTTGTGTTGATTATCGTCGGATCCTTTGCTACTGTTTGGGTGATGAAGTAGAAGGTTTTAGCTCTGAACAATAATAAGGTGTTAGAATATTTGAAGTATTAAACACCTAAAAATTATAGAAACCAAATAGGAGCGAAATGGAATGCTTGCTGTTTGGGACTGTATGTCCAGTTTTAGTAAGCAGGTAGTTCAATAAAGTAAACCATGTTTTCTGTAGAAATGTTATATAGGAAAGTTGTAGATCACTTCTTTATCTTACTTGTGTAAAAATTTCATGACCATAGGACTAGTAGTTTAGGAGTTATGATTTTTCCAAGTCCAGTTTCAGAATCTGTCCAAATTCTGTACAGGTTTCGAAAATTGGATTGTTTGGCTGAGTTAAACTGAGAATCAGTCATTAGTAATTATAGGAGAACTGTAGTACTTTCCTTAAGCTTTCCCACAAATTTTGGATCACCCTTTTTAGTGATCTATAAATTAAGTTACAGCTATTTGAGTTAGGATCTCTGAATCTGTCCAAATTTGGACAGCAGAGCCTTTCCCCTGTCTTTTGACTTTGGTATGTATTGAATTGACCTGTGATGTTTATAAATGAATTGTAGACAATTCTACTAGCTTTCTAAAAAGTCTAGGATCACCTGATTTGGATACCTGAAACTCAAGTTATGAATTTTTGAAGTAAGTAGTCGAATTCTGTCCAAATCTGGACATAATTTATGTTTAGCGCCGTTTGACCTTTCTAAAGGTCGAATCTTGTTGTGATGGTAATACAAAAGTTATAGAGGACTTCACAATCTTTCCAGAAAGTCCTAGTTCATTATTTTTGGATGAATACCTTGTGAGTTATGAGCAAAACCGTTGACTGCTGAATGCTGTCCAGAAAATCTGCAATGGGGTATTTGGTTTGATTCCTGTTTGGCTAAGTAGGAGTAATCAGTTTTTGATTCTTGAGTGATGAAGACTTATGACATGTGAAATGTTTATCCAAATGTTTTGGTGCACATGGTTGAGTTTTTATTTCTTAATGTGTGCTCTAAACCTATTAGTTTGGGAATTAATACTTTGATGAATGTATTGGAACTAGTAGCTAATTTGACCTTGTGTGGTTATAATGAACTCAATAATGCGAAGAAGGTTTAGTAGACATACATATCTAGATCTATGAATTAATTTGGTCGCCTTATAGTTATAAGCATGATGTTAATGCCGGATGATTGAGGAGTAAAGTTTAGAATTTGAAGTGATTGTTATGCATAGAAGTATTTTAGATCTATAGGTTGAGATAAGTTTTGCTCCATAGGATTTTATGCTAGTTAATAGTGGGTTATTCATTAGTGCTAAGAATGATGTTAATCCTTTGATAGTGTACTCTAATCCATAAAGTTAAGGTTCATGTATAGCCTTTTGTTGATTGATGCTTGAGTTAGATCTATGTAAATGTAAAAAAATGTACCTGTGATACTTAGTAATATCTTGACATCTAGTGTGCTCCTAGGTGTTGTGATGACTTGTTTTAAATATTTATCCTCTTTAACATAGATTATCTATCTTATGCTCTTCGTGCTCATGCTCATGTGCATCATACATATCATTTAGGTACGTTAATTGATCACGTGCTATGGAAGACGAGTGGAATTGATCTCCAAGTGATGCTGATGGACGAAGCTAAAATGGATGAATCAACCAAGTGCCAGGATAGAAGATGCTCACCAAGTGGTCGTCAATTAACAACACTAACTTAGTGTTATCCCAGGCAAGCCCCGGTGCATTTGCCACCCCCTTGTTGTTATAAAACTTTTATCACTTATATGTTGCATTAGGTGATAGGAGTTGTGTGAATAAACAGTTGATGCATTACCATTCCTTGGAATTTGTTTACTATTCCTTGATTCCTGTTTATAAAAGAGAACTAAAGATGCTTAGCCCTGCTTAGATAATTAAAAGTTGTTCTTTTTAAAAAAGATGATGTGTTACACGGGATATGGGAAATTGTTGTGAAAAAGAAATTGCGATGGTGAATCCATATGGCCATGATGGATTCAACATCCAGAAAAAGTACCTCTGTCAGGTACATGGTTTTGGGAAGGAAATAATAATATGAGACCAGACGTTGAGCAGGAAAGGTCGCCCGTCTGTGTCGATTAAGGACCGTACCGAAAGTAGGCTTGCTGATCTAGGACCCTTTAACTGGCCACATGCCTCATCATGGGTAAGCTTTGCCTCAGTCGGACCAATACCAGAACAGCTCGCACGCACTGGGAGTGGAGAGATGGCGAGAGTAGCTTGTACCCTCCGTGGCAAGAGACTGGAAGGTGGGGTGCTGTACCCTCGGAAACATGGCGGGCACCATGGCGAGAGTAACGTGTACCAACCAGGCCAATGGCTGGACGGTGGAGTGCTGTGCTCTTGGGTCGCGTGAACCCGTTCTGGTCTTGAGAAACCCGTGGGCGAGTTGACATATGCAAGGGTTAAGTGCTACATATGTCGTGTGGTTGGAGATCCTCAGCTGAGTATTAATCGATTCGGATCGCCGAACTTCTCGGATATGAAGACTGGATCACTGCCCTGCATCGTAGATAACAAGTGAAACTAAAGATGCTAAAATAAAGTTAGTGTAGGACAAGTGAATGCTCTAGATTAGGAAAATCTAGATTCAGGTAAAGTACTTAACCTGTGAAGTAAAATTTTAGCATAAGGATCCACTACTAGTAAGCTCTTCTGCAAAATGAGTCTTTGAAATTTGATAAGCTTTACCTTGATTCCCAATAAACCAGCATACCCTTGAGAGTCTTTTCTTTAGTCGGGTAAGTCTTGCTGAGTAATTGCGTACTCAGGGTTTTATTCCCTGTTGTTTTTCAGGTTATAATTTTATTCTGTTGTGGACGCTGCTAAGTGCCGGTGGGCTCGGCCTTCTTATATAGGTGTATCCCATCTTTAGCTTCTTTATTGAGGATTGTCACTTAAGCTAGCATGTATTTTAAAAACCTATAAATATTTTATACATGTTAAATTGTAATTCTTTTGAATCACTTTCTTTTGTAATCACTCCGATAATTGTATAATGTAAACTTATTGTAACATGTAATCATTTTGCAATAAAGAATTTATTTCCGCTGCAATTGTTGGTGTGTGATTTGTGTTTACTTAATCCTGCGATCTTGGCGGTAAGTCGTTTATCTGGGGTCCTCGGGGCACTCGGACAGATCCTGTTAAGTTGTTTGGTGCACACGCATAGCTGTCTGAGGTCTTTGAGACAAGGACAGGTGCATGTGGGTCCGATAACTTGGGAGGTTCTGCGACAGTAGCAGTGGATTCTTGGGACAGGAGAGGCGTCTGAACCGTACGTGATTTCTTATACAAGCCGCTGTTTTGGGTGAAACTTTGGTGCTGTTTGTTGGTTCACGTATTTGTAATATGATGGTAACCGATAATATTAGATCATATTTGTTTAGGTACAACCGTAATTAGGTTGTACACTTAGAACTAGCTAGCACTCGAGTGTGTGAATCATTATCGTTAATCTGTTATCATTTACGTATGAGAGACTCCGTATGAGGCCGTAAGACGACGCGCAACGCCTGCCAGGCCAACGTCGGCGCAGCAGGATCACAAACAAATTAAAAAGCACGATTACCGCATCTCATGCCCCGCCATACGCTCCATCGGGTACCAGCACAGCACCCACCAAGACGACCACTTCCAACACTGTTCCAGACTTCCAGTCCAGCGCACGCCGCACGGCTAATAGCCAAGCTTCTCCCTAGCTTTTGCTTTCTCTTCCACAGCGCAACGCTCCGAGATGATGATGAGGCGCGGCAGCAGCAAGATCTTCTCACCCCTCGCCCTCCTCTGCCTCCTCCTCCTCGTCTGCTCCTCCTCCTCCAGCTGCGCGGCAGCTGCTCGCCTCCTGCCTGGCGCCGGTCCTCTCCCTCCTCTCCGTGCCGCCGTGGGCGCCAGTGGCGACGAGCTTTCGTCCGCGGGCTCCGAGGTGACAACCCAAGACGTACGACGGCACTGACCAAATCCGGTGCTCTTCAGTTTGACCCCTCTTTCTCATCCTGCTTCTTCTGCATCTGCCTACCTGTGCAGACGACGAAGGGAGCGGAGGCGTGCGAGGAGGGGACCGAGAAGGACGAGTGCGTGCAGAGGCGGCTGCTCGTCGACGCGCACCTCGACTACATCTACACGCAGCACAAGGGCAAGCCGTGACCGCGAGCGATGCGGAGAGGGATGCCATGCTACGACCTAGATGAACGCTGCTAGCTGCGGCTAATTAATTAACATCCGGACGGACGTTGTCATCCGTCTACTAGTAGACTAGTAGTATATTATATGGCTATGTACGTCTCCAAGTCTTATCTATATAATACGTATATGCATGCACATGGTGCTGGACAAATTAAATAATAACATGTATAACCTCTCTTCTTATTTCTTAGTCTCATTCCCATCTTTTGTTACATTATTGAACCATGCTTGTATGTCCTTGTGTGCCACGTTTAGTTTTCTTCTCCGCGACACACGCACCGAAAACATTGTATGTGCGCCGGCAACACGCATCCCGAAACATTCCGACAGACGTTAAAGAGAAACTAATGACGCGATGGAACGAGATTAGGGCATGTGCAGCTGGCCTTTTAAGGGGGTCTCTAATTATTACTCGAAGAAAATACAATTTAACTGTATTTATGACCCACAGGTTTAGGACTGTATTATCCCGTTCACAAATATATGACACCGTTGACTTTTTCGAAAACTTTAATCACTCGTATTATTTAAAATATTTATTTAAAAATATAAAATTTTAAGCCCAGCGTAAACTACCTTAAGTGATAAATCAAATCACAAAAAAATACTATAACTCATTATTTTTCAATAAGACAAATGTTTAAAGTTTTTTTTTAAAAAAAAGTCAACGGTGTCATATATTTATGAATTGGGAGAGTATTATGTAGTTTTTAGTTATGTTTCTTGTTTTTGAAAAATCGATTCAAGTCCTCTAGGTTGTACATTGCCCTTAAAGATTTTAGACTACGACTGTAGTTCTCTCGGCTACACAAAAAATAAGAGGAGCACACGGCCCCAGCACGCGTGCATACATATATATAGCGGTACCATTCGTGTAGCGTCCCTCGCTCGCCGTTAGCTCTTCGGCACAAAGCAGTTGCAAGGTTACAGGTCATTTTGAGTATAATAATGGTAGACAAGCATCAAGTGGTAAGAGGTTTTCAAACCTCACTAATCTAGAGCAAACGCATAAACGACGATGGTGTAGCTAGATGGGAATGAAGTAAAGAGAGCGCGCAGAAGCAACAACTGCTTGAAGGGGAAAAAAGGTATTTCATGCTCTGTCTAGCTAGTGCACGAGGACTGCAGAGTCGTACTTCCGTTCCGTTCATCCTTGCTTTTCGTCTTTTATTGCACCGTACGTCTCTTCCTTAGCGTACTCTTTCATTTCATCCTCCTTTTTTCTCCGAGATTACGTGGCTAGCTGCAGCCTCCAAGACAAAAGAGGTCGTAGCATAGCATATACTTTGCGTTTGAAGCTGTACAACAGTGCTCCTCGGTTCCATACGTACGTACGTTCAGACGATTACTCACAGGCACAGCCATCAAACTATATCTGAACGTAAACTGACAGTGACAGTCACCAAATTAATGCTTGCCTAATCCGGCAGAGACACTCATGGTACCGTTCGTTACCGTAGATTAACAAAATCCTGCCGTTTATTTTATTAGCATACAAAAGAAAACAAGATTGATGCATGCGCGCCCACGTCCCTGTCCCGTCATCAGCTCCGCTGCATGCGCGCCCACACGTCCCGGCCTGTGTCCCGTCGTCATCAGCTCCGCTGCATGCCTCTGCTCCGGCCCGGCCCGTCGCGTGGAAAAACTATGTAGCTACCGCGCGCTGCTGCTGCACCTGCACGGCACGGGTCAGCTAGCATGCCTGCTCGCCGGCCTGACGAGCTGACCTGAAAGCCACTACACCGAGGCGGCGAGCGAGCGGGTGCAAAGTGGAAACGTCGACGCGACACTACAGCTGCCTTAACGACGTCGGTGATGGAGCTAGCGAAGAGACTCGAGCGACGACCGACCGGCAGGCCGGCCGTCGATCACGTACGCTTTTTACGTGCGCGGCAGCACTACTACTGTGTGGGCGCGTGAGACGACGACCACCCAGCACGACTGCACGAGCGAGCGCGTGCATGCACGCGCGCGCACTGCCGTCCCAGACCGGCCGGCCGGCTAGCTACAGCTAGCTGGTGGAGCGACGACAACGACGACGACAGGAGTGTTGGATCTTTTATGAGCTTGACCCATTTATTGAATAAACTCTATGGTGTGTAATGGTGGAGAATACCAATAGTACCACATTGAAAGTCCAAGGGTCTTTTGCCTTGACTTATATGGTGAGATTTATTCCACTTAACTTGACAAGTCAAGAAATGGACAAGGGCGTGCCACGCGCGCGCGCGTCGCCGCCGCCGCCGGTCGGGCCGGGCCGGGCGTGGCGTGGCGAGGCGAGGCGAGGCGAGGCAGGAGCACTCACTAACCGCGTACTTCAGCCGAGTGACTCTGTCTCTTCGTCAGCCAGCCGAGTGACCCTTCTCCTTCAGCTGGCCGACTTATGGCGTGACTCGGCGAGTGCTGGCCGACTCTTGGCGTGACTCGGCGACCTTTCTCCTTCAACTTCCCTCTGCGAGAGGTTAAATAGAGGAGCACCCCTGTCACTCGGTACACGCGAACACACCACTTTCAGAATCACAGTCCAGCCGCCGAGTGAGGGGATTTCCATCTCGTGACTCTGCGCGCACAGAGAAGCGAGAGGGCAGGTGCCTCCGGAGCCCTTGTCGTTCGAGACCTTGCACGAGGGATCGACAATTAGGTTTTTGGGGAGCGTCTACGCGACTGCCCAAATCGTCTTCTTCCTGGAGACATGACAAGTGAAGTTGGACAAGGATCTAGATCCTCGGAGCGCATGGAGGGTATGATCAATTCATCTCCTCACTATTTTACATTCTGCAAATTATATATGTTCATACCTGCTGTTTTATTTATAGCCATAAATTTATCCAATCTGTTTTGTCGTATTATATCATGACATGTCTGATGCCTGATTATACTAGTAATATGATAAATCTGTTTGTCTTAATTTTACAGTTATGCTGTTTATGTTGCTATCTGTTTATTTTCAGTTATTCCATAATAATACATGTTCCATGTTTATATGCTTATTATATTTATATGATTCATATGCTTTATGTTCTCCTGATCCATATTGTTATGGATATATTTGAGATAGTGATTTCTATAATTAAACATATTTTATATGTCATCATCATAATGTTAATTTATGGAATTAAAATGATATGGAAAATGCCTATATTTCTAACAATCCAAAAACCTAATGTTTGGCATTTTTCTGTCAGAGGTTTTGCTGTTGTGCTAAAGCCTGATCCGTTTGATGGTAAAAACTTCTTGATATGGAAAGCTAAGATGGAATTGTGGCTAACTGCAATGTCTTGTTTTCATGCCGCTGAGGGCAAGCCTGCCAACTTACCTCCTGAGGATGAGGCTAAGTTTAAGGCTGAAGACAACCTCTTTCGAGGAGCAGTAATTAGCGCACTGGATACAAAATTCCAGAAAAGCTATATCATCCTTCCCACAGGGAAAGAGCTGTGGGATGCTCTTGTTGGAAAGTTTGGAGTTACTGACGCTGGTAGCGAGCTGTACCTCATGGAGCAGCTGTATGACTACAAGATGGTTGAGAATCGATCTGTAGTGGAACAGGCTCATGAGTTTCAGGCACTAGCTAAGGAACTCGAACTTTTTCCTTGTCCTTTGCCTGACAAGTTTGTGGCTGGGGGTATAATCGCCAAGTTGCCACCTTCTTGGAAGGACTTTGCTACCTCTCTCAAATATAAGAGACAAGAGTTCAATGTGGAGGAGCTCATTGGTACTCTTGATGTTGAGGAAAGAGCTAGATCAAAGGACAATGGAAAAGGTGTGGAGACCTCTACTGCTAATGTGGTGCAGAAGAGAAACTTCCGCAAGTTTAACAAGAAGAAAAACCAAAACAAACCAGAGAACGCAAATAAACCTGTTCATACAACACAGTTTAAAAAGAAGAACAACAATAACAAGGGAAAGGGAGGTTGCTTTGTCTGTGGCAGTGATCAACATTGGGCTAGAGAGTGCCCTGATCGCAAGTTCACTCAGGACAAGAAATCAGCTAATGTTGTAACCACTGAAACTGGAGATGGAACATCTGGGTATGGTAATTCTTTACCATTTGTTCTCTCAGTTTGTAATTCACCTGAGTGGTGGATGGACAGTGGTGCAAATATTCATGTGTGTGCTGATGCCTCTATGTTCTCCTCCTACCAGGTCGGGAGGTCTGGCGCCTTGTTAGTGGGAAATGGGTCGCGTGCTCATGTTCTTGGTGTTGGTACGGTCATTCTGAAGTTTACTTCGGGAAAGACGGTGCCATTGAAGAGCGTGCAGCATGTGCCCTCTATCAAGAAGAATCTCGTTAGTGCTTCTATGCTATGTCGAGATGGCTACAAAGTTGTTCTTGAGTCAAATAAATGTGTTGTGTCGAAACATGGTACTTTTGTTGGTAAAGGATATGACTGCGGAGGATTGTTCCGCTTATCACTGCATGATGTGTGTAATAAACTGGTGAATTCTGTTCATTTTTCTGATGAGTCAGATTTATGGCATTCACGTTTTTGTCATGCAAGCTTTGGCTGTCTTATGCGGTTAGCAAATATAAATTTAATTCCTAGATTTAATTTGGTCAAAAGGTCTAAGTGCCATGTGTGTGTTGAATCAAAACAACCTCGCAAGCCTCACAAGGTTGCTGAGGCGAGGAGTTTGGCACCTCTAGAACTTGTTCATTCTGATCTGTGCGAGATGAATGAAATTTTGACCAAAGGTGGTAAAAGATACTTTCTCACTTTTATAGATGACTCCACTAGATTTTGCTATGTGCATCTCTTAAAAACAAAAGATGAAGCGTTCAATTATTTTAAGGCCTACAAAGCTGAAGTAGAGAACCAACTTGAGAGGAAAATAAAACGTTTAAGGTCCGACCGAGGTGGAGAATATTTCTCTAATGTGTTCGATGAGTTCTGCGTGGAACATGGTATTATTCATGAGAGGACACCGCCATTCTCACCACAATCCAATGGGATTGCTGAAAGGAAAAACCGCACTCTAACAGATTTGGTGAATGCCATGTTGAGTACATCGGGATTATCCAAGGCATGGTGGGGTGAGGCGATTTTGACAGCATGTCATGTCCTGAATAGAGTTCCAACAAAGAACAAAGAGATCACTCCATTTGAGGAATGGGAAAAGAGAAGAGTAAATCTCTCATATTTGCGCACTTGGGGTTGCTTGGCTAAAGTGAATGTGCCAATCAACAAAAAGCGTAAACTTGGGCCTAAAACTGTTGACTGTATATTCCTTGGGTACTCTTTTCACAGCACTGGGTATAGGTTCTTAATTATAAAATCTGATGTGCCTGATATGTATGTTGATACTATCATGGAATCAAGAGACGCAACATTTTTTGAGAATGAGTTTCCCATGAAGAATATACCTAGTGATACAAGTCATGAGACTATAATTTCCCATGTGCACGAACTGTCGATTCCTATAGATCATGCTGAGGATTCTCACGTGCACATCCCTGAGGAGGATGACACTATAGTCACTCGAAAGAGCAAGAGACAGAGGGTTGCAAAATCCTTTGGTAATGACTTTATAGTGTACCTTGTGGAAGACACACCAACTACCATTAGTGAGGCATATTCCTCTCCTGATGCTGACTTATGGAAGGAAGCAGTAAGGAGTGAGATGGAATCTATTATGTCTAATGGAACTTGGGAGGTCGTTGACCGTCCTTATGGTTGTCAACCTATAGGTTGCAAATGGATCTTCAAGAAAAAGCTTAGGCCTGATGGTACAATCGAGAGGTACAAGGCAAGGCTTGTGGCCAAAGGATATACCCAAAAGGAGGGTGAAGATTTCTTTGATACCTACTCACCAGTGGCTCGATTGACTACAATTCGCACATTAATAGCCGTGGCAGCCTCTTTTGGTCTTATCATTCATCAGATGGATGTTAAGACAGCTTTCCTAAATGGAGAGTTGGATGAGGAGATCTATATGGATCAGCCAGAAGGGTTTATTGCGGATGGTCAAGAGAACAAGGTGTGCAGGTTGATAAAATCATTGTATGGACTAAAACAAGCACCTAAGCAATGGCATGAAAAGTTTGATAATACTCTTACAGCAGCTGGCTTTGTTGTAAATGAATCTGACACGTGTGTATACTATCGGTATGGTGGGGGTGAGTCTGTTATGTTGTGTCTTTATGTGGATGACATTTTGATCTTTGGATCAAATCTCAATGTGATTGAGGAAGTTAAAAATCTTCTATCGAGCAATTTCGAGATGAAAGATTTGGGAGAAGCTGATGTCATTCTAAACATCAAGCTTGTTAGAGAAGCTGATGGTGGGGTAACTTTGTTACAATCCCATTATGTGGAAAAGGTATTGAGTCGCTTTGGTTTTAGTGACTGTGATCTTGCTCCAACACCTTATGACCCCAGTGTGCTATTAAGAAAGAATCGGAGAATAGCAAGGGATCAATTGACATACTCCCAGATCATTGGCTCGCTCATGTACCTTGCAAGTGCAACAAGGTCAGACATCTCTTATGCTGTGAGTAAGCTAAGTCGGTTTGTGTCGAAACCAGGAGATGATCACTGGTGTGCTCTTGAGAGAGTGTTGCGGTATTTGAAAGGTACTATGACATACGGTATTCATTATACCGGAAACCCAAAAGTGCTGGAAGGCTATTGTGATGCCAACTGGATTTCTGATGCTGATGAGCTTTATGCCACAAGCGGATATGTGTTTCTGTTTGGAGGTGGCGCTGTTTCCTGGAAGTCTTGCAAGCAGACTATCTTAACGAAGTCTACAATGGAAGCAGAACTCGCAGCATTAGACACTGCTGGGGCTGAGGCCGAGTGGCTTCGTGATTTCCTATTGGACTTACCGGTAGTTGAAAAACCGATACCGGCTATTTCCATGAACTGTGACAATCAAACTGTGATTACAAAGGTTAACAGTTCTAGGAATAACATGAAGTCTACAAGGCATGTTAAGAGGAGATTGAAATCTGTCAGAAAGTTGAAAAACTCCGGAGTTATAACTGTGGATTATGTCCACACCTCGAATAATCTGGCAGATCAATTCACTAAGGGTCTATCACGCAATGTGATAGAAAGTGCATCGAGGGAAATGGGTATGAGACCCATGTGAGATCTACTCTAGTGGTAACCTGCTCTATGTGATCGGAGATCCCGTGAAGTAGAGTGGAGAAACAAGCTAGGAGTAGGTTGTGAGGAAAGATCCCTTTCTTAACTCATTTCTGATGCACATCTTTCCTATCTGTAAGGCAGGATGGTATTTACCTTAATGTATTCCAAGAGTCTTATAAAGGTGAGATGTTGTCCTACAGAACATCTTTTGAGGAATACACCTATATGAGTCAGACTGCTAGTCACAGTCTATGGGACTTGGGTAATCCCTAAATACTCATGAAAGGCACTGAAGTGTGACTTATATGCTTCTAAACAGCGGGAATACCCTTTTGCAGCCAAGTATCAGCAAAGAATTTGAGTGAATCTTATTTCGCACAAAACTGTCAATTCAAGGCATAGTCCATTGTTCAGTTGTGAATGAGTGAAACTCTTATTCTAGATGGATGTTCAACTTAACAGTCTCCATCGAAAACTGGTATATCAAAGGATTGTGATTCTGATACTTCATCATTACAAACCCTAGAGTTTGGTGGGGATTGTTGGATCTTTTATGGGCTTGGCCCATTTATTGAATAAACTCTATGGTGTGTAATGGTGGAGAATATCAATAGTATCACATTGGAAGTCCAAGGGTCTTTTGCCTTGACTTATATGGTGAGATTTATTCCACTTAACTTGAGAAGTCAAGAAATGGACAAGGGCGTGCCACACGCGCGCGCGCGCCGCCGCCGCCGCCGGCCGGGCCGGGCGTGGCGTGGCGTGGCGAGGCGAGGCAGGCAGGCAGGCAGGCGAGCGGGCGTGGTGTGGTTGTGTTAATTTTTAGCACTCACTAACCGCGTACTTCAGCCGAGTGACCTTGTCTCTTCGTCAGCCGAGTGACTCTGTCTCTTCGTCAGCCAGCCGAGTGACCCTTCTCCTTCAGCTGACCGACTTATGGCGTGACTCGGCGAGTGCTGGCCGACTCTTGGCGTGACTCGGCGACCTTTCTCCTTCAACTTCCCTCTGCGAGAGGTTAAATAGAGGAGCACCCCTGTCACTCGGTACACGCGAACACACCACTTTCAGAATCACAGTCCAGCCGCCGAGTGAGGGGATTTCCATCTCGTGACTCTGCGCGCACAGAGAAGCGAGAGGGCAGGTGCCTCCGGAGCCCTTGTCGTTCGAGACCTTGCACGAGAGATCGGCAATTAGGTTTTTGGGGAGCGTCTACGCGACTGCCCAAATCGTCTTCTTCCTGGAGACATGACAAGTGAAGTTGGACAAGGATCTAGATCCTCGGAGCGCATGGAGGGTATGATCAATTCATCTCCTCACTATTTTACATTCTGCAAATTATATATGTTCATACCTGCTGTTTTATTTATAGCCATAAATTTATCCAATCTGTTTTGTCGTATTATATCATGACATGTCTGATGCCTGATTATACTAGTAATATGATAAATCTGTTTGTCTTAATTTTACAGTTATGCTGTTTATGTTGCTATCTGTTTATTTTCAGTTATTCCATAATAATACATGTTCCATGTTTATATGCTTATTATATTTATATGATTCATATGCTTTATGTTCTCCTGATCCATATTGTTATGGATATATTTGAGATAGTGATTTCTATAATTAAACATATTTTATATGTCATCATCATAATGTTAATTTATGGAATTAAAATGATATGGAAAATGGCTATATTTTTAACAAGGAGCGGAACGCACACATGCGCGCGCACGCACGCACGCAACTTCCTCTGTCTCTGTCGTCGTCGTCGCCCCCCATTGTCCGGCCCATCATCCCAGCTAGCTTGGATACGGTGGGCATGCATGCCACCGATTGCGGCAGGAGCGAGCAGTGATGATCATTCATATCGAGCACACACGACACGAGAGGCGAGACTGGATCCCAAGTGCTGCAGGAAAATGGTGGCCGGAGCCTGAGGACGCAGCATGGCCTGCCACTGCCACCTGCTCTGCTAGCTAGCGCCACGGCCGAACATGGTGGACTTTTGCTCCACCTCTACGTGGAGGCGCCTGTGCTTCGTCGTGGGAGTACTGAACCACACCCGGACATGGTG
Organism: Zea luxurians; assembly: GCA_029449295.1. Lineage (NCBI taxonomy): Eukaryota > Viridiplantae > Streptophyta > Magnoliopsida > Poales > Poaceae > Zea > Zea luxurians. The sequence continues at coordinate 56,899,357 of JAOPSE010000021.1, read as the reverse complement.
GATTAGATTGGTGGACTGGTGGTGGTGGTCACATGCATATACCAATTGCTACTGTAGAATACCATGTCAATTATCAACACTCAACAAATGCAGCAGCAGCAGCTGCTCTTGCTCTGAACCTGACGATGCTGCTCAGGCCGGCTCTAACAAATGCCTCTAAGGTTTATCCATGAGGATTCTCCTTAAATTTGTCTCACTATATTACTTTTTTTTGCGTCATATTATCAACATTTCATCTACTATTTTTTCATCTCCCGCAGCAGTTCCCCTATATTCTTCCCATATACCACACTACAACCATAAAATATCATTTTATATACCTACTTTTCATTTACTATCAATTTTTTTTATACTAACCATTGAAAGCGGACCCACGGCCAGGGGAGGAGCTGGGTTCGCGCCACAGCCGGAGGGAGAGAGACAGACAATACCCGCGAACGTAGAGGGACGCCTGATACGTACGTTGCCGACCTGCAATTTTTGAAAAATCAGGAGGGGGAGACCCCTACTGCGAATTTTATTAAAAAGCGAAAAGAAAAGGTTAGAATTTAGTCCTTTTACAAACAATAAAAAGAAAAGAATAAGAGAGCACTATTCCTATGTCTGCCACAGACTCAGCCAATTCGGGATAGAGGTGTCAAATTTCCCCCGCGCTCTGTGAATGATCAGTCGCATTTCTTTGCAGAATTCCTGCGTACAGCGATGCACCGAGGGATCTTTGTTTGAAAACAACCACTCGTTTCGGCTTTTCCAGATGCTCCAAGACATGAGAATAATAATCTCCATAGAGAAGGGAACGTTAAGCTGATGGTTAAGGTTCGCTGATGCCTCCTCAGGATTAGAAATTCTGGGCGGAGTTATGCCAATTGAGTTCCAGCAGGCTTTCGCGAAGTTGCATCTGAGGAATAGATGATAGAGGGTCTCCTCTCTTTGCCAAAGGCAGTTTTCACAAGAATAAGAGTCCAGCTCCATGTTTCTCCTTCTCAACATATTTCTGGTATTTAGCCTATTTTTGAGCCACAGCCAGTAAAAGACTCTATGCTTAGACTGACATTTGTTTTTCCAAACTAGTCTGTAGATAGGGTGAATCTGCATCCGGCCCATGGAAAATCTGTAAGCTTTTTGGGATGAGAATTTGTCCGACCCCCAAATGTACCTCCAACGGTCGTGAGCATCATTCAGAACAATTTGCTCCCAAGATCCCTTCAACACCAGAAATTGATCATACGCTTGTTCAGAGATAGGCAAATGAAAAAAACCATCAAACTGCTCCTGCTCCTTGGCCTCTTTGATAGTCAATTTTGTGTTTTTGACAAAGGAGAATAGCTCTGGAAAATTATGCCTCGGGATGCTCTGACTCCACTGATCATCCCAGAACGAAATTGATCTGCCATTACCAATAGCGGGAATAGCCAGTCCTTTGAAGTTTGGAAGAAGCTTGACTATGCTCTTCCACCAGAAAGAGCCGACACTTCTATGGCCAGGGAGACCACGGAGTGAGTAGTAATTATTCCAGATAAGATGCACCCAAGGTAAGTCACTGTGATTGAAAAATTTATGCAAGAATTTGACTAGAAGAGCCTCGTTCTGCGATTCTAAGCGGAGAACCCCCAGCCCACCATTCACTTTCCTCTGAGTAACCGAATTCCAAGCAATCAGAGGTGGCTTCTTGGAGTTGATGTCATTTCCTCTCCACAGACAGTGCTTTCTGAAAATGTCAATTTCCTTAATGATGGTTTTAGGAATCTTGAGCGTGCACATAAAGAACATTGGTAGGGCTGAGAAGACTGAATTTACCAATTCCAAGCGCCCGACCTGAGACAAAAAGTTTGAGGAGCAGGACAGCCTCCTCTGAATCCTTTGAATAAGAGGAAGATAGTGTTCCTTTCTGGGTCTCGCAAGGCCCAGAGGCAAGCCAAGATAGGTGAATGGCATCTCGCCAATCTGGCAATTGAAGGTATGGGACAGGATCACCATCTTATCAGGGGACACATTTATAGGGAACATATTTGATTTATTATAGTTAACCTTCAGGCCAGTAGCAGAAGCAAAAGAGTTGAGGATTGCCTTGAGAAAGAAAAGTTGCTTAGGGCATGCTTCTAAAATCAAAAGAGTGTCGTCTGCATACTGAACAATCGGGAAATCCTGGTCACCAATATCCGGTAGAGGGAGCTTAAGAAGATTCTGCAGCCTAGCCTTATTGATGATGCTCTGAAGAAGGTCAGCTGCCAGGACAAACAACAGAGGCGAAAGGGGATCACCCTGCCTAACACCTCTCCTGCAATGAAAGGGCTTACCAGGAACTCCATTAAGTAACACCGAAGACGTGCCAGAGTGAAGGATGCTCCGAATCCAGTTGATCCACTTAGGACCAAAGCCTTTGTGGATCAGAACCTGGATAATCAACTCATGCTCAACCGTGTCAAAGGCTTTTTCGAAGTCCAGCTTGAGCACAATGATCTCTTTTTTTGAGGAGTGACATAAGTGAGTGTATTCAAAAGCCCAGGCCAAGCAGTCTTGAATAGACCTCCCCTTGATGAAACCATACTGATTCTTGTGAATTAACTGGGGCATGAACGGTTGCAGACGGTTTGCCAACAGCTTCGTTAAGATTTTCATACTGTTGTTTAGGAGAGAAATTGGCCTGTAATCCCCCACCTTCGGAGGGCTCTCTATCTTCGGTATCAAAACAATGAAGGACCCGTTGATACTTCTAAGGCAGACCTGACCATGATAGAATTTATCACACAGATCATAGAAATCCGGGGCAATGACATGCCAGCACTTCTTGATAAAATTTGTATTGAAACCATCTAGGCCCGGGGATTTATCTGAAGGTAAGAGTTTTATAATGCTATCGATTTCCAGTTTAGAAAATGGAGAATCTAACCCCTGAAGTTGCCCATTGCTGGTTAAAAGCTCTGAGAGATCAAAACCAATGTCTGAGAAGTCAGACGAACCCAGTCTGCGCTTGAAAGCCTCCCATAGAAGATCAGACTTATGCTCATGCTCAAGGAACATGATCCCATTGTCATCAGTCAAAGTAGGGATTGAATTTTTCCTGTGCTTAATGGTGGCATGGGCGTGGAAGAAGCGAGAGCAAATGTCTCCATCAGTAACCCACCTAATAGCCGCACGCTGCTTCCAATATATTTTCTGAATATTAAGCAAATCTGCCACCTTTTGTTGCAGAATTTCCCTGAAATTCCATTCCTCAATAGATAGATCCCGGTGCTCTTCCATGTTGTCAATAAGTTCAATTAGCAACTTGATGTTCTTCACCGTTATATCAATTTTTGGCAGCGATCTCTGCCAGTCTTTCAGAACTTTCCTTACATACTTGAACTTGGCAGTCAGGTTCTTAGCCTTGTCGGGAATGCTAGGAATCCCATTCCAAGTAGTTTGAAAAAGGTTCATGAAACCATCCAATTCAAGCCAGAAGTTCTCAAACCGAAATAACTTAGGTTTAGGAATTTTAGACTTAAAGGAAACCAAACAGGGAACATGATCGGAGAAGTCTCGCGGCATTGTCTTAGCATGGGAGTCCAGGTAGACAGTCGACCATTCTTGAGAAATGAAAAACCAATCCAGCCTCTGAAGAAGAGGTTCCCGCTGTCTGTTCGACCAAGTGTACGTGAGCCCATGAAGGGGAATTTCAATCAAGTCTAAATTGCTTATTGCTTCATTGAACTTCAGCATAAGGTTAGCATCACCCCCAATCCTATTTCTGTTCTCCGGCCGATGGATTAAATTGAAATCACCAACGAGAAGCCAAAGTTTGTCAGGAGGCATAGAGATATTATGCAGCCAGTTAAGGAAATCAATTTTCCCATGTTGGGTACAAGGAGCATAAACATTAGTAATAATCCAGGAACAAGCCGACAAGTTTGAAGTGAATTCCACCGATTGGGCATAATTATTTTGAAAGATAACATTCCCGGAAAGCCTAGAGCTCTTCCAAATGATAACAGATCCGCCCGAGTTCCCCATCGAGGGAACAAAAGCAAAAGAATCAAAATGGGCAGGGCAAAAGTTTTTAAGGTAGGCCGAGTTAAAGGACTCCTTCTTTGTTTCTTGCAAACAAACAACCTCACAACCAGCATCTCGAATAGAACAACGAATAGCATTCCACTTAGCGGTAGAGTTAATTCCTCTAACGTTGTGGCTCAGCACAGACCACTCCAAGAAGTTAACAGTATTGGGATTACTCATTGGGTACACCAGAAGTTTTTGGAGAATAACAATACCCAAACCAGTGGGTAAAGCCATAATCAGTCCACAAGCAAAATATTAACAGAACAATAAAACAAGCACGCACAGGTGCCAGCCAAGTATCCAGAAGACCTGCATGAACCAAAAGTAAAACCGAGCACACCCAAAAGTTAATGGGGCCCACACCGAAGCCCAGATCCCCCGCCATCCGCCTATTGGTTGCCTTGCTTATCCTCATCAGATGAATCATCAGCTTTGTCATCAGCCAGGTCCTTCCTTTCAACCCTCCGCGGCCCAACAGGTCCCACAGTCGATTTCTTTTGCTTCAACCTCTGCTCAGAAAGATCATCCTCAGACAGATTACAAAGCCTGGTGCCCAGATTCCGTAGCACCTTAGAGGATAGTGGGGGTGGGCCATCGAAGTTATGTTGGCACATGAGGCAGTTCCTTTTTGGGCAGGCCCCATGCCTGAACCCAGCACGTGATTCCTTCAATCGTTTGCTTCTTCTGAGCCCTGACTCCACAATGATTGGAGACGGCCCACCACAACCATCGGAATCCTTGGAGATCCCAGAAGTGACATCCCCCAGGGAGGAATCAACTGGACATTCCTTAGGGACACAAAAGGGACGGAATTCATTCTCTGCTCCTGCAAATTTGGGGGGATATCTGACAGCAGAAAAGTCTTTGACCAATTGAAAGCATCCGGCTGAAGAAGATTCGAAAGAAAAAAAGGTGCCCACTTCTTAGGGATGTCCACCGAGTGGTCAGTCGACCCAGACGGAGCAAAGTATTTGGCCCAGAGCCTGGAGAACTGGATAGCTCTTCTCCTCTCTTCAAACATCTGGAAGACGGGGTCAGGCTGCCATTCCTGATGGAGCATGAAGTTCATCTCCAAATTCTGAGGGTTATTATTGTTAGGCTCATCAACATGGGCCTGAGGGGGCACGACCTCCAAATCATGGACATGATCCACCTGAGGCACCGGTCCATCGACCTCATGAGGCCCAATAAATGGGGCAACGTTGATGTCAATTCCATCCCCAAGCAGCGCATGACCATTCACCGCAAAATGACCATTCGGAAGGGGTGCAAGCTGACCAGCACCAATGGAGCTATCTGACGACAAGCCAGAGTGTTGGTTACTGAGTTGTAGTTCTTCCTGCTGAATGTGCTGCTCCTCTGGCAAAAAGGGCTGCGGGGCCTGCTGAATGGGCTGTTCATTCACAATCCACTGGTCCCACTCTCCCTGGCCAAAGTCATCCTGCTGAGCCGGCAACACTCCACCCGCAGGCTCCGGAGGGAAGTTTAGGTCAAGCCCTGCCGGAGGCAGGGGCTGACCCAGCCCGAAGAAGGCCAGGGGGAGCTGATGGCCATCCTTGGGGCCGGAGGGATGGGGTCCTCATCCTGAGCCTGCCCGCCAAGCATGAGCTGCTGAATAATTTCACATTGCACAGTCCAGGAGTCACCAGCAAAACCCTCAGCCTCCGAAAAAACAATAAATTGGGGGACTTCATCCAGCGAAGTGACGCGAACACGAAGCAGGGTTCTAGAGATATTACTCCGATCCTCCTCCCATAGAATCAACCTCCCAAACGACCCAATGGCGGCCTGCAAGAACTCTGAAGAACGATAGTCCAAGGGAAACCCCAAAAGCATAAGCCAACACTCATGATTGAAGAGAAGAGCACGGTGATTCCAAGCATCATTGTGACGGACCGCAGTGAAAGTAGCGTCTAAATATTGTTGGGGGCCAAGCAGAACCAAGTTATCTCGTTCCAGAACACTACGGAATTGCACAATCACCTGCCCCAAATACGAGCGCTGAATGGCTCGAACACCAACCCTACGATGCTCAACAAGATACTCCCTGACCACATCCCTAACCGCAGTGAATAAGACCTCGTGCTCAGGCAAAGGATGAATATTGATAATCGCCCAGTCCTCGTGAGAAGGCGGCAAACGCTGCGAAACAGACCTGACCCTAAACCCTAAACCAACTCGGGCGCCTGGGTGTTTGCGACTTGCAAGCTGCCTGACTGCTTCTGCCTCGCCTCGCCTCGCTCGCAGCTTTCGCATTATAAATACAGCTGCCGGCATCGGTAGCCCAGCAGTCTACCGCCATCCGTCACCAGCAGCCAGCCTGAGCCAACCAGCACTAACTCACTCACGCACTAGCTCCGTCTCCGTCCAACTCGTACACAACCCCTCTTTCTCTCTATTTCTCTCCATCCATCCATCCTCTCGCCCTTCCACAGCTAGCTAAGCAGTACGACGTAGTACTAGCATTCAGCAGTTCATCAACGCTCAACCTAGCACGACCTACGGCGATGAGGCGCCGCGGCAGCAACTCCTCGCCGCTTGCGGCTGCTGCCCAGCTGCTCCTCGTCCTCCTCCTCCTCGTCGCCGGCTGCTTCCACTGCGTGGCAGCGGCGGCTCGCCACCTGCCTTCTCCTGCCCCAGTCCAAGCGCTGGATCACCAAGCAGGTACGCAGCACGACGATACGACTTCACTCAGATCACCTGGACCGCACCGTACCTGCAGGTCGCGTTCGTTGCCTTTTGCTGCTGCTCGACCTAACGAAACTCCTCGTATGCAGCCGAGAACGGTGTCAAGGCTGCATCAGCTGGTGCAGACGGCGCCGGCGGCCTTGTGCTCCAGGAAGCTGGCACGGGCAACGGCGACGAGCTCTCCTCCACCCTCCTCGAGACGACGACGATGGGAGCGGAGGCGTGCGAGGAGCTGGAGAACGAGAACGACAAGGACGAGTGCGTGCTGAGGCGGCTGCTCGTCGACGCGCACCTCGACTACATCTACACGCAGCACAAGGGCAAGCCATGACCGTCAGCGACGAGGACGGTGCATGCCGCGGCTGCAGCTGCAGAAAGCGAGGAGCGGAAGAGGAGTGAGAAATTGATGGGCCAGCTCATTTCTCAAACCACATCTTATAAATTCATACCCAAGGCCAGGGGATGGTAATCTCATCTGCTGCTACTAGCTACTACCATTACATGCATCGATCCACCTTCTGCGTACGTGTGCTGTATATTTCTGCCACTGCCTATTAGCATGCATGCATCATCTAGGACTAGGACTAGGACTAGAACCCGCTGTCTGATGATTTCCCGTATTTGTAAACACTGATGAACAGTTTCTCTCCCTCCCTGTTGTAACACCCCAGGCTTTAAGGGACAAAGCCGGGTGCATCGTATACATGCGCTAAGAAGACAACATATATAATAACAGAGTGTATAGAGATAAATGTCACAATAATCAGATTACTTATTACATAGCGGAAGTCTTACAAAATAAAAGATAAACATAGCAGGATCTAAAATCCATCATTGGCGCCAGAAAGTCAACTGGGAGACGCCACCTAAATCGAATCAAACTCCTCATTAAGCGGCTCTTCTTGAACCACCTGTACTTCTCCTGTGGGGGTGTGAGACAGCAAGTGTGAGCTCACACATGTTCATCGCTCAACAAGTTGTGGGAAATAATGTGGCATAAACTTACCAAAGGTGGGAGTTCATGTGAAGTGTAAGGCTGATCAACTGTAGGGGTTAAAGCTGAGCATTGCTTTTATAAGTTGGTCAAAATTTTATTAGCAATTACTAAGTATAAGTAAATACCAAACCATAATAAATAATAGAACAAAATTAATAAATAATCCCATGCAAATGCATATGACAAATTGAATTTAGGTTCCATAGTTTAATCATGTGAGGGTTCGAGCTGCTCATGACCGTAAGCACGGCTAGTATACCAGTTTTACACTTTGCAGAGGTTGCGCATCTTTACCCACAAGCCGTGTTACCCATCTGCCAAGGGGTCATGAATCTTATACACCTCTACCAAGGAAGCGAGGCAGGGTAACACTACGAGGCCTTTACAAAGTTCCACTAGCTTCAGAAAACCCGCTACAGTTTATAGGAAGCTCCAGTGCAGGAATCCCTCGCCTGACCGCCATCGCAGCAAAATCAACCCAAGGACCTTCCTACACTGACCACTCCCCTACTGCCCTTGCTCCTTTCGGGTAAGGTAGTCATCCACTAGCTTTCCTAGTTAATCAGCCAAGGGCGTCCCATTAAACCCTTGTGGTAGCACTGTTTTCCCGGGTGGTCGCTCCATGTTCCAATTAACATAATGATCTTATCATGAACATAAATAACATAACAGAATAATTGGAACATGGATGTAATAAAATATTAATCCCAAAACCATATAGAGCAATAGCATAACTAACCAAGTGATTCAGGGATAAACAAGGAAAAATGATAAACAGACTAGGGTGACCTATTAGGTCCCATCAAAATTAAATCTATGCATTGAATAGTGTTAATAAAGAAACATTATTGGGTAACAAAAGTGGATCAAGGGCACAACTTACCTGGCAATTGAGATTCCAGTTACCAGGGTGATTCTTCATATCCTCGTGACCGCACTGCTAGTCGTAGCAATACAAACAAACATGGTATAGACAAAATTAACATCACACCAAACATAATTACAAACTGAATAATAATGATCTACACGTTGCTACGAGATCGCGGGAACGAGAACCACTAAGATCGGAGTTATGGTTAAGGAGTTATGATTTAACCATTAAACTATGTTATCACTTGGTTATTATAAATCATATGAGAGATTATTCTATAAATAATTATCTCAACTTTAATCTAATTTATAAATTAACCATCGATCATATTCTAGTAGATTATAATAATAAATGGTTTAACGAGACTAACCAACATAAGTTGAATAAAGATCTAAATATAAATAAACAAGACATGGCATAATAAATGTTGTTACTGCGTAGTATATATTTATACAGGACTAACGCAACTTGAACAGATCAAATCGGAATTATAGATTTTGAGTTATGCATTTCTAAAGATTCTATTTGTTTTGTACAAGATTAAATAGAATATAAATTTTAATGTGACTTTCATGTCAAAACAGAGACATTAGTTGATGAGAGCACCTAGAGGGGGGGGGGGTGAATAGGTGATCCTGTAAAACTTGAAAACTTAATGCCACAAATACTTGGTTAGGTGTTAGCACAATAATTGCCAAGTGGCTAGAGAGGAGTCTCAACAAAACACAATAACCACAAGAGATCAATCACAGAGATGGCACAGTGGTTTATCCCGTGGTTCGGCCAAGACCAACGCTTGCTTACTCCACGTTGTGGCATCCCAACGGACGAGGGTTGCAATCAACCCCTCTCAAGCGGTCCAAAGACCCACTTGAATACCACGGTGTTTTGCTTTGCTTATCTTAATCCTGCTTGCGAGGAATCTCCACAAATTGGAGTCTCTCGCCCTTACACTTGAAGTTCACAAAGAAGCACAGAGTAAGGGAGGGAAGCAGCACACACAAATCCACAGCAATATACGCACACACACGGCCAAGAATCGAGCTCAAATGACTATCTCAAAGTTCTCACTAGAACGGAGCTCGAATCACTGAGAATGACAAACGAATGCGCAAAGACTGAGTGTGGATGATCAAGAATGCTCTAAGGTTGCTTGGTGTACTCCTCCATGCGCCTAGGGGTCCCTTCTATAGCCCCAAGGCAGCTAGGAGCCGTTGAGAGCAATCAGGGAAGGCAATTCTTGCCTTCTGTCGACTGGCGCACTGGACATGTCCGGTGCACCACCGGACACTGTCCAGTGCGGATTTCTTTCCCGATTTGGCGAAGCCGATCGTTGGTAGTCTTGGAGCCGTTGGCGCACCGGGCACTGTCCGGTGCACACCGGACAGTCCGGTGCCCCTTTCTAGCCATTGGCTCGGCCACGTGTCCCGCGCGGATCGCGCGGCCGACCGTTGGCCCGGCCGACCGTTGGCTCACCGGACAGTCCGGTGCACCACCGGACAGTCTGGTGAATTTTAGCCGTACGCCGTTAATTGCTTCCCGAGAGCGACGAGTTCGCCTGTGAACGGCTCACCGGACAGTCCGGTGAATTATAGCCGTACACCGCCGACGAAGTTCCGAGAGCAGCCAGTTGACAGAGCCAGCCTGGCGCACCGGACACTGTCCGGTGCACCACCGAACACTACCCGGTGCACCCAGACTGAGCAGAGTCTTGGTTGAGCAGCCAAGTCTTTTCCAAATTGATTTTTCCTGTTTCCAGCACTTAGACACAATACATTAGTTCTCTAAAACAATGTACTAAGTCTAGAAACATACCTTTAGACTTGGTTTGCACTTTGTCCACCACTTTGCATAGATTAACACAAAATCACTTGTGTTGGCGCTCAATCACCAAAATACTTAGAAATGGCCCAAGGGCACATTTCCCTTTCAATCTCCCCCTTTTTGGTGATTTATGCCAACACAACATAAAGCAAGTAGAACAAGTGCAAAATCAATTCAAATAAGAACTCAATATTGTTTTGATCAAATTTGACATATATGGATCTCTCTTTGCCACCACTTATTTTTGCAAATCAATTTCAAACTCCTATCTCTAGCTCAAACACAATTGTAGAGACATAAAGAGAGCTGTTCCAAGAGAAATTGACCAAAGATTTCAAAAACTCCCCCTTTTTCCCATAATCAACATTCTCCCCACAAAAAGCCAACTTTTGACAAGAGAACCAATAAGGGAGTTTTGCTAAAACAAAAGGCTCTATTCTACTATTTTCAAAACTTCTCAAGTGGTAGCTGATCCATTTCTTGCTTTGGCCTTATTTTCTCCCCTTTGGCATCAAGCACCAAAACGGGATCAATCTTGGCCCTTTAACCCCATTGTCTCACCAAATCTTCAAATAAGAGTCCAAAGGCAATAAGAGTTCACAAGATAAACTTGGAATTAGTTACCCTCTCATTGGAGTGCAGTGAAAGTCTTTCATGGTCCAAGTCCACCTTTCCCTTTCAATCCACCTTTGAGACTAAATTAAGCAAACTCAAGCACACGGTTAGTCTCAAAGGGTCAAGTTGTAACACATCTCCCCCTAAATGTGTGCGTCACTTGCACAAGGACTTGTGAGGTCCGGGGAGTGCTTGTACAACTTAAGCACCATAAATAAGCAACAAAATGCAGAAGGAACATGATCAAAGGCATAGACACAAGTATGTTATAATCAATCCAGGTTCCGCGAATCTAAGACATTGAGCTCACTACTCAGCCTGCAAAAAGTCTTCTCATCTAGAGGTTTGGTAAAGATATCGGCTAGCTGGTTCTAAGTGCTAACATGAAACACTTCGATATCTCCCTTTTGCTGGTGGTCTCTCAAAAAGTGATGCCGGATGTCTATGTGCTTTGTGCGGCTGTGCTCAACAGGATTTTCTGCCATGCAGATAGCACTCTCATTATCACATAGGAGTGGGACTTTGCTCAGATTGTAGCCAAAGTCCTGGAGGGTTTGCCTCATCCAAAGTAGTTGCGCGCAACACTGTCCTGCGGCAACGTACTCGGCCTCAGCAGTGGATAGGGCAATGGAAGTTTGTTTCTTAGAATTCCATGACACCAGGGACCTTCCTAAGAATTGGCACGTCCCCGATGTACTCTTCCTATCGACCTTACATCCGGCATAGTCGGAATCTGAATATCCAATCAAGTCAAAAGTAGACCCCTTTGGATACCAGATCCCGAAGTAAGGCGTAGCGACTAAATATATAAAGATTCGCTTCACCGCCACTAAGTGACACTCCTTAGGATCGGATTGAAATCTAGCACACATGCATACGCTAAGCATAATATCCGGTCTACTAGCACATAAATAAAGTAAAGACCCTATCATTGACCGGTATGCTTTTTGATCAACGGACTTACCTCCTTTGTTGAGGTCGGTGTGTCCGTCGGTTCCCATTGGAGTCTTTGCGGGCTTGGCGTCCTTCATCCCAAACCGCTTTAGCAAATCTTGTGTATACTTCGTTTGAGAGATGAAGGTGCCGTCCTTGAGTTGCTTCACTTGGAACCCAAGGAAGTAGTTCAACTCGCCCATCATCGACATCTCAAATTTCTGCGTCATCACCCTGCTAAACTCTTCACAAGACTTTTGATTAGTAGAACCAAATATTATGTCATCGACATAAATTTGGCACACAAATAAATCACCATCACAAGTCTTAGTAAAAAGAGTAGGATCGGCTTTCCCAACCTTGAAAGCATTAGCAATTAAAAAGTATCTAAGGCATTCATACCACGCTCTTGGGGCTTGCTTAAGTCCATAGAGCGCCTTAGAGAGCTTACACACGTGGTCGGGGTACCGTTCATCCTCGAAGCCAGGGGTTGCTCTACGTACACCTCCTCCTTGATTGGCCCGTTGAGGAAAGCGCTCTTCACATCCATTTGGAACAACCTGAAAGAATGGTGAGCGGCATATGCTAGTAAGATACGAATGGACTCTAGCCTAGCCACAGGAGCAAAAGTCTCCTCAAAGTCCAAACCTGCGACTTGGGCATAACCTTTTACCACAAGTCGAGCCTTGTTCCTCGTCACCACCCCGTGCTCGTCCTGTTTGTTGCGAAACACCCACTTGGTTCCCACAACATTTTGCTTGGGACGCGGCACCAGTGTCCAAACTTCATTTCTCTTGAAATTATTTAGCTCTTCCTGCATGGCCAACACCCAGTCCGGATCTAGCAAGGCCTCTTCTACCCTGAAAGGCTCAATAGAAGAGACAAAAGAGTAATGCTCACAAAAATTAACTAATCGAGACCGAGTAGTTACTCCCTTGCTAATGTCACCCAAAATCTGGTCGACGGGATGATCCCTTTGAATCGTCGCTCGAACTTGGGTTAGAGGGGCCTGAGGTGCTTCTTCCTCTTCAACTTGGACATCCTGTGCTCCCCCTTGATCACCTGCCTCCCTTTGATGAACCTGTTCATCGTCTTGAGTTGGGGGTTGCACCATTGTTGAGGAAGAGGGTTGATCTTGCTCATTTTGTTCATGTGGTCGCACATCACCAATCGCCATGGTTCGAATTGCGGCCGTCGGAACATCTTCTTCATCTACATCATCAAGATCAACAACTTGCTCTCTTGGAGAGCCGTTAGTCTCATCAAATACAACGTCGCTAGAGACTTCAACCAAACCCGATGATTTGTTGAAGACTCTATACGCCTTTGTATTTGAGTCATAACCTAATAAAAACCCTTCTACGGCTTTGGGAGCAAATTTAGAATTTCTACCCTTCTTCACTAGAATGTAGCATTTACTCCCAAAAACTCGAAAATACGAAACATTGGGTTTGTTACCGGTTAGAAGCTCATACGAAGTCTTCTTGAGGAGGCGATGAAGGTAGACCCGGTTGATGGCGTGGCAAGCTGTGTTCATGGCTTCCGACGAAAAGCGCTCGGGGGTCTTGAACTCTCCAAGCATCATCCTCGCCATGTCGATTAGCGTCCTGTTCTTCCTCTCTACCACACCATTTTGCTGTGGTGTGTAGGGAGCGGAGAACTCGTGCTTGATCCCTTCCTCCTCAAGGTACTCCTCCACTTGAAGGTTCTTGAACTCGGACCCGTTGTCGCTCCTTATCTTCTTCACCTTGAGCTCAAACTCATTATGAGCTCTCCTGAGGAAGCGCTTGAGGGTCCCTTGGGTTTCAGACTTATCCTGCAAAAAGAATACCCAAGTGAAGCGAGAAAAATCATCAACTATAACCAAACCATACTTACTTCCTCCTATGCTTAGATAGGTGATGGGTCCGAAGAGGTCCATATGAAGCATCTCCAGTGGTCTTGACGTGGTCATCACATTTTTGGAATGATGTAGCTCCCCACCTGTTTTCCTGCTTGACAAGCTGCACAAGGTTTATCTTTTTCGAAATGCACATTGGTTAGACCTATCACGTGTTCTCCCTTTAGAAGTTTGTGAAGGTTCTTCATCCCCACATGTGCTAAACGGTGATGCCAAAGCCAGCCCATGCAAGTCTTAGCCATTAAGCATGCATCTAGACCGGCCTCCTCTTTTGCAAAATCAACTAAATAAAGTTTGCCATCTAGTACACCCTTAAAAGCTAGTGAACCATCACACCTTCTAAAGACAGACACATCTACATTTGTAAATAAACAGTTATATCCCATATTGCAAAGTTGACTTACAGATAACAGATTATATCCAAGCGACTCAACTAAAAACACATTAGAAATAGAGTGCTCGGATGAAATAGCAATCTTCCCTAACCCTTTTACCTTGCCTTGGTTCCCATCACCAAATATGATTGAATCCTGGGAATCCTTGTTCTTGACGTAGGAGGTGAACATCTTTTTCTCCCCCGTCATATGGTTTGTGCATCCGCTGTCGATAATCCAGCTTGAACCCCCGGATGCATAAACCTGCAAGGCAAATTCAGGCTTGGGTTTTAGGTACCCAACTCTTGTTGGGTCCTACAAGGTTAGTTACAATAGTCTTAGGGACCCAAATGCAAGTCTTGTCTCCCTTACATTTGGCCCCTAATTTCCTAGCAATTACTTTCTTACCCTTTCTACAAATAGCAAAGGAAGCATTGCAAGCAAAATAAATTGTAGAAGGTTCATTCACTACTTTCCTAGGAGCATGAACAACATTTTTTCTAGACATAACATTTTTCCTAGCAACATTTCTATCATGCACAACATGAGAACTATAAGCAGTCATAGCATATGAATCATAAGCATGTGAATAAAAAACATCATAACTTCTAAAAGCATTTCTAGAATATCTCCTATCATGGTACATGAAAGCATGGTTCTTTTTAGCACTACTAGCCATAGGGGCCTTCCCTTTCTCCTTGGTGGAGATGGGAGTCTTATGGCTTGTTAAGTTCTTGGCTTCCCTTTTGAAGCCAAGTCCATCCTTAATTGAGGGGTGTCTACCAATAGTGTAGGCATCCCTTGCAAATGTTAGTTTTTCAAATTCACTCTTGCTAGTCTTAAGTTGGGCATTAAGACTAGCCAATTCATCATTCAATTTTGAAATTGAAACTAGGTGTTCACTACAAGCATCAATATCAAAATCCTTACATCTAGTGCAAATTGCAACATGTTCAACACAAGAGTTAGATTTATTTGCTTCTATTAGTTTAGCATTTAAATCATCATTAACACCTTTTAAAGTAGAGATAGTTTCATGAGAAGTAGATAGTTCACAAGAAAGCATTTCATTCCTTTTAACTTCTAGAGCAAGAGAATTTTGTGCACTAACAAATTTATCATGCTCTTCATACAAAAGGTCTTCTTGTTTCTCTAAGAGTCTATCCTTTTCATTCAAGGCATCAATCAATTCATTAATCTTATCTATTTTAGTTCTATCCAATCCCTTGAACAGACTAGAGTAATCTATTTCTTCATCACTAGACTCATCATCACTAGAAGAATCATAGGTGGCATTGTTTCGAGTACATACCTTCTTCTCCTTTGCCATGAGGCATGTGTGATGCTCGTTGGGGAAGAGGGATGACTTGTTGAAGGCGGTGGCGGCGAGTCCTTCATTGTCGGAGTCGGATGACGAACAATCCGAGTCCCACTCCTTTCCAAGGTGTGCCTCGCCCTTAGCCTTCTTGTATGCCTTCTTCTTCTCCCTCTTGCTCCCTTGTTCCTGGTCACTTTCATTGTCGGGACAGTTAGCAATAAAATGGCCGATCTTACCACATTTGAAGCATGAGCGCTTCCCCTTTGTCTTGGTCTTGCTTGGCTGTCCCTTGCGACCCTTTAGCGCCGTCTTGAAGCGCTTGATGATGAGGGCCATCTCTTCATCATTGAGCCCAGCCTCCTCAACTTGCGCCACCTTGCTAGGTAGCGCCTCCTTGCTCCTTGTTGCCTTGAGAGCAATGGGTTGAGTCTCATGGATTGGACCGTTCAATGCGTCGTCCACGTATCTCGCCTCCTTGATCATCATTCGCCCGCTCACAAACTTCGCAAGGACTTCTTCGGGCGACATCTTGGTGTACCTAGGATTTTCACGAATATTGTTCACCAAATGTGGATCAAGTACTGTAAAGGACCTTAGCATTAGGCGGACGATGTCGTGGTCCGTCCATCGCGTGCTTCTGTAGCTCCTTATTTTGTTGATAAGGGTCTTGAGCCGGTTGTAAGTTTGGGTTGGCTCCTCTCCCCTTATCATTGCGAATCGTCCAAGCTCGCCCTCCACCAACTCCATTTTGGTGAGCATGGTGATGTCGTTCCCCTCGTGAGAGATCTTGAGGGTGTCCCATATCTGCTTGGCATTGTCCAAGCCGCTCACCTTATTGTACTCTTCCCTGCACAAAGATGCTAAGAGGACAGTAGTAGCTTGTGCATTTCTATGGATTTGTTCATTTATAAGCATAGGGCTATCCGAGCTATCAAATTTCATTCCATTCTCTACAATCTCCCATATGCTTGGATGGGGAGAGAACAGCTGACTACGCATTTTGTGACTCCAAAATCCTTAGTCCTCCCCATCGAAGTGTGGAGGTTTGCCAAGAGGAATGGAAAGCAAATGCATATTCGAATTATGTGGAATACGAGAATAATCAAAGGAAAAGTTCGAATTAACCATCTTCCTATAGTCGTTGTCATCGTCCTTTTGGGAAGAAGTAGACTCATCGCTGTCGTCGTAGTAGACGATCTCCTTGATGCGCCTTGTCTTCTTCTTCTTCTTCCCTTCCTTCCGCTTGTAGCCCAAGCCTGAGTCGGTAGGCTTGTCATCCTTCGACTCGTTGACGAAGGACTCCTTCTCTTTGTTGTTGATCACAATTACTTTCCCCTTAGGATCCATCTCTTCGGGCGATTAGTCCCTTCGTGAAGAGAACGGCTCCGATACTAATTGAGAGCACCTAGAGAGGGGGGTGAATAGGTGATCCTGTGAAACTTGAAAACTTAATGCCACAAATACATGGTTAGGTGTTAGCACAATAATTGCCAAGTGGCTAGAGAGGAGTCTCAACAAAACACAATAACCACAAGAGATCAATCACAGAGATGGCATAGTGGTTTATCCCGTGGTTCGGCCAAGACCAATGCTTGCCTACTCCATGTTGTGGCGTCCCAACGGACGAGGGTTGCAATCAACCCCTCTCAAGCGGTCCAAAGACCCACTTGAATACCACGGTGTTTTGCTTTGCTTATCTTAATCCTGCTTGCGAGGAATCTCCACAAATTGGGGTCTCTCGCCCTTACACTTGAAGTTCACAAAGAAGCACAGAGTAAGGGAGGGAAGCAACACACACAAATCCACAGCAATATACGCACACACACGGCCAAGAATCGAGCTCAAATGACTATCTCAAAGTTCTCACTAGAACGGAGCTCGAATCACTGAGAATGATAAACGAATGCGCAAAGACTGAGTGTGGATGATCAAGAATGCTCTAAGGTTGCTTGGTGTACTCCTCCATGCGCCTAGGGGTCCCTTTTATAGCCCCAAGGCAGCTAGGAGCCGTTGAGAGCAATCAGGGAAGGCAATTTGTGCCTTATGTCGACTGGCGCACCGGACATGTCCGGTGCGGATTTCTTTCCCGATTTGGCGAAGCCGACCGTTGGCAGTCTTGGAGCCGTTGGCGCACTGGACACTATCCGGTGCACACCGGACAGTCTGGTGCCCCTTCCTAGCCGTTGGCTCAGCCACGTGACCCGCGCAGATCGCGCGGCCGACCGTTGGCCCGGCCGACCGTTGGCTCACCGGACTGTCCGGTGCACCACCGGACAGTCCAGTGAATTTTAGCCGTACGCCGTTAATTGCTTCCCGAGAGCGACGAGTTCGCCTGTGAACGGCTCACCGGACAGTCCGGTGCACCACCGGACAGTTCGGTGAATTATAGCCGTACACCGCCGACGAAGTCCCGAGAGCAGCCAGTTGACAGAGCCAGCCTGGCGCACCGGACACTACCCGGTGCACCCAGACTGAGCAGAGTCTTGGCTGAGCAGTCAACTCTTTTCCAAATTGATTTTTCCTGTTTCCAGCACTTAGACACAATACATTAGTTCTCTAAAACAATGTACTAAGTCTAGAAACATACCTTTAGACTTGGTTTGCACTTTGTCCACCACTTTGCATAGATTAACACAAAAGCACTTGTGTTGGCACTCAATCACCAAAATACTTAGAAATGGCCCAAGGGCACATTTCCCTTTCAGTTGATAAACAATAATATTATCAAATTATAGAAACTAGAATGAATTAATTTGGACTTAATATGAATTTTCTAGTAATTACACAAGTTCTATGAATTGTTTTCATATTAAAAATTCATTTTTAATTGATTCTATATGTTTTTCTCACTGTCTGGACTGCGCCACAATTATCAGAGAAGACTGGGGCCTCTGCGCAAGTATTCCCATGACTCAGGATACCCCGCGCTAGGACTGCGGGTTCATTGCAAGAAAGTACAGGGTCTCATTCATAAAACGGTACAGCCAAGGGTTATCGATTACTCTCAACCGCTCAATCTATTCTAGACGGCCCAAATTAAATCAAGGCAACACACAAAACGGTATGCGCTATTGGCCCTCCGATACTGATCGAACGACACTAGTTCACAACCCCAAACCGGTATTGTCAGGGACCATAATTAGGGGTACCCCCGAGGTTCCTAAATCTCAGCTGGTAACCCCCATCAGCATAAAGCTGCAAAGGCCTGATGGGTACGACTAAGTCAGGGATCGGTCCATTCGAAGGACGCGGGCGCGCCTCGCCCGAGCCTAACCTCAGACAAGGGCAGCCAACCCCGGAGGATCTCCGCCTCGCCCGAGGCCCCCTCAGCAGCTAACATATTTTCGGCTCGCCCAAGGCCCTGTCTTCGCCAAGAAGCAACCCTGACCAAATCGCCACGCCGACCGACCAAATCGCAGGGGCATTTAATGCAAAGGTGGCCTGACACCTTATCCTGACGCGCGCTCCCACAGTCGACAGAGCCGAAGTGACCGCCGTCACTTCGCCGCTCCACTGACCGGCCTGCCAGACAGACAGCGCCGCCTGCCCCACTCCGACTGCGGTGCCACTCGATAGAGTGAGGCTGACAGGCAGTCAGACCCGGCTGCAGACACCATAGGAAACTCCGCCCGACCAGGGGCTCGGACTAGGCTACGGCCTCAGAAGACGACGAACTCCCCCCGACCAGGGGCTCATACTAGGCTACGGCCTCGGAAGACGGCGAACTCCCCCCGACCCAGGGCTCGGACTAGGCTACGGCCTTGGAAGACGGCGAACTCCCCCCGACCAGGGGCTCGGGCTAGGCTACGGCCTTGGAAGACGGCGAACTCCGCCCGACCCAGGGCTCGGACTAGGCTACGGCCTCAGAAGACGATGACCTCCGCCTCGCCTGACCCTAGGGCTCGGACTCCGCCCTGGCCTCTGCCGACGACCTCCGCCTCGCCCGACCCCAGGGCTCGGACTCCGCCCGAGCTCCAGCCGACGGCCTCCGCCTCGCCCGACCCAGGGGTTCGGACTCGACCTCAATCGCAGGAGACGGACTCGACCTCGGCTTTGGAGGAGCTTCCACATCGCCCAACCTAGGGCGCGGACCGGCTACATCAACAGGAGGCGCCATCATCACCCTACCTCGAGCTGACTCAAGCCACAGGGAACAAGACTGGCGTCCCATCTGGCTCACTCCACTAGATAGGCAATGATGGCGCCCCGCATACGCAGTGACGACGGTGGCTCTCAGCCCCCTTACGGAAGCAAGAGGACGTCAGCAAGGACTCAACAGCTCCGACAGCTGTCCCTCCGCTAGGCTCCAGCGCTCCTCCGACAGCCACGACATTACCCCAACAGGGCGCCAAGATCTCTCCAGCTGCCACCATGGCATGTACTTAGGGCACTAGCTCTCCCCCACTAGACACGTAGCACTCTGCTACGCCCCCATTGTACACCTGGATCCTCTCCTTGCGCCTATAAAAGGAAGGACCAGGGCCCTCTTAGAGAAGGTCGGCCGCACGGGGACGAGGACGAGACGAAGGCGCTCGCGTGAGGCCGCTCGCTCCCTCTCCCGCGTGGACGCTTGTAACCCCCTACTGCAAGCGCACCCGACCTGGGCGCGGGACGAACACGAAGGCCGTGGGATTCCCCACGTCTCTCTCTCCCTCTCCGCCTCGCTCTCCCCCCTTCGCGCCCGCTCTCGCGCTCGACCCACCTGGGCTGGGGCACGCGGCGACATTCACTCGTCGGCATTAGGGACCCCCGGTCTCGAAACGCCGACAGTTGGCGCGCCAGGTAGGGGCCTGCTGCGTGTTGACGAACAGCTACCCGTCAAGCTCCAGATGGGTAGTCTCCAGCGACCTCTTCAACCCAGGACGGTGCTCCATTTCGGGAGCCTCGAGTTCATGTCTCTCGACGGCGGCTACGACATGATACTCCTTCTTCCACCGCGCGACGGCGACAATGGCGGCCAACGGCCCGCATGCCGGCGGCGGAATCGACGACGTCTTCCCCACGTGGCGGAAGAGCTACCTTCGAGCTCGTCCCGTCGCCTTCCCCGCCGCCGGAGGAGACGACGGGGTTGCCAAGGCTAAGCAGGAGGCGGCACCGTGTTGGCTGTCGGGCGAGTCGACGGCACCAACGCTCCGCCAAGGGGCGCGCCGGGCATCGACCTCGCGCCTGAGACGAAGGCGAGCGCTGTTTCCCCGCGACACGCCTACTCCAAGCGGACGGACGACGCCAGCACGCTCGCGAAGGACTTGCTGGACGTCACCCTCGTACCTGCGACGACGGTGCAGTCTACTCCCGACGCGACTTCATCACCGCCTGTCGACCAAAAGGTACCGACCGACTCCCATCTCGTACATTTTGGATCTAGCCTCGACCCACCGAGCGGCCCTGCTTCGGTGGGAGCCCCCATAGAGGCTTGTCAAACCCTTTTGGGTTTCGCATGCGATCACCTTGGGACCAGCTGACGGACGTCTCGACCTACGGGCCCTCTGGGTCTGAGGAAGACGACGAACCCAGCTTCTGTTGGGATCTCTCTGGACTTGGCAACCCCTGTGCCATGCGGGACTTCATGACCGCATGCGACTACTGCCTTTCCGACTGTTCCGACGGTAGCCGCGGCTTCGGCAACGAAGACTGCGGCCCAAGTCGTGAATGTTTCCACGTCGATCTAGGGGGGCCCGCAGAAGGCAACCATCTTGGCATGCCGGCGGACGATGATCCCCCTAGGCCCGTGCCTCGCGTTGACATCCCTCGGGAGCTAGCCGTGGTCCCAGTCCCAGCGGGGGGTCAGGACACACAGCTCGAGCGAATCCACGAGGTGCAGGCCAGGCTCGACGAGGGAGCAGGAGCGCTTGAGCCGATCCGCCGGGACGTCGGGCAGGCACGGGTGGTCCAACCTCCTGCCGGAGAAATGCGTCATCTACCCCAGGGCTTCCAGCACCGCATCGCCGACGATGTCAGGCTCAGGCCGCCACCCACATCCAGCGGGGTTGGCTAGAACCTGGCTGCAGCAGCAATGCTCCTCCGCGCAATGCCGGAGCCATCAACTACCGAGGGGCGACGCATCCAAGGAGAGCTCAAGAATCTCCTGGAAGGCGTCGCGGTCCGACGGGCCGAGAGCTCCGCCTCCCGAGGGCAGGGCTACCCCTCGGAACATCATGCCGCGACTTCCCGCTTCATGCGGGAGGCCTCGGTCAACACCGGGCTCACGCGCCACATAGCGCCTGCGGCCCCGGATCGCCTCGGCAACGAGCGCCCTCGCCGCGACCATCAGGCCCGCCTCGACGAGAGGGTGCGCCGAGGCTACCACCCCAGGCGTGGGGGACGCTACGACAGCGGGGAGGATCGGAGTCCTTCGCCCGAACCACCTGGCCCGCAGGCCTTCAGTAGGGCCATACGACGGGCGCCGTTCCCGACCCGGTTCCGACCCCCGGCTACTATCACGAAGTACTCGGGGGAGACGAGACCGGAACTGTGGCTCGTGGACTACCGATTGGCCTGCCAACTGGGTGGGACGGACGATGACAACCTCATCATTCGCAACCTCCTCCTGTTCCTCTCCGACACCGCTCGCGCCTGGTTGGAGCACCTGCCTCCGAGGCAAATCTCCAACTGGGGCGACCTAATCCAAGCTTTAGCAGGCAATTTCCAGGGCACATACGTGCGCCCCGGGAACTCCTGGGACCTCTGAAGCTGCCAACAGCAGCCGGGAGAGTCTCTCCGGGACTACATCCGGCGATTCTCGAAGCAGCGCACCGAGCTGCCCAACGTCACCGACTCGGATGTCATCGGCGCGTTTCTCGCTGGCACCACCTGCTGTGACCTGGTGAGCAAGCTGGGTCGCAAGACCCCCACCAGGGCGAGTGAGCTGATGGACATTGCCACCAAGTTTGCCTCCGGCCAGGAGGCGGTTGAGGCTATCTTCCGGAAGGACAAGCAGCCCCAGGGCCGCCCATCGGAAGATGCCCCCGAGGCGTCAACTCAGCATGGTGCCAAGAAGAAGGGCAAGAAGAAGTCGCAAACGAAACGCGACGCCGCCAAAGCGGACCTTGTCGCCGCCGCCGAGTTCAAGAACCCTCGGAAACCTCAAGGAGGCGCCAACCTCTTCGACAAGATGTTCAAGGAGTCGTGCCCCTATCACCAGGGGCCCGTCAAGCACACCCTTGAGGAGTGCATCATGCTTCGGCGCCACTTCCACAAGGCTGGGCCACCCACGGAGGGTGGCAGGGCCCACGACGACGACGACAGGAAGGGAGATCACCAAGCAGGAGGATTCCCCGAGGTCCGCGACTGCTTCATGATCTACGGTGGGCAAGCGACGAATGCCTCGGCTCGGCACCGCAAGCAAGAGCGCCGGGAGGTCTGTTCGGTGAAGGTGGCGGCGCCAGTCTACCTAGACTGGTCCGACAAGCCCATCACCTTCGACCGAGCCAACCACCCCGACCATGTGCCGAGCCCGGGGAAATACCCGCTCGTCGTCGACCCCATCATCGGCGACGTCAGACTCACCAAGGTCCTCATGGACGGAGGCAGCAGCCTCAACATCATTTATGCTGAGACCCTCGAACTCCTGCGTGTCGATCTATCCTCTGTCCGGGCAGGTGCTGCGCCCTTCCACGGGATCATTCCCGGGAAGCGCGTTCAGCCCCTCGGACAACTCGATCTTCCCGTCTGCTTCGGAACACCCTCCAACTTCCGAAGGGAGACCCTGACGTTCGAGGTGGTCGGGTTCCGAGGAACCTATCACGCGGTACTGGGAAGACCATGCTACGCGAAGTTCATGGCCGTCCCCAACTACACCTACCTGAAGCTCAAAATGCCGGGCCCCAACGGGGTCATCACCGTCGGCCCCACGTACAAACACGCGTTCGAATGCGACGTGGAGTGCGTGGAGTACGCCGAGGCCCTCGCCGAGTCCGAGACCCTGCTCGCCGACCTGGGGAACCTCCCCAACGAGGTGCCAGACGTGAAGCGTCACGCCGGCAACTTTGAGCCAGCAGAGATGGTCAAGTCCGTCCCCCTCGACCCCATCAACGACATCTCCAAGCGAGTCCGGATCGGCTCTTAGCTCGATCCCAAATAGGAAGCAGTGCTCGTCGACTTCCTCCGCGCAAACGCCGACGTTTTCGCGTGGAGCCCCTTGGACATGCCTGACATACCAAGGGAGGTCGCCGAGCACTCACTGGACATCCGGGCCGGAGCCCGACCCGTCAAGCAGCCTCTGCGCCGATTCGACGAGGAGAAGCGCAGAGCCATAGGCGAAGAGATCCACAAGCTAATGGCGACAGGGTTCATCAAAGAGGTATTCCATCCCGAATGGCTTGCCAACCCTGTGCTTGTGAGAAAGAAAGGTGGGAAATGGTGGATGTGCGTAGACTACACGGGTCTGAACAAAGCATGTCCGAAGGTTCCCTACCCTCTGCCTCGCATCGACCAAATTGTGGATTCCACTGCCGGGTGCGAAACCCTGTCTTTCCTCGATGCCTACTCAGGGTATCACCAAATCAGGATGAAAGAGTCCGACCAGCTCGCGACTTCTTTCATCACGCCCTTCGGCATGTACTGCTATGTCACCATGCCGTTCGGCTTGAGGAATGCGGGCGCGACGTACCAGCGGTGCATGAACCATGTGTTCGGCGAACACATTGGTCGCACGGTCGAGGCTTACGTCGATGACATCGTAGTCAAGACGAGGAAAGCCTCCGACCTCCTTTCCAGCCTCGAAATGACATTCCGATGTCTCGAGGCGAAGGGCGTCAAGCTCAATCCCGAGAAGTGTGTCTTCGGGGCGTCCCGAGGCATGCTCTTGGGGTTCATCGTCTCCAAGCGGGGCATCGAAACACCCCGAGCCCTTGTTGGAGACACCCGGGGGCTACACCCGGGGGCTACGAACCGGCCGACAATCAAGGCGAGGTGTTAGTCGTCAAGGAAGGGTCGGCCTTGCCTCGGCAGAACCCGACCCTCCCTCGGGGGCTAAGAAGGGGGAACCCCTCTGCGTCAAAATTTTCAATCGGAAAAGCTTTTGCATCCCTCCGACTATGTCGGAAGCAGGACCCCGAGGAGCGAACGTGGGTGCATTTAAGTGGCAAGGCTGACTGAGCCGAGGGACTCCTACGCCTCTGGGTTACGGACACCTCACTCGTCACCCACCACGAAAAGTGACCCCTACTCGGGGAAGCCATCCTGCTACTAACAGGCGAAGCCGGACACGCAAAATAAAAGGGAAAGGACCACGACTTCATGCAACGGTAATAAGGTGTTCAGGCCTCAGCGGCCGTAGAAAGACACACGCGTATCCAACAGAAATTCCTCCCACAGAGTTAGGCGTCGCCCTCGGAAGGAGCCACGCCTTCGGCTTCGTCCTCGCCCTCGGTAAAGCCCATCCTGGCTTCGGACGACGGCACGGGCGGGAGGATCTCCGCCTCGAAGGTGGTCGCTAGCACTGAGCTCGGGTCCGCGGCGGCCGCGTCGAGCCTCTCGACATCTGCCAGGGCGGCTTCATCTTCGTTAGGAAGGCAATACCCCTCGCTGACCCGCTCCAGGTCCACAACGTAGTGGGAAGCGAGCACGGCGAAGGCCCGCCTGACGCCGTGATGTAGCGCCTCACTGAGTCTCCTGCGCACGTGATCGCCCAACACCTGCAGGCGACTCAGGGGAGAGCTCCCCGAGGGGACGTCACCGGAGCCAAGAACCCGGCAGAAGTCCGAGACGGCCTTGGACATGGCCGCGTGGTCGGCCTCCCTCTGCTCGGCCGCTCCGGCAAGCGCCTCGGCGAGCGCCTTGGCGGACGCATCAAGGGCGGACTCGAGTTCTGCGAACGATCAGAAGAAAGATCCCTGACGCAGGCGGAGGAAACAAGCAGAAACAGAGACCGAAGATGGCCAGGACGTACCTCCGGCTCGGGCACGCTGCTCCGAGGCTGCGGCCTGGGCTACGGCTAAGTCTGCTGCAAGGGCTCCAGCCCGGCTTTCGGCCTCGGCAGCCTGGCCCCGAGACTGGTCTCGCTCGTTGGCGACCTGGTCAAATTCCGACTGCCGTCGTTGCGCCTCTGCGCGTGCCGCTGCCGCCTCTGCTCTCAGATCGGCGCAGAGCAACCGAAGGTCCGCCACCTCGGCGCCCTGCTGGGAGAGGCGCAGTGGCCCCGGCAAGCGAGGTCCTTAGGGATCACAGTGAACCCCAGATGTTGACCTCGTGGTGGATGAACGACGACTTGGCGGCACTCAGATCCGTTAGATCCTGAGCGAAGGAAGCGAGGCGTCACAAAAGACTTCTTGATCACAAAAAAGGTATGCCTGAAACCGTTACCTAGAGGATCTTGGGAACGTCCCTGCAAAAGACCTCCAGCGACGACCGGAGCGACCCCATTGTTGCTTCGGCACACTCGCGGAGCTCGTCCCAAGACTGCTCCTCCCGCTCATCGTCAAGAACGAAGAGGGGATCCGAAGCCCCACGGGTCCGGAACCGGAGCAACTGGCGACGCCCCTCGGAGCTCTGCCACATAGGAACAAGGCTGCCGCTTGGCGGGACGGATCGCGTTTCCACGCTCTCCTCCTCCGAGGCACCGAACGTCGACGCCTCGGCCATCTCAGCGTCGGCAGCAACGGGCCACCCCCCGACTGGGACGGCAGCGGCTTCAGCAGCAGCAGGCGCCGGCACCGGCGGCATGTCCGATGGGCCCGAGGCCATGCCCGCGCTGGCCGCCTCCTCCAGCACGACGGCCGCCTTGGCAGAAGAGCCGGCCACGGGAACTCGCTCCACGGCAACCGGCATCGCCTGAGCCCCCCACTGTGGAGCGCCTTGCGAGGAGGCCGGCTGAACGACGAGGCCCGGCATGACACCAGCTACGGAGGCCGACGCCGTCTTAAGGGCTTTCCGGGGAGCCAGATCGGTCAGGCCATGGCTTCGCTTACTGAGGAGGAAAGAAAAGTTATGGTCGGGGCATGGGAGTGAGGAGCCAGGACGAAGGCGTTTCAAAGTACTTACCCGCTCCGGGCCATGATCAACCGCGCCGAGGGAGAAGCCTCTCGGACCTCGACCTCCCGAGGCGCCGCCAAAATCCGCCTCGCCGCCGACTTCGGAGCGACCCTCGTCTTAGGCACCTCAGACTGCCCGGGAGACAGACTGCCCAGGTGCTGCCACGGTGACCTGAGGGTCGCTCTCTTGCGCTGCCGGCATGGGCGAAAGCTCCCTGGGAACAGCTGCCTCGGCCTGACTCCCCAGGGGCACCTCAGCTTCCCCAGCCGAGAGGTCGAGTCCCCCCTCGATCTGCCCCCGCTCACCGGGCCGGGACCTCGGCGTCCCGACTCCGGGAACTAATGGCGCCGGCCCACTCGGGGGCTGGCCTGACGACTCCTGGCCTAGCCTCAAATCCGGGCTGAGGCCGAGACGAGCAGCCATGTCGCCCACCTCATCATCATCTTCGTCATCGTCATCGTCGGGCGTTTCCGGCGACGGCTCCCTCGGGAGCCCCTCCCTCTCCTGCCGACGACGGAGCTTTTCCAGGGCGTCTCGGGCCCGCGTCCGCTTGCGTGCCCGGGCCTTCTCCGCGTCCTTCTTCTTCTTCTTCTCCTCTGCGGCAACCCGCCGCGCTGCTCGGTCGACCGCGTCCTCCGGGACCCGCGACCGGGAAGGCTTGTGCCACCCCACCTCCTGGAGACGAATGGAAATCCCGACCATCAGAACCAAGGGCAACCTGACGCAAGGAGAAGGAAGGGGCGAACACTTACCAGAGTCACGCACCCTCGGTCAGGGCGCATCAAAGGCTGGGAGAAGGCGCTGGGGTCCGGCTTCCCCATTGCAACGACCACTCGCCCGTGAAGGACGTCGAAGGGAAGAGGATCCGAGGACATCCGCAAGCCCTCCAGGTCGGCCTCCGGTGTCATCTCCCAGAGCTGCAGCCGTCGCTCCGCCAAGGGAAGCACCCTCCGGCGATGGATGGCGGCAATCACCCCTGAGGCGGTGAGTCCCCCCCTCCGCAACGCCTCCAAGACCTGAAGAAGGGGTTCGAGATTCTTCTGTCTCTCGTGCGGGGTCCCGTGGCGCCAAGCCTCGGCGGCGGTGGTGACCACCCGCTGGGAGAACGGCGGGAGCAACTCGCCGTCATTCCGGAGGTAGAACCATCGGCGCTGCCACCCCTTGTTCGAGGATGCGAGGATGGCGGGAATATATAGCGACGCCCGCGACTGCCTCAGCTGGAGGATACAGCCGCCGGCCCGCACTGCCGCGCAGACCTTTCTCTCCCCCATCGGCGAAGCGAAGAGCTCCGCAAAAAAGAGATGGGTCCACAAATCCCAGTGGGGGGTGATCCCCAAGAACCCTTCGCACACCGCTATGAAGATGGCGGCCTGCGAGATGGAGTTGGGGCTGAGGTTGTGCAGCTCCACCCCGTAATGGTGTAGGATCGCCCGCATGAAGCGGCTCGCCAGCACACCAAACCCCCGCTCGTGGAAGGAGATGAAACTCACAATGTACCCCGGCGGTGGGGACGGAGCGGCTCCGCTCACGGGGGGATCCACTCCGGCCACCTTTCATCAGAGAGAGGACGGAGCAAACCCTCAGCGACAAGATCCTCCAGATCGCCCGCCATCACTGTGGAGAAAGGCCATGGGTCGCGCGGCGGGACGACGGTCACCCGGTCAGCCATCACCTAGCAGAAGGGGTGGCGGCGCGAGGGACAGGGTGAGCGGTTTCTCTTTCTCTGGCTAAATCTCTTGGGTTACGGAAACCTAAGAGGAAGGCAAGAGGCAGAGCAAGGAGCCATCGTCGGGACCTCTCTCGAGTATATAAAGGCCAAAGCAAGACCCGTTCAACGTTCCGCCCGGACCGGCCGCAGGATTCAAAAACACGAAGACGACGCGCTCGTGATCTGTACCTCGAACGGCTCGCGCGCGCGCAACGGCCGTCTCGAGAACCACTCGCCCCGTCGCATTAACTCCGCGGCAGGACACGCGGCGCTTCGGCAGAAGAAGCGAGTGACGCTTCACCTTCGCCACGATAACCGCATCGAAAAAGGTACGCCACGTCGTCCGATTTCGTATCCTTTTCCTTTTTTTTCCTCTTTCTCTCTCTTGCAACAGGGACCGAGAAAGGGGGAAACCCCGGAAAGGATCCTTCTCCGTGAAGGAACCAGGCTCCGAGCCTCCCTACTGATCAGAGGTTCGAAGGCTGGCCCCCCGAAAGGGTTCGACAACCGCCTCAGATCGCGTGGGCTCGACACCCACTACTGGTCAGGGGTTCGAAGGTCGGCCCCTCGAAAGGGTTCAACGACCGCCTCAGGCTACTCGGGCTCCGCGCCCACTACTGATCAGGGGTTCGAAGGCTGGCCCCCGAAGGGTTCACAGTCGCCTCAGACACAGAGCGAGGGATGACCAGGGGTACGTTCAATACATAACCGAGGCTCGGGCTACGCTCCCGAGGTACCCTAGGACATTTCCGAGACCAGCGGGAGCGATCCTGTAACAGAATCCCATCAGAGGGAGGCATCGAGCCCTCGGACCCCGTTGCCAGGGGACCGGGTCTGGCAGGTCACCCGCAGGTACATTTGGGCACGCCTCCGGGCCACAGCCGACCCCTAACGAATGGGGCACGGGCGTCCACTCGGATCACCCGTTCGCAGCTCACCGGAGACACCATGTTCGTCGCCCATCGAGGGCAACATGGCGCTTTCCCCCCCTCCTCCTTGCGGAAAGACGACGCAGGGGCGTATGTAAAAAAAAGTCGGGTCTATCCTTGATCGTCCTCTCGCTCTGTGCGGAGGCTCGAGGGCTGCTCTCACAAACTTGGCTCCGGCCAAACCGTTGACAGCGTCAACATACCAGCCCGAGAACTTGGGACTCGACGGTGCACCCGGGCTACGGCCAGCTCGCATGAGGGAACGACCAGACCAGCCGAGCCATTGCAAGGCGTTAAGACCTCGAAGGAGTCTAACCACTCCTCCGAGGCCTCGGGGGCTACACCCGGCGGGTGCGCTCGCGCGCCCCCGCCGGAACGAACAGCAACCGAGGAAGGCTGGTCCCCTTGCAAAAAGTGCAACAAAAGCCTCCAAGCGAGTGTTGACACTCCCTCGGAGGCTCGGGGGCTACTGTCGGGGACCATAATTAGGGGTACTCCCGAGGTTCCTAAATCTCAACTGGTAACCCCCATCAGCATAAAGCTGCAAAGGCCTGATGGGTACGACTAAGTTAGGGATCGGTCCATTCGAAGGATGCGGTCGCGCCTCGCCCGAGCCTAGCCTCGGACAAGGGCAGCCAACCCCGGAGGATCTCCGCCTCGCCCGAGGCCCCCTCAGCAGCTAACATATTTTCGGCTCGCCCAAGGCCCTGTCTTTGCCAAGAAGCAACCCTGACCAAATCGCCACGCCGACCGACCAAATCGCAGGGGCATTTAATGCAAAGGTGGCCTGACACCTTATCCTGACGCGCGCTCCCACAGTCGATAGAGCCGAAGTGACCGCCGTCACTTCGCCGCTCCACTGACCGGCCTGCCAGACAGACAGCGCCACCTGCCCCACTCCGACTGCGGTGCCACTCGATAGAGTGAGGCTGACAGGCAGTCAGACCCGACTGCAGACACCATAGGAAACTCCGCCCGACCAGGGGCTCGGACTAGGCTACGGCCTCGGAAGACGACGAACTCCCCACGACCAGGGGCTCAGACTAGGCTACGGCCTCGGAAGACGGCGAACTCCCCCCGACCCAGGGCTCGGACTAGGCTACGGCCTCGGAAGACGGCGAACTCCCCCGACCAGGGGCTCGGGCTAGTCTACGGCCTCGGAAGACGGCGAACTCCGCCCGACCCAGGGCTCGGACTAGGCTACAGCCTCAGAAGACGACGACCTCCGCCTCGCCCGACCCCAGGGCTCGGACTCCGCCCTGGCCTCTGCCGACGACATCCGCCTCGCCCGACCCCAAGGCTCGGACTCCGCCCGAGCTCCAGCCGACGGCCTCCACTTCGCCCGACCCTGGGGTTCGGACTCGACCTCAATCGCAGGAGACGGACTCGACCTCGGCTTCGGAGGAGCTTCCACATCGCCCAACCTAGGGCGCGGACCGGCTACATCAACAGGAGGCGCCATCATCACCCTACCCCGAGCTGACTCAAGCCACAGGGAACAAGACCGGCGTCCCATCTGGCTCACTCCACCAGATAGGCAATGATGGCGCCCCGCATACGCAGTGACGACGGCGGCTCTCAGCCCCCTTACGGAAGCAAGAGGACGTCAGCAAGGACTCAACAGCTCCGACAGCTGTCTCTCCGCCAGGCTCCAGCGCTCCTCCGACAGCCACGACATTACCCCAACAGGGCGCCAAGATCTCTCCAGCTGCCACCATGGCATGTACTTAGGGCACTAGCTCTCCCCCGCTAGACACGTAGCACTCTGCTACGCCCCCATTGTACACCTGGATCCTCTCCTTGCGCCTATAAAAGGAAGGACCAGGGCCCTCTTAGAGAAGGTCGGCCGCGCGGGGACGAGGACGAGACGAAGGCGCTCGCGTGAGGCCGCTCGCTCCCTCTCCCGCGTGGACGCTTGTAACCCCCTACTGCAAGCGCACCCGACCTGGGCGCGGAAGGAACACGAAGGCCGCGGGATTCCCCACGTCTCTCTCTCCCTCTCCGCCTCGCTCTCCCCCCTTCGCGCCCGCTCTCGCGCTCGACCCATCTAGGCTGGGGCACGCGGCGACATTCACTCGTCGGCATTAGGGACCCCCTAAGAGCACCTAGAGGGGGGAGTGAATAGGTGATCATGTGAAACATAAAACTTAAGCCACAAAACTCGGTTAATCGTTAGCACAATAATTTGCCAAGTGGCTAGAGAGGAATCTCAATAAAACACAATAACCATAAGAAATCAATCACAGAGATGGCACGGTGGTTATCCCGTGGTTCGGCCAAGACCAACGCTTGCCTACTCCACGTTGTGGCGTCCCAACGGACGAGGGTTGCAATCAACCCCTCTCAAGCGGTCCAAAGACCCATTTGAATACCACGGTGTTTTGCTTATTTTTTTCTCAATCCCGTTTGCGAGGAATCTCCACAACTTGGAGCCTCTCGCCCTTACACTTGAAATTCACAAGAAACACGGAGCAAGGGAGGGATTAGCAACGCACACAAGACACGAGAATCAGAGAATCAACACGCACACAAGTCGCAACAAGAGCTCGCAACACAACCCAATGAGTTCACAACTCCACTAGAGCTCTATATGTTATCACAATGAAACGAATGCACGAAATCGATGTCTTGGTGCTTAGGAATGTTGTAGGAATGCTTGGTGTACTCCTTCATGCGCCTAGGGGTCCCTTTTATAGCCCCAAGGCAGCTAGGAGCCGTTGAGAGCATTCTAGGAAGGCTGATCTTGCCTTCTGTCGACTGGCGCACCGGACATGTCCGGTGCCCGATTTCTTTCCAAAAATGGTGCAGTCGACCGTTGGCGCCTGAGAGCCGTTGGCGCACCGGACACTGTCCGGTGCACACCGGACAGTCCGGTGCTCCCTCCTAGCCGTTGGCTCGGCCACATGTCCCGCGCTGATCGCGCGGCCGACCGTTGGCCCGGCCGACCGTTGGCTCACCGGACAGTCCGGTGCACCACCGGACAGTCCGGTGAATTTTAGCTGTACGTCGCCGGTGAATTCCCGAGAGCGGCCAGTTCGCCTGTGCTAGCCTGGTGCACCCAGACTGAGCAAAGTCTTGGCTGCTCGAGCCAAGACAATTCCATTTGTTCTTTTCCTGTTTCCAGCACTTAGACACAATACATTAGTCTCTAAAACAATGTACTAAGTCTGAGAAACATACCTTTACACTTGATTTGTATTTTGTCCACCATTTTACACTTAGGCACATGTGTTTGACACTAAATCACCAAAACACTTAGAAATGGCCCAAGGGCACATTTCCCTTTCAATCTCCCCCTTTTTGGTGATTTATGCCAACACAATATAAAGCAAGTGAAACAAATACAAGAACACTTCAAATAAGAACTCAAATTGTTTTGATTCAGATTTGACATATATGGATCACTCTATGCCACCACTTGGTTTGTTTTTGCAAATCAAACTCAAATCTCTATCTCTAAGTCAAACACACTTGTTAAAACATAAGGAGAGTCATTCCAAGAGAAATTGATTCAAGATTTCAAAAACTCCCCCTTTTTCCAGGTTTTCCCATGATCAACACTTCTCCCCACACGAAGCCAACTTTTGACAAGTGAGACAACAAAAGAGTTTTGACAAACCAAAAGCTCTATTCTACTGTTTTCAAAATCTCTCAAGTTGTAGCTGATCCATTTATCACTTTGGCCTTTATTTTCTCCCCCTTTGACATCAAGCACCAAAACGGGATCAATCTTGGCCTTATAACCCCATTGCCTCACCAAAACTTCAAATAAGAGTCCAACGGCAATAAGAGTTCACAAGATGAACTTGGAAGTAATTACCCCTCATCGGAGTGCAGTGGAAGTCTTTGATGGTCCAAGTCCACTTTTCCCTTTCAATCCACCTTTGAGGCTAAAACAAGGAAACTCAAGCACACGGTTAGTCTCAAAGGGTCAAGTTGTAGCACAGCTCCCCCTAAATATGTGCATCACTTTGCAACGGACTTGTGAGATCCGGGGAGTGAATGTACAACTTGAGCACCAAAAATAAGCAACAACTGTAGAAGGAACATGATCAAATGCATAGATACAAGTATGATATATTTCAATCCAGGTTCCGCGAATCTAGGATATTGAGCTCACTACGCAGCCTGCAAAAGGTCTTTTCATCTAAGGGCTTAGTGAAGATATCGGCTAGCTGATTCTCGGTGCTAACATGAAACACTTCGATATCTCCCTTTTGCCGGTGGTCTCTCAAAAAGTGATGTCGGATGTCAATGTGCTTTGTGCGGTTGTGCTCAACAGGATTTTTCGCTATGCGGATAGCACTCTCATTGTCACATAGGAGTGGGACTTTGCTCAGATTGTAGCCAAAGTCCCGGAGGGTTTGCCTCATCCAAAGTAGTTGCGCACAACACTGTCCTGCGGCAACGTACTCGGCCTCAGCGGTGGATAGGGCAACGGAGGTTTGTTTCTTAGAATTCCATGACACCAGGGACCTTCCTAAGAATTGGCACGTCCCTGATGTACTCTTCCTATCGACCTTACATCTAGCATAGTCGGAATCTGAGTACCCAATCAAGTCAAAGTTAGACCCCTTTGGATACCAGATCCCGAAGCAAGGCGTAGCGACTAAATATCGAAGAATTTGCTTCATAGCCACTAAGTGACACTCCTTAGGATCGGATTGAAATCTAGCACACATGCATACGCTAAGCATAATATCCGGTCTACTAGCACATAAATAAAGCAAATAACCTATCATGGACCGGTATGCTTTTTGATCAACGGACTTACCTCCTTTGTTGAGGTCGGTGTGTCCGTCAGTTCCCATCGGCGTCTTTGCGGGCTTGGCATCCTTCATCCCAAACCGCTTTAGCAAATCTTGTGTGTACTTCGTTTGGGAGATGAAGGTGCTGTCCTTGAGTTGCTTCACTTGGAACCCAAGGAAGTAGTTCAACTCGCCCATCATCGACATCTCGAATTTCTGCGTCATCACCCTGCTAAACTCTTCACAAGACTTTTGATTAGTAGAACCAAATATTATGTCATCGACATAAATTTGGCACACAAATAAATCTCCATCACAAGTCTTAGTAAAAAGAGTTGGATCGGCTTTCCCAACCTTGAAAGCATTAGCAATTAAAAAGTCTCTAAGGCATTCATACCATGCTCTTGGGGCTTGCTTAAGTCCATAGAGCGCCTTAGAGAGCTTACACACGTGGTCGGGGTACCGTTCATCCTCGAAGCCAGGGGGTTGCTCCACGTACACCTCCTCCTTGATCGGCCCGTTGAGGAAAGCGCTCTTCACATCCATTTGGTACAACCTGAAAGAATGATGAGCGGCATATGCTAGCAAAATACGAATGGACTCTAGCCTAGCCACAGGAGCGAAAGTCTCCTCAAAGTCCAAACCTGTGACTTGGGCATAACCTTTTGCCACAAGTCGAGCCTTGTTCCTCGTCACCACCCCGTGCTCGTCCTGTTTGTTGCGAAACACCCACTTGGTTCCCACAACATTTTGCTTGGGACGAGGCACCAGTGTCCAAACTTCATTGCGCTTGAAGTTGTTGAGTTCCTCCTGCATGGCCAGCACCCAGTCCGGATCTAGCAAGGCCTCTGAAAGTCGCCTAGAGGGGGGGTGAATAGGCGAAACCTGAAAATTAAAACTTTATCCCCCAACTAGATCCCTTGATTAGTGGTTAGAACAAGATATACAAATATCGGAGAATAGAAACTAAGTTCTTGCTTGAAAGGAGTATTGCTAAGTAATGCGGAAGTGATAATACAACTAGTAAGTTATAGTATAACAAAGCAAGAAGCTTTAGATGAGAAGAGCACTAGGACAAGTTCTTTCTTGCAACGTGTTGCTTCACTAAATGGGAATTTAACTTGAAGCAACACCAAATGATTTTAGCAAATAAAGGTGCAAGAAAACTTAAAACAAGGGAAAGTAAACAAATCACAAGCAATAAACACAATGGACACGGGTGATTTGTTTTACCGAGGTTCGGCCCTCGAAGGCCTAGTCCCCGTTGAGGAGTCCACTTAAGGACGGGTCTTTTTCAACCCTTTCCCTCTCTCCCCCGATCACACAAGGATCGGCGAGCTCTTCTTCTTCTCAAGGATCACTCTCGATCCCACAAGGATCACCACAATCTTTGGTGTCTCTTGCTAGCTTTTACAAGCCTCCAAAACTTTGGAGGAAGTTCAATGGGAGTCAAAACTCCACGCGCAAATGAACACAAAGATGAAGCACACACTATCTCTCAATGAATCTCACAAGGCACTAGTGCTAAACTCAAATGAGTAGCTCTCTTTTGCTTGCTCTCTATTTTGTGGCACTTGTGTTGGTTGTAGTGGTCTAAATCTTGTGTATAGGATGGATCAATGAATATATGTGGTTGGGAGGGCTTGAGTATGTCAACTAAATGACTTGGAATGTTGCTTGGGCTCCCACACTTTGAAGTGGCCGGTTGGGGTGGTATTTATAGCCACCAACCAAAATCTAGCCGTTGGTGAAGGCTGTCTGTTCGATGGTGCACCGGACAGTCCGGTGCACACCGGACATGTCCGGTGCGACAGCCACGTCACCAAATAGCCGTTGGGGATGGAGCTGGTCGACCGTTGGAGGCTTTGTCCTCATGCGGCACCGGACAGTCCGGTGCACACCGGACAGTCCGGTGCCTCTCTGATCCTCTGCTCTGACTCTGCCTCGTGTACTGTTTTCTGTCAGAGTCGACCGTTGGCGCTGAAGTAGCCGTTGCCCCGCAGTTACACCGGACAGTCCGGTGAATTTTAGCGGAGCGGCTGCCGCGCGAACCCGAGGCTGGTGAGTTCCGGAGACCGCGCTTCCTTGGAGCACCGGACATGTCCGGTGCACACCGGACAGTCCGGTGAATTATAGCTCGCCGGCTTCCGAGAATTCCCGAGGGTGAAGAGTTTAAGTTGGAGTCCTCTGGGCGCACCGGACACTGTCCGGTGCACACCGGACAGTCCGGTGCCTTCAGCCAGAGGTGCCTTCGGTTGCCTCGTTGCTCCTTTGTTGAATCCAAAACTTGGTCTTTTTATTGGCTAAGTGTGAACCTTTTGCACCTGTATAACTTGAGTACTAGAGCAAACTAGTTAGTCCAATATTTGTGTTGGGCAATTCAACCACCAAAATTATTTAGGAACTAGGTGTAAGCCTAATTCCCTTTCAATCTCCCCCTTTTTGGTGATTGATGCCAACACAAACCAAAGCAAAAAATAGAAGTGCATAATTGAACTAGTTTGCATAATGTAAGTGCAAAGGTTGCTTGGAATTGAGCCAATATATACTTATATGATGCGGATGGATTGTTTTCTTTATTTTTCACATATTGGACCACATTTGCACCATAAATTTTGTTTTTGCAAATTCTTTTGAAAATCTTTTCAAAGTCCTTTTGCAAGATAGTCAAAGGTAAATGAATAGGATTTGCAAAGCATTTTTAAGTTTTGAAAGTTTCTTCCTTTGTTCCAAAATGCTTTCCCTTTGACTAAACAAAACTCCCCCTCAAATAAATTCTCCTCTTGGTGTTCAAGAGGGTTTTAAGACATCAAT
This sequence comes from Zea luxurians, assembly GCA_029449295.1. Taxonomy (NCBI): domain Eukaryota; kingdom Viridiplantae; phylum Streptophyta; class Magnoliopsida; order Poales; family Poaceae; genus Zea; species Zea luxurians. The sequence goes on along the minus strand of JAOPSE010000021.1, from coordinate 56,862,632 downwards.
TTTGAAAATACTACTTGCTCCCCCCTTTAGAACACAAAGAGATACCAATTTGAAATTTACCAATTGAAAATCATCAATTTTTTTTAAAATTAGGGTGGTGGTGCGGTCCTTGCGGTCCTTTTGCTTTGGGGCCAATACTTTCTCCCCCTTTGGCATGAATCGCCAAAAACGGATACTTAGAATGAAATATAGGCCCTTTTAGAAATACTTTCTCCTCCTTTGGTCATAAAATAAATGAGTGAAGATTATACCAACGTTGGAGAGTGATGCGGAGCGACGGCGAAGGATGAGTAGTAGAGTGGAGTGGAAGCATTTTTCTTCGCCGAAGACTCCAATTCCCTTTCAATATACTTATGACTTGGTTTGAAATATACTTGAAAACACATTAGTCATAGCATATATCAAAGAGACATGATCAAAAGGATATATCAAATTAAGCATGATCATAGTTCTATATAACATAGATTGCTTCCCCTGAGTATGTGCATGGAGAGGAACACATATTTTGGCCTTAAATGCCAAATGCACATAATTAGGTTAATGAGAACATATCTATATTATACAAAATGTGAAGTGCATTGTGTCATATTATAAGTGTGATGCTCATGACAGTTTATGCACTTATGAAAGCATGTTGTAAACATTTCAAGCATTTTCCCTTAGGATTTCAAAGAGGCTTAAGGACCATCCACCTTTGGAACAAAGGCAGCTTATCCTCGTTACAAGGTTAAGCTTTAAGCTCTTTGACAATTAAATCACTTCATCTAGTTTCAACAAAGATGCACTAAGCAGGAATGAATTTTGGGAAATTAAACTAGGTATGAAGCAGGGATATGCATGGACATGCTTTCTCTTCCTTTTATACAAGATATGCAAAGAATATATAGAAAAGGAAGATTTAGGTACAAGTTTAAATGAAAGGAGATAGTTTTACCTTTTTGTACCTTTACATGGGAACACTCTCTTCATTGTGCATTGTCCTTAGTCTTAGATGCTTAAGACCTATACTTATTGACAATATATGGAAATATTTTGCACAAGAGAGAGTTCTACAACTAGTGATCTTTTCAAGTTATTGTTAGCACATATCAAAAAGGATCACAAGTTGCATAAAAGTATCATGAATTCTCCTTTTAACTTAGTGCATATCAAGATATCAATTGAAAGTATATACGGCACTAAGAAGCATGATTGTTGATTGAAGTTATTCAATGATCAAACAAATAACAGATGTGATCAAAAGAACAACATACACATTAGATTATCAATTAAGCTAGGAGTAGGAGAATCCAACAAATACGCTACTTTAGAGTGAAAGACAAGTATTTTAAAGATAGTAGCATACTTCATGAGAAACTTATTCTTATGCAAGAGACTATATGAAATTACTGAGATAAAGCAATAGTCTCAACATAGTCAAGATAAAGAAGGCTCCCCCTAAAGATATGCATCAAGTATTTGAAAGAATTGAATGGATGCAATTACTTTAAAGACAAATAGAGAGAAGCATTATACATCTTGACCAAGGCTCATTAAATTTGCAATAATCAACTTGAGCCTAGTATACTCAATATGAAAGGGTTTAGAATACTCACAACCACATCATGATTGTTTCGTAGAAGCAGGTGGTGTTGTTCTTGATGTTTTCCTCTTTCATTTGAGAGTCCTCCCTTTGTAGTGGTTTTTTTTTTCTTTCAAACTTACTGAAAATACTCAAGAAGAATGTTAGTAATACAAGGGAGTATATAGTGATGGATGATTTCTTTTAGATAGGAAATAAGCATAATTCATCATCCATAAGTCACACAGACATGAAGTAAAATCCTTAACATTAGTGCACTTTTATTTAAAAAGAGGAACATGCACTATTAAACAATTTTCTCACTCATAGAAATTTACTTCTTCATATTGAACTTTATTATCATGACTTAGAAGTGCATCAATATGAGAATGGATATAGCAAAGGCATGAATTAGATTCTAATGGACAAACGCATTTATGAATATGATATTGAATGCACACTTAGTTATTTTAGGTCCAATAAAGAATCTATTCCTCACAAGGGTAGAATATGATAATTTAGATTAAATACCCATTGAGATGGGAACCAAACTTAAGAAGATGAGTTCCATACCTTTGCTTTTACCTTTCTTCCTTTGGGTGAAGATCAACCCATGAGGCTTGTGCTCTTTCTTTCTTGTAGATTTTCATAATTGAACTCAAGAGAAATGTTAGTAGCAACACAAGCACTAGTTTCCATTTTTGTAATCATTTTGATAAGGAATGGGAAGCTAGATTACTAAAACATGGAAACTTCATAGCATGAACTAGATTATCCATAGATGATGTTATGCTTAATTTTAACTCATAAAACAAGCATAAATAATCCTTTAAGATTATGGGAATAAATCTAATTCATGATGTGGAAAGCGATAAATGTGAAAGAATCAAATCCAATTTGAGCAAGTAAAAATACATCATAAACATTTGGATTGATTTTTCTTTTCATGTTAGATTACACGCTTTCAAAGAGAAACTTATTCTCTATAAGTGAGACTATTTGGGTTACTTAGATAAAAATCATTAGTCTCACTATTCTAGTTATAGAGAGAGTTTTCCTTTTACAAGTGTCCTAAGGATTTGAATTCCTTACATGACACCTTATTCTTTTAAGAACATGAAATATCTCTCTATATCTAGAATCATGGCAATAATAACACACTTAGTGAAAATACATGCCATGAAAAACTTGCAACAATTTAAAGCATGTAGATTGCCATAGTATGGAAATGATGAATGTGCAATCTACCATATGAGAGGAAATTCTTCAAAGAATGGTAATATCAAATTAAAGACATTTAAAGAGCTTCAATTTTTCTATGTGACTACACAAGACACATGAGAAATGATATTTTAAATACTTGTACTTAAAAGATAAGTGTTACCATCCTTTGGCTTTCCTTCATGTTGTAGGCCTTGATTTTTCGCATATGATATCTCTTCACTTCCTACAACATATAATATCTTCCTCGAGATGATATGAGTTTAAGACATAGCAATTTAAAAAATAACCTTGGGTCAATCATGTATGTAGATCATTGACAATTGATATCTTGAGTGGACCCTCTCAAGCACACCAAGGCTTCATATCATCTCCTTCCCCTACAAAGCTTGTCAAGTATATTTTGGTACCCATCGCTTGATGGGTCCATCACGGTTAGTCAACAAAGATCTAGGAACCCAAAAGTCCTTTGTGTTAGCATTAGGTAAACTCATTACCTTTCTAGCACAAGTTGCAATTTCGGGTTGCCTAGTTACATGAGAAGTAATTGACAAGCTAGGAGTGGAAGATTTACCTATGGGACAATCCTTGCATTGATGTCCCTTCTTTCGGCATATGTAGCATAGGCGATCTTCAACTCTTGAAGATTTCTTCCTTCCTTGTTTCTTGCTTGCTACATGGTTAGTGAATATTTTCTTTTCTAACCCTATGCCTTTTTGTTTTAAATGGGGACATGATCTAAGCAAGTGTCCCTTCTTGGAGCATTTAAAACAAAGTCTATCATCCTTGTTAATAATCAAGCCATTTCTAATGTAGGGACATGACCTAATCAAGTGCCCCTCTTCAAAGCAATCACTACACCTTTTAATGTGAAGTGTGGCTTGATCATTACCTTGGATGTTACCTTTTGTGGAGGCGTGGTTGAGGCTTTTGGAGGAGGTGTTGAATTTCATCTTTTGTTTCTTCCTCTTGGCAATCCTCAAATCCTTGACATTTTCTTCAAGGGATGTAGTGCATGCCACGGTTGTTCCCGTCTCAAGCTTATTCACCATGTGATCACGGTTATCTTGAGAAGGTTGGGCAATGCATTTCCCTTTTAGTTGAGTCAAGTTCTTCTTTAGCCTCTCATTTTCTTCTTTGAGCTTTTGATATGTATCATCATTTGTTCCTGCAAATTCTAACTCAAAGGAAGATTTGCTTGTCGACAAACAACAAGCATTAGCACATGGTAATATAGTATCAATTTGAATACATGTGCACGAGTGAGGTTGTTGGGATTTTAAGTTTTCTATCACAACCTCATGAGCAATGTTTAATATGATATGATCATCCATAAGGTTTTCATGAGAACATAGAAGCATATCATATTTATCTTGAAAAGCTAGATTTTCAACTTTTAGCTTTTCTACTTGGTCCTTAAGCAAGGTATTCCTATTTACTAATTGAGCGATACAATGTAAAGCGTTATCATGCTCAATTGAAACAGTTTCATACCTTTGGACCAAATCAACATGAGAGCACTTTAGCTCCTCATGTTCTTTAGTCAACTCGTCAAAGTGTAGCATTTTCATGGAGAGAACTTCTTCTAGCCTTTGACGAGCTTCGCTTTGCTCTCTCGCTCTTTCTAGAAGTTTGAGCATGACCGCCTTATCTTCTTGGCTTAGGCGAGCGTAGAGTTGCACAAAGCTTCTTTCTTCCTCCTCATCCTCATTTGCGCTTCCGCTATCATTTGCATTAGCCACACAACACATGTGGGAATCGAAATGGGAAGACAAACCTTTTGGAGAGGTGGATTCATCGTTTGGTCTCCATCGTTCATTTTCTTCTTCTTCCTTGCAAGGGTTAGTATCACAGAGACTAAAGGAAGTAGAAGCATCAAATGAACTATCATGTTTGGACTCATCAAATTTGTTTTTAATTCTAGTCCAAATATCATGCGCATCATAGAAAGATTCGTCATAGTTTGATATGAAGGCATGATAATCTTCTCTACTAATAGAATTAGTTAAGATGTCAAAAGCTAGATAGTTTAAGCGATAACATCTTTGATCCTCCTCGGAATTAATTTTTCCATTGAAATTAGAGGAAAAAAATACTCTTGTCTATAATTTGTTCTAATCGTGGATCTATGGTTCTAAAAGCATTTATCACACTAGTAGACCATGAGTCATAATTAGAACAATCATCAAATAATATTTCAAGAGTTACCTCCTTTTGAGTTGCGTTCGATGGAGGAGTCTTCTTGTTCTTTTGGGATCTTCTTCGAGCCATCACTTCGAGTTGTTAGACTCAAGATGAAGTGCCTACCTCTGATACCAATTGAAAGTCGCCTAGAGGGGGGGTGAATAGGCGAAACCTGAAAATTAAAACTTTATCCCCCAACTAGATCCCTTGATTAGTGGTTAGAACAAGATATACAAATATCGGAGAATAGAAACTAAGTTCTTGCTTGAAAGGAGTATTGCTAAGTAATGCGGAAGTGATAATACAACTAGTAAGTTATAGTATAACAAAGCAAGAAGCTTTAGATGAGAAGAGCACTAGGACAAGTTCTTTCTTGCAACGTGTTGCTTCACTAAATGGGAATTTAACTTGAAGCAACACCAAATGATTTTAGCAAATAAAGGTGCAAGAAAACTTAAAACAAGGGAAAGTAAACAAATCACAAGCAATAAACACAATGGACACGGGTGATTTGTTTTACCGAGGTTCGGCCCTCGAAGGCCTAGTCCCCGTTGAGGAGTCCACTTAAGGACGGGTCTTTTTCAACCCTTTCCCTCTCTCCCCCGATCACACAAGGATCGGCGAGCTCTTCTTCTTCTCAAGGATCACTCTCGATCCCACAAGGATCACCACAATCTTTGGTGTCTCTTGCTAGCTTTTACAAGCCTCCAAAACTTTGGAGGAAGTTCAATGGGAGTCAAAACTCCACGCGCAAATGAACACAAAGATGAAGCACACACTATCTCTCAATGAATCTCACAAGGCACTAGTGCTAAACTCAAATGAGTAGCTCTCTTTTGCTTGCTCTCTATTTTGTGGCACTTGTGTTGGTTGTAGTGGTCTAAATCTTGTGTATAGGATGGATCAATGAATATATGTGGTTGGGAGGGCTTGAGTATGTCAACTAAATGACTTGGAATGTTGCTTGGGCTCCCACACTTTGAAGTGGCCGGTTGGGGTGGTATTTATAGCCACCAACCAAAATCTAGCCGTTGGTGAAGGCTGTCTGTTCGATGGTGCACCGGACAGTCCGGTGCACACCGGACATGTCCGGTGCGACAGCCACGTCACCAAATAGCCGTTGGGGATGGAGCTGGTCGACCGTTGGAGGCTTTGTCCTCATGCGGCACCGGACAGTCCGGTGCACACCGGACAGTCCGGTGCCTCTCTGATCCTCTGCTCTGACTCTGCCTCGTGTACTGTTTTCTGTCAGAGTCGACCGTTGGCGCTGAAGTAGCCGTTGCCCCGCAGTTACACCGGACAGTCCGGTGCACACCGGACAGTCCGGTGAATTTTAGCGGAGCGGCTGCCGCGCGAACCCGAGGCTGGTGAGTTCCGGAGACCGCGCTTCCTTGGAGCACCGGACATGTCCGGTGCACACCGGACAGTCCGGTGAATTATAGCTCGCCGGCTTCCGAGAATTCCCGAGGGTGAAGAGTTTAAGTTGGAGTCCTCTGGGCGCACCGGACACTGTCCGGTGCACACCGGACAGTCCGGTGCCTTCAGCCAGAGGTGCCTTCGGTTGCCTCGTTGCTCCTTTGTTGAATCCAAAACTTGGTCTTTTTATTGGCTAAGTGTGAACCTTTTGCACCTGTATAACTTGAGTACTAGAGCAAACTAGTTAGTCCAATATTTGTGTTGGGCAATTCAACCACCAAAATTATTTAGGAACTAGGTGTAAGCCTAATTCCCTTTCAGCCTCTTCTACCCTGAAAGGCTCAATAGAAGAGACAAAAGAGTAATGCTCACAAAAATTAACTAATCGAGACCGAGTAGTTACTCCCTTGCTAATATCACCCAATATTTGGTCGACGGGATGATCCCTTTGAATCGTCGCTCGAACTTGGGTTGGATGTGCCTGAGGTGCTTCTTCCTCTTCAACTTGAACATCCTGTGCTCCCCCTTGATCATGCGCCTCCACTTGAGGTACCTGTTCGTCATCTTGGGTTGGGGGATGCACCATAGTTGAGGAAGAGGGTTGATCTTGCTCAATTTGTTCCTGTGGTCGCACATCACCAATCGCCATGGTTCGAATTGCGGCCATCGGAACATCTTCTTCATCTACATCATCAAGATCAACAACTTGCTCTCTTGGAGAGCCATTAGTCTCGTCAAATACAACGTCGCTAGAGACTTCAACCAATCCTGATGATTTGTTGAAGACCCTATACGCCTTTGTATTTGAGTCATAACCTAGTAAAAACCCTTCTACAGCTTTGGGAGCAAATTTGGAATTTCTACCCTTCTTCACTAGAATGTAGCATTTACTCCCAAAACTCGAAAATACGAAACATTGGGTTTGTTACCGGTTAGCAGCTCATACGAAGTCTTCTTGAGGAGGTGGTGAAGATAGACCCTGTTGATGGCGTGGCAAGCCGTGTTCACGGCTTCCGACCAAAAACGCTCGGGGGTCTTGAACTCTCCAAGCATAGTCCTCGCCATATCGATGAGCGTCATGTTCTTCCTCTCTACCACACCATTTTGCTGTGGTGTGTAGGGAGCGGAGAACTCGTGCTTGATCCCCTCCTCCTCAAGGTACTCCTCTACTTGACGGTTCTTGAACTCGGACCCGTTGTCGCTCCTTATATTCTTCACCTTGAGCTCAAACTCATTTTGAGCTCTCCTGAGGAAGCGCTTGAGGGTCCCTTGGGTTTCAGATTTATCCTGCAAAAAGAATACCCAAGTGAAGCGGGAAAAATCATCAACTATAACAAGACCATACTTACTTCCTCCTATACTCAGATAGGCGACGGGTCCGAAGAGGTCCATATGAAGCATCTCCAGTGGTCTTGACGTGGTCATCACATTTTTGGTGTGATGAGAGCCTCCCACCTGTTTCCCTGCTTGACAAGCTGCACATGGTCTATCTTTTTCGAAATGCACGTTAGTCAAACCTATCACGTGTTCTCCCTTTAGAAGCTTGTGAAGGTTCTTCATTCCTACATGTGCTAAGCGGCGATGCCACAGCCAGCCCATGCTAGTCTTAGCAATTAAGCATGCATCTAGACCGGCCTCCTCTTTTGCAAAATCAACTACATAAATTTTGTCGTCTAGTACACCCTTAAAGGCTAGTGAACCATCACATCTCCTAAAGACAGACACGTCTACATTTGTAAATAGACAATTATATCCCATTTGACATAACTGACTAACAGATAGCAAATTATACCCAAGAGACTCTACTAAAAACACATTAGAAATAGAGTGCTCATTTGATATTGCAATTTTACCTAAACCTTTTACCTTGCCTTGATTCCCATCACCGAAAATTATTGAATCTTGGGAATCCTTGTTCTTGACGTAGGAGGTGAACATCTTCTTCTCCCCCATCATATGGTTTGTGCATCCGCTGTCGATAATCCAGCTTGAACCCCCGGATGCATAAACCTGCAAGGCAAATTTAGGCTTGGGTCTTAGGTACCCAACTCTTGTTGGGTCCTACAAGGTTAGTCACAATTATCTTAGGGACCCAAATGCAAGTTTTGTCACCCTTGCATTTTGCCCCTAATTTCCTAGCAACTATCTTCCTATCCTTTCTACAAATAGCAAAGGAAGCATTTAAAGCATGATAAATTGTAGAGGGTCCATTCATAACTTTCCTAGGAACATGAGCAATATTCTTCCTAGGCACATGATGAATATTTTTCCTAGGCATATCTCTACCAGGCATATAGGAAGAACTAGAAGCATACATAGCATAAGAATCATAGGCATGTGAATCAAAAGCATTACAACTCCTATGAGACTGTCTTCTATCATTGTACATAAAAGCATGGTTCCTTTTAGTACTACTTGCCATAGGGGCCTTCCCTTTCTCCTTGGCGGAGATGGGAGCCTTATGGCTAGTTAAGTTCTTGGCTTCTCTCTTGAAGCCAAGCCCATCCTTAATAGAGGGGTGTCTACCAACCGTGTAGGCATCCCTAGCAAATTTTAGTTTATCAAAATCGCTCTTGCTAGTCTTAAGTTGAGCATTAAGACTAGCCAATTCATCATTAAGTTTGGAAATTGAAACTAGGTGTTCATTACAAGCATCAATGTCAAAATCTTTACACCTATTACAAGTTGCAACAATTTCTACACAAGATGTTGATTTACTAGCTATTTCTAACTTAGCATTCAAATCATCATTAATGCTCCTTAAGTTAGAAATTGTCTCATGGCAAGAAGATAATTCACAAGAAAGCATTTCATTTCTTTTAACTTCTAGTGCATGAGATTTTTGAGCTTCTACAAATTTGTCATGTTCTTCATACAACAAGTCCTCTTGTTTTTCTAAAAGCCTATTCCTATCATTCAAGGCATCAATTAATTCATTAATTTTATCTACCTTGGTTCTATCTAGGCCCTTAAATAAACAAGAATAATCTATTTCATCCTCATCACTAGATTCATCCTCACTTGAAGAAGCATACGTAGAGTCTCGAGTACATACCTTCTTCTCCCTTGCCATGAGGCATGTATGACGCTCGTTGGGGAAGAGGGATGACTTGTTGAAGGCGGTGGCGGCGAGTCCTTCATTGTCGGAGTCGGACGAGGAGCAATCCGAATCCCACTCCTTGCCCAGATATGCCTCGCCCTTTGCCTTCTTATAGTTCTTTTTCTTCTCCCTCTTGTTCCCTTGATCCTGATCACTTTCATTATCGGGACAGTTGGCAATAAAATGACCAAGCTTACCACATTTGAAGCATGAGCGCTTCCCCTTTGTCTTGGTCTTGCTTGGCTGCCCCTTGCGACCCTTTAGCGACGTCTTGAATCTTTTGATGATGAGGGCCATCTCTTCATCATTAAGTCCGGCCGCCTCAATTTGTGCCACCTTGCTAGGTAGCGCCTCCTTGCTTCTTGTTGCCTTGAGAGCAAGGGGTTGCGGCTTGTTGATCGGACCATTCAAAGCGTCGTCCACGTACCTCGCCTCCTTGATCATCATCCGCCCGCTCACGAATTTTCCAAGAACTTCTTCGGGCGACATTTTGGTGTACCTGGGATTCTCACGAATATTATTCACCAAATGAGGATCAAGAACGGTAAAGGACCTTAGCATCAGTCGGACGACGTCGTGGTCCGTCCATCGCGTGCTTCCATAGCTCCTTATTTTGTTGATAAGGGTCTTGAGCCGGTTGTATGTTTGTGTCGGCTCCTCGCCCCTTATCATTGCAAACCGTCCAAGCTCGCCCTCCACCAACTCCATCTTGGTGAGCAAGGTGACGTCATTCCCCTCATGAGAAATCTTGAGGGTGTCCCAGATTTGCTTGGCATTGTCCAAGCCGCTCACCTTGTGATACTCGTCCCTGCATAATGAGGCTAACAACACAGTAGTAGCTTGTGCATTTCTATGAATTTGTTCATTAATAAAAGTGGGACTATTCGAGCTATCAAACTTCATTCCACTTTCCACAATCTCCCATATGCTCGGATGGAGAGAGAACAGGTGACTACGCATTTTGTGGCTCCAAAATCTGTAGTCCTCTCCATCAAAGTGTGGGGGCTTGCCAAGAGGAATGGAGAGCAAATGCGAATTTGAACTTTGAGGAATACGAGAATAATCAAAAGAAAAATTCGAATTGACCGTCTTTTGTTTCTCGTAGTCGTAGTCATCCTTTTGGGAAGAAGTGGACTCATCACTGTCGTCGTAGTAGATGATCTCCTTGATGCGTCTCGTCTTCTTCTTCTTCCCTTCTTTCCGTCTATGGCCCGAGCCGGAGTCGGTAGGCTTGTCGTCCTTCGGCTCGTTGACGAAGGATTCCTTCTCTTTGTCGTTGATCACGATACCCTTCCCCTTAGGATCCATCTCTTCGGGCGGTTAGTCCCTTTGTGAAGAGAACGGCTCCGATACCAATTGAGAGCACCTAGAGGGGGGTGAATAGGTGATCCTGTGAAACTTAAAACTTAAGCCACAAAACTCGGTTAATCGTTAGCACAATAATTTGCCAAGTGGCTAGAGAGGAATCTCAACAAAACACAATAACCACAAGAAATCAATCACAGAGATGGCACGGTGGTTATCCCGTGGTTCGGCCAAGACCAACGCTTGCCTACTCCACGTTGTGGCGTCCCAATGGACGAGGGTTGCAATCAACCCACGGTGTTTTGCTTATTTTTTCTCAATCCCGTTTGCGAGGAATCTCCACAACTTGGAGCCTCTCGCCCTTACACTTGAAATTCACAAGAAACACAGAGCAAGGGAGGGATTAGCAACGCACACAAGACACGAGAATCAGAGAATCAACACGCACACAAGTCGCAACAAGAGCTCGCAACACAACCTAATGAGTTCACAACTCCACTAGAGCTCTATATGCTATCACAATGAAACGAATGCGCGAAATCGATGTCTTGGTGCTTAGGAATGTTGTAGGAATGCTTGGTGTACTCCTTCATGCGCCTAGGGGTCCCTTTTATAGCCCCAAGGCAGCTAGGAGCCGTTGAGAGCATTCTAGGAAGGCTGATCTTGCCTTCTGTCGACTGGCGCACCGGACATGTCCGGTGCACCACCGAACACTGTCCGGTGCCCGATTTCTTTCCAAAAATGGTGCAGTCGACCGTTGGCGCCTGAGAGCCGTTGGCGCACCGGACACTGTCCGGTGCACACCGGATAGTCCGGTGCTCCCTCCTAGCCGTTGGCTCGGCCACGTGTCCCACGCTGATCGCGCGGTCGACCGTTGGCCCGGCCGACCGTTGGCTCACCGGACAGTCCGGTGCACCACCGGACAGTCCGGTGAATTTTAGCCGTACGTCGCCGGTGAATTCCCGAGAGCGGCCAGTTCGCCTGTGCTAGCCTGGCGCACCGGACACTGTCCGGTGCACCACCAGACAGTCCGGTGCTCCCAGACTGAGCAAAGTCTTGGCTGCTCGAGCCAAGACAATTCCATTTGTTCTTTTCCTGTTTCCAGCACTTAGACACAATACATTAGTCTCTAAAACAATGTACTAAGTCTGAGAGACATACCTTTACACTTGATTTGTATTTTGTCCACCATTTTACACTTAGGCACATGTGTTTGACACTAAATCACCAAAACACTTAGAAATGGCCCAAGGGCACATTTCCCTTTCACCCCCGGTCTCGAAACGCCGACAGGTATCGACTCTCTAATCCTAGCCATAGGATCACTGACCCACGGTCCTCAATACCCCATGCCAAGATCTAATCTTAGCCGTACATTAGAGATCCCTTGGCCACGACGTCATCTTCATCCACACGGCTAACAGGCATGGAGGTGCACGGCCCTGCCGCGGCGGCGCCCATGGACGGAATCCAGCATCTAGCGAAATTGTTCCCTGAACTCATCGATCCTAGCTCTACGGAAGGAGGGAACAACGGCGAACACAACTGAGGTATTTTGGTAGGCAGGGAGGTATAGGGCAGAGCTGACCACGCAACTAGGCGGGTTCGAGGCGGTTTAGAGCTCCAGTGAGCAATCTACGGGGCCTAAATGCTCTAATTCAACCTAGATTCGCTCTACATCATAGCATAAACGATTCAAGCATAGGATATAGGCCATACTCGGATCCGGAGCTCGCGAAGGGACTTCCCCGACGCCACGCGATTGGGGACGCCCGTAGCCCACCATCGATCAATTGGGCACAGATGAGACCACTGAAAGGGAATTAGGCTTACACCTATTTTCTAATTGATTTTGGTGGTTGAATTGCTCAACACAAATAATTGGACTAACTAGTTTGCTCTAGTCTATAAGTTCTACAGGTGCCAATGGTTCACAATAAGTCAATAAAAAGACCAAGAAAGGGTTCAATAAGAAAGGAGCAAAGGAAACCGAAGTGCTCCCTGGTCTGGCGCACCGGACTGTCCGGTGTGCCACCGAACAGTGTCCGGTGCACCAGGGAAGATCGACTTCAAACTATTCACCTTCGGGTTTTCCAGGCGCACCTCCGCTATAATTCACCGGACTGTCCGGTGTGCCACCGGACTGTCCGGTGCACCAGCGGAGCAACGGCTACCTGCGCGCAACGGTCGACTCTGCAAAGTGAACAGTGGATTTCAGATGTCAGAGCAGCAAGTCAGAGGGGCACCGGACTATCCGGTGCGACACCGGACTGTCCGGTGCCACATGAGGACAAAGCCTCCAACGGTCGACCAGCTCCAACCCTGACGAACAGGCTGACGTGGCGACTCACCGGACACTGTCCGGTGCGCCCATCGCCAGCAAACTTCTCTAACGGCCATATTTTGTTTGGTGGCTATAAATACCACCCCAACCAGCCACTTCAAGGTGTGGGAGCCCAAGCAACATTCCAAGTCATCTAGTTGACATACTAAAGCCCTCCCAACCACTTCTATTCATTGATCCTTCCTATACACAAGATTTAGACCACTACAACCAACACAAAGTGCCACAAAAGAGAGAGCAAGAAATTGAGAGCTACTCAATTGAGTTTAGCCCTAGTGCCTTGTGAGATTCATTGAGAGATAGTGTGCGCTACATCTTTGTGTTCATTTGTGCGTGGAGTTTTGACTCCCATTGAACTTCCTCCAAAGTTTTGGAGGCCTGTAAAAGCTAGCAAGAGACACCAAAGAGTGTGGTGGTCCTTGCAGGATCGAGAGTGATCCTTGAGAAGAAGAGCTCGCCGATCCTTGGGTGATCAGTGGAGAGAGGGAAAGGGTTGAAAAAGACCCATCCTTAGTGGACTCCTCAACGGGGACTAGGCCTTCGAGGGCCGAACCTCGGTAAAACAAATCACCCGTGTCTCGTGTGCTTATTGCTTGTGATTTGTTTGTCTTTTCCCTCTCTAGGTTCCTCTTGCACTACTCTTTGCTAATTCTATTTGGTGTTGCTTTAAGTTAAACTCTCATTTAGTGAAGCAACACATTGCAAGAGAGAACTTGTGTTATTGCTCTTCTTATCTAAGCCTTCTTGCTTTATTCTCATAAACTTGTTAGTAGTATTGATTTATCACTTCCGCATTATTTAAGCGCAATACTCTTTACAAGCAAGAACTTAGCTTTTATACTCCGATATTTGTATATCTTGTTCTAACCACTAATCAAGGGATCTAGTTGGGGGATAAAGTTTTAATTTTCATGTTTTGCCTATTCACCCCCCCCCCCTCTAGGCGACTTTCAATTGGTATCGGAGCTAGTCACTTCATCTTGAGTCTAACAACTCGAAGTGATGGCTCGTAGAAGATCCCAAAAGAACAAGAAGACCCAGGAGAACACAACTCGGAAGGAGGTAACTCTTGAGATTTTATTTGATGATTGTTCTAACTACGATTCATGGTCTACTAGTGTGCTAAATTCTTTTAGAACCATAGATCCTCGATTAGAACAAATTATAGACAAGAGTATCTTTCCTTCTAGTTATAATAAAGAAATTGTTTCCGAAGAGGATCAAAGATGTTTTCGCTTAAACTACCTAGCTTTTAACATCTTAAGCAATTCTCTTAGCAAAGAAGATTATCATGCCTTCATATCAAATTATGACGAATCCATTCATGATGCGCATGATATTTGGACTAGAATTAAAACTAAACTTGATGAGTCCAAACATGTTAGTTCATTTGATGCTTCCACTTCCTTTAGTTCTTGTGATACTAACCCTTTGAAGGAAGAAGAAGACAATGAACGATGGAGACCAAACGATGAATCCACCTCTCCAAAAGATTTGTCTTCCCATTTCGATTCCCACATATGTTGTGTGGCTAATGAAAATGATAGCAGAAGGACAAATGAGGATGAGAAGGAAGAAAGAAGCTTCTTGCATCTCTACGCTCGCCTAAGCCAAGAAGATAAGACGGTCATGCTCAAACTTCTAGAAAGAGCGAGAGAGCAAAGCGAAGCTCGTCAAAGGCTAGAAGATGTTCTCTCCATGAAAATGCTACACTTTGACGAGTTGACTAAAGAACATGAGGAGCTAAAGTGCTCTCATGTTGATTTGGTCCAAAGGTATGAAACTGTTTCAATTGAGCAAGATAACGCTTTACATTGTATCGCTCAACTAGTAAATAGAAATACCTTGCTTAAGGACCAAGTAGAAAAGCTAAAAATTGAAAATCTAGCTTTTCAAGAAAAATATGATATGCTCCTATGCTCTCATGAAAATCTTAGAGATGATCATATCATATTAAATATTGCTCATGAGGTTGTGATAGAAAACTTAAAATCCCAACAACCTCACCTATGCACATGTATTTCAAATTGATACTATATTACCATGTGCTAATGCTTGTTGTTCGTCGACAAGCAAACCTTCCTTTGAGCTAGAATTTGCAGGAACTAAAAATGATACATATCAAAAGCTCAAAGAAGAAAATGAGAGGCTAAAGATGAGCTTGACACAACTAAAAGGGAAATGCATTGCCCAACCTTCTCAAGATAACCGTGATCACATGGTGAAGAAGCTTGAGACGGGAACAACCGTGGCATGCACTAAATCCCTTGAAGAAAATGTCAAGGACTTGAGGATTGCAAAGAGGAGGGAACAAAAGAAGAAATTCAATACCTCCTCCAAAAGCATTAACCACGCCTCCGCAAAAGGTAACATCCAAGGTAATGATCAAGCCACACTTCACATTAAGAAGTGTAGTGAATGCTTTGAAAAGGGGCACTTGATTAGGTCATGTCCCTGCATTAAAAATGGTTTGATTATTAACAAGGATGATAGACTTTGTTTTAAATGCTCCAAGAAGGGACACTTACTTAGATCTTGTCCCCATTTAAAACAAAAAGGCATAGGGTTAGAAAAGAAAACTTTCACTAACCATGTAGCAAGCAAGAAACAAGGAAGGAAGAAATCTTCGAGGCTTGAGGATCGCCTATGCTATATATGCCGGAAAAAGGGACATCAATGCAAGGATTGTCCCATTAGTAACAATCCCACTCCTAGCTTGTCAATTAATTCTCATGTAACTAGGCAACCCAAAATTGCAACTTGTGCTAGAAAGGTAATGAGTTTACCTAGTGCTAACACAAAGGACATTTGGGTTCCTGGATCTTTGTTGACTAACCTTGATGGACCCATCAAGAGATGGGTATCAAAATATGCTTGACAAGCTTTGCAGGAGAAGGAGATGATATGATGCCTTGGGGTGCTTGAGAGAGTCCATTCAATTCTTATTAACTCAAGCTATCAATCTTCAATGATTGATATATCTAAGATTGACCCAAGGTTATTTCAAATTGTTATGTCTAAACTCATATCATCTCGTGGAAGATATTAATGTTGTAGGAAATAAAGAATTATCTTGTGCAGAAAAATCAAGGCATACAACATGGAGGAAAGTCAAAGGATGGTAACTTCTATGCTTTTAAGTACAAGTATCTTAAATTATCATTTCTTAGGTGTCTTGTGTAGTCACATAGGAATATGTAGCACTTCAAATGTCTTTAAATTTGTATTACCATTCTTTGAAGAATTTCCTCTCATATGGTAGATTGTATACTCATCATTTCCATCCTATGGCAATCTACATGCTTTAAATTATTGCAAGTCTCATGGCATGTTTTTCGCTAGTCATTCTATTATTGCCATGATTCTAGATATAGAGAGATATTTCAAGTTCTTAAAAGAATAAGGTGTCATGTAAGGAATTCAAATCCTTAGGACACTTATAAAAGGAAAACTCTCTCTATAACTAGAATAGTGAGACTAATGATTTTATCTAAGTAACCCAAGTAGTCTCACTTGTAGAGAATAGGTTTCTCTTTGGAAAAGCATGTAATCTAACATGAAAAGAAAAATCAATCCAATGATTTATGATGTACTTCTACTTGCTTAAATTGGATTTGATTCTTTCACATTTATCGCTTTCCATATCATGAATTAGATTTATTCCCATAATCTTAAAGGATTGTTTATGCTTGTTTTATGAGTTAAAATTGAGCATTACATCATCTATGGATAATCTAGTTCATGCTATGAAGTTTCCATACTTTTTGTAATCTAGCTTTTCATTCCCTATCAAAAATGATTACAAAATTGGAAACTAGTGCTTGTGTTACTAATAACGTATTTCTTGAGCCTACTTATAAATATCCACAAAAGAGAAAGTGCACAAACCTCATGGGTTGCTCTTCACCCAAAGGAAGAAAGGTAAAAGCAAAGGAATTGGAACTCATCTTCTTAATCAAGTTTAGTTCCCATCTCAATGGGTATTTAATCTAATTTATCATATTCTACCCTTGTGAGGAATAGATTCTTTATTGGACTTAAATTAACTAAGTGTGCATTCAATATCATTTTCATAAATGCGTTTGTCCATTAGAATCTAATTCGTGCCTTTGCTATATCCATTCTCATATTGATGCGCTTCTAAGTCATGATAATAAATTCAATATGAAGAAGTAAAATTCCTATGATTGATCAAAAATGATAAAAAGGTGCTCATTCCTCTTTTCTGATAATGTGCATTAACGTTAAGGATTTTACTTCATGTCTATGTGACTCATGGATGATGAATTACTTTTACCTCCTATCTAAAAGAATCATCTTCCATCATATACTCCCTTGTGCTATTAACATCTTTCTTGAGTATTTTCAATAAGTTTGAAAGGAAAAGGAAACAACTACAAAGGGAGGACACTCACATGAAAGAGAAGGACATCAAGAACAACAACATCCACTTGGATAATAAGATCCTCAAAATGATAAATGGGATAGTTGTGAGTATTCTAAACCTTTTTCATTGTGAGAAATCCAGGCTTAAGTTGTTCATTGCAAATCTTATAAGCCTTGATCAAGATGTATAATGCTTCTCCCTATTTGTCGTTAAAGTAAATACATCCATTCAATTCATTCAAATACTTGATGTATATCTTTAGGGGGAGCATCTTTCTATATCTTGATTTTGTTGAGACTATCGCTTTATCTTAAATAATCTCATATAGTCTCTTACATAAGACAAAAATTCTCATGAAGTATGCTACTACAAATCAATCCTTCTTGTTAAAGTAATGTCATCTTTATAAAGGATTGTTGCTTTCATTACTAAAGTAGCATATGTAATGAACTCTCCTGTTTTAAGCTTATCTCATGCATATGTTGTTCTTTTGATCTCATCTGTTATTTGTTTTATCATTGAATGACATCAATTATCACTTATGTTTCTTAGTGCCACATATACTATCAATCGATATCTCTTGATATGCACTAAGTTAAGAGGAGAATTCATGATACACAATTTGTGATCCGTTTGATATATGCTGACAATGACTTAGAAAAGGATCACTAGTTGTAGAACTCTCTATTGTGCAAAATATCTCCATATATTGTCATTGAGTATAGGTCTTAAGCATCTAAGACTAAGGACAAGCACAATGAAGGTAGCATCTCTATGTGAAGGTACAAAAGGGTAAAAGTATCTTCTTTCATTTAAACTTGTACCTAAATCTTCCTTTTCTATACATTCTTTGTATGTCTTGTATAAAAGGAAGAGAAAGCATGTCCATGCATTATCCCTGCTTCATACCTGGTTTAACTTCTCAAAAATTTCACTCCTGCATTAATGCATCCTTTGTGAAAACTAGATGAAGTGATTTTATTGTCAAAGAGCTTAAAGCTTAACCTTGTAACGAGGATAAGCTGCCTTTGTGCCAAAGGTGGATGGTCCTTAAGTCTCTTTGAAATCCTTAAGGGAAAATGCTTAAATTATTCATAACATGCTTTCATAAGTGCATAAACTGTCATGAGCATCACACTTATACTATGACACAAATGCACTTCACATTCTGTATGATATAGATATGTTCTCATTAACCTAATTATGTGCAATTGGCATTTAAGGCCATAATATGTGTTTCTCTCCATGCACATATTTAGGGGGAGCAATCTATGTTATATAGAACTATGATCATGCTTAATTGATATATCTCTTGATCATATCTCTTTCATTTTGGTACAAATGCATATATCCTATTATTCTCGTACCATGACTACGACTAATATGTTTCCAAGTATATTTCTATACTAAGTCATAGATTGAAAGGGAAATGGAGTCTTCGGCGAAGACAAGGCTTCCACTCAACTCTATCGGTATTATCTACCCTTCGCCATCACTCCACACTGTCTCTCCACATTGGTATAATCTTTCACTCATATATTATTTGTCAAAGGGGGAGAACACTTCAAAGGGCTTATATTTCACTCTAAGTATCCGTTTTTGGCGATTCATGCCAAAGGGGGAGAAAGTATTAGCCCAAAGCAAAAGGACCGCACCACCGTCCCCTAATTTTAAAACTAATGATTTTCAAATTGGTAAATTTCAAATTGGTATCTTACTGTGTTCAAAAGGGGGAGAAAGTAGTATTTTCAAAATTGATATCTTAAAACCCTCTTGAACCTAAGAGGAGAATTTTATTGAAGGGGAGTTTTGTTTATTCAAAGGAAAAGCATTTGAAATAGGGGGAGAAAATTTCAAATCTTGAAAATGCTTCTCAAAATCTTATTCATTTACCTTTGACTATTTGCAAAAGGACTTTGAAAAGGATTTACAAAAAGAATTTGCAAAAACAAAACATGTGGTGCAATCGTGGTCCAAAATGATAAAATTATAAAGAAACAATCCATGCTTATCTTATGAGTAGTTATATTGGCTTAATTCCAAGTAACCTTTGCACTTACATTTTGCAAACTAGTTCAATTATGCACTTCTCTACTTGCTTTGGTTTGTGTTGGCATCAATCACCAAAAGGGGGGAGATTGAAAGGGAATTAGGCTTACACCTATTTCCTAATTGATTTTGGTGGTTGAATTGCCCAACACAAATAATTGGACTAACTAGTTTGCTCTAGTCTATAAGTTCTACAGGTGCCAATGGTTCACAATAAGTCAATAAAAAGACTAAAAAGGGTTCAATAAGAAAGGAGCAAAGGAAACCGAAGTGCTCCCTGGTCTGGCGCACCGGACTGTCCGGTGCACCACCGGATAGTGTCCGGTGCACCAGGGAAGATCGACTTCAAACTCTTCACCTTCGGGTTTTCCAGGCGCACCTCCGCTATAATTCACCGAACTGTCCGGTGCACCAGCGGAGCAACGGCTACCTGCACGCAATGGTCGACTCTGTAAAGTGAACAGTGGATTTCAGATGTCAGAGTAGCAAGTCAGAGGGGCACCGGACTGTCCGGTGCCACATGAGGACAAAGCCTCCAACGGTTCGACCAGCTCCAACCCTGACGAACAGGCTGACGTGGTGACTCACCGGACACTGTCCGGTCTGCCCATCGCCAGCAAACTTCTCTAACGGCCATATTTTGTTTGGTGGCTATAAATACCACCCCAACCGGCCACTTCAAGGTGTGGGAGCCCAAGCAACATTCCAAGTCATCTAGTTGACATACTCAAGCCTGAAAGGGAATTAGGCTTACACCTAGTTCCTAAATAATTTTGGTGGTTGAATTGCCCAACACAAATATTGGACTAACTAGTTTGCTCTAGTGAATAAGTTATACAGGTGCAAAAGGTTCACACTTAGCCAATAAAAAGACCAAGTGTTGGATTCAACAAAGGGGCAGCAAGGCAACCAAGGGTACCTCTGGCTGGAGGCACCGGACTGTCCGGTGTGCACCGGACTGTCCGGTGCGGCCAGAGGACTCTGGCTGCAAACTCTTCGCCCTCGGGATTTCTCGGAAGACGGCGCGCTATAATTCACCGGACTGTCCGGTGTGCACCGGACATGTCCGGTGCTCCAAGGAATCGCCGTCTCCGGAACTCGCCAGCCTCGGGTTCGCGCGGCAGCCGCTCCGCTAAAATTCACCGGACTGTCCGGTGTTCACCGGACTGTCCGGTGTGCCAGCGGAGCAACGGCTCTCTGCGGCGCCAACGGCTCCCTGCGGTGCATTAAATGCGCGCGCAGCGCGCGCAGACGTCAGGCACGCCCATGCCGGTGCACCGGACATCAAACAGTACCTGTCCGGTGTGCACCGGACACCCAGGAGGGCCCAGAAGTCAGAAGGTCCAACGGTCAGAATCCAACGGCAATGGTGACGTGGCAGGGGCACCGGACTGTCCGGTGTGCACCGGACTGTCCGGTGCGCCATCGAACAGAAAGGTTCCAGCAACGGTCACTTTTGGTGGTTGGGGCTATAAATACCCCAACCACCCCACATTCATTGCCATCCAAGTTTTCCACTTCTCAACTACTACAAGAGCTCTAGCATTCAATTCTAGACACACCAAATAGATCAAGTCCTCTCCAAATTCCACACAACTTCATAGTGGCTAGAGAGAGTGATTTGCTTGTGTTCTTTCGAGCTCTTGCGCTTGGATCGCATTCTTTTCTTTCTCATTTGTTCTTGTGATCAATCTCAATTGTAACCAAGGCAAGAGGCACCAATTGTGTGGTGGCCCTTGCGGGGAAGCTTTGTTCCCGTTTGATTGAGAAGAAGAGAAAGCTCACTCGATCCGTGGGATCGTTTGAGAGAGGGAAGGGTTGAAAGAGACCCGGCCTTTGTGGCCTCCTCAACGGGGAGTAGGTTTGCGAGAACCGAACCTCGGTAAAACAAATCCGCGTGTCACACTCTTATTCGCTTGCGATTTGTTTTGCGCCCTCTCTCGCGGACTCATTTATATTTCTAACGCTAACCCTCGCTTGTAGTTGTGATCATTTTTGTGAATTTCAGTTTCGCCCTATTCACCCCCCCTCTAGGCGACTATCAATTGGTATCAAAGCCCGGTGCTTCATTAGAGCCTAACCGCTCGAAGTGATGTCGGGAGATCACGCCAAGAAGGAGATGGAGACCGGCGACAAGCCCACTACAAGCCAAGGGAGCACTTCATCGGAAGAGTCCCGCACCAAGAGAAGGGAGAAGAAGAAGAGCTCCTCCAAGCGGAAGGAGAAACGATCTTCTTCTTCTCACCACAAGGAGAAGAAGGAAAAATCTTCTTCTCACAAGCCGCATCGGAGTGGGGACAAACACAAAAGGATGAGGAAGGTGATCTTCTACGAGACCGACACCGCATCGACATCTACCTCCGGCTCCGACGCGGCATCCGTTACTTCTAAACGCCAAGAGCGTAAGAAGTATAGTAAGATCCCCCTACGCTACCCTCGCATTCCTAGACATACACCTTTACTTTCCGTCCCATTAGGCAAACCACCAACTTTTAATGGTGAAGATTATGCTATGTGGAGTAATTTGATGCGATTTCATCTAACCTCTCTCCACAAAAGATTATGGGATGTTGTTGAGTATGGTGTACAGGTACCATCCGTAGGGGATGAGGACTATGACACGGACGAAGTGGCCCAAATCGAGCACTTCAACTCCCAAGCCGCAACCATCCTCCTTGCCTCTCTAAGCAAGGAGGAATACAACAAAGTTCAAGGGTTGAAGAACGCCAAGGAGATTTGGGACCTACTCAAGACGGCACACGAGGGTGATGAACTCACCAAAATCACCAAACGGGAAACGATCGAGGGGGAGCTCGGTCGCTTTCGTCTTCGCCAAGGGGAGGAGCCACAAGACATGTACAACCGGCTCAAGACCTTGGTGAACCAAGTGCGCAACCTCGGGAGCGCAAAATGGGATGACCACGAGGTGGTTAAGGTTATTTTAAGAGCACTTATTTTCCTTAACCCTACTCAAGTACAATTAATTCGTGGTAATCCTAGATATCCACTAATGACCCCCGAGGAAGTCATCGGGAATTTTGTTAGTTTTGAATGCATGATTAAGGGCTCAAAGAAGATCAACGAGCTTGATGAACCCTCCACATCCGAGGCGCAACCCGTGGCCTTCAAGGCAACGGAGGAGAAGAAGGAGGAGTCTACACCAAGTAGACAACCAATTGACGCCTCCAAGCTCGACAACGAGGAGATGGCCCTAATCATCAAAAGCTTCCGGCAAATCCTCAAGCAACGGAAGGGGAAAGATTACAAATCCCGTTCCAAGAAGGTTTGCTACAAGTGTGGTAAGCCCGGTCATTTTATTGCAAAATGTCCTATGTCTAGTGATAGTGACAGGGGCGACGACAAGAAGGGCAAGAGGAAGGAGAAGAAGAAATACTACAAGAAGAAGGGCGGCGATGCCCATGTTTGTCGGGAGTGGGACTCCGACGAAAGCTCAAGCGACTCCTCCGACGACGAGGACGCCGCCAACATCGCCGTCACCAAGGGCCTCCTTTTCCCCAACGTCGGCCACAAGTGTCTCATGGCCAAGGACGGCAAAAAGAAGGTAAAATCAAGGTCCTCCACTAAATATGAAACATCTAGTGATGAGGATGATAAAAATGAGGAGGAAAACTTGCGTACTCTTTTTGCTAACCTCAACATGCAACAAAAGGAAAAATTAAATGAATTAATTAGTGCTATACATGAGAAGGATGAACTCTTGGATTCTCAAGAGGACTTCCTTATTAAAGAAAATAAGAAGCATGTTAAGGTTAAAAATGCTTATGCTCTAGAAAGAGAAAAATGTGAAAAATTGTCTAGTGAGCTAAGCACTTGCCATGAGACTTTAGACAACCTTAGAAATGAAAATGCTAATTTGTTAGCTAAGGTTGATTCTCATATTTGCAATGTTTCAATTCAAAATCCTAGAGATAATAATGATGACTTGCTTGCTAGGATTGAAGAATTGAATATTTCTCTTGCTAGCCTTAGAAATGAGAATGAGAAATTAATTGCTAAGGCTAAGAATTTTGATGTTTGCAATGCCACTATTTCCGACCTTAAAACTAAAAATGATATGTTGCATGCTAAGGTTGTTGAACTAAAATCTTGCAAACCCTCTACATCTAATGTTGAGCATATTTCCATTTGTACTAGATGTAGAGATATTAATGTTGATGCTATCCATGATCACCTAGCTTTAATTAAAAAACAAAATGATCATATAGCACAACTTAATGCTAAAATTAGAGAGCATGACTTAGAAAATGAAAAATTTAAATTGGCTAGAAGCATGCTCTATAATGGGAGACGCCCTGGCATTAAGGACGGCATTGGCTTCCAAAGGGGAGACAATGTCAAAATTAATGCCCCTCCTAAGAACTTGTCTAACTTTGTTAAGGGCAAGGCTCCCATGCCTCAGGATAACGAGGGTTACATTTTGTACCCTGCCGGGTATCCTGAGAGTAAAATTAAGAAAATTCACTCTAGGAAGTCTCACTCTGGCCCTAATTATGCTTTTATGTATAAGGGTGAGACATCTAGATCTAGGCAACCAACCCATGCCAAGTTGCCTAGACAGAAAACTACTAATGCATCAAATGATCATAGCATTTCATTCAAAACTTTTGATGCATCTTATGTTTTGACTAGCAAATCCGGCAAAGTAGTTGCCAAGATTGTTGGGGGCAAACACAAGGGCTCCAAGACTTGTGTTTGGGTACCCAAAGTTCTTGTTTCTAATGCTAAAGGACCCAAAACCGTTTGGGTACCTAAAACAAAGAACTAAACTTGTTTTGTAGGTTTATGCATCCGGGGGCTCAAGTTGGATACTCGATAGCGGGTGCACAAACCATATGACAGGGGAGAAAAGGATGTTCTCCTCATATGAGAAAAACCAAGATCCCCAACGAGCTATCACATTCGGGGATGGAAATCAAGGTTTGGTCAAAGGTTTGGGTAAAATTGCTATATCTCCTGACCATTCTATTTCCAATGTTTTTCTTGTAGATTCTTTAGATTACAATTTGCTTTCCGTATCCCAATTATGTCAAATGGGCTACAACTGTCTTTTTACTGATACTGGTGTAACTGTCTTTAGAAGAAGTGATGATTCAATAGCTTTTAAGGGAGTGTTAGAGGGTCAGCTATACTTGGTAGATTTTGATAGAGCTGAACTCGACACTTGCTTGATTGCTAAGACTAACTTGGGTTGGCTTTGGCACCGCCGACTAGCCCATGTTGGAATGAAGAATCTTCACAAGCTTCTAAAGGGAGAACACATTTTAGGACTAACCGATGTTCATTTTGAGAAAGACAGGATTTGTAGCGCATGCCAAGCCAGGAAGCAAGTTGGCATCCATCATCCACACAAAAACATCATGACTACCGATAGGCCACTGGAGCTCCTTCACATGGATTTATTCGGCCCGATCGCTTACATAAGCATCGGCGGTAGTAAGTATTGTCTTGTAATTGTGGATGATTATTCTCGCTTCACTTGGGTGTTCTTTTTGCAGGACAAATCTCATACCCAAGAAACTTTAAAGGGATTCTTGAGACGGGCTCAAAATGAGTTCGGCTTAAGGATCAAGAAAATTAGAAGCGACAACGGAACGGAGTTCAAGAACTCTCAAATCGAAGGCTTCCTTGAGGAAGAGGGCATCAAGCATGAGTTCTCTTCTCCCTACACTCCACAACAAAATGGTGTAGTGGAGAGGAAGAATCGAACTCTATTGGACATGGCAAGAACCATGCTTGATGAGTACAAGACACCGGATCGGTTTTGGGCCGAAGCAGTCAACACCGCCTGCTACGCCATCAACCGGTTATATCTTCACCGAATCCTCAAGAAGACATCTTATGAACTCCTAACTGGTAAAAAGCCCAATATTTCATATTTTAGAGTTTTTGGTAGCAAATGTTTCATTCTTGTTAAGAGAGGTAGAAAATCTAAATTTGCTCCTAAAACTGTAGAAGGCTTTTTACTAGGATATGACTCAAACACAAGGGCATATAGAGTCTTTAACAAGTCCTCAGGACTTGTTGAAGTTTCTTGTGACGTTGTGTTTGATGAGACTAACGGCTCTCAAGTAGAGCAAGTTGATCTTGATGATATAGGTGAAGAACAGGCTCCATGCATAGCGCTAAGGAACATGTCCATTGGGGATGTGTGTCCTAAGGAATCCGAAGAGCCTCCAAGTGCACAAGATCAACCATCCTCCTCAATGCAAGTATCTCCACCAACTCAAGTTGAGGATGAGGCTCAAGATGTTGAACAAGAAGATGAGCCACCTCAAAATGACGGCAACGATCAAGGGGGAGATACAAATGATGAAGACAAGGAGGATGATCAACCAAGGCCGCCACACCCAAGAGTCCACCAAGCAATA
The DNA here is from genome assembly GCA_029449295.1 of Zea luxurians. Lineage (NCBI taxonomy): Eukaryota > Viridiplantae > Streptophyta > Magnoliopsida > Poales > Poaceae > Zea > Zea luxurians. The sequence goes on along the minus strand of JAOPSE010000021.1, from coordinate 56,836,676 downwards.
CAACGAGATCACCCCGTCGACACCATCCTCGGCGACATTTATAAGGGGGTAACTACTCGATCTCGTGTTGCTCATTTTTGTGAACATTACTCGTTTGTTTCCTCTATTGAGCCAACCAGGGTAGAGGAAGCACTACAAAATTCGGATTGGGTAGTGGCGATGCAAGAGGAGCTCAACAACTTCACGAGGAACGAGGTATGGTGCTTAGTTCCACGTCCTAATCGAAATGTTGTAGGAACCAAGTGGGTCTTCCGCAACAAGCAGGACGAGCATGGTGTGGTGACTAGGAACAAAGCTCGACTCGTGGCCAAGGGGTATTCACAAGTCGAAGGTTTGGATTTTGGTGAAACCTATGCACCCGTAGCTAGGCTTGAGTCAATTCGCATATTATTAGCCTATGCTACTTACCATGGCTTCAAGCTTTATCAAATGGACGTGAAGAGTGTCTTCCTCAATGGACCAATTAAGGAAGAGGTCTATGTTGAGCAACCTCCCGGCTTTGAAGATAGTGAGTATCCTAACCATGTTTATAGGCTCTCTAAGGCGCTTTATGGGCTCAAGCAAGCCCCAAGAGCATGGTATGAATGCCTTAGAGATTTCCTTATTGCTAATGGCTTCAAAGTCGGCAAGGCCGATCCTACTTTATTCACTAAGACTCTTGACAATGATTTGTTTGTATGCCAAATTTATGTTGATGATATTATATTTGGGTCTACTAACAAATCTACATGTGAAGAATTTAGTAGGATCATGACACAAAAATTCGAGATGTCTATGATGGGGGAGTTGAAATATTTCTTAGGATTTCAAGTCAAGCAACTCCAAGAGGGCACCTTCCTTAGCCAAACGAAGTATACTCAAGATATCCTAACCAAGTTTGGAATGAAGGATGCCAAGCCCATCAAGACACCCATGGGAACAAATGGGCATCTCGACCTCGACACGGGAGGTAAGTCCGTGGATCAAAAGGTATACCGGTCGATGATTGGTTCATTGCTTTATTTATGTGCATCTCGACCGGACATTATGCTTTCCGTTTGCATGTGTGCAAGATTCCAAGCCGACCCTAAGGAATCACACCTTACGGCCGTGAAACGAATCTTGAGATATTTAGCTTATACTCCTAAGTTTGGGCTTTGGTACCCTCGGGGATCCACTTTTGATTTGATTGGATATTCGGATGCCGATTGGGCGGGGTGTAAGATTAATAGGAAGAGCACATCGGGGACTTGCCAGTTCTTGGGAAGATCCTTGGTGTCATGGGCTTCAAAGAAGCAAAATTCGGTCGCTCTTTCCACTGCCGAAGCCGAGTATATTGCCGCAGGCCATTGTTGCGCGCAATTACTTTGGATAAGGCAAACCCTGCGGGACTACGGTTACAAATTAACCAAAGTCCCTTTGCTATGTGACAATGAGAGTGCAATCAAAATGGCCGACAATCCCGTCGAGCACAGCCGCACTAAGCACATAGCCATTCGGTATCATTTTCTTCGGGATCACCAACAAAAGGGGGATATCGAGATTTCTTACATTAATACTAAAGATCAATTAGCCGATATCTTTACCAAGCCACTTGACGAACAATCTTTTACCCGACTTAGGCATGAGCTCAATATTCTTGATTCTAGGAATTTCTTTTGCTAGTCTTGCACACATAGCTCATAAATATACCTTTGATCATGTCTCTTTTATATATGCTATGACTAATGTGTTTTCAAGTGTATTCCAAACCAAGTCATAGGTATATTGAAAGGGAATTGGAGTCTTCGGCGAAGACAAGGCTTCCACTCCACTCTACTACTCATCCTTCGCCGTCGCTCCGCATCATCTCTCCAACTTTGGTATAATCTTCACTCATTCATTTCATGGCCAAAGGGGGAGAAAGTACTTCATTGGGCTCTAATGATTCCGTTTTTGGCGATTCATGCCAAAGGGGGAGAAAATATGAGCCCAAAGCAAAAGGACCGCACCACCACTTAAAATTTTATAAATTTGATGATTTTATATTGGTAAATTTCAAAATTGGTATCTCTTTGTGTTCTAAAGGGGGAGCAACTAGTATTTTCAAAAATGATGTCTTAAAACCCTCTTGAACACTAAGAGGAGACCTTATTTGAGGGGGAGTTTTGTTTAGTCAAAGGAAAAGCATTTTGGAACAAGGAAGAAATTTTCAAAACTTAAAAATGCTTCGCAAAAATCTTATTCATTTACCTTTGACTATCTTGCAAAAGGACTTTGAAAAGAATTTACAAAAGAATTTGCAAAAACAAAACTTATGGTGCAAATGTGGTCCAATATGTGAAAAATAAAGAAAACAATCCATGCGCATCATATAAATATTTATTGACTCAATTCCAAGCAACCTTTGCACTTACATTATGCAAACTAGTTCAATTATGCACTTCTATATTTGCTTTGGTTTGTGTTGGCATCAATCACCAAAAAGGGGGAGATTGAAAGGGAATTAGGCTTACACCTAGTTCCTAAATAATTTTGGTGGTTGAATTGCCCAACACAAATATTGGACTAACTAGTTTGCTCTAGTGAATAAGTTATACAGGTGCAAAAGGTTCACACTTAGCCAATAAAAAGACCAAGTGTTGGATTCAACAAAGGGGCAGCAAGGCAACCAAGGGTACCTCTGGCTGGAGGCACCGGACTGTCCGGTGTGCACCGGACTGTCCGGTGCGGCCAGAGGACTCTGGCTGCAAACTCTTCGCCCTCGGGATTTCTCGGAAGACGGCGCGCTATAATTCACCGGACTGTCCGGTGTGCACCGGACATGTCCGGTGCTCCAAGGAATCGCCGTCTCCGGAACTCGCCAGCCTCGGGTTCGCGCGGCAGCCGCTCCGCTAAAATTCACCGGACTGTCCGGTGTTCACCGGACTGTCCGGTGTGCCAGCGGAGCAACGGCTCTCTGCGGCGCCAACGGCTCCCTGCGGTGCATTAAATGCGTGCGCAGCGCGCGCAGACGTCAGGCACGCCCATGCCGGTGCACCGGACATCAAACAGTACCTGTCCGGTGTGCACCGGACACCCAGGAGGGCCCAGAAGTCAGAAGGTCCAACGGTCAGAATCCAACGGCAATGGTGACGTGGCAGGGGCACCGGACTGTCCGGTGTGCACCGGACTGTCCGGTGCGCCATCGAACAGAAAGGTTCCAGCAACGGTCACTTTTGGTGGTTGGGGCTATAAATACCCCAACCACCCCACATTCATTGCCATCCAAGTTTTCCACTTCTCAACTACTACAAGAGCTCTAGCATTCAATTCTAGACACACCAAATAGATCAAGTCCTCTCCAAATTCCACACAACTTCATAGTGGCTAGAGAGAGTGATTTGCTTGTGTTCTTTCGAGCTCTTGCGCTTGGATCGCATTCTTTTCTTTCTCATTTGTTCTTGTGATCAATCTCAATTGTAACCAAGGCAAGAGGCACCAATTGTGTGGTGGCCCTTGCGGGGAAGCTTTGTTCCCGTTTGATTGAGAAGAAGAGAAAGCTCACTCGATCCGTGGGATCGTTTGAGAGAGGGAAGGGTTGAAAGAGACCCGGCCTTTGTGGCCTCCTCAACGGGGAGTAGGTTTGCGAGAACCGAACCTCGGTAAAACAAATCCGCGTGTCACACTCTTATTCGCTTGCGATTTGTTTTGCGCCCTCTCTCGCGGACTCATTTATATTTCTAACGCTAACCCTCGCTTGTAGTTGTGATCATTTTTGTGAATTTCAGTTTCGCCCTATTCACCCCCCCTCTAGGCGACTATCAAAGCCCTCCCAACCACTTCTATTCATTGATCCTTCCTATACACAAGATTTAGACCACTACAACCAACACAAGTGCCACAAAAGAGAGAGCAAGAAATTGAGAGCTACTCAATTGAGTTTAGCCCTAGTGCCTTGTGAGATTCATTGAGAGATAGTGTGCGCTACATCTTTGTGTTCATTTGTGCGTGGAGTTTTGACTCCCATTGAACTTCCTCCAAAGTTTTGGAGGCTTGTAAAAGCTAGCAAGAGACACCAAAGAGTGTGGTGGTCCTTGCGGGATCGAGAGTGATCCTTGAGAAGAAGAAGAGATCGCCGATCCTTGGGTGATCGGTGGAGAGAGGGAAAGGGTTGAAAAAGACCCGTCCTTAGTGGACTCCTCAACGGGGACTAGGCCTTCGAGGGCCGAACCTCGGTAAAACAAATCACCCGTGTCTCGTGTGCTTATTGCTTGTGATTTGTTTGTCTTTTCCCTCTCTAGGTTCCTCTTGCACTACTCTTTGCTAATTCTAATTGGTGTTGCTTTAAGTTAAACTCTCATTTAGTGAAGCAACACATTGCAAGAGAGAACTTGTGTTATTGCTCTTCTTATCTAAGCCTTCTTGCTTTATTCTCATAAACTTGTTAGTAGTATTGATTTATCACTTCCGCATTATTTAAGCGCAATACTCTTTACAAGCAAGAACTTAGCTTTTATACTCCGATATTTGTATATCTTGTTCTAACCACTAATCAAGGGATCTAGTTGGGGGATAAAGTTTTAATTTTCAGGTTTTGCCTATTCACCCCCCCCCCTCTAGGCGACTTTCAACCACCAAGCGCACACCAGAGAGCGAGAACAGACACCGGCAACGCAGCGATCAATAGGGTCTTCACTCCGAAAGAATTCAAGCGGTGATGGCAAGGCTAGCAGCGGCGACGCGGCTCCTGTGGTCTCTCTGGAAACTGGGTTCTATCGCCGTGGTTGCGGGAGAGACGCGGGGTCGGTGGGGAGAAGGGGGCCGCATGCACGCTACTTATCCCCGGGAGCTCAGGAGATCGCGGAATCCGCGGCGAGGGAGATGGGTGGGATGACCACGCGAGATTGCGAGAACGGCGGATTTCGTTGGGATGAGCACGGCGCAAGGAAGGGTGATGACAGGGTGGCCCCACCGGTAAGCCACACACATGAGTGGCAGCGAAACAGGGCGTTTGAGAAATGGTCAAGCGGGGCCCGCCTGTCGGCGCACTTTCCCCACGCTCCGCGCGCGGTCGACACCGACCAGTGGGTCCCACACGACAGGGTGCCGGGTGGATGCGCGCACACAGGAAGTTTGGGCCGCGCTGTCGATAGGATTAGGTGGGCTGGCAGGTGGTTTGGGCCCAATCCACAGTTTATTCTTTCCCCTTTTTTCTTCCTTTTCCTTTTCTTTTATTTCCAAATTCAAGCTTCCTTTCAAATTTGAATTTAGTGTTGTGGCAAATTTGTCTTCAAATTACATTGTACATTTAGGGTACTAATTTTAAAAATACATTTCTATGCATATTTTATGTAAGTTTCATATTCCTCGATTTCTCCACGATCTAATTATAATTTTAGGACTTAAATCCAATTTTGGACATTATTGAATTTTCTATTATCATATTTTATTATTATTACTATGAAATGCACACACAATAAACTTCAACTTGATGAATAGATATCTATTTATTCTAATTAATTTATTTGCTTGATAAGTGTTTGAAGTATGAGACACACATTGTTTTCTTTTTATTTAGAAAAATAGTATTTTGTTTGTGGGACAAGAATTTGGAGTTACTTCTAAATTAGATATTCATGTAAATAATTACTTATGGAGCGTCATTTAATGAAATGCATATTCATTTAGTTGAATAGGAAAATTTCCTATTATTTCTTTTCTAAAATAGTTCTTGGTTTTCAAGGTTCGGTCCTCAATATTTATTGCTCAAGTATAAGTTGAGATGTCAGAATTTACTATTTTATTTCTTCATATATTTATTTTATTATCATTAATAATAATTTTTTTATATACAGATTTTAGGTGTTACATCTGCTTCCTGTAACCACCTAGCTTACTTGGTCCAAGAGAACGTAACAACGCACATTTGTTTACTTGGCCCGAGAAAACAAACGCTTTGGGGGGCTTCCATGCATGATGGTCGGCCTGGCTCACAGAAATAAAGTCGAACACCATGGACGATGGCATGGCACCGTGTGCGTACAACAGCTCATCATTTCCATACTGTCGTGTGAGGCGTGCTCTCAGCTGCTCCGGCAAAGAGCGGCATGCATGCAGATGCAGAGATGCTCCGGTCCTTCTCAGATTAGACGATGATCAGTCTTAACTTTTAAGTTGCATAGTTCAATCCAAAAGCTTAAACTGATGGGAGAGATAGGCAATTCACTTATATTAAACAGGCCGAGCCGGCCCGTTTAGCACGAAAAAAAGCGTGCCAAAAAAGCCGTCAAGCACGATTTAGTGAAAAAAGCGAGCTTAAAGGGCCGTGCCGGGCTAGCCCACCGTGCCTAATTTCCTGTCCGAGCTTGACCCGCTTATTCGTGCCGAACCGGTCTGTAACACCCAAAATCCTAATTTTGGGATTCATAGATGTTCCTCCAGAAATATTTGAGTTAAAATACCGTTTAATAATTGAGTTTCATATTTTTTTTAAAGTGTATTCTCCTAAAGAAAATAAACAGTAATATCAACAACTTGGTAGTTTAAAACTTAGATCCAAATCTTGAAACTAAGGAACAATAATTAAAGGAAACATTTTCAATCTATCTATTGTAAATTTATAACTAGAGCACTCCTTAAAAATAATCTCGACTCAAATAAATCATGGTGAAAGTTATATATCAAAATTATCCTAAATAAATAGATAATACTTGTTTGAATAACTTTTAATTCAAGCACACATTCAAAAAAAAATATACATTCCTAAAAAAAGAATATAATGTGAATTATTCCTTATTATATGTTTTTGAGCATTTGCTTAAAAGAATAGAATAATAATAGTAAAACACAATATATATTTTGTATCACGTTGTATTTTAGTGTCTGTGCAATAAAATATGTGAAACTCAAATTAGATTTGAATTTGAAATAAAATAGAAAATAAATGTGAAAGGAAAAAGAAAAAAAAAGAAAAGAGAAAGAGTTACATTACCTCGGATGAGGCTAGCCGGAGGGTCCTCCTGCTGCGTGCAGATCGGAACTTCGCCCCGCGTCACCGTGTGCCTGTGGCATCGATCCGTTCGTGTGTCTGCTGGGGTGTCGCGGTGGTCTGGGCGACCGCAGGGAGAAGGAGGCGAGCACTGGACCTGCGCCACGCTGCGGAATCCGCGCTCCATCTTCGGCCTACCTCACCACCATCAACGGTGAGTTCCCTCTTCTAGGCCGACGGTGCCGAGTTGCTGTACCTGCTTTTACCAGGGAGCCTCTCATACGTATAGAATTAAGGACAACAGCATGAGGTAGACGACACACGGTCACCGTAGGATCTTCATCGGCAAACTAGGGGTAGATCGTTCCATGGTTGGTCTTTGACCGTTGATCGAGTAGTGTGCGGCCGAGGTTGGATCAGAGCGCTTTATCCTCTGTGTCGTGGATCGCTTGTTGGGCGGTCACGATTTGATGCTGCATATCCCTTCGCGCGATCTAATCTGGATCACTGATCTGGGATCGGACGGCCCTAGATGCACGATACCCCTTCACCGAGCCATCTTTGCATAAACGCCCTCGGTAATTTTAAAATAAACCCGTCGTCCATCAGCGTTGTTCTCTGGGTCTGAGAAAACTTACCCACTAGCCCCTGGACTTTCTGGTAATGGTGCGCTCGGTCCAGATAATTAGAAAATCAGATAAATTCATTAGGAAAATACTTTTTAGTGTAAAGTAAATGCTAGAACTTGTTTAATTTATATAAAATACATACTTGGTCCAAATTGACCCATTTCAGTCTCTATAATTTTGTAACAATGTTGTTTATCATCTATTACCTCTGTTTTTACATGAAAATAGTAATAAAATTGATCTCTTAATCAATCCCATATCAAATACATAAAAATCTTTGGAAATTCATAACTTCCCCATTTAAACTCCGATTTGATCCGTTCAAGTTACGTTAGTCTCGTACGAATGTTTACTATGCAATAACAACATTTAATTATACCATATCTTATTATTTTATGATTATATATTTATTTAATTTATGTTGGTTAGTCTTGTTAATCTACTCACCATTATAATATACTAAAATATGATCTAAGGTCAAATTATAATGTGGATTAAAGTGTAGATAGGTATTTAGAGAATAACCTTTCATATGATTTATATTAACCAAATTATGATATAATTTAATATTTTAATCACATGAATCCTCTGTAAAATCATAACTCCTTAGTCATAACTCCGATCTTAGTGGTTCTCGTTCCCGCAATCTCGTAGCAACGTGTAGATATTTATTACGCAGTTTGTTCTTATGTTTGGTGTGATGTTAATTTTGTCTATACCATGTCTGTTTGTATTGCTACGACTAGCAGTGTGGTCACGAGTCACCTGAAGATCACCCTGGTAACTGGAATCTCAAGTCCCAGGCAAGTTGTGCCCTTGATCACTTCTTTTACCCACTCATGTTCTAATTAATCATAATGATCTGCATAGGTTTATTTTGATGGGACCTAATAGGTTACCCTAGTTTGTCTATCTTTATGCCTTGTTTACCACTAAACTTTCTGGGTAGTACTTGCTAGTGCTATATGTGGATTTAGGCATTGAGATACATATTATTCATACTTTTGTTATCAGTTGTTATTTACTGTTCATGATAAGATCATTATGTTAATTGAAACATGGAGCGACCTCCCGGAAAAACAGTGCTACCACAAGGGTTTAATGGGACGCCCTTGGCCGATTAATTAGGAATGCTAGTGGAAGACTACCTTACCCGAAAGGGGCAAGGGCAGTAGGGGAGTGATCAGTGTAGGGAGGCCCTCGGGAGGATTTTGCTGTGATGGCAGTCCTGCAAGGGATTCCTGCATTGGAGCTTCCTATAAACTGTAGCGGGTTTTCTGAAGCTAGTGGAGCTTTGTAAAGGCCTCGTAGTGTTACCCTGCCTCGCCTCCTCGGTAGAGGTGTATGGGATTGGCCGTCTCTTGGCAGATGGGTAACACGACTTGTGGGTAAAGATGTGCAACCTCTGCAGAGTGTAAAACTGGTATACTAGCCGTGCTCACGGTCATGAGCAGCTCGGACCCTCACATGATTAAATTATGGAACTAAATTCAATTTTGTCATATGCATTGCATCACAGGTGAGGTTGTTACTTTTGTTCTACTATTTAATTGGGTTGGTATTTACTTATACTTAGTAACTGCTAATATTTTGACCAACTTTAAAAGCAATGCTCAGCTCTAACCATCTCCTTTGGTAAGCCTTACACTTCACGTGAGCTCCCACCTTTGGCGAGTTCATACACATTATTCCCCACAACTTGTTGAGCTATGAACGTATGTGAGCTCACTCTTGCTGTCTCACACCCCCCCCCACACACACAGGTCAAGAACAGGTACCGAAGGATGAGGCGCTTGGAGGATGCTGTGATGTGTTCGTGAGAGGTCTAGGCCGTCGTCTCCCAGTCAACTTTGGGTTGCTGGACCGTTGTCTCCTTATTATGTAATTATTTATTTTGTATAGAACTCCTGTTATATATAAAGATGTGACATTCGATCATGTGCCACTATACATCATATGTGTGAGACTTGGTCCCAGCATACCTGGTGTTTATGTTCGCGCCTGGATCTTGGTGCCCCTAAAACCCGGGTGTGACACGATCTAGTCCCGCATAGAACCGGACCGTGTCGGGCTTACATCGGGTCCAAACAGCGGGCTTCGTGCTGGGCTCGTGAGCACGCCATCTATCGACTCCATGCATGGCATGGGACGCGTGCGTCTGGTTATGATCTGTGCAGGCCAAGTGGCCAGCTCCCAATCTAGTGCCCACCCCACTATCCAATTATCCATGCATCTCATATCCTTATGCGTGCATATATATATGGGGGTTCATTGGTTAAAGCAGCATGTATAATGAACAGCATTGCACTAGATATATGCTGATGTAAATTATGTACGGTACTAGCATTCGACAGTAAATTATATATATATGCATATGCATCGAGACTGGCAGGTCAGCTGCTGCCAGAGAATTGGGCTGGGTCGGCGTGTGTACGACTAGTGCCCTGAATTGGGCGGGGTTGGCCCGGCTCGGCCTAGGCCCATCGTACGGACTAAACAGGCTCAGGGCTGTTAAGGTCAAAAAAAAACTTTTGGTTCCGTCCATGTCAGCTTAAAGATTAGCAACAATGGCTCAGTCCCCAGATGTGGTGTCTTTATTGGATTGTGTCGATCCAAACACGCCGTCCTATTAGAAATTTGTAATTTTGCCAACTCTTAGTTTTGGCTTCATATTATTATATCATCCCGTGTCGATGACTGATGGGACCATCTACGTCTATGATTTGTGAATCCAGTGGCATATTGGCGAATTGCCAATGGCTCGTTGTCCCATATATTTGAACCACATAAAATTTAAATATTACTACTACATAAAGTTCATATATAGCTTATTAAATTAAAGATACTAAACAATGCGAGTATTATTTGACCATATAAAGTTCAAATACTATAATCACACAAAGTTCTTAGTTTACTAAATTAAAGATATTAAAAATACCGACTTCATTGGGCTAGGCCGACCCGAGTCTAGCCTGTGAACCGTGATGGCCCCAATAGACCTAGGTCTAGACCTACCTTTAGGCCGTGCTAGTCGATCCGTATCATTTCGTGTTCGTGCTTGCCATAGAAACGACTTATATCCTTAGTACTATGAACATCCAAATGTCACGGCACCACCAGCATGCCTAGCGCCGCAACACTTGGCTACCGACCAGCCACAAAGGACAACCCTCAGTTCCTAAACAAATTCTCGTTTTCTAATTTATACGAAGTGTTTGAATAACTTTATATGAAAAAATTTGGCCCTCGGGTCTTGAGGCCCAGCACGACACGCACTCATGGATATGTCTTGGGCCGACATGAAAACATATATTGTTTAATTTTTTTATTTAGTAAGATATGGTATAATCTTAATGTGATTGTAATGTTTGGATTTTTATGTGGTTAGATGCTACTTACATTGTTTAATATCTTTATTTTTTTGTAAGATATGGACTTTATGGGATTGCAATATTTTGGTTCTATGTGGTTTAAATATATAGGTCGGACCTAAACCGACACGACGTGCTTTATGGAGGTCGGGTTGGACAAGTGTTTCTATACTTTAGATTTAGACAATCGTGGCACAACTCTTTTTTTTTTTGCATCTTGGTTCGAGCCCATTTAGCCCAAAATACGATAGGGCTGGTCCAACCTGACCCAATTATCGGCACTAGTGCTGACTTTGAGAGTGAGACATGGCAATCAAAAACAAGTTATACATACGTTACCTAAACTTATCGATTTTTACGTGTATTGAAATTAAATTATTTTGTAATTAATATCGTAGTTTATTCAAATGCTAATGTCTCACGAAAACAATATTAGACACGGAGAGTTTTGGTCAGGTAATGGCCCAAACCTGCTAGTTACGTGCATGGGTGCGTCAGGCGTGGGCGCGGAGGATCGAACTTACTTGTTCTATGACTAGCTAGCATCTGTACCAAAATCGTAGCCAAGGACAGGAATCAAACGCCTTCTCCTTCCAAGTTGCGAAAGACCAAAGATGATTCCTTCACCAAAAAAAAGACCAGAAATCAAATGAACAGCCCGGGCCGGAAAATAATCAAAGACCAAGAAAGAAACTGCATCGTGTTAGAGATCAGATCTAACATGAAGGTCCGGTTGCATTAATTCCTTTTCCTTACGAAACGAAAAGGTAGAGAAAAAAGAGGATTCGTATTTCATGCTGGCCCAGCTGCTGCTCACAAGCAAAGGTACGTGGATACCATACTTGCCTTGACCTGGCTGTTTGCGTAGCACATGTGGAAGAATAAACAATATGCAACGCTAGCTGCAGAAAAGCATGCATGCATGCAAGGCAGAATGCACCACCGCCATCCTAGCTAGCTAGGAAACCAATCGAACCAAGATCCAAACAACCTATCGACGACCAGCCGGCCGGCCGGCCGGCAGATCGGAGAGAACTAAGCTAGCTAGCCAAGCCATGGCCGAGCTCGCAGCCGGCGCCGTTGGCTCGCTCCTAGGCGTCATCCGCAACGAGATGTCGCTGCTGGGCGGCGTCCGGGGCGACGTGCAGTTCATCAAGGAGGAGATGGAGAGCATGAACAGCTTCCTGCTCCACCTGGCCAGGACGGCGCCCCCGGGCGGCGAGCACGACGAGCAGGTGCGCACCTGGATGAACCAGGTGCGCCTGCTCGCGCAGGACTGCAACAACTGCCTCGACCTCTACCTGTACCGGGGCAACCCCGACATCCACCGCGCCAGGGGCGGCGTCAGGCGCTACCTGTGGTGCTGGTGGGTCCCCTGGTTCCTGCAGAAGCTGGTCGGGCAGCACCGCGCGGCCGTCCAGCTGGGCCTGCTCAAGCTCCGGGCGCGTGACGTCGGCGAGCGGCGGCTGAGGTACGGCGTAGAGATCCCCGGAAAGTCGTCGCCTCCTCCTGTGGCTGGGTCTGGGACAACAGGCGGGGCAGCTGCTGCGACGCCGCCGCCGCCGTCGTCGTCGTCGTCATGGCATTCAGTTCAGGCCGCTGCACCTGCCCCAGATGGGTACGACGACGAAGAAGACGGCGATCCTCAGCTCGCGGTGGCGGCTATGGCCACCGCCGATAGAAACGCCTTCATGGAAGCTTGCACTCTGGTGGACTACTTTCAGGCCAAGCTGATGGAGTGGGATAAATCACTTCCTCTAGGCGCCAGCGAGACGTTTTCCATCTCTGTTCTTGTACCGGAACGGGAACCACAACACATGATGGCGGACGCCATCGCTCTTGCACAAGAAGCTCTGATTTTTCCACCCGCGGGTGGGTTCCTCGATAACCCTGGCTACGACCGTGCTGTCTTGATCGACATCCCAGCAGTACACCTGGATATGTTGCCGCTAGGACCCAACGAGGCTCTATACTACATCCTGCGCCAGCTCAAACTCGAGTCTCAGTCCCATCACTACCGGAATCCGAGCCTTTGCCGAGTGCCGGCCGCTTTGCCGAGAGCCGCACTCGGCAAAGCTCGGCTCTCGGTAACGAACGTCTTTAACGAGCGTAGGACACTCGACGCCGTAACGGCTGCTTTTCTTTGCCGAGTGCTCTCTGGCACTCGGCAAAGATCTTTGCCGAGTGCCTGATAAAAAGCTCTCGACAAAGAAGGCTTTGCCGATGCACTGTTCGTCGAGCCTTCTTTGCCGAGTGTAACACTCGGCAAAGCCTTTGCCGAGTGTTTTGAACGCTTCGCCGAGTGCTTCAGGCACTCGGCAAAGCGATTGATTCCGGTAGTGCATCCGCAGGATAAATCAGGCCAAGGGGAGGATGTCAATAATGGTCTTGATTCCTGGCAAGTTTACTGCAGAAAACTGGGTATCTACCATGAAAAAAAGCTCATGCTTCGTGAAACCAAGGAGAAAATAAAGGAAATGAAGATCGACGACAAGCTCGACAAGATCAAGAGTGCTATCCGCGATCGACGTTCCAAGCAGGGCGCCCACCTGCAGCAGCTGCTTCAGCTGGAGCTTCAGCAGAAGAAGGACGTGGAGCAGCTGGACTTGGATTTACTTCTTCATCTGCTCCTCCAGTCAGCATCGTCGGCTCAAGACCAACGGAAGGACGACGAAGGCATGGATAAATTACCAGAATGGGATGACAAGGTCATCGCAAAAATAGCCAGGAAGCTCAAGAAGCAAATGGAAGCCGCCGGTGAAGAAGCCAAGGAGCTTACTAAAGAGCAGCAAATGGGAACAGAAGAAGAACAGGAAGGAAACAGACAAGTCGCGAGGCAGCAGCAGCACATAGCCCCAATTTGTCTCCCTGAAGATCAATATAAACAGATCCTGCTAGAAGTGTTCCCAAAGGCCGACAGCGGCGAGCAGCAAAGGGACAGGCCGGCGGTGAAGCAGGCTACAGTAGGGAATCATGCAGTAACAACAAGTGAACTTGGTCCCAACGGAAAAGCTGTTTTCGAGACTACAGTTGATCAGAAGATGGCCAAAGATCAAGCAGAAGCTGAAAGAGCGGCTGAAGAGCTACGCGCTAGCGACCAAGATCAAGGAACACTTGAACTATGTCTGCCCCCTGATCATCCTCATAGTCAATGAGAAGATGGACGGATCCACATGGACCGAGACCAGAAACGCCTTGAGTCTGCTAGCCTGTGGCACCGATGCAATCATCGTCACTACCACGAGGAGCGCCCAGTGGGCTAAGGAATACTGTTACCCACAGTGGGAGCCTATCGAGTATTCCCTCGCCGGCCGCTACTATAGTACCGTGCTCCAGCTTGCAAGGTACCAGAAGGACGAAGACGGCGATAAGCTCAGAACGATTCATAAGATCCTGGAGGAGTGTGAGCCGGATGAACTGTGCATGAAAATCTTCACTCGTGCTCTGTACGCTAACCCCAGCAGGAGCAACGAAGAGCTAACGAAGCTGCATACCACCCTGCAGGAGGCTTCCAGAAAATCCTCTGCCAGTGTTGCGAAGAAAATGTTCAAGTTCTCTTACAATGACCTGCCTAAAGAGTACAAGTCCTGCTTGCTGTACCTAGCTATCTTTCCCCTTGGACACGAGATCAGGCGGTCGACCTTGGTAGGAAGGTGGGTTGTAGAAGGGCTGATAACCAAGGAGGATTGGCCTAGCTCTGTGCGTGAGGCTAACCGGTGCTTTGATGTTCTCATCAGCCGGTGCCTTGTTTATCCGGCTGATAATACCAGCGCCACTGGAAAGGTCAAGAGCTGCATGGCAGGTGCTCCAGTTCATCAGATCATTACAAAGATTGCAAGGAACCAGCACATTTTGGAGACACGACTGTCGCATCACCTGGCCCGCTACTTCTCGATTTTCAACGACCTTCGACTCCGCGGCTCTGAAACAATCAGTACTTTCTTTCAAGATCTGTCTAAATCGTCTCAGGTGTCCCTGCTCAAGGTACTAGATCTGGAAGGCTGTGGTTGCTTTGGTGGAAGGGACGAGCACTACTTCGTAGTCGTCTGCCGCAAGATGCTGCTGCTCAAGTATCTGAGCCTAAGGAGAACAAATCTACAAAAGCTGCCCAGCGAAATCAACAATCTGCACGAGCTGGAGGTACTGGATCTACGGCAGACCAGCGTGCCTGCGTCTGCAACCAAACATGTTCTGCTACACAAGCTGAAGCGCCTTTTGGGTGGCTCCACTAGTTCAGCTACGAGCTCCAGTGTCCTGATCCCTCACAAGATCGAGAAAATGACAAACATGGAGGTGCTTTCCAATGTAAGGGCACTAGCTAGTCATGACTTGACTGACATTGGAAGGCTATGGCAGCTAAGGAAGCTTGGTGTGGTTATTGGCGACAAGGAAAACCACCTCAAGGAATTGCTGCGATCAATCAGTGACCTGCAGGAGTGCCTCCAATCTCTATCGATCACTCTTCCCACAACTGTATGTGAGGGCACTCCTGCCAAAGAACTACCGGATGGTATTCAGTCCCTACTGAAGTACCCTCCTAAGCTTCTTGAGAGTCTATCCATCAGTGGAACGACGCAGATGGGCCGTCTTCTTCCATTGTTCAGTCAACACCGGGGTGGAGCTAAACTTGCCAAGGTGACCCTAAGTAACACCTGCCTGAACCAGGACGATCTGAAGCTCCTCGCCGATCTGCCCAGGCTACTGTCCATCAAACTCCAACACGTTGAATGCACCCCAAGCATCCTCACCTTCAGTGTGGAGAAATTCACAACTCTAAAGCGCCTCTGTGTTGAGGGCTCCAACTTGACGGAGATCACATTTGAGTATGGAGCAATTCGTGAACTTGAGAAGATCGTGCTGACTTCCACGAACATAGGTTCTATTCATCGATCATGGAATCATTTCAAACTAGATGAGGTCGAATTGGACAAGAGCAGTAGCAGGCTGGTTCCATCATTCGACGCTCACAAGCTGACTCTTCGTGGCGCGTTGCTTGAGCAAGGTGATCTAGAAACCATGGCCAACTGCAGAAATATGCGCTCCTTAGTGCTCAAGTCCTGTGGCATAAGCCAGAACAAGATTACCTTCAAAAAAGATGGGTTCCCGAAGCTAAACCTTCTTGCTGTTGACTGCCCTACCGTCACGGATATCGTCTTCACCGGGGGGTCTGCTCCTAAGCTGGAGAAGATCATCTGGTCCTCGCCCACTTCTCTCTCGGGCATCCACGAGCTTCCCAGACTGAAGGAGGTCGAGTTCAGTGGCGATACGTTCCCTGACGCAGTGAAAGAAGCAATTGAAAAACATAGGAACAATCCTACTCGTCGACATATTAAACCAGAAATTCAAGTCCCAGCAGAAGAAGGCAAACGAGAGGACAGCAATGGTGCCGCAAGGTTCTCTTTCTGCTGGAAGTAATATGCTTGACACCAGAGGACCCTCTCCTTCAATCCCATGGTGTGGTAACTAACTAACTACGGTTTGTGTTTGTGCTCGTGTGGTTTGCCATCGGTTCTGATTGCCTGTTAATGCCCATCTTCATACATTGTGTTATGGAACCCGGGGTTTGTTGTAATAAGTGTGATGTTTGCGCTCATGGATGTGTGCTGTGTTTACAACATGATTTCTTAATAACATACAATGGACTGTATTGTACAATGTGCTTTGACTGGATGATGCCACTCAGAAATGAAACGCTTTGCATATGACTTTGTAGGGACGGATTCCTAATTACCAAGGGCTAACCAAGTTGTGATCACCAAGAGATAAATATGTATTTTTGCACTCTTGCCTAAGCATATTGTTTTTTATTAAAAGTAGGGTAGGTTTTTTGAAGTTAAATTCGCTTAGTTCCAAAACTTGAAAAAAATGTGCGCTAGTTTTCATGGTTTTCACCATCGTCCTTTTCAAGAAAGAGTCCTTATACTTCTTTCCATTCTAACTCCCCGATTTCCCGTGGGAATTTCTGTATTACGAAACGGGGATGAGAAAGTTCCTTCCCTCATGGGGATGATAACGGAGAAAGTTCTTCCTCGACGGGTAAACAGAGACGGAGATAGGAAGCATTATCCATCCCCGTTTCTCACGGGACCCGTTAAACTTACATGTGACGATGTTTTCATATAATGGTTAATGAAAAAAAATACCTTGTCAAGAGATCACATGTTGTATAAATGTGTTTACTTTAGTGTACACATAATGATTTTTACATTAAAAATGTGTATAAGTGACAATGTTTTACATTAATAACAAATGAAATATAATCCAATTATAATTTAAATGGGGATGAGGATCTCCGACGGATAGTTATCCCCGCGGGTAACGGGGATGGATAGAAGAAATGTTCCCGCAAGCATTCGTGTGGATCCCCGTGAGAATTTTTTTTGTCGCAGGGACAGGGATGAGGAGCTAAAATCCGACGAGAAATTCTCCGTTGCCACGCCGTAGCGTCGTGTGTTACATGTGAAGGGCGTAGGTATGTTTCTCTAATTCTCTCCTCATTTTCGGCTACCAATGAAACGTTATCACATAGATAGGCCATGAGAAATCATACAAGTCTAACACGATAAGAGGTTGTACGCAGCGCAGCGCTATCACATATTAACATCTTGCTATCTAAAAGAGGACGAGTGCACTGACTGAGCGGATAAAAAGGGGTCAGACTTCTTTTTAACTCATACATTTCTCAGTTTTTTTAGCTAAGATAAACTATAATATTTATTCTTACACGAATCATATGTTCACTTTAATATTAAATTTATTTTGTATGAGTATTCGTCATGAGGATGGTTCACCATACTGGTTCCGTTGCAACGAAGGAGCATTATACTGGTATAATTTAAAATGGAGTGAGTAGAGTTATACACTCGTTCCCTCGGTCCCATTTGATCAGTTAAGGTCAACGCGCAGACGATGAGATGTTGAACAAACCATGGGCACCGGCATTTGCGTCCCCACGTACATATTAATCCAAGTAAGGCCTTGTTCGGTTATTGATATTCCATGTGGATTGAAGTGTATTGGGTGGGATTGAGGTGGATTTTGACTTGCTATGGATTTAATCCAACTCAATCCCACCCAATCCACATGGATTAACGCAAAAACGAACAAGCCCTAAACGCCCGTACAACACGAAGCTTTCACCGGTTGCCAACACGAGCAGACCAACACAAGGATCCAGAGAGGTAGCAAAGCAACGTCAGTACATCATTTCGTAATTCAGAAAAGCGAGAGGGGAACCAGGTAGTAAATAGAACAGGTCGTTGACTTTATTATTTTAAAAGTTTTTTCCTCACCTTCTGAAAACCCAGTAGTTGACTTTTGGGGTGGAAAACTAACCGTTGACCTTGATGCCAGTTCATACCATCCACGCACACTGTTGCCTGCTGTTGCAACTTACAGCGTGGAGACGATACGAAGTTCTGGGCTCATGCACATTCATCTCGCCCACGACATTGGGATTACGCATTTGCATCGTTTTTATATTGGCCATGGACAACTTGAGGCTGGCCTCACCAAAATGGACAGAGGCATTGGCTGCAGCAGTGCAACCACACCGTTGACCTTCCCCAAAATGCCTATGGCAGTCGGCCAATCCCAATGCCATATATGACATACTCCTCACTCTCTCTCAAAGATTTGACCTTCCTCACTCTCTTCCTCCACGATGAGGCAAGGCGAGGGTGATCCGGCGATTGCCGCTGTCGCCATCGCCGTCGTCCTGCTCTGCGTGGCATCGTCGGCGGTGCTCGCGATCGACGGGGCCAAGGCAGAAGAAGAGCTTCCGACGCAGCTGCTGAACGGCTTCACTGCGACGCACGCGGCCGGGTCCGCGGCGACGTTCGAGCCGGTGCTGTACGCGACCAGCGCCGTCTTCGCGCTGGGCTTCCTCCGCGTCGGCCCGGCGTCGCTGGACCTCGCCGTGGTCCACCTGCCGTCCTCCTTCCCCGTCTGGCGCGCCACGCCGGCGCGCCTCGGGGACTGGTCGCGCCCGGCCACGCTCGCCTTCGACGACGGCACCCTGGTCCTCGCCGGCCCCGACGGCGCCGTGCTGTGGCGGACGCTCAACGCCGTCGGCGACACCGTCGCGCTGCTCAACTCCTCCAACCTCGTGGTGCAGCGGTACGAGAAGCCCCTGCCGGCGTGGCAGAGCTTCGACCACCCGTCCGACACGCTCGTCGTGGACCAGAACTTCACAGCCTCGTCGCCGCCGCTCGTCTCCGCGAACCGCCGCTTCGCGCTGCAGCTCGGCAGGACGTACATGGCGATGCACATGCAGTTCGACGCCGGCCAGGCCCAGGCCGCGACGGCGCCCGTGTACTGGAGGCACACGGCGCTCGAGGCGCACCTGGAGAACGCCACGGCGCCGTCGGTCTACGGCCGCCTCGACGCCCTCGGGTTCTTCGGCCTCTACCTCGACGGCGGCGGCGGCCAGAGGGTGGACGTGCTGTCGTTCGACACGTTCGCCCTGAACCTCACCAGCGTCTTCCGGCGGATGACGCTGGACGACGACGGCAACCTCCGCGCGTACTACTGGACCACCGGCGACTCCAGTGCGTGGACGTCGGATTACAAGGCCATCGCGGAGCGGTGCGAGCTGCCGACGTCGTGCGGCGCGTACGGCGTGTGCGTCCCCGGGAACGCCCAGTGCCAGTGCCTAGACAGTAACGGCACGAACCCCGCCCCGCCGTGCCACGGCGAGGACACCGCCGACCTCTGCAGCACAGGCAGCAGCAACGGGGCGCGGCAGCTGGGTTTCGACACGGTGCGGCGGACGCGGGTGTCCGTGGCGTACAAGGAGGAGCTGCCGTTCCGGACGAACACGACGGCGGACGGGTGCGAGCTGGCGTGCGCGGGCAACTGCACCTGTCGGGGCGCGCTGTACAACGGCGCCAGCGGCTACTGCTACCTCATCGACTTCCCCGTGGAGACGCTGGTGTACCAGGCCGACGACAGGATGCTGGGCTACTTCAAGATCAGGAAGGCGGCGACAGCGAACTCGGCGCGGCGAGGCATGTCGCCGGGCGTTACCGCCGCGACGGTGGCGCTGTCGCTGGTCGTGGCAGGCCTGGCTGCGGCCGGAGCGTACTGGGGCTACAGGATGTGGGAGAGGAGGAAGAGGAAACGAGCGGGGATGGAGCAGGAGCTGGTTCCGGGGCCGTACAGGGACCTCAAGTCCATGGCCAGCTCTAACAATTCGTTCAAAACATGAACCCAGCCATGAGAGTGTTGGTTGAAGTTGAAGCTCAAGTGCACTGGAGTGGAGTTGGATGAGTCATTCGCTAATCGCACAACGTGAGATTGATCAGAGGCCCAGGCCTCCTCTCCTTGATGAATTGCAGAGTCTGGAAACGAAAATGAATCCAGGTACTTCAGGTCCTCAATTCGGGAGTCCAAAAATTTGGAGAATTGGAGAGGCCAAAATCTCATCCTTATTGAAAATTGAATGAGGAGATTATTTTAGCCTCTCCAATCTATTCCAATTTTATGGCTCTCAAACTAGCCTAAAAGTAAGGCATCAGAAGAATCGATGACAGACTTGTCGGCGTTTCGAGACCGGGGGGTCCCCGAGCCGACGAGTGAGTGTGCCGCGTGCCCCAGCCCAGATGGGTCGAGCGCATGGGCGAGCGCGAAGGGGGGAGAGCGAGGTGGCCGGAGCCGGGTCGTGAGGGAGGCGGAGATCCCGCGGCCTTCGTGTTCGTCCCGCGCCCAGGTCGGGTGCGCTTGCAGTAGGGGTTACAAGCGTCCGCGCGGGTGAGGGGAGCGAGCGGCCCCAAGAGAGCGCCTGCCCCTGCCCTCGTTCCCGCGAGGTCAACCTTTTCTAAGAAGGCCCTGGTCCTTCCTTTTATAGGCGCAAGGAGAGGATCCAGGTATACAATGGGGGTGTAGCCGAGTGCTACGTGTCTAGCGGGGGAGAGCTAGCGCCCTAAGTACATGCCAAGGTGGCAGCCGGAGAGATCTTGGCACCCAGCTGGTGTGGTGTCGTGGCTGTCGGTGGAGCAACGGAGCCTGGCGGAGGGACAACTGTTGGAACAGTTGGGCTCTTGCTGACGTCCCCCTGCTTCCGTAAGGGAGCCGAGAGCCGCCGTCGTCATGGTCTAGCGGGGCGCCATCATTGCCTATCTGGCGGAGCTAGCCAGATGGGACGTCGGTCTTGTTCTCTGTGGCCCAAGTCAGCTCGGGGTAGGGTGATGATGGCGCTTTCTGTCGACGTGGCGGACTTGTGCCCTAGGTCGGGCGACGTGGAGGCTCCTCCGAGGCTGAGGTCGAGTCTGTCTTCCATGGCCGAGGCCGAGCCTGAGCTCCTGGGTCGGGCGAGGCGGAGGTCATTCGGCAGAGGCCAGGGCGGAGTCCGAGCCCTGGGTCGGGCGAAGCGGAGTTCGTCGTCTTCTAGGGCCTTAGCCCGAGTCCGAGCCCTGGGTCGGGCGGAGCGGAGTTCGCCGTCTTCCGGGGCCTTAGCCCGAGTCCGAGCCCTGGGTCGGGCGGAGCGGAGTTCGCCGTCTTCCGGGGCCTCAGCCCGAGTCCTAGCCCTGGGTCGGGCGGAGCTTCCCATGGCGCCTTTGGCGAGGCCTGGCTGCCCGTCAGTCTCATTCTTTGCGTTAAATGCCCCTGTGACTCGGTCGGTCGGCGCGGCGATTTAGTCAGGGTTGCTTCTTAACGAAGGCAAGGCCTCGGGCGAGCCGGAGATGCGTCTGCCGTAAAAAAGGGGGCCTCGGGCGAGACGGAAACACCTCAGGGTCGGCTGCTCTTGCCCGAGGCTAGACTCGGGCGAGGCGTGATCAAGTCGCTCGTATGGACTGATCCCTGACTTAATCGCACCCATCAGGCCTCTGCAGCTTTATGCTGATGGGGGTTACCAGCTGAGAATTAGGCGTCTTGAGGGTACCCCTAATTATGGTCCCCGACAGTAGCCCCCGAGCCTCGAAGGGAGTGTTAGCACTCGCTTGGAGGCTTTCGTCGCACTTTTTTGCAAGGGGACCAGCCTTTCTCGGTTGCACTTTGTTCCGGTGGGTGCGCGCGAGCGCACCCGCCGGGTGTAGCCCCCGAGGCCTCGGAGGAGTGGTTTCACTCCTTCGAGGTCTTAATGCCTTGCGTAATGCTTCGGCTGGTCTGGCGGTTCCCTCATGCGAACAGGCCGTAGCCCGGGTGCACTGTCGGGGCCCAAGTTCTCGGGCTGGTATGTTGACGCTGTCAACGGTTTGGCCGGAGCCGGGTTTGCGAGAGCAGCCCCCGAGCCTCCGCACAGGGCGAGAGGGCGATCAGGGACAGACTCGGCTTTTTTACATACGCCCCTACGTCGCCTTTCCGCAAGGAGGAGGGGGGGAGAGCGCCATGTTACCCTCGATGGGCACCGAACATGGTGTCTCCGGTGAGCTGCAATCGGGTAATCCGAGTGGACGTCCGTGCCCCGTTCGTTGGGGGTCGGCTAGGGGCCCGGAGGCACGCCCAAAAGTACCTGCGGGTGATCTGCCGGACCCGGTCCCCTGGCGACGGGGTCCGAGGGCTCGATGCCTCCCTCCGATGGGATTCCGTTACAGGATCGTTCCCGCTGGTCTCGGAAATGTCCTAGGGTACCTCGGGAGCGCAGCCCGAGCCTTGGTTATGTATCGAACGTACCCCTAGTCATCCCTCGCTCGGTGTCTGAGGCGACTGTGAACCCTTCGGGGGGCCAGCCTTCGAACCCCTGATCAGTAATGGGCGCGGAGCCCGAGTAGCCTGAGGCGGCCGTGGAACCTTTCGGGAGGCCGACCTTCGAACCTCTGACCAGTAGTGGGTGTCGGGCCCACGCGATCTGAGGCGGCTGTTGGACCCTTCGGGGGGCCAGCCTTCGAACCCCTGATCAGTAAGGAGGCTCGGAGCCTAGTTCCTTCACGGGGAAGGATCCCTTTAGGGGTATCCCCTAACCCGGTCCCTGTTGCAAGAGATAGAGAAAGAGGAAAAAGGGAAAAAGATACGAAATTGAACGACGCGGCGTACCTTTTTTGGCGCGGTCATTTTGGCGAAGGCGAAGCGTCGCCAGCTGCTCCTGCAAGAAGCGCCGCCTGTCCAGCCGCGGAGTTAATGCGACGGGGAGAGTAGTTGGCGAGGCTGCCGTTGCGCGTGCGCGAGCTGTTCGAGGAACGGGTCACGGGCGCGTCGTCTTCACACCGTGAGAGGGGGTTCTCTCGCTGCCTCCGGATGGGACGTGAGCTTGGCTGACGGCGTGACCGCTGCTCCCGTGCGCCTGCCACCGTGATTGCTGCCGGCCCACTTTTGACCGTGTTTGACCGCTGCGTCAGGCTGGCGCTGCTGGGTCGCGCGCCTGGTCGCCCCGGGTCGCGGTATCGGTTCCGCAATCGAGGAGGTGCGGTGGTGGCGCAAGTGGTACAGTTGCTTGCATGCAGCATCCGGCGCGCCGGTCGCGTGACGCGTGGGCTTGGGCCTCCGTGCTGGCAGGTCAGGAGTCGGAGAGGCGCGGCCACTTGGCGTGGTTGCATGCCGCCTGCATGGCTGCCTGCCCCTTTCGCCCGTTGGCCTAGGCAAAAGTGGAGGGTCACTTGTAACCGCTGGGTGGTTGCGTGCGCCGTGCGCGGCGGTTTGGCTTCTTCTGCTCGGAGCCGGTCTGCATGACATGCGGGTCCCAGCCCCCGCGCCGTAGGGGAGGGCTTTGGAGGCGTGTTGGAGAAGACTCAGCCCGTGACGGTTGGGGGCGCAAGCAGGGAGAGTCGCCTTTAAAAGGAGGGCGACCCCTTTCGTAAGGCGACCATGTCTTCTTCCTCCCTTATGCATCGTGTCTTTCCACCTTTCAAGCCCCCGGATGGGGGAAACCGCCGTCTTTTCGCCCCAATCGTTGGAGGAACGCAACTCCATGGGAGTTGGTACCTTTCAGCCATCGTTCGGCTTCAAGGATTTTCATCAGGCAGCCCGGTGGCTCCCCTCCGCTGGGGGTCACCCGAGACGGTGACCACCAGCTCCTGGGTGGGGAGGAGCAAACCGGGCTGCGATCTTGGTCCCACCCTCAGCTTCAAGGATGTTCATCATCCTCGCTGGGGTGGGTGCCGGACTGAGCCGGCGCTCTACCTCCCGCACGGGTTCATGGGTCGTCCTCTCCCGCAACATTCGAGGGAGAGGGCGCTCACTAGCCCTGCGGGCGGCCCGAACTTCGACAACGCGGGGTGGATCGACGGCGGACGTCGTCACCTCCAGCGTGTCGGGTCGGCTGGCTTGGCTCCCGGCGGCCCCTTCTGTTGGGGGGCGGCTGCTGCGCCGTGTACACGGGAGGACCACCCTAGACGCTGCGCGCTGTTAGGGCGGCGTTCGTGTTCTGGGGTGGTCCTGCCTTTGCACCGGGGCGGCGCCTTTACGCGGAGGCCGGTGCCCCACTCATCTAGGAGGACTTGAGTGGGGATCTGCCGGTAGGCTGATGGCTCCTGCTGTCGGTGCCGAGGCGAAGGCGGCTCGAGAAGTCCCCGTCACCGACGGGATTACCGCCACCATCCGCGCTTCGGGCCTCCGGCTCTTTGTACTTGTCCTCGCCCCTCGAGCGTCGGCGTGGGCGAGGGCAAGGCTGCAGCGGCGCCTACCCCGAGGCCTGCACTGCTGCAGTTCGGTCGTCCGGAGTGGGGGCCGTCGTCGTCGTGGCCAGAGCGGGCGGCGGCGAGCCGCCCGTCAGTCTTCTGCAGCCCCACAGGCCCGCCCCTATCGAGTGGGGTTGTTCGTACCTGCGGAGGGGGAACCGGAGTTCCGTTTGTAATGGCACTTCGAGTGCCGGGTTTTTTGTTCATTTCGGCTTTCGGGGCCTGAACATGTATGTAATTTCGGCACGGAGCCATGTTTTTTCCTCATTTTTCGAGCGCTAAGACTCGTCTGCTGATTATCTGAACCGCTTCACCAAGCATGAGTCGCCCCGTGTCAAGGTGACGAGTGAGGTATCCGTATCCCGGAGGCATAGGAGTCCCTCGGCTCGGTCGGCCCTGCTGTCCGAGGCTCCTCTGGCTTAGTTAAAGAGACCCCTCGGCCGCTCTTCGGCGAGCCGAGGCCAGGGGTAGCGATATCAGTATGAACAGAGGCGGAGTTGGCTCGAAAATGAAACCTGGTTGGCCGGAGCCTAGCTAGTGCCCTCGGAAGAAGGTTGGCCGAGGCCCCGGAGGTGGCCGGCCGAGCCGCCTGCTTGGGCCGGATTCCCGGAGAAGTCCCTGACAGCGATTGCCCGAGCGCGGTGACGACGTCGCCCTTCGGAGCGGAGACCCTCGGACCGCGTCGCCGTCCGAGGCTAGGTCAGGCCTCGCCGAAGGTGCCGTTGATGCCGAGGGCGTTGCTGCCTCCTTCCAGCGTCAAGACCCGAGCCTGCAGGATCAGATTGTCTTGTAGTGTGTGCCTTGTGCGGCCGTCGAGGCCAGAACACACACCCTTGCTGCGTTGTAAAGCTGCGTCTCTTTTCCTCTTGTTTCGAGTATCTGGACTTTTTGTCGGTAACAGGGATGTTAGTGCGAGCGAGAGTTGCTTCTCGCGGAAGGTGATGAGTGAGGTATCCGTATCCCGGAGGCGTGGGAGTCCCTCGGCTCGGTCGGCCTTGCCGCTTACGCGTACTTTCACCCGTCCATGGGGCCCCATCACCGACTTGGTCGAGAAGGCTCGAAGGATCGCTTCGGCAGAAGGGCTTCCGAACGTAAAGACTTGTTCGATCCGTGGAGCCGCTTTATCCGAACGCGAGTTACTTATCGCAGAAGGTGATGAGTGAGGTATCCGTATCCCGGAGGCATAGGAGTCCCTCGGCTCGGTCAGCCTTGACTGCTTACGCGTACCCCGTCGTTTCCAGGACCCACTTTTCGAAGTAGTCAAAAAGCACGAAAGACATTCTGGTAAAAGAGATTTTTTTTCGAGGAAAATTTTGACGCAGAGGGGGTTTCCCCCTTTTAGCCCCCGAGGGAGGGTCGGGCTTTGCCGAGGCGAGGCCGACCCTTCCTTGTTGACTAAACTTTGCGTGGGTGCGAGGTATATGAACAACTTGGAAACATCTTAAGGGTAGAAGCGACGTAGCTGTTGGATGTTCCAAGCGTTGCCGTAGACCTCGCCTTGACTGTTGGTCAGCTTGTACGTTCCGGGCTTCAGAACTTTGGCGATGACGAATGGCCCCTCCCAGGGGGGCGTGAGCTTGTGCCTCCCTCGGGCGTCTTGCCGCAGCCGAAGCACCAGGTCGCCCACCTGGAGGTCTCGGGGTCGGATCCCTCGGGCGTGGTAGCGTCGCAGGGACTGCTGATACCGCGCCGAGTGTAGTAAGGCCTTGTCCCGAGCCTCTTCCAGCTGGTCCAGCGAGTCTTCTCGGCTAGCTTGGTTGCTTTGATCGTCGTAGGCTCTCGTCCTCGGGGAGCCGTATTCCAGGTCCGTGGGCAAAACGGCCTCGGCCCCGTAGACCAGGAAGAACGGCGTGAAACCCGTGGCTCGGCTCGGCGTCGTCCTCAGGCTCCAGACCACCGAGGGGAGTTCCTTCATCCATCGCTTGCCGAACTTGTTGAGGTCATTGTAAATCTGAGGCTTGAGCCCTTGTAGAATCATGCCTTTGGCACGCTCTACTTGCCCATTCGACATGGGATGAGCTACGGCAGCCCAGTCCACCCGGATGTTGTGATCCTCGCAAAAATCCAAGAATTTTTTGCCGGTGAACTGGGTGCCGTTGTCGGTGATGATGGAGTTCGGGACCCCGAAGCGATGGATGATGTTGGTGAAGAACGCCACCGCCTGCTCGGACCTGATGCTGTTCAGGGGTCGGACCTCGATCCACTTAGAGAATTTGTCGACGGCGACCAGCAGGTGCGTGTAGCCCCCGGGCGCCTTCTGCAGAGGGCCGACGAGGTCCAGACCCCACACAGCGAAGGGCCAGGTGATGGGTATCGTCTGCAGAGCCTGAGCGGGCAGGTGGGTCTGCTTCGCATAGAATTGACACCCTTCGCAGGTGCGGACAATTCTAGTGGCGTCAGCCACCGCCGTCGGCCAGTAAAAGCCTTGCCGGAAAGCGTTCCCGACAAGGGCTCGAGGCGCTGCGTGATGGCCGCAAGCCCCCGAGTGTATCTCTTGCAGGAGTTCCTGGCCTTCGGCGATGGAGATGCACCGCTGGAGGATGCCCGAGGGGCTGCGGTGGTAAAGCTCCTTCTCATCGCCCAGCAAGACGAACGACTTGGCGCGTCGCGCTACCCGCCGTGCCTTGGCTTGGTCGAGGGGTAGCTCTCCCTGGCGGAGATATTGCAGGTACGGGGTCTGCCAATCTTGATCAGGCGGGACCCCGCCCCGCTCCTCCTCGATGCGCAGCGCCTCGCCCTCGGGGGCCGAGGGTTCCTCGGGCTGAACCGAGGATGGCTCGGGCTGGGCCGAGGGTGCCTCGGACGAGGCCGAGGGCGCCTCGGGCTCGGGCGTGTCGCTGACCTTGACGGAGGGTTGGTGCAGATCTCGGGAGAAGACGTCCGGGGGAACCGTCGTTCGCCCCGAGGCTATCTTTGCCAGCTCGTCCGCAGTCTCGTTGTGGCGCCGAGCGATGTGGTTAAGCTCGAGCCCGTAGAACTTGTCTTCCAGGCGTCGAACCTCATCACAGTAGGCCTCCATCTTCGGGTCGCGGCAGTGGGAGTTCTTCATGACTTGGTCGATGACGAGCTGCGAGTCGCCGCGAGCGTCGAGGCGTCGGACCCCTAGCTCGATGGCGATTCGCAATCCGTTGATCAGAGCTTCGTACTCAGCCACATTGTTGGACACCGGGAAATGGAGGCGTAGCACGTAGCGCAGGTGTTTCCCGAGGGGCGAGACGAAGAGCAGGCCCGCGCCGGCTCCCGTCTTCATCAGCGACCCGTCGAAAAACATGGTCCAGAGCTCCGGTTGGATCGGAGCCGTCGGCAACTGGGTGTCGACCCATTCGGCTACGAAGTCCGCCAGTACCTGGGACTTGATGGCCTTCCGAGGGGCGAACGAGATCGTCTCGCCCATGATTTCCACCGCCCACTTTGCGATCCGTCCCGAGGCCTCTCGGCACTGGATGATCTCCCCCAGGGGGAAGGATGACACCACAGTTACCGGATGAGACTCGAAGTAATGTCGCAACTTTCGCCTCGTCAGGATCACTGCATACAGCAGCTTCTGGACTTGTGGGTAGCGGATCTTGGTTTCGGACAGCACCTCGCTGATGAAGTAGACTGGCCTCTGAACGGGCAATGCATGCCCCTCTTCTTGCCTTTCGACCACGATCGCGGCGCTAACCACCTGAGTGGTAGCGGCGACGTAGACCAAGAGGGCTTCTCCATCAGCTGGGGGTACCAAGACGGGCGCCTGGGTGAGGAGCGCCTTCAGGTTCCCGAGAGCTTCCTCGGCCTCGGGAGTCCAAGTGAAGCACTCGGCCTTCCTTAAGAGACGGTACAGGGGCAGGCCTCTTTCGCCGAGGCGTGAGATGAAACGACTCAAGGCCGCGAGACATCCCATGACCCTCTGTACGCCTTTTAAGTCCTTGATGGGCCCCATGCTGGTGATGGCTGCGATCTTCTCCGGGTTGGCTTCGATGCCCCGCTCGGAGATGATGAATCCCAGGAGCATGCCTCGGGGCACCCCGAAGACGCACTTCTCGGGATTGAGCTTGACGCCCTTTGCCTTGAGACACCGGAATGTCACTTCAAGGTCGGAGAGAAGGTCGGAGGCTTTCCTTGTCTTGACTACGATGTCATCGACGTAGGCCTCGACCGTGCGACCGATGTGTTCGCCGAACACATGGTTCATGCACCGCTGGTACGTTGCACCCGCGTTCCTCAAACCGAACGGCATGGTGACATAACAGTACATGCCGAAGGGCGTGATGAAAGAAGTCGCGAGCTGGTCGGACTCTTTCATCTTGATTTGATGATACCCTGAGTAGGCATCGAGGAAAGACAGGGTTTCGCACCCAGCAGTGGAATCCACGATTTGATCGATGCGAGGTAGAGGGTAGGGAACCTTTGGACATGCTTTGTTGAGACCAGTGTAGTCTACACACATCCGCCATTTCCCCCCTTTCTTCCTCACAAGCACAGGGTTGGCAAGCCATTCGGGATGGAATACCTCTTTGATGAACCCTGCTGCCATCAGCTTGTGGATCTCCTCGCCTATCACCCTGCGCCTTTCCTCGTCGAATCGGCGCAGAGGCTGTCTGACCGGTCGGGCTCTGGCTCGAATATCCAGCGAGTGCTCGACGACATCCCTCGGTATGCCGGGCATGTCCGAGGGACTCCACGCAAAGACGTCGGCGTTTGCGCGGAGAAAGTCGACGAGCACTGCTTCCTATTTGGGGTCGAGCCCGGAACCGATCCGGATCTGCTTGGAGGTGTCGCCACTGGGGTCGAGAGGGACGGCCTTAACCGTCTCCGCTGGCTCGAAGTTGCCGGTGTGTCGCTTCACGTCCGGCACCTCTCGGGAGAGGTTTTCCAGGTCGGCGATGAGGGCCTCGGACTCTGCGAGGGCCTCGGTGTACTCCACGCACTCCACATCGCATTCGAACGCGTGTTTGTACGTGGGGCCGACGGTGATGACCCCGTTGGGGCCCGGCATCTTGAGCTTCAGGTAGGTGTAGTTGGGGATGGCCATGAACTTCACGTAGCATGGCCTTCCCAACACCGCGTGGTAGGTTCCTCGGAACCCGACCACCTCGAACGTCAAAGTCTCCCTTCGGAAGTTGGAGGGTGTTCCGAAGCAGACAGGAAGGTCGAGCTGTCCGAGGGGCTGGACGCGCTTTCCAGGAATGATCCCGTGGAAGGGCGCAGTGCCTGCTCGGACGGAGGACGGATCGACGCGCAGGAGCCTGAGGGTCTCGGCGTAGATGATATTGAGGCAGCTGCCCCCATCCATCAGGACCTTGGTGAGCCTGACGTCGCCGATGATGGGATCGACGACGAGCGGGTACTTCCTCGGGCTCGACACGTGGTCGGGGTGGTCATCTTGGTCGAAGGTGATGGGCTTGTCGGACCAGTCTAGGTAGACTGGTGCCGCCACCTTCACCGAGCAGACCTCCCGACGCTCTCGCTTGCGATGCCGAGCCGAGGCATTCGCCGCATGCCCTCCGCAGATCATGAAGCAGTCGCGGACCTCCGGGAACCCTCCTGCTTGGTGATCTTCCTTTTTGTCGTCGTCGCGGTCCCTGCCACCCTCTGCGGGTGGCCCGGCCTTGTGGAAGTGGCGCCGAAGCATGACGCACTCCTCGAGGGTATGCTTGACGGGCCCCTGATGGTAAGGGCACATCTCCTTGAGCATCTTGTCGAAGAGGTTGGCA
Source organism: Zea luxurians (assembly GCA_029449295.1). Lineage (NCBI taxonomy): Eukaryota > Viridiplantae > Streptophyta > Magnoliopsida > Poales > Poaceae > Zea > Zea luxurians. The sequence continues at coordinate 56,806,499 of JAOPSE010000021.1, read as the reverse complement.
CCTCCGGGGGGCTTCCGAGGGTTCTTGTACTCGACGGCGGCGACAAGGTCTGCGTCGGCGGCGTCGCGTTTCGCTTGCGACTTCCGCCTGCCTTTCTTCTTGGCGCCGCGCGGAGTAGATGCCTCGGGAGCATCTTCCGACGGGCGGCCCTGGGGCTGCTTGTCTTTTCGGAAGATGGCCTCGACCGCCTCCTGGCCAGAGGCGAACTTGGTGGCGATGTCCATCAGCTCGCTCGCCCTGGTGGGGGTCTTGCGACCCAACTTGCTCACCAGGTCACGACAAGTGGTGCCGGCAAGGAACGCGCCGATGACATCGGAGTCGGTGATGTTAGGCAGCTCGGTGCGCTGCTTCGAGAACCGCCGGATGTAGTCCCGAAGAGACTCTCCCGGCTGTTGCCGGCAGCTCCGGAGGTCCCAGGAATTCCCGGGGCGCACGTACGTGCCCTGGAAGTTGCCGGCGAAAGATTGGACCAAATCCTCCCAGTTGGAAATCTGCCCCGGAGGCAGGTGCTCCAACCAAGCGCGAGCAGTGTCGGAGAGGAACAGGGGGAGGTTGAGGATGATGAGGTTGTCGTCGTCCGTTCCACCCAGTTGACAGGCCAGGCGGTAGTCCGCGAGCCACAATTCCGGTCTTGTTTCCCCCGAGTACTTTGTGATAGTAGTCGGGGGTCGGAATCGGGTCGGGAACGACGCCCGCCGAATGGCCCGGCTGAAGACCTGCGGACCGGGTGGTTTGGGCGAGGGACTCCGATCCTCCCCGCTGTCGTAGCGTCCCCCACGCCTGGGGTGATAGCCTCGGCGCACCCTTTCGTCGAGGCGGGCCCGACGGTCGCGATGACGGTGTTCGTCGCCGAGGTGGCCCGGGGTCGCAGGCGCGGTGTTGCGCGTGCGTCCGGTATAGACCGAGGCTTCCCGCGTGACTCGGGAAATCGCGGCACGAGGTTCCGAGGGGTATCCCTGCCTTCGGGAGGCGGAGCTCTCGGCCCGTCGGGCCGCAGCGCCTTCCAGGAGATGCTTGAGCTCTCCCTGGATTCGCCGACCCTCGGTGGTTGATGACTCCGGCATTGCGCGGAGGAGCATCGCAGCGGCTGCCAGGTGATAGTCGCCTAGAGGGGGGGGTGAATAGGGCGAAACTGAAATTTACAAATATAAACACAACTACAAGCCGGGTTAGCGTTAGAAATAAAATAGAGTCCGCGAGAGAGGGTGCAAAACAAATCGCAAGCAAATAAAAGTGTGACACGCGGATTTGTTTTACCGAGGTTCGGTTCTCGCAAACCTACTCCCCGTTGAGGAGGCCACAAAGGCCGGGTCTCTTTCAACCCTTCCCTCTCTCAAACGATCCCACAGATCGAGTGAGCTTTCTCTTCTTCTCAATCAAACGGGAACAAAACTTCCCCGCAAGGGCCACCACACAATTGGTGCCTCTTGCCTTGGTTACAATTGAGATTGATCACAAGAACAAATGAGGAAGAAAAGAATGCGATCCAAGCGCAAGAGCTCGAAAGAACACAAGCAAATCACTCTCACTAGTCACTATGGTGTTGTGTGGAATTTGGAGAGGATTTGATCTATTTGGTGTGTCTAGAATTGAATGCTAGAGCTCTTGTAGTAGTTGAGAAGTGAAAAACTTGGATGGCAATGAATGTGGGGTGGTTGGGGTATTTATAGCCCCAACCACCAAAAGTGACCGTTGCTGGAAGCTGTCTGTTCGATGGCGCACCGGACAGTCCGGTGCACACCGGACAGTCCGGTGCCCCTGCCACGTCACCATTGCCGTTGGATTCTGACCGTTGGAGCTTCTGACTTCTGGGCCCTCCGGGGTGTCCGGTGCACACCGGACATGTACTGTTTGATGTCCGGTGCACCGGTATGGGCGATCCTGACGTCTGCGCGCGCTGCGCGCGCATTAAATGCACCGCAGGGAGCCGTTGGCGCCGCAGAGAGCCGTTGCTCCGCTGGCACACCGGACAGTCCGGTGAATTTTAGCGGAGCGGCTGCCGCGCGAACCCGAGGCTGGCGAGTTCCGGAGACCGCGCTTCCTTGGAGCACCGGACATGTCCGGTGCACACCGGACAGTCCGGTGAATTATAGCGCGCCGGCTCCCGAGAATTCCCGAGGGCGAAGAGTTTGAAGTCGGAGTCCTCTGGGCGCACCAGACACTGTCCGGTGCACACCGGACAGTCCGGTGCCTCCAGCCAGAGGTGCCTTCGGTTGCCTCGATGCTCCTTTGTTGAATCCAAAACATGGTCTTTTTATTGGCTAAATGTGAACCTTTTGCACCTGTATAACTTGAGTACTAGAGCAAACTAGTTAGTCCAATATTTGTGTTGGGCAATTCAACCACCAAAATTATTTAGGAACTAGGGGTAAGCCTAATTCCCTTTCAATCTCCCCCTTTTTGGTGATTGATGCCAACACAAACCAAAGCAAATATAGAAGTGCATAATTGAACTAGTCTGCATAATGTAAGTGCAAAGGTTGCTTGGAATTGAGCCAATATATACTTATATGATGCGCATGGATTGTTTTCTTTGTTTTTGACATATTGGACCACATTTACACCACAAGTTTTGTTTTTGCAAATTCTTTTGTAAATTCTTTTCAAAGTCCTTTTGCAAGATAGTCAAAGGTAAATGAATAAGATTTTGCAAAGCATTTTCAAGTTTTGAAATTTTCTTCCTTTGTCCCAAATGCTTTTCCTTTGACTAAACAAAACTCCCCCTCAAATAAGGTCTCCTCTTAGTGATCAAGAGGGTTTTACATCAATTTTGAAAATACTATTTGCTCCCCCTTTAGAACACAAAGAGATACTAATTTTGAATTTTACCATTGAAAATCATCAAGTTTAAAATTAGGGTGGTGGTGCGGTCCTTTTGCTTTGGGCTCATGCTTTCTCCCCCTTTGGCATGAATCGCCAAAAACGGAATCATTAGAGCCCATTAAAGTACTTTCTCCCCCTTTGGTCATAAAGTGAAAGAGTGAAGACTATACCAAAGTTGGAGAGATGATACGGAGCGACGGCGAAGGATGAGTAGTAGAGTGGAGTGGAAGCCTTGTCTTCGCCGAAGACTCCAATTCCCTTTCAATATACATATGACTTGGTTTGAAGTACACTTGAAAACACATTAGTCATAGCATATATAAAAGAGACATGATCAAAGGTATATTAATGAGCTATGTGTGCAAGATTAGCAAAAGAAATTCCTAGAATCAAGAATATTGAGCTCATGCCTAAGTCGGGTAAAGGATTGTTCATCAAGAGGCTTGGTAAAGATATCGGCTAATTGATCTTTAGTGTTAATGTATGAAATCTCGATATCCCCCTTTTGTTGGTGATCCCGAAGAAAATGATACCGAATGGCTATGTGCTTAGTGCGGCTGTGCTCGACGGGATTGTCGGCCATTTTGATTGCACTCTCATTGTCACATAGCAAAGGGACTTTTGTTAATTTGTAACCGTAGTCCCGCAGGGTTTGCCTCATCCAAAGTAATTGCGCGCAACAATGGCCTGCGGCAATATACTCGGCTTCGGCGGTAGAAAGAGCGACCGAATTTTGCTTCTTTGAAGCCCATGACACCAAGGATCTTCCCAAGAACTGGCAAGTCCCCGATGTGCTCTTCCTATTAATCTTACACCCTGCCCAATCGGCATCCGAATAACCAATCAAATCAAAAGTGGATCCCCGAGGGTACCAAAGCCCAAACTTAGGAGTATAAGCCAAATATCTCAAGATTCGTTTTACGGCCGTAAGGTGTGATTCCTTAGGGTCGGCTTGGAATCTTGCACACATGCAAACGGAAAGCATAATATCCGGTCGAGATGCACATAAATAAAGCAATGAACCAATCATCGACCGGTATACCTTTTGATCCACGGACTTACCTCCCGTGTCGAGGTCGAGATGCCCATTGGTTCCCATGGGTGTCTTGATGGGCTTGGCATCCTTCATTCCAAACTTGCTTAGAATGTCTTGAGTATACTTCGTTTGGCTAATGAAGGTGCCCTCTTGGAGTTGCTTGACTTGGAATCCTAGAAAATACTTCAACTCCCCCATCATCAACATCTCGAATTTCTGTGTCATAATCCTACTAAATTCTTCACATGTAGATTTGTTAGTAGACCCAAATATGATATCATCAACATAAATTTGGCATACAAACAAATCATTGTCAAGAGTTTTAGTGAATAAAGTAGGATCGGCCTTGCCGACTTTGAAGCCATTTGCAATAAGGAAATCTCTAAGGCATTCATACCATGCTCTTGGGGCTTGCTTGAGCCCATAAAGCGCCTTAGAGAGCCTATAAACATGGTTAGGATACTCACTGTCTTCAAAGCCGGGAGGTTGCTCAACATAGACCTCCTCCTTGATTGGTCCATTGAGGAAGGCACTCTTCACGTCCATTTGATAAAGCTTGAAGCCATGGTAAGTAGCATAGGCTAATAATATGCGAATTGACTCAAGCCTAGCTACGGGTGCATAGGTTTCACCAAAATCCAAACCTTCGACTTGTGAATACCCCTTGGCCACGAGTCGAGCTTTGTTCCTAGTCACCACACCATGCTCGTCTTGCTTGTTGCGGAAGACCCACTTGGTTCCTACAACATTTTGGTTAGGACGTGGAACTAAGTGCCATACCTCGTTCCTCGTGAAATTGTTGAGCTCCTCTTGCATCGCCATCACCCAATCCGAATCTTGAAGTGCTTCCTCCACCCTGTGTGGCTCAATAGAGGAAACAAAAGAGTAATGTTCACAAAAATGTGCAACACGAGATCGAGTAGTTACCCCCTTATGAATGTCGCCGAGGATGGTGTCGACGGGGTGATCTCGTTGTATTGCTTGGTGGACTCTTGGGTGTGGCGGCCTTGGTTGTTCATCCTCCTTGTCTTCATCATTTGCATCTCCCCCTTGATCATTGCCGTCATTTTGAGGTGGCTCATCTTCTTGATCTTCTTGTTCAACATCTTGAGCCTCATCCTCAATTTGGGTTGGTGGGGACGCTTGCGTGGAGGAGGATGGTTGATCTTGTGCATGTGAAGGCTCTTCGGATTCTTTAGGACACACATCCCCAATGGACATGTTCCTTAGCGCTATGCATGGAGCCTGTTCTTCACCTATCTCATCAAGATCAACTTGCTCTACTTGAGAGCCGTTAGTCTCATCAAACACAACGTCACAAGAAACTTCAACAAGTCCTGAGGACTTGTTAAAGACTCTATATGCCCTTGTGTTTGAGTCATATCCTAGTAAAAAGCCTTCTACAGTTTTAGGAGCAAATTTAGATTTTCTACCTCTTTTGACAAGAATAAAACATTTGCTACCAAAAACTCTAAAATATGAAATATTGGGCTTTTTACCGGTTAGGAGTTCATAAGATGTCTTCTTAAGGATTCGATGAAGATATAACCGGTTGATGGCGTAGCAGGCGGTGTTGACCGCTTCGGCCCAAAACCGATCCGGTGTCTTGTACTCATCAAGCATGGTTCTTGCCATGTCCAATAGAGTTCGATTCTTCCTCTCCACTACACCATTTTGTTGAGGAGTGTAGGGAGAAGAGAACTCATGCTTGATGCCCTCCTCCTCAAGAAAGCCTTCAATTTGAGAGTTCTTGAACTCCGTTCCGTTGTCGCTTCTGATTTTCTTGATCCTTAAGCCGAACTCATTTTGAGCTCGTCTCAAGAATCCTTTTAAGGTCTCTTGGGTTTGTGATTTTTCCTGCAAAAAGAACACCTAAGTGAAGCGAGAATAATCATCCACAATTACAAGGCAATACTTACTACCGTCGATGCTTATGTAAGCGATCGGGCCGAATAAATCCATGTGTAGGAGCTCCAGTGGCTTGTCGGTAGTCATGATGTTTTTGTGTGGATGATGGACACCAACTTGCTTCCCAGCTTGGCATGCGCTACAAATCCTGTCTTTCTCAAAATGAACATCGGTTAGTCCTAAAATGTGTTCTCCCTTTAGAAGCTTGTGAAGATTCTTCATTCCAACATGGGCTAGTCGGCGGTGCCAAAGCCAACCCAAGTTAGTCTTAGCAATCAAGCAAGTGTCGAGTTCAGCTCTATCAAAATCTACCAAGTATAGCTGACCCTCTAACACTCCCTTGAATGCTATTGAATCATCACTTCTTCTAAAGACAGTAACACCAGTATCAGTAAAAAGACAGTTGTAGCCCATTTGACATAATTGGGATACGGAAAGCAAATTATAATCTAAAGAATCTACAAGAAAAACATTGGAAATAGTATGGTCAGGAGATATAGCAATTTTACCCAATCCTTTGACCAAACCTTGATTTCCATCCCCGAATGTGATAGCTCGCTGGGGATCTCTGTTTTTCTCATAAGAGGAGAACATCTTTTTCTCCCCGGTCATGTGGTTTGTGCACCCGCTGTCGAGTATCCAACTTGAGCCCCCGGATGCATAAACCTACAAAACAAGTTTAGTTCTTTGTTTTAGGTACCCAAACGGTTTTGGGTCCTTTGGTATTAGATACAAGAACTTTGGGTACCCAAACACAAGTCTTGGAGCCCTTGTGTTTGCCCCCAATAATTTTGGCAACTATCTTGCCGGATTTGTTAGTCAAAACATAAGATGCATCAAAAGTTTTAAATGAAATAGCATGATCATTTGATGCATTTGGAATTTTCTTTCTAGGCAACTTGGCATGGGTTGGTTGCCTAGATCTAGATGTCTCACCCTTATACATAAAAGCATGATTAGGGCCAGAGTGAGACTTCCTAGAATGAATTTTCCTAATCTTGCTCTCAGGATAGCCGGCAGGGTACAAAATGTAACCCTCGTTATCCTGAGGCATGGGAGCCTTGCCCTTAACAAAGTTAGATAAGTTCTTTGGAGGGGCATTAATTTTGACATTGTCTCCCTTTTGGAAGCCAATGCCGTCCTTAATGCCAGGGCGTCTCCCATTATAGAGCATGCTTCTAGCCAATTTAAATTTTTCATTTTCTAAGTCATGCTCTCTAATTTTAGCATTAAGTTGTGCTATATGATCATTTTGTTTTTTAATTAAGGCTAGGTGATCATGGATAGCATCAACATTAATATCTCTACATCTAGTACAAATGGAAATATGCTCAACATTGTAACACCCTGGTGTTACGATAACTAAAACTTTGGCATGTCATCATATGCACTTGCATTATCTTGCTTGATACACCTAGAGTGCATCTACTAGGTTTAAAAATTTCGAAACAAAGATAGTGTGTTGCGTTGATATGAGCTAAAGAGTTTGAAGAGTTAGTGAGTGGTTGAGTGAGAGCAAACCACTTCTAAGCTAAAAATGCCTTCGCCATGAAATCCAAGTATCAAAATTGGACTTTGAGGTAAAATGCAACCTTGCCTTAAGTGAGGGATCAGACTGGAAGATATTTGTGTGGAGAAAGGCAAATTCAAATGGAACCCTCGACTAGCCCAAAAGTGGAGTTTTAAATCTAGAGGGAATTTGCTAACGGTCCATATATCAAAGTTGTAGATTTTGGAAAGTTGAACAACTTTCATGTATGGAGAATTCCAAGTTTTAGAGGAAAAGTTGGAGTAAAAAGCTTAATTCAGTTTTGAATCAGATTTGAAGTTTGCTGAAAATAATATCAACTAGCTGTTTTTGGGCCTTCATAACTTTTGATCTATAAACAGTTTGAAGATGGTCATTATAACAAAGTTATAGGGCCACATGAGGAGTACAAGTTTTGTTAAGTAACCTAGCCCTAAAACTGTTTGGAACTTAGAGAAAACCTGGTCCAAATAAGAGCTGTCAGATTTTGTAGATTTCAGACTTAGTGAAATTCAGATTCTGAATTTCAGTAATTTGGTCAAAATTTGGACCTTTGTAGTTTGGAATCCAGGAGTATTTGGCTATGGCTCACTATATAAAACTTTTAGAGTAACTGTTGGAGAACAATCCTTATTAAGTGTGATAGCCTTAAAACTATATGCTACTAGCAGAAAAGGTAGTCCAAAGAGGGGTTAACAGATCTTTGCATTTTCAGATTCAGAACAGTACACTAAGTCTGAAATTGCAGTGTTTTGGTTGATTTTGAAACTCATTTGTGCCTAATACATAGGGCGTTGGGCTGTAAAATATATAGAGAAATTAAAGACCATATATTGGTGAACAACTTCTTTAAAGGTAATGGACATGATCCTATACGAAAATTGGAGTAACAGCTGCTCAAATTTGGACTGTCAGCTAGGTGGCTGAATTTTGAAATTTCAGATTTGGAATTGTATAAGTCTGAATTTCAGTGATTGTGACTGACTTTGGAGCTTCCTCGTGCATAATCCATAAGGTTTTGAACTATGGTTTCTATAGAGGAATTGAAGACCATAAGTTGGGGTACAAATGTCTTTAAGGGTGATGGATATGATTCTACACAATAAGTGTAGAAAAAGTTGACTGAAAATGGGCTGTTGAGTTGCTGGTGACTGAAATCAATTCAGTTAACAAAAACTGAAATTCAGTAAATGAAGCCCAATTTAGAGCTCATTTGTGATCAATCCAAGTGGTTTTGGACTAAAGTTTCCATAGAAAAGTTGGAGCCCATAGTACAGAGAATATGTTTTATCAAGAGGGTTGGACTTCGTTCTACACAAAAGTGGGAGTAAAGCACCTCTAAACTCTCTATCAGACAAATGTGTGCTGAATTTGGAGTAGCCAGCTGAAACCCAGTTTCAGTACTCTGTTGGTCGACTTTGGAGCTTGCTAACACAGAATTGTGGAGCTTTAATTAACAATCATTAAAGGAAAGATGGGGAGTGAAGGCAGTGGAATAGTTCTTAGTAAGAAAGTATGTTGAGTCATTGTGTGAAAGTGAGAGAAAATTTGTAATGAAAATCTCAGGTTCAGGTGTATGGCTGTTCTCTGAATTCAATTTCAGGGATAGATAGGCAGTGAGCTTCCTCCCCCTTGATCCATTTTTATTGCTTAAATTGTTTTTTTAGGTTGGTCCCTGAGGCAAAGTGTAAGAGTGTGATTTGGAGAACAATGGTACTGAAGTAAAGTGAACCTGGGGTTACACGAATATGGGAGTAAAGTGCCCTCCAATGTGTGCTGTCAGTCTGCGCTATGCCCTAAGAATATAATTCAGTGTTGACAGCCTAACTTCAGAGCTCTGATGTGCTAAATCCATGGAGTTGTTACCCCTGATCTCTATAGTAGAGTTGTAGAGCATACATTAATGTGCGACTTTGGTTAAGGAGTCTGGGTTTGTTGCCATATGAAATGAGGGGATAAAGGGGCATGATCAGGTAGTGTTCAGATGGGCAGTAAGGTGTGAATTCAGTTTGGGCAAGTCTGAAGTTGAAAAATAAAAGGGTCTTTTCTCCTCCCCGCTGTCTTCCACTCATGCTATCCAAGTTGGAATAAGGATGCGTGTGGCTTGAGATGAATCAGAGATGGACTTGGGAATTTCTAGAGCTAAGTTCAAAGTGTTTCAAACTGTAAATATCACAGACTTCATAGTTATCCTTAGTGAACCCCCCCTTGCCTGCTTGTTTCGGTCAATGGTGCTGCCCCTTCTACGTGTCTCAGTATTGTCGTGATATTGGTCCTCCGTGGGGCTCATGCAAAGACTATACGTGTCCCAGCTCATGCCTCTGCTGGTTCAGCCAGGGCTCATCATAGCACATGGAGCAAGTGTCTTGTAGCCTTTCCTTGTCCTGCTTATTATGATATCTCTCGGCTTGGAGCCATTCCTCTAGCGTCTGCAGCCATGATACAAACCAGCCGTGTGTCCTTTCAGCTGTGTTCACATCGCGCGATTGATCGTGGTCCTGCCCAGTGCAAAGTAGAGGTAGTTGTTTGTTATCTTCCCCATCACTGGTGACCACGCCGACTGATTCTAAACTCCGCCGTGACCAAGGATTCATAAGGTATTTTGTTTTCGTCTTAGGTGTGTTCCTGTATCGTTTAGTGCTGTGCGCTGTGGTGCTCACGGAGTCCTCCCTTTGAGCTCTACTGCTATTAGTGGTCAGGAACAGGGTCTCGCCGCCGCAGAACGTTGTTGCAGACCGCTTCACCGTCGACCCTTTGAACTGCGTCATCCCCGACCAATCTCGCGCGTGTACGGAGAGCTTCGAAGGTCAGTGATATTCTCTGCACACCTAATTTAAACTCTATCACATGGAAGCTATGGGATCGAGCTCGTCGGACCCGTTGTTCCACCGTCGCCGTCGGTAACTATGCTCCAGTGTCCCCGCGGCCGAATTAAACACATATCTGAGTTCACCTTGGGTCAGAGGTTGTGTCGATGCCCTCGCCTTCGTCGGTGATGCACTACCGTGGTCGATCTGGCACAGACCGCCGGAGTTCTACGCAGCGGCGTCATGGCTGGAACTTTGTAAAAGAGTGGAATTCGAGAGGCTTAAATGAATCTGTCGGTGAGTAAGATCAACAGTGGCAAGGGCCGATGTGGATTAGTTTGAGCGTGATGGTCCTTTTTGCAAGATGTGTGATGCGGGCGCGGGCTGTTCGTTGTGGTCCAACTCTGCCTGTTACTGGGTCGGCTGGGCTAGGTTTCGGCCCATACTGTACTCAGTTTTGTCGTTCCTTTTATCGGCAAACTTATAAATTGAGCTAAAAATCATAGAAAAATGATAAATTAATGGGACAAATTTTGTTGGATGTCTAAATTCATGAAATCTCAGATAAAAATGGTTTTAGGACTTTTAGAGCTGTTAGCAAATTTTAAGTAAATTTTGGGTGCTCTTTGAAGGACTATTGGAATTTTAGAAATAAGAGTTGAGCACCAAAAATCATGAAATTTTTGGAGATGCTTGTTATCAGAAGTTGAACCCTTGGGCACAGTTTGGAACTATTTGGATATGATTTTCTTTATTGCCCATAAAGAAAAGGATTTCACCTAGGAAGTGAGGACACCTAGTAGCTTAGTGAAGAGATGAAGTTGCTTAAAAAGTTTTAAGATTTTGGATGAGATCTAAGATAGATTAGTTCTCAGGTTTGCCTAAGTGAATCCGATTTGGCCTCTATTAGCAAGTGTTGGTGGTGTAGAACCATGTGTATACTTGTCATGTGTTTTAGTTTGAGGTATTTATGTTTCCCACCTCTCCTTGTGAGAGTTTGCATTTCATATCATAACATAAGCATACATGTATTTGTAATTGACTTGTAGAACACCTAGAAGAAGTGGTGTTTGAAGGAGTCTACTCCAGTGCCTGCTCATCAAGTGGATGGAGCTATCTAACTGGTTATTGGATAATGGGATCTAGAACCTTTTCACTGCAACAAAGGCAAGCCCCGGTGCATGCAACCCCTTTCCTTGTGTTTTTAAATACTTTTCGCACACTTAAGTCTAGTGAAATGTGCATTAGGTTCATAGGAATTACTTGAAACCCTTTGATGCATTGCTTTCCTTGATATCCATACCTTTATAGATACTTCTGTGAAGTATCAAAATATGATTTACAAAAATGCTTAGCCTTGCTTAGATCTTGTGGATAGAGGTTGTCCTTAATTTAACTCGAGAAAGGATGACTTCTACCTGCAAGAGTAATTTCATTTGGAGCAATGGTGGGATCTTACTGCAAAGTTCCCTGTGATGCTCTTTCATCCTAAGGAACAGACACAATCCTAAGGATGGAAATACTTAAATCGAGACTTGGGCTAGGAACAGGTGATGCTCCGCCCGGGTCAATTAAGGATTGGATGCGTATGTAGGCCTGTTGATCAAGGACTATCTTATCTAGCCACATGCCCTGAGAATGGGACAGGGTAAGCTTGAACCCGGCTATTCCATACATGAAAAGACAATCGCGCACTGGGAGTGGAGAGATGGCGAGAGTGGCACGTACCCTCCTGGCAACGGATCGCCTAAAAGGGGTGGTGTACTCTCGGGTGGCGCGGACCTGTTCATGCAGTGGAGGATCCGTGGGAATAGTAGACATCAAGGTTTACGAGAAACATATGTCGTGTGGTTAGAAATCCTCAGCTGAGTAAATCGATTCGGATCGCCGTTATATCCCCGGAGAGTGGAGACTTGAGCTCCGACCTACAACCTAAGTCAAGATGTGAACACTATGGATAAAAATGATGTTGTATTGATGAGATGTTGAAATTAGACTAGATGCAAATAGAGTCTATTAATACTTAATATGGCGTTAAAAGATTGAAAGTAAGGACTCACTTTAGTAAGCTTCTTCTGCAAAACTATAAGTTGATTTTTGCTAAAGCCTCTCCTTGACTCCTATTTATCCAGCATACCCTTGAGAGTCCTTTCCTTAGTCGGGTAAGACTTGCTGAGTATTCCATACTCAGGGTTTATCCCTTTGTTGTTTTTAGGTGAGGAAGCGACAAACTTTTGTTGCTTCTGCTCCAAGGTGGTACCAAACGAGGAAAAACAAGACTGAAGTGCGGGAGGACTCGGTCCTCCACTTAGGATCTTTTGCTTTTAGCTTATCGGGAGGAGTTTGTGCCTCCCATGGTTTGTATAATATTACTACTCTGCACTCACTTGTAGTCTGGTCTGTAATAAAAATAACTCAAGCTTGCTTTTGAAATAAAGGTGAGTTTATGTAATTGCTTCCGCATGTCTTTTTCTCCGATGTTCTGTAATGTCTGCAAGACGGGTGAAACGTTCCTGGTAAGGTAAGGAAAGATACCGAACTTGTCAAGTAGTTCAGGGGCACCTACAGGGTTGTCTGAGGTCCGTTGGACAAGGACAACTGTAGGTGGGCCTAATTACTTGGGAGGTTCCGTCACAAACATTAGATGTAGAGGGTTTGCAAGATTTTAGTTCAATAACCTTAGCATGTAATATATCATTTTTAGTTCTAAGGTCGGAAATAGTAGCATTGCAAACATCAAAATCTTTAGCCTTAGCAATTAGTTTCTCATTCTCATTTCTAAGGCTAGCAAGAGAAATATTCAATTCTTCAATCCTAGCAAGCAAATCATCATTATCATTTCTAGGACTTGGAATTGAAACATTGCAAATATGAGAATCAACCTTAGCTATTAAATTACCATTTTCATTTCTAAGGTTGTCTATAGTCTCATGGCAAATACTTAGCTCACTAGACAATTTTTCACATTTTTCTATTGCTAGAGCATAAGCATTCTTAACCTTAACATGTTTCTTGTTTTCCTTGATTAGGAAGTCCTCTTGGGAGTCCAAGAGATCATCCTTTTCATGGATGGCACTAATTAGCTCATTTAATTTTTCCTTTTGTTCCATGTTAAGGTTGGCAAAAAGAATACGCAAATTATCCTCCTCATTTTTATCATCATCCTCATCACTAGATGTTTCATATTTAGTGGAGGACCTTGATTTTACCTTCTTTTTGCCGTCCTTGGCCATGAGACACTTGTGGCCGACGTTGGGGAAGAGGAGGCCCTTGGTGACGGCGATGTTGGCGGCGTCCTCGTCGTCGGAGGAGTCGCTTGGGCTTTCGTCGGAGTCCCACTCCCGACAAACATGGGCATCGCCGCCCTTCTTCTTGTAGTACTTCTTCTTTTCTTTCCTCTTTCCCTTCTTGTCGTCGCCCCTGTCACTATCACTTGATAATGGACATTTAGCAATAAAGTGACCGGGCTTACCACACTTGTAGCAAACCTTCTTGGAACGGGATTTGTAGTCCTTCCCCTTCCGTTGCTTGAGGATTTGCCGAAAGCTTTTGATGATTAGGGCCATCTCCTCATTGTCGAGCTTGGAGGCGTCAATCGGTTGTCTACTTGGTGTAGACTCCTCCTTCTTCTCCTCCGTCGCCTTGAAGGCCACCGGTTGCGCCTCGGATGTGGAAGGCTCGTCAAGCTCGTTGATCTTCTTGGAGCCCTTAATCATGCATTCAAAGCTTACAAAATTCCCGATAACTTCCTAGGGGGTCATTAGTGGATATCTAGGATTACCACGAATTAATTGTACTTGAGTGGGGTTAAGGAAAATAAGTGCTCTTAGAATAACCTTAACCACCTCGTGGTCATCCCACTTTGCGCTCCCGAGGTTGCGCACTTGGTTCACCAAGGTTTTGAGCCGGTTGTACATGTCTTGTGGCTCCTCCCCTTGGCGAAGACGGAAGCGACCGAGCTCCCCCTCGATCGTTTCCCGCTTGGTGATCTTGGTGAGTTCATCACCCTCGTGCGCCGTCTTGAGTAGGTCCCAAATCTCTTTTGCGTTCTTCAACCCTTGTACTTTGTTGTATTCCTCCTTGCTTAGTGAGGCAAGGAGAATGGTTGCGGCTTGGGAGTTGAAGTGCTCGATTTGGGCCACTTCGTCCGTGTCGTAGTCCTCATCCCCTACAGATGGTACCTGTACACCATACTCAACAACATCCCATATACTTTTGTGGAGAGAGGTTAGATGAAATCGCATTAAATTACTCCACATAGCATAATCTTCACCATTAAAAGTTGGTGGTTTGCCTAATGGGACGGAAAGTAAAGGTGTATGTTTAGGAATGCGAGGGTAGCGTAGGGGAATCTTACTATACTTCTTACGCTCTTGGCGTTTAGAAGTAACGGATGCCGCGTCGGAGCCGGAGGTAGATGTCGATGAAGTGTCGGTCTCGTAGTAGACCACCTTCCTCATCCTCTTGTGCTTGTTGAAAGGGAATTAGGCTCACACCTAGTTCCTAAATAATTTTGGTGGTTGAATTGTCCAACACAAATATTGGACTAACTAGTTTACTCTAGTGCATAAGTTATACAGGTGCAAAAGGTTCATATTTAGCCAATAAAAAGACCAAGTGTTGGATTCAACAAAGGAGCAACGAGGCAATCGAGGGCACCTCTGGCTAGAGGCACCGGATTGTCCGGTGTGCACCGGACAGTGTCCGGTGCGGCCAGAGGAATCCAACTCCAACTCTTCGCCCTCGGGAATTCTCGGAAGCCGGCGCGCTATAATTCACCGGACTGTCCGGTGTGCACCGGACATGTCCGGTGCTCCAAGGAAGCGCGGTCTCCAGGAACTCGCCAGCCTCGGGTTCGCGCGAGAGCCGCTCCGCTAAAATTCACCGGACTGTCCGGTGTGCACCGGACTGTCCGGTGTGCCAGCGGAGCAACGGCTCTCTGCGGCGCCAACGGCTCCCTGCGGAGCATTTAATGCGCGCGCAGCGCGCGCAGACGTCAGGCACGCCCATACCGGTGCACCGGACATCAAACAGTACGTGTCCGGTGTGCACCGGACACCCAGGAGAGCCCAGAAGACAGAAGCTCCAACGGTCAGAATCCAACGGCAATGGTGACGTGGCAGGGGCACCGGACTGTCCGGTGTGCACCGGACTGTCCGGTGCGCCATCGAACAGACAGGTTCCAGCAACGGTCACTTTTGGTGGTTGGGGCTATAAATACCCCAACCACCCCACATTCATTGCCATCCAAGTTTTCCACTTCTCAACTACTACAAGAGCTCTAGCATTCAATTCTAGACACACCAAATAGATCAAGTCCTCTCCAAATTCCACACAACTCCATAGTGACTAGAGAGAGTGATTTGCTTGTGTTCCTTCGAGCTCTTGCACTTGGATCGCATTCTTTTCTTTCTCACTTGTTCTTGAGATCATCACTCAATTGTAACCAAGGCAAGGGGCACCAATTGTGTGGTGGCCCTTACGGGAAGTTTTGTTCCCGGTTGATTGAGAAGAAGAGAAAGCTCACTCGATCCGTGGGATCGTTTGAGAGAGGGAAGGGTTGAAAGAGACCCGGCCTTTGTGGCCTCCTCAACGGGGAGTAGGTTTGCAAGAACCGAACCTCGGTAAAACAAATCCTCGTGTCACACTCTTATTTGTTTGTGATTTGTTTTTGCGCCCTCTCTCGCAGACTCGTTTCTTTATTACTAACGCTAACCCGGCTTGTAGTTGTGTTTATTTTTGAGAATTTCAGTTTCGCCCTATTCACCCCCCCTCTAGGCGACTATCAATTGGTATCAGAACCCGGTACTTCATTAGAGCCTAACCGCTCGAAGTGATGTCGGGAGATCACGCCAAGAAGGAGATGGAGACCGGCGACAAGCCCACTACAAGCCAAGGGAGCACTTCATCTTCATCGGAAGAGTCCCGCACCAAGAGAAGAGAGAAGAAGAACTCCTCCAAGCGGAAGGAGAAAAGATCTTCCTCTTCTCACCACAAGGAGAAGAAGGAAAAATCTTCTTCTCACAAGCCGCATCGGAGTGGGGATAAGCACAAAAGGATGAGGAAGGTGGTCTACTACGAGACCGACACTTCATCGACATCTACCTCCGGCTCCGACGCGGCGTCCGTCACTTCTAAACGCCAAGAGCGTAAGAAGTATAGTAAGATTCCCCTACGCTACCCTCGCATTCCTAAACATACACCTTTACTATCCGTCCCATTAGGCAAACCACCAACTTTTAATGGTGAAGATTATGCTATGTGGAGTAATTTGATGCGATTTCATCTAACCTCTCTCCACAAAAGATTATGGGATGTTGTTGAGTATGGTGTACAGGTACCATCCGTAGGGGATGAAGACTACGACACGGACGAAGTAGCCCAAATCGAGCACTTCAACTCCCAAGCCTCAACCATCCTCCTTGCCTCTCTAAGCAAGGAGGAATACAACAAAGTACAAGGGTTGAAGAACGCCAAGGAGATTTGGGACCTACTCAAGACGGCGCACGAGGGTGATGAACTCACCAAGATCACCAAGCGGGAAACGATCGAGGGGGAGCTCGGTCGCTTCCGTCTTCGCCAAGGGGAGGAGCCACAAGACATGTACAACCGGCTCAAGACCTTGGTGAACCAAGTGCGCAACCTTGGAAGCGCAAAATGGGATGACCACGAAGTGGTTAAGGTTATTCTAAGAGCCCTTATTTTCCTTAACCCCACACAAGTTCAATTAATTCGTGGCAATCCTAGATATACACAAATGACCCCCGAAGAAGTCATCGGGAATTTTGTTAGTTTTGAATGCATGATTAAGGGCTCCAAGAAAATCAACGAGCTTGACGAGCCTTCCACATCCGAGGCGCAACCCGTGGCCTTCAAGGCAACAGAGGAGAAGAAGGAGGAGTCTACACCAAGTAGACAACCGATTGACGCCTCCAAGCTCGACAATGAGGAGATGGCCCTAATCATCAAAAGCTTTCGGCAAATCCTCAAGCAACGGAAGGGGAAGGACTACAAATCCCGTTCCAAGAAGGTTTGCTACAAGTGTGGTAAGCCCGGTCACTTTATTGCTAAATGTCCATTATCAAGTGATAGTGACAGGGGCGACGACAAGAAGGGCAAGAGGAAGGAGAAGAAGAAGTACTACAAGAAGAAGGGCGGCGATGCCCATGTGTGTCGGGAATGGGACTCCGACGAAAGCTCTAGCGACTCCTCCGACGACGAGGATGCCGCCAACATCGCCGTCACCAAGGGCCTCCTCTTCCCAAACGTCGGCCACAAGTGCCTCATGGCCAAGGACGGCAAAAAGAAGGTAAAATCAAGATCCTCCACTAAATATGAAACATCTAGTGATGAGGATAATGATAAAAATGAGGAGGATAATTTGCGTATTCTTTTTGCCAACCTTAACATGGAACAAAAAGAAAAATTAAATGAGCTAATTAGTGCTATCCATGAAAAGGATGATCTCTTGGACTCCCAAGAGGACTTCCTAATCAAGGAAAACAAGAAACATGTTAAGGTTAAAAATGCTTATGCTCTAGAAAGAGAAAAATGTGAAAAGTTGTCTAGTGAGCTAAGTATTTGCCATGAGACTTTAGACAACCTTAGAAATGAAAATGCAAATTTGTTAGCTAAGGTTGATTCTCATGTTTGCATTGATCCTAGAAATAATAATTTGCTTGCTAAGATTGATGAGTTGAATGTTTCCATTGCTAGCCTTAGAAATGAAAATGAGAAATTAATTGCTAAGGCTAAGGATTTTGATGTTTGCAATGCTATTATTTCGGACCTTAGAACTAAGAATGATTTGTTGCATGCTAAGGTCATTGATTTGAAATCTTGCAAACCCTCTACATCCAATGTTGAACATGTTGCTATTTGTACTAGATGTAGAGATATTAATGTTGATGCTATCCATGATCACCTAGCCTTAATTAAAAAACAAAATGATCACATAGCACAACTTAATGCTAAAATTAAAGAGCATGACTTAGAAAATGAAAAATTTAAATTGGCTAGAAGCATGCTCTATAATGGGAGACGCCCGGGCATTAAGGACGGCATTGGCTTCCAAAGGGGAGACAATGTCAAAATTAATGCCCCTCCTAAGAACTTGTCTAACTTTGTTAAGGGCAAGGCTCCCATGCCTCAGGATAACGAGGGTTACATTTTGTACCCTGCCGGGTATCCTGAGAGTAAAATTAAGAAAATTCATTCTAGGAAGTCTCACTCTGGCCCTAATTATGCTTTTATGTATAAGGGTGAGACATCTAGATCTAGGCAACCAACCCATGCCAAGTTGCCTAGAAAGAAAACTACTAATGCATCAAATGATCATGCCATTTCATTTAAAACTTTTGATGCATCTTATGTTTTGACTAGCAAATCCGGCAAGGTAGTTGCCAAAATTGTTGGGGGCAAACACAAGGGCTCCAAGACTTGTGTTTGGGTACCCAAAGTTCTTGTATCTAATGCCAAAGGACCCAAAACCGTTTGGGTACCTAAAACAAAGAACTAAACTTGTTTTGTAGGTTTATGCATCCGGGGGCTCAAGTTGGATACTCGACAGCGGGTGCACAAACCATATGACAGGGGAGAAAAGGATGTTCTCCTCATATGAGAAAAATCAAGATCCCCAACGAGCTATCACATTCGGGGATGGAAATCAAGGTTTGGTCAAAGGTTTGGGTAAAATTGCCATATCTCCTGACCATTCTATTTCCAATGTTTTTCTTGTAGATTCGTTAGATTACAATTTGCTTTCCGTATCCCAGTTATGTCAAATAGGCTACAACTGTCTTTTTACTGATTTAGGTGTTACTGTCTTTAGAAGAAGTGATGATTCAATAGCTTTTAAGGGAGTGTTAGAGGGTCAGCTATACTTAGTAGATTTTAATAGAGCTGAACTTGACACTTGCTTAATTGCTAAGACTAACTTGGGTTGGCTCTGGCACCGCCGACTAGCCCATGTTGGAATGAAGAATCTTCACAAGCTTCTAAAGGGAGAACACATTTTGGGACTAACCGATGTTCATTTTGAGAAAGACAGGATTTGTAGCGCATGCCAAGCCGGGAAGCAAGTTGGCATACATCATCCACACAAAAACATCATGACTACCGACAGGCCACTGGAGCTCCTACACATGGATTTATTCGGCCCGATCGCTTACATAAGCATCGGCGGTAGTAAGTATTGTCTTGTAATTGTGGATGACTATTCTCGCTTCACTTGGGTATTCTTTTTGCAGGAAAAATCACAAACCCAAGAGACCTTAAAAGGATTCTTGAGACGGGCTCAAAATGAGTTCGGCTTAAGGATCAAGAAAATTAGAAGCGACAATGGAACGGAGTTCAAGAACTCTCAAATCGAAGGCTTTCTTGAGGAGGAGGGCATCAAGCATGAGTTCTCTTCTCCCTACACTCCACAACAAAATGGTGTAGTGGAGAGGAAGAATCGAACTCTATTGGACATGGCAAGAACCATGCTTGATGAGTACAAGACACCGGATCGGTTTTGGGCCGAGGCGGTCAACACCGCCTGCTACGCCATCAACCGGTTATATCTTCATCGAATCCTCAAGAAGACATCTTATGAACTCCTAACCGGTAAAAAGCCCAATATTTCATATTTTAGAGTTTTTGGTAGCAAATGTTTTATTCTTGTCAAAAGAGGTAGAAAATCTAAATTTGCTCCTAAAACTGTAGAAGGCTTTTTACTAGGATATGACTCAAACACAAGGGCATATAGAGTCTTTAACAAGTCCTCAGGACTTGTTGAAGTTTCTTGTGACGTTGTGTTTGATGAGACTAACGGCTCTCAAGTAGAGCAAGTTGATCTTGATGAGATAGGTGAAGAACAGGCTCCATGCATAGCGCTAAGGAACATGTCCATTGGGGATGTGTGTCCTAAGGAATCCGAAGAGCCTTCAAATGCACAAGATCAACCATCCTCCTCCACGCAAGTATCTCCACCGACTCAAGTTGAGGATGAGGCTCAAGATGTTGAACAAGAAGATCAAGAAGATGAGCCACCTCAAAACGACGGCAACGATCAAGGGGGAGATGCAAATGATGAAGACAAGGAGGATGAACAACCAAGACCGCCACACCCAAGAGTCCACCAAGCAATACAACGAGATCACCCCGTCGACACCATCCTCGGCGACATTCATAAGGGGGTAACTACTCGATCTCGTGTTGCACATTTTTGTGAACATTACTCGTTTGTTTCCTCTATTGAGCCACACAGGGTAGAGGAAGCACTTCAAGATTCGGATTGGGTGATGGCGATGCAAGAGGAGCTCAACAATTTCACAAGGAACGAGGTATGGCACTTAGTTCCACGTCCTAACCAAAATGTTGTAGGAACCAAGTGGGTCTTCCGCAACAAGCAAGACGAGCATGGTGTGGTGACTAGGAACAAAGCTCGACTCGTGGCCAAGGGGTATTCACAAGTCGAAGGTTTGGATTTTGGTGAAACCTATGCACCCGTAGCTAGGCTTGAATCAATTCGTATATTATTGGCCTATGCTACTTACCATGGCTTCAAGCTTTATCAAATGGACGTGAAGAGTGCCTTCCTCAATGGACCAATCAAGGAGGAGGTCTATGTTGAGCAACCTCCCGGCTTTGAAGACAGTAAGTATCCTAACCATGTCTATAGGCTCTCTAAGGCGCTTTATGGGCTTAAGCAAGCCCCAAGAGCATGGTATGAATGCCTTAGAGATTTCCTTATTACAAATGGCTTCAAAGTCGGCAAGGCCGATCCTACTTTGTTCACTAAAACTCTTGACAATGATTTGTTTGTATGTCAAATTTATGTTGATGATATTATATTTGGGTCTACTAACAAATCTACATGTGAAGAATTTAGTAGGATCATGACACAAAAATTCGAGATGTCGATGATGGGGGAGTTGAAGTATTTTCTAGGATTCCAAGTCAAGCAACTCCAAGAGGGCACCTTCATTAGTCAAACAAAGTATACTCAAGACATTCTAAGCAAGTTTGGAATGAAGGATGCCAAGCCCATCAAGACACCCATGGGAACTAATGGGCATCTCGACCTCGACACGGGAGGTAAGTCCGTGGATCAAAAGGTATACCGGTCGATGATTGGTTCATTGCTTTACTTATGTGCATCTCGACCGGACATTATGCTTTCCGTCTGTATGTGTGCAAGATTCCAAGCCGACCCTAAGGAATCACACCTTACGGCCGTAAAACGAATCTTGAGATATTTGGCTTATACTCCTAAGTTTGGGCTTTGGTACCCTCGGGGATCCACCTTTGATTTGATTGGATATTCGGATGCCGACTGGGCGGGGTGTAGGATTAATAGGAAGAGCACATCGGGGACTTGCCAGTTCTTGGGAAGATCCTTGGTGTCATGGGCTTCAAAGAAGCAAAATTCGGTCGCTCTTTCTACTGCCGAAGCCGAGTATATTGCCGCAGGCCACTGTTGCGCGCAATTGCTTTGGATGAGGCAAACCCTGCGGGACTACGGTTACAAACTAACCAAAGTCCCTTTGCTATGTGACAATGAGAGTGCAATCAAAATGGCCGACAATCCCGTCGAGCACAGCCGCACTAAGCACATAGCCATTCGGTATCATTTTCTTCGGGATCACCAACAAAAGGGGGATATCGAGATTTCTTACATTAATACTAAAGATCAATTAGCCGATATCTTTACCAAGCCTCTTGATGAATAATCCTTTACCAGACTTAGGCATGAGCTCAATATTCTTGATTCTAGGAATTTCTTTTGCTAAACTTGCACACATAGCACATGAATATACCTTTAATCATGTCTCTTCTATATATGCTATGACTAATGTGTTTCCAAGTGTATTTCAAACCAAGTCATAGGTATATTGAAAGGAAATTAGAGTCTTCGGCGAAGACAAGGCTTCCACTCCACTCTACAATTCATCCTTCGCCGTCGCTCCGCATCATCTCTCCAACTTTGGTATAACCTTCACTCATTCATTTCATGACCAAAGGGGGAGAAAGTACTTCACTTGGGCTCTAATGATTCCGTTTTTGGCGATTCATGCCAAAGGGGGAGAAAATATGAGCCCAAAGCAAAAGGACCGCACCACCACCTAATTTATAAATTTGATGATTTTATTGGTAAAATTTCAAAATTGGTATCTCTTTGTGTTCTTAAGGGGGAGCAACTAGTATTTTCAAAATTGATGACTTAAAACCCTCTTGAACACTAAGAGGAGACCTTATTTGAGGGGGAGTTTTGTTTAGTCAAAGGAAAAGCATTTGAACAAAGGAAGAAAATTTCAAATCTTGAAAATGCTTTACAAAATCTTATTCATTTACCTTTGACTATCTTGCAAAATGACTTTGAAAAGAATTTACAAAAGAGTTTGCAAAAACAAAACCTTTGGTGCAAATGTGGTCCAATATGTCAAAAACAAAGAAACAATCCATGCGCATCATATAAATATTTATATTGGCTCAATTCCAAGCAACCTTTGCACTTACATTATGAGAACTAGTTCAATTATGCACTTCTATATTTGCTTTGGTTTGTGTTGGCATCAATCACCAAAAAGGGGGAGATTGAAAGGGAATTAGGCTCACACCTAGTTCCTAAATAATTTTGGTGGTTGAATTGTCCAACACAAATATTGGACTAACTAGTTTACTCTAGTGCATAAGTTATACAGGTGCAAAAGGTTCACATTTAGCCAATAAAAAGACCAAGTGTTGGATTCAACAAAGGAGCAACGAGGCAATCGAGGGCACCTCTGGCTAGAGGCACCGGATTGTCCGGTGTGCACCGGACAGTGTCCGGTGCGGCCAGAGGAATCCAACTCCAACTCTTCGCCCTCGGGAATTCTCGGAAGCCGGCGCGCTATAATTCACCGGACTGTCCGGTGTGCACCGGACATGTCCGGTGCTCCAAGGAAGCGCGGTCTCCAGGAACTCGCCAGCCTCGGGTTCGCGCGAGAGCCGCTCCGCTAAAATTCACCGGACTGTCCGGTGTGCACCGGACTGTCCGGTGTGCCAGCGGAGCAACGGCTCTCTGCGGCGCCAACGGCTCCCTGCGGAGCATTTAATGCGCGCGCAGCGCGCGCAGACGTCAGGCACGCCCATACCGGTGCACCGGACATCAAACAGTACGTGTCCGGTGTGCACCGGACACCCAGGAGAGCCCAGAAGACAAAAGCTCCAACGGTCAGAATCCAACGGCAATGGTGACGTGGCAGGGGCACCGGACTGTCCGGTGTGCACCGGACTGTCCGGTGCGCCATCGAACAGACAGGTTCCAGCAACGGTCACTTTTGGTGGTTGGGGCTATAAATACCCCAACCACCCCACATTCATTGCCATCCAAGTTTTCCACTTCTCAACTACTACAAGAGCTCTAGCATTCAATTCTAGACACACCAAATAGATCAAGTCCTCTCCAAATTCCACACAACTCCATAGTGACTAGAGAGAGTGATTTGCTTGTGTTCTTTCGAGCTCTTGCGCTTGGATCGCATTCTTTTCTTTCTCACTTGTTCTTGAGATCATCACTCAATTGTAACCAAGGCAAGGGGCACCAATTGTGTGGTGGCCCTTACGGGAAGTTTTGTTCCCGGTTGATTGAGAAGAAGAGAAAGCTCACTCGATCCGTGGGATCGTTTGAGAGAGGGAAGGGTTGAAAGAGACCCGGCCTTTGTGGCCTCCTCAACGGGGAGTAGGTTTGCAAGAACCGAACCTCGGTAAAACAAATCCTCGTGTCACACTCTTATTTGTTTGTGATTTGTTTTTGCGCCCTCTCTCGCGGACTCGTTTCTTTATTACTAACGCTAACCCGGCTTGTAGTTGTGTTTATTTTTGAGAATTTCAGTTTCGCCCTATTCACCCCCCCTCTAGGCGACTATCACTTGTCCCCACTCCTATGCGGCTTGTGAGAGGAAGATTTTTCCTCCTTCTCTTTGTGGTGAGAAGAGGAAGATCTTTTCTCCTTCCGCTTGGAGGAGTTCTTCTTCTTCTCCCTTCTTTTGGTGCGGGACTCTTCCGATGAAGTGCTCCCTTGGCTTGTAGTGGGCTTGTTATCGCCGGTCTCTATCTCCCTCTTGGTGTGATCTCCCGACATCACTTCGAGCGGTTAGGCTCTAATGAAGCACCGGGCTCTGATACCAATTGATAGTCGCCTAGAGGGGGGGGGGTGAATAGGGCGAAACTGAAATTTACAAATATAAACACAACTACAAGCCGGGTTAGCGTTAGAAATAAAATAGAGTCCGCGAGAGAGGGTGCAAAACAAATCGCAAGCAAATAAAAGTGTGACACGCGGATTTGTTTTACCGAGGTTCGGTTCTCGCAAACCTACTCCCCGTTGAGGAGGCCACAAAGGCCGGGTCTCTTTCAACCCTTCCCTCTCTCAAACGATCCCACGGATCGAGTGAGCTTTCTCTTCTTCTCAATCAAACGGGAACAAAACTTCCCCGCAAGGGCCACCACACAATTGGTGCCTCTTGCCTTGGTTACAATTGAGATTGATCACAAGAACAAATGAGGAAGAAAAGAATGCGATCCAAGCGCAAGAGCTCGAAAGAACACAAGCAAATCACTCTCACTAGTCACTATGGTGTTGTGTGGAATTTGGAGAGGATTTGATCTATTTGGTGTGTCTAGAATTGAATGCTAGAGCTCTTGTAGTAGTTGAGAAGTGGAAAACTTGGATGGCAATGAATGTGGGGTGGTTGGGGTATTTATAGCCCCAACCACCAAAAGTGACCGTTGCTGGAAGCTGTCTGTTCGATGGCGCACCGGACAGTCCGGTGCACAACGGACAGTCCGGTGCCCCTGCCACGTCACCATTGCCGTTGGATTCTGACCGTTGGAGCTTCTGACTTCTGGGCCCTCCGGGGTGTCCGGTGCACACCGGACATGTACTGTTTGATGTCCGGTGCACCGGTATGGGCGATCCTGACGTCTGCGCGCGCTGCGCGCGCATTAAATGCACCGCAGGGAGCCGTTGGCGCCGCAGAGAGCCGTTGCTCCGCTGGCACACCGGACAGTTCGGTGCACACCGGACAGTCCGGTGAATTTTAGCGGAGCGGCTGCCGCGCGAACCCGAGGCTGGCGAGTTCCGGAGACCGCGCTTCCTTGGAGCACCGGACATGTCCGGTGCACACCGGACAGTCCGGTGAATTATAGCGCGCCGGCTCCCGAGAATTCCCGAGGGCGAAGAGTTTGAAGTCGGAGTCCTCTGGGCGCACCGGACACTGTCCGGTGCACACCGGACAGTCCGGTGCCTCCAGCCAGAGGTGCCTTCGGTTGCCTCGATGCTCCTTTGTTGAATCCAAAACATGGTCTTTTTATTGGCTAAATGTGAACCTTTTGCACCTGTATAACTTGAGTACTAGAGCAAACTAGTTAGTCCAATATTTGTGTTGGGCAATTCAACCACCAAAATTATTTAGGAACTAGGGGTAAGCCTAATTCCCTTTCACCAGGTCCTGACCGGTCCCGCCGGATGCGGGTGGCGGCCTGTCCCTGGCATCGTTGGCGATGCGGTGCTGGAGACCCTGGGGCAGGTGACGTATTTCTCCGGCCGGGGGCTGGCCCGCCCATACCTGCCCGACGTCCCGGCGGATCGCCTCGAGCGCTCCTGCCCCCTCATCGAGCCCGGCTTGCGCCCCGCGGACTTGCTCGAGCTGTGGGTCGTGACCCCCCGCCGGAACAGGGACCACAGCTAGCTCCCGCGGGATGTCGGCGCGAGGCACTGGCCTAGGGAGATCACCATCCTTCGGCATGCCGAGACAGCTGCCTCCGGAGGGATCCCCTAGCTCGACGTGGAAACATTCGCGGCTCGGGCCGCAGTCCTTGTCGTCAAGGCTGCGGCTGCCGTCGGGACAGTCGGAGAGGCAGTAGTTGCATGCGGTCATGAAGTCCCGCATGGCACTGGGGTTGCCAGATCCAGAGAAATCCCAGCAGATGCTGGGGTCGTCATCTTCCTCGGACCCAGAGGGCCCGTAGGTCGAGACGCCCGTCAATCGGTCCCAAGGCGACCGCACACGAAACCCAAAAGAGGTTGCACTCGCCTCAACGTGAGCGGCCGCCAGAGCGAGGTCGCTAGGCGGGTTGAGGTCGAGTCGAAATGACGAAAGATGGGAATCAGTTGGTACCTTTTGGTCGACGAGGAGCGACGAAGTCACCTCGGGGGCTGATCGCGCCGTCGTCCTGGGTACGAGGGCGACGTCCTGCAGGCCCTCCGTGAGCGTGCTGGCGTCGTCCACTTGCTCGACAGCCGACGGGGCGCAGCCTCCCGCTCGGCCCTGGTTGCCCCGTCTCCTCCTCCGATGGCGAGGGAGAGGATGGGGCGAGCTCGAAAGTTGTCCTTCCCCCACGCGGGAAAGACGTCGTCGATTCCGCCGCCGGCGAGCGGGCTGTCGGCCACCATTGTCGCCGTCGCGCGGCGGTGGAAGGAGTATCATGTCGTAGCTGCCGTCGAAAGACATGAACTCGAGGCTCCCGAAACGGAGCACCGTCCCGGGTTGAAGAGGTCGTTGGAGACTGCTCATCTGGAGCTTGACGGGAAACTGCTCGTCAACACACAGCAGGCCCCTACCTGGCGCGCCAACTGTCGGCGTTTCGAGACCGGGGGGTCCCCGAGCCGACGAGTGAGTGTGCCGCGTGCCCCAGCCCAGATGGGTCGAGCGCGTGGGCGAGCGCGAAGGGGGGAGAGCGAGGTGGCCGGAGCCGGGTCGTGAGGGAGGCGGAGACCCCGCGGCCTTCGTGTTCGTCCCGCGCCCAGGTCGGGTGCGCTTGCAGTAGGGGGTTACAAGCGTCCGCGCGGGTGAGGGGAGCGAGCGGCCCCAAGAGAGCGCCTGCCCCTGCCCTCGTTCCCGCGAGGCCAACCTTTTCTAAGAAGGCCCTGGTCCTTCCTTTTATAGGCGCAAGGAGAGGATCCAGGTATACAATGGGGGTGTAGCCGAGTGCTACGTGTCTAGCGGGGGAGAGCTAGCGCCCTAAGTACATGCCAAGGTGGCAGCCGGAGAGATCTTGGCACCCAGCTGGTGTGGTGTCGTGGCTGTCGGTGGAGCAATGGAGCCTGGCGGAGGGACAACTGTTGGAACAGTTGGGCTCTTGCTGACGTCCCCCTGCTTCCGTAAGGGAGCCGAGAGCCGCCGTCGTCATAGTCTAGCGGGGCGCCATCATTGCCTATCTGGCGGAGCTAGCCAGATGGGACGTCGGTCTTGTTCTCTGTGGCCCAAGTCAGCTCGGGGTAGGGTGATGATGGCGCTTCCTGTCGACGTGGCGGACTTGTGCCCTAGGTCGGGCGACGTGGAGGCTCCTCCGAGGCTGAGGTCGAGTCTGTCTTCCATGGCCGAGGCCGAGCCCGAGCTCCTGGGTCGGGCGAGGCGGAGGTCGTTCGGCAGAGGCCAGGGCGGAGTCCGAGCCCTGGGTCGGGCGAAGCGGAGTTCGTCGTCTTCCGGGGCCTTAGCCCGAGTCCGAGCCCTGGGTCGGGCGGAGCGGAGTTCGCCGTCTTCCGGGGCCTTAGCCCGAGTCCGAGCCCTGGGTCGGGCGGAGCGGAGTTCGCCGTCTTCCGGGGCCTTAGCCCGAGTCCGAGCACTGGGTCGGGCGGAGCGGAGTTCGCCGTCTTCCGGGGCCTCAACCCGAGTCCTAGCCCTGGGTCGGGCGGAGCTTCCCATGGCGCCTTTGGCGAGGCCTGGCTGCCCGTCAGTCTCATTCTTTGCGTTAAATGCCCCTGTGACTCGGTCGGTCGGCGCGGCGATTTAGTCAGGGTTGCTTCTTAACGAAGGCAAGGCCTCGGGCGAGCCGGAGATGCGTCTGCCGTAAAAAAGGGGGCCTCGGGCGAGACGGAAACACCTCAGGGTCGGCTGCTCTTGCCCGAGGCTAGACTCGGGCGAGGCGTGATCAAGTCGCTCGTACGGACTGATCCCTGACTTAATCGCACCCATCAGGCCTCTGCAGCTTTATGCTGATGGGGGTTACCAGCTGAGAATTAGGCGTCTTGAGGGTACCCCTAATTATGGTCCCCGACAAGACTAAACTTTGGTTGCATATTGATCTATTGGATGAAAAATAGCATCTTATGGTGGCGCAATTCTGAGAGTTCTAGATAAATGCGAAATAGATTTGATTTAGATGATGTTCTATCCAAGAATCCAAACATCTATCTGATCGAAACATTAGAATTGTAATTGTATCTCATTTCAAACTCGTAGCTGATTTGGAATCGAATCCAATTCAATTTCACATCCTCCAATTTCAACATCGAAACGGAGTGTTATGTAAATTTTGCAAACAATCTGTCGTGAATCGTTCCATGAACCATTCCAGGCAACGGTTCCATAACGAGAATTACTTTCTTCAATTTTATTCTAGACCATTTTAACTGCATATTCTAGGCCCATAACGAAATTTACTTTCTTATTTCTTATTTTATTTTGCCTATTTCTTTCTTCAATTTTATTCCTTTTTTTTTGTTCTATACGTTGTTGTGGATGGCATGGGATGGGAAGGAGTGAAGCACGCAGCACGCGGTCCAGCACCACAAATTTCAGCCCAAGTCACCGCGAGCAAGGAATGGACTCCTCGTCAGCGCACTGGCAGGCCGCAGGCGTGTGGTGTCCCACCGTGCTGTTATTTTCTACTGTACGTGAAAATGGTCCGTATGACCAAAAAAAAAGTGAGTCTGCACTGGTTTCAGTAGGGTTGTGAACCTATTTGCACTGTCGTTTTTTAAACTGTCATTGTTAGAGGGTCAGTAGAAATTACTATTTTTATAGACGGGTAACTAAGGTCCGTCAATGAAAATCTTTTTTCACTTACGGTCGGCGTAATAAAACCGCCAGTGAAATTATTTCCAAGAAATATAAAATAGGTTTTAAAAAACAAAAGGATTTAATTTATTTAGGAGAGGTATCATACCATCCCACCCGTCTGTCTCCGTCTCAAAGTCGCAAGTCGCATCATTTTAACCTCGCAAGAGGGCGGGCAGATGCCCGCCATCATCTAACTAGAGAAATTGTCCAGAAATGAAGCTCGAGCTTGCAGCAGCTCGGTTTGGCTCGCTCGAGGCTCAGAACGAGCCCGAGCTAAAAAGAGCGAGTCAACTTGTGACTCCAACCAACAATAATTTATTACATAAAATCATAATTAGCATATAATGTTATTACCGAATAGACAATTAGTTTATATTTTTTTTTGAAATTATTGCCTATAATTAATCTATATTCTAAATGATATTAGTAATATATTTATTTTACTAATTTTGAATAAATTATTTAAATTATTTTTAAGATTTTATATTATAATTTCAAATATCGTTGGCTCGACAAGTGGCTAACGAGTTCGAGTAAAAAACGAGCCTAACTTTTTAAGCTCGTTAAAGGAGCGAGCAAGCCGAACGGAGCTTGTCTCGTTACATGAGCTCAGCTCATTTCCACCCCGAGATAATATAAGGTTAATGTTCTGAATCCTCAAAGCTCCGAGAAATCTGCTGTTGTTTAACCAGGGGCCAGTAACAAGAAAACCAAAAGTCGATTAGGAATCTGACAATCCATCATAAACATCAGAAAGGGTGTATTGCAAGCAGCTAGCCGCTAGATATACGCTACCATAAAAGTGACCGAAAATTTATTCCGAAGATAACCAAACAACAATAATAGTAGGTACGTACGTACGTGGACGTAGATAGATAGATAGAACATACATAACAGGCAATAGACAGTACTAGTACTAGTACTACTACCAGCACCGCCGCCACAGGCACACACGTGGATCTGCTGCGCGACCTGAGAA
Organism: Zea luxurians; assembly: GCA_029449295.1. Taxonomy (NCBI): domain Eukaryota; kingdom Viridiplantae; phylum Streptophyta; class Magnoliopsida; order Poales; family Poaceae; genus Zea; species Zea luxurians. The sequence continues at coordinate 56,776,609 of JAOPSE010000021.1, read as the reverse complement.
GGGGAGGCGTACAATAATGGCCGGCGGATGCGAGAGCGGCAAGCGGATCATGCCGGCGGCGGAGGCTTGGCGACGACGACGGGGAAGTCGACGACGAGCACCTTGTCGATGGCGGCCATGAAGGTGGCGGCGAACGCGGTGTGGCTGTCGTGGCCCATGTAGGCGGCGAGGTCGGCGGCGGAGGCGAAGGTGAGCGAGAAGACGTGCGTGAAGCCCTGCGTCAGCATCTCCTGGTTCAGCACGTCCTGGCCCCTGCACGCACGCACGCGTGCATCACAGAAGGGAAGGAAGGAAGGATGATGGAAGGTCATGAGTGGAGAAGGAACGGGTGTGGGTGTGTAGTTAGTGTGTACCACTCGAAAGACTTGACCGTGTCCATCCCGGCGGCGAGGTCGGCCATGCCCTTGAGCACGTCGTCCACCACGACGCCCTCCTTGAACTTGGCCAGGCACAGGTGCTTCACCTCCCCCATATCCGGCGTCGGAGGAAGCCCTCCTCCAGTAGCTAGCTAGCTCCCCTTCCCTCAAAGCTCTCCTCACACTCAGTCACTTCCCCGATGGCTTTATTTGCAGAGGAGTCCGATGGATCGTGGCGACATGGTGGCCAATTTAAGCTACCGCCGCCGACAGGGGTCACTGGCTGCAGAGCTCATCACTCCTCCTCCTCCTCCTAGAGCAGTAGAGCCTGAGCCTGTGGACTGGATCACTTGGGCACACAACAGTAAACTAAACACGACGCGCTTATCCTTCCCAGGCACTGGCAGAGCGTGTTCGGATTGCGTCACGAGCTGGCTTAATTCCGCTCACCAACCAACTTGTGTGTGTGTGTGTGTGTGTGTCAGTGCACGCACGGGAGAGCAAGGGAGGGAGGTGAAAAAAAAAGAAAAAGAAAGGAGCGGTTCCGTGCGCGCTGACGCGGCTAGATCTGGGACGGGTGAGAGAGTCATCATTCATTCCATTCGACTGGGCCGGCGACCGACACGAGCGTACGACGCTGCGTGGGCAGAGGCAGGGCAGCCCAGCACCGCATGCTTGCTTCCCCAGTTCCCCCCCCTCGCCCGCCTCCCTCTGGCTCTGATGCAGATGCAGGCCAAGATCCTCATCTCTCCCTGACCCTGGATGACAGGCAGGTCCGTCAGTCAGCACTGTGCACCACCGCCAACAGTTACCAGTGTCAAATGGAATGTCGATCGCGCGCTGGCAGTAGCAAGATCAGGTAGGTAATCTCAGGTTCATCAGAGACCGACTGGGCGGCGTCGTCGCATCGCATTGGATTCAGACCACATGGTACTACAGCCTACAGCAGAGGGATACAAGCTGACAAGGTGGCGACTGATCACGCTGCTGCTGCCCGAGAAGAATTCTCACATGCGTGGCTGGATAATAAGACAGCTGCTGCATCAGCCAGCCACGGGGTTTTTTTATTATTAATTCTCAGCGACAAATGTTACCGTACAGTACACAAAACCATGCCATCATCTCTCGAACGCTCCCGGTCCCGTCGCATATGGAAAACGCACCGCTGCCGTCGTCTCTCTTGCGGCAGTATGTGGCCATGGATACTGATTGATGAATGAATGGATGGATGAATGGATGAATGACCTGAACGATTTCTCGATCGTATGTATGTACACGAACGAGCCCAGGCCTCTTCAAGTCTCTTGTTTCTCTCTCCTTTGCTTTTACCACGCACCTGTTCACCCACCCTGGCTATTTGCAGAGTGAGCGGGGCGCTATTTGCAGGGGCCTAGCGGGGTAGTAGATCTGCCCGCCTGCTTCCGTACTGTCTGCCCGTTGGTTTCAGGAGCAGGAGCGGGGTTCATAACTTCAGGCAACGGCGAGCTGTAGCCGCTGGCCCCATCTGCCGGTGGTGGACCAGATACGCCCTGGTCGGGCTCGTGTCTGGGAGGAGGAGGAGCATCTGCCGCCCTTGACGAGTGCCCACCGCTGGCGAACAGGCAGCGGCACGGGTCCGATCTCGACGGTTCGGGGGAGCTTGGTGGGCTTATTATCACTATGCTGGACAGATGATGATGATGATGAGGAGGAGGATGGGGTGCAGAGTGTTCGCTTTCAGGGGTAGTACTAGTATCAGGCACGAGCAGCGAGATTCTACAGACCGGGCACGTCGAGTTCTGCGCCAGCCACAGGCTGATACAGCCCGTGTGGAAGGTGTGGCTGCAGGGAGGCAGGACGCGGAGCTCGTCTCCCTCTTCGTATTCCGCCAGACAGATGACGCACCTGCCAGTTTACCAACAGAGAGGTGGTTCAGTTAAGTTCCAGGGCCAGCGAAACAGTTTACCATCCCATGGTCTGTTGTCCATGTGAATTTTCAGTGTAGCTAAAGGTAAGGTACAAATAAGACAAGTCAAATTCGTGCGAGCTATTGGGATGAAACATCAAACATCTACTCGGCATGACAGGATCTTTTCAGGTTCATGTTTCGTCTGAACGTTTCGAGATCGATCAAGGACACCGCTTCGCATTCAGCCAGAGGACTTGTGGTAACAAGTAACCCAGTCCCCTGTTCCCCGTTCGTCAAGCACAGATGAGGCTAGGCTACTCGATAACAACGCCTCAGCATTCGTCCCTATCGTCTCCAATCGTCGATACCCAGCACCAGCAGAGCATAACAGGCAACACACTGGTACTAAACGATTGTGCCATTTTCTCTATGTAGGCACCGAAATCATGTCGATCGTCGATGTCCAGCACCAGCAGAGCATAACAGGCAAGGCACTGGTACTAAAACGATCGCACCATTTTCTTTTATGTAGGCAACCAAATCCTCAAGGACAAGCCACCAAAAATTCGAGGACGACAACTAACATGGTACTGAAAACGCAATAAAATCCTTAATGGCAACCTTTACGGTACCTAAATACTAGCTCCTAACGGGGCCGTGCTTTATGGTTTCTCAGTAATAATAAATACTAAGCAAGAACATGCATGGCAAATGGCTTCATGATTTCTCAGTAATAGTCAGGGCTGTGGCGGGCGGAGCTCGAGCCTCTACTACCACCGCTGCCGAGCACATGGAGCTCCATTAGAGCCTCCCCTAAGATTTTTAGTGTACACATAGTTTGTAGAAGGGGCTCCTATACTGTAGTGGTTTAGTTCAATCCCTCCTAGATTTTTTTTAGATCCGTCCCATCTGGTAACACTAACCGAGCACAGGGTTGGCACAGGGCTTCATGATTTGTCAGTAACACTGAGCAAGAACAGGCATGTCAAATGGCTTCATGATTTCTCAGGAACACCAATAGCAAAGCACAGGCTTAGGGAAGGGCTTCATGATTTCTCAGTAACATTAAGAACAGGGTTGGGGATAAATACCTAACACATTGTACCAGTAGAGATTCAGGCAATATGTTGGTACTAGCTAACGGTTCGTGAAATTGGATTTGAGGTGTCCAAGAAAACTTGCATATGACGAGGACCCCTGTAGAACTTGTATTAGCCTATAGCACTACTGTCTACAGTGTGCAACCGACTTCTGATTGAAAACAACTACATTAAGAACCTTAGCCTCGCGCCCAGAATAGAGAGACCTCTGCATCAGTGGTTATCCTCTATACCTGTACTCTCTGAGAGAGCACCAAACGAGCATGACAGCGATATCCGGAAGAGCCCAATTATTCGCAGTGAACAGCGCGAGCGACCCCGGGATGAAGCAGAGCACCCCAATTCCAATCTGGTTCCGTGGCACCCCCCGGAATAGATCCCCGGCGGTGGACCCGGCCCTCCTTCCCTGCAAACCTCCTCCGAGGGCCGGCCGGCCTTCGCAGCTACGCTAGTTGAGCCGGCATCGGGATCCGCAAAACCACCAACGAATCCTGCCGGCAGAAACGTGCGCGATCGCGCGACGGCGGCTCAGCTGCGCGCGAGCCTGCGCTGCGACTGCAAGTCTGAAATCGGTGGGGTGGGTACCTAGTGGCGATGGCGACAGCTAGCCCCCCCCCCCCCCCCCCCCCCCCCCCCCGCGCCGGCAAGCGGTAGCAGGCTCCAGTTGTTGTACTGTACCCACAGCAATGGGCAACTCCACCGAACCGCACGCGAAAGCAGGAGATCGGTGGGGTGGGTTGGATTCGAAGCTTGCGTTGCACGGGACAGATCTACAGCTGAGCGGTGGCGTGCGGGCACAGATTGGAATCGCCCACCGACCCAGAGCGCGGGGAGGGAGGTGGGCGAATCGCGATCGGCGCAGCGGAATGGAAGCAAAAAGCAACCCAGGTGGGGGGGGGGGGATGGTTAAGGAGGAGGACTTACTGGGAGCCGTCGTCGGAGTCGGAGGCTTGCGCGGCGGCGTAGGCGCGGGTGGGGAAGGCGGCGGGATCGAGGCCCGGGGCGTGGTGGTGGTGGCGATGGCGGGCGGCGCGGAACGACGGGAAAGGGTCGGGGTCGGCGTAGCCGTGGGCGTAGTGCGGGAGCGGCGGGGCGGCCGCGAGACGGGCGCGGGCCTGGCGCCGGCGCCGGCGGAGGAGCGCGCAGGCGAGGCGCGTGCAGACGAAGACGATGAAGAGGACGCTGAAGCAGAAGCCCGCCAGCGCCAGCGCCATGCTCGACGACACGCCGGACCCCATCGTGGGGAGAAGGGAGGTGGGGGGGGGGGGAGCGAGCCTGTGGCGCGGTGGACTGGTGCCGAGTGCCGAGTGCGGGCTGTCGGGGCTCCCTCAGTTGCTGTGCCTGTGCGGGCGGGCGGCTGTGTACCGGTGTACTGTGGACCTCGTGTTGGAGAGGAGAGACCGAGAGAGAGAGAGAGAGAGAGAGAGACAACAGAATGTGCCGTTGCGCACTCGGCGCTGGATCTTTGGACCTCTATTGGGCTGGGCCTTGGCTGCCTGCCTGACAAGTCTGCAACGGACGGCGCTATAATACTCCGCACTGGTACAAGATAGTAGAACATATACTCCTCCTATAGGATTCAGATACGGATGGAGATACGTATGCGTATCTCACTTCAGACCGCACAGGACGTATGCGTATGCTGGACGCTTATTCCACGGCGCCCAAAGATAGCGACGTCGAGTTGAAAGGTAAGCGCTTTGGGGAAAAAAAGCTTCGGATAGGATTAGCACCTGGGGGAGTCAACCCGGAAAAAAAAACTTATACGTATACGATAAGGACGTAAATAAAAAACCAAAGAGAAGCAAAACTGAAAAAAAAAACCTCTGGAATCTGTTCGGGTTCGATTAGGACCATAGGAATGAACGACAAAGAAAAAAAGAAAAGAAAGAGCAGTACGAATCAGAGGAGCGAGCCCATACGTATATATATTTTTAACTAGATACACGTACATAGCTATAGCTATGATTTCTATATATTATATAGATAAACTTTATTTTAATAAAAAAATAAAAAATATATGCCTGTTTGTAGAGCTTTTTCTTTACATCCCTCGACGTAATGAATTTTTAGGGGCTGTTTGGTTCGTGGTTAAATGTGCTATACTTTGCCTAAGGTTAGTCGTTCGAATTGAAAAACTAACCTTAGGCACAAAAGTTAGGTAAAATGTGGCAAGTTAGCCATCAAACCAAACAGGCCACTAGTTTTCTTTACTTAACCGGAGCCACATCGCTAAGCACCTTTGTTAGCGTTTCCGCCATTATTCTGCATATTTGGGGTTGCCAACAAATACAGAGACGGTGTTTATCTTTTCTGTGTAGCGTGTGCTCTGGTCGATGGAGCACGCCGACTCTATACAGCAAGCGAGTGTTAGAACAGACGATCTTTCTAGTTTTTTTTTTTTTAAAAAAGATGTACTTAGACTTTTGGATACTTTACTTTTTATTCCTAGTTTTAGCGTTGTGATCTCAGCGTGGATACACGTGTGGCAATACGAGGTCTATGAAGTATCGCTTGACACCGATTGCCATAAACCCTATACGTCCTCCAGAATTTCATCCGTTGTCTTCCTCTCTTTATTTTTTGGTGCTACTGCGTGAGTACATGAACCAAAAGAAGAGAGAGATAAATGGAAACCACACATAAAAACAGAAGCAAACAAAAAACATTAAAAATATATGGGCAAAAAACAGAAACAAACGAAAAAAAGGCATACTTGTAAAACCAGAAAATAAAGCAAAAAAAAAACAGAAACCACAAAAAATTGGAGATGCGGGGTATCGATCCCCGTGCCTCTCGCATGCTAAGCGAGCGCTCTACCATTTGAGCTACATCCCCAGATGCTATCATTTTCTGATTTTTGTTAAATATCCTATAGTTATGGCTAAACAGCTTTGTTAGTGTTCCTGCATCGTGTAGACAGAGACGGTGTTTATCTTTTGCGTGTAGCGTGTGCTCTAGCCCCGATGGAGCACGCGGGCTCTAGACAAGAAGCGAGCGTTGCCACTTGCCAGCATACGAATTGTTCAGTGGACATACGCATAGACATGCATATGCAGTACTGCATGCATATATGATGCAACAGGATAACATTGCTATGGGACCTCGCATCAGTGGTCTGTCACTCATGCCATGGCACTCATCTTGGACAAAAGCATCTATGCTTACTGGACCGAAACAGGCCATTGCTATGGGAGTCTGTATTATTACCAGGGGTATGTTCAGTATATTGTTGCATCAGTAAACTGTTGAGAACAGGCAAGCTTTATGGCATCGGGTCTTTCCATCCCTTGTTTATGGAGATAGTACACTGCATCGGTCATCCATCATGGTAACTCATCTTGGATCAAAGCATCTATGCTGGAGACTATAGCACTTGTACAATGAAATGTGAGCAAGTTTTGTCAGTCGCATGAAGCAATGGCAAGTGACCGAGTGCAACACAAGGTGCAGAGCAGAGCAGATCAAGCATATGGCTAGTGGCGCAATCCACAGCCACCCGAGATTTCAGAAGATGCTTCTGCCTCCTTCCTATCTCCGTTTTTTCATGCGTCCCAGAAAGCCAGAAGGCCTCAATCATCAACAGAACTAGAAAAGGAGGCGCGCTTCGCGGCGCCCTACCTCCATTAGTCAAATGCAATAACAAACTTTATTTAGTACGATTCAAAGTAGACAACAGTACGCGTCATAAAATAGACTGGTTCGGTATGTCAAAGCTCTTTTAAAAAAATCAGAGTACAATACAAAGCAATGCTAAATTTTACTATTGAAAATTCAAGTATGTAATGACACAAAAAAGCTGCCAACTAAAACAAGCATAGTAATTTTGAAACTGAAGCCAATTTTTATTCTTGCAACATAACTTGGAGAAATGTGTAATGATAATTGTCGCAGTAAAATATATCATGATACTTTCAAGTCAAATATGATGATACATTTTAGTCAAGAAGCGGGAACAATGACCTATCTGTGTTAGGGAAGAAGTTAAAAGCACGAGCACTCTCCAACTGCAACTGTACCATGTTATTTTGAGATCAACAAAAGTAAAACCTTTTTTTCTAGTGCAAATAAGTCATCTAATGTGTATGGAAAATATCGGAGACCAGTACTGTACAAAACTACAAATGACATGTATCTACCGCCAAAAGATGGATAGAGAGGGTTTCAATTTCCCTTCTCCCTTGCTCATCCATCTAATTAGTAAAACAGAATCGATGGATAAAGGTTTTATAAGATTTTTTTCTCAGGTATGAAGGATGCATGGAAATGATTGGCGTGAGCTAACAAAAAAAAACAACATTTGCTATTTCGTTTGGCCGCTAATAAGTGCATGTGAATTATGAAGGTGCTAACAATCACCAGCTTATTAACAATGTCTCAAGTGCCGGTCAGCAGTTGAATCATGATAAATGATGAGCTCTCCCAACACATAATCATGTTAGGCTATGGAGACCTGATCATTGGTTTTCTCTCGATCAATAGTCTACAAAAAAACTCCCTAAGAAATTAAAGAGAGCTGAAATCCCCACATGGAATTGTATGATGCAAAGATCCTGTGAAATCCCCACAATTACCTATGTAAGACAAGGTGAGAAAATTGCAGCAGCTCCCATGGATAGAAAGGATCCACAGTCCTGCAACCACCTGACAATAGAGATAAGCACATTAAATGCATCCAAAATGAATTGCCTTGATTAATAGAAGTCTATACAGAACAAAATCCTGCCAGTCAACATACAATCAAAAATTTCACGGTGAACATACAATCAAAATCATGCTAGCGGGCATGGTAGGGACTATGGATGGGTTAAGCAAGGAATGATCTTTCCCTTTGCCAACAACATGAGACTCAGATTGGCATTCTTGCTCGTTATTTGAAGCAGCCTCTTCCTGAAAACCAATAGGATCAGACTGCTTATTTACAGACTTTCGCGGTGAGCATACCCCATCCGTTTGGAGATAAAAAAACCACGTTCAGCAAGGAAAGCCTCCTCAATTGCTGCACGGAAGGAAAGCACCATCAAGCACATGAAAAGACTAAATAAATGAACACAAAGGTAGTAGGTTGTTCCATTGAATGCCAGTAAAGGAGATGATCAGATAGAGCTAATGCAGATTTAGCCATCATGTCAGCCAATCAGAAGCAGCCTCAAACTTATCGGTCAAATGGTTTAAACAATAAATACCTGAATGTAGAATCTGATCGTGTAAATCCCTTCTTCGTTGTGCTCAGGAGTGATTATAACCTCTGATATACAGGGAGTAGCACCAAGAATTTATTGTGGAAAAATAATATCATATGGTTTCTAGCTCAAAGGTACTTTTAGTATGCTATTACTGATTATAGGGAGAAGCACCAAAAATTTATCAGCACTCTAAACCAAACAATAAGACATTGCCAGAGTCCATTCAGTACAGGGATGCGGCAAACTGAAACAAAAACATCTCTTTCTGTGTGTCAACCTCTCTCTCTGACACTATCCCTACCATTCACAATCACACCACCGTCATGCATCAGATTAATGGACAAGAGTCAAGCAGCTGAATGTCAATCCTAATCAATCCAAGACAAACCCCAAGCAAGAAGTGAAAAAATGGCGATAGAAAGTCTCTAATGGCATGTACAGGTTAAGTGTTCTTGGAAAAGCCCCTGAAGCCTTGGATCAGCAGGCAGAACCCCTGCCCCGACGCCCCACCGGCTGCCGTCTTCTGCCGCCGACCGGTCGGCGTCACCGGCAGCTTGTCCGGCTCCTCTCCGTCGCGGAAGCAATCGTCGTCTGTCCACAGCTTTGCCTCTAACGCGCCGCGCGCCTGGAACGTGAACACGGCGCAGGAGGAAGACGAGTGCGGCAACTCGGCGGCGGACGCGTGGGCGTGGAAGAGCCAGCCGTGCAGGTCCCACGTCATGTCGACGGGGGCGCCGCCGTCGAGGAAGATGGTGTGGCAGCCGCGGAAGTTCCAGCGGAGCCGGCGGAGCTGCACGACCCTGAGGCCATCGACGGTGACCCAGGTGACGTCGATGAGCAGCTCCTTCCCGGACGCCGCGAACCGCGAGCAGTACGCGGTGGTCACTGCGCAGCCGCAGCTTGCCGCCGCCGTAGTGCCGGCGTCGGCATAGGGAAGAAGGCGGACGCAACGCTCGGTGCGCTACGCTGAGAAGAATGAAAATTTCGGGTCCGAGTGGTCTGTAGACGCTAACACGTGTAAGGCACGGTATGGTTAAAAGAACGTGGAGTGCGGGGAGACGCCGAAACCAGGTCACGTTTTAATACTTTAGATAACAATGCCTGAACAGAATAACAAGAAGTTGGGTTTAGTTTATGCGTGGTGAAAAAGAGCCTTGGAATAGTCTTAATTGAATATTCGGGAAAAAAAGGAGGAAAATTTAACAGCTGGTCCAATAACAATGCAAACAGATCCATATTTAGTGCGATTATATGAGCAAATGTCTGAACCGAAATAGGCCATTGCTATGGAAGCCTGTATCTTATATTACACGGGGCATGTTCAGTACATTTGCATCAGTAAACTGTTGAGAACAAGTGAACACTGCTGAGAGCAAGCAAGCTTTCATCTCTTGTTTATGCAGATACATTGCATCAGTCATCCATCCTGCCATGCCACCCTCATCATGGATAAAAACAACTATGTAGCTTGGAACCCAAAGAGTTTATTCCCTTAATCATGATACGACCACATAAGCACATGCGACCACGAAAAGTTTGTTGTCATATAGTAAATAAAAGACTCGTGCGTGCGTGCATGCACAACAACACTGTGGAACATTTTGGGCGGCTCCCATTATTTTCGGCGGCCGGGGGTGGACCGCCGAATTTTTTTTATCTGAAATTAGTTATTTTCGGCGGCCTTAGGGGACCGCTGAAAATAAGAACACTATTTTCGGCAGACAGTATTTTCGGCGGCCGCCGAAAATAAGCTATTTTCGACGGCTGGTCCCTGTCCGACGAAAATAAAGGCTTATTTTCGGCTGATTTTTCCTGGCGACCGAGAACCGTCGAAAATAGCTTATTTTCGGCGGCACAGACCTTATTTTCGGCGGTTTCTGGCCGTCGAAAATGACTGTAGCTCCCGTAGTGATGCGGTGCCTGTGCCTATACAATAGTGGTTTTATTTCATAGTAAATATGTGTGAAGAAAAGTTTGTTGTCGACCATCAAGTGCACTTATTTTATGCAAGTATTTTACATTATTGTTAATTATTACTTACACTTGCAGCTCCACAGACAGTAGTACCGTGTAAATTTCTCAACTGTCAGCACCAAAAACAAATTCAGGAAGCGAGGATGAAAATAAATCACGCAGGTAATTAACTAACTAACTGCTAGCGGTTACTTCGTTGATCAATAGATCTCATCGATCGGACCAAGCAGGGGTGCTAGCTGTGGCGCGTGAGAAACAAAAATGAAAAAAATCAAGATAGGACAGGCTCTCTGCTATATACGAATAAGCTAGATTCAAGCTAACAGTTTCGACTGCACACGAGCAAGTTTATTCGAGAATCGTCAGAGCACCTGTTTTTTTTCCTTCTAAAATTTACTTGGTTATTTTATGTATGGAAAAAATAAAATAATGATGAAACATATACACGTGATAGATAGCAGCATGCAGTAGCGTACCAACCACACGAAACCTGCGCACTGCCATGCATGGAGCGCATGCATGCATGCTCTAGTCCGACTCCGAGGCCTCGAGTGTCCGAGGATATGATGCTGATCCGTTCAAGTCTTCTACCCCTTGACCCTCTTGTCATGCATATATATACACCAGCTGCCACCCCAATCTCGCTCGCCAAACGTACCACACACAGATCGCGATGTCTGGCGCCGACACGTCGTGCAGCGACGTCCTCGCGACGGTGGCGAGGATAGATTGCATGCTAGCGCGTGAGAAAGGCAACGACGCTGTCGTCGAGTTGATCCACGAGCTGCAGGCCGTGGACATGACGTATGAGGTGCTGGAGGCCACAAAGATCGGCCACACCGTCAACGCCCTGAGGAAGAGCACGCCGACGACGCTGGCTCTCCTGCTCGCCGACACGCTCTACAGGCAATGGAAGGTTCTGGCCGACGAGTGGTACACGAGCAGCACGACGCAGCAGCAACAGCCGCCACCGTCAAACGCTGATACGGGGAAGCGTTCCTCTTCGTCGCCGCCGTCAAAGGCCATTGATGATATGGCCACCAACAAGCCTCCTCTTCGCCACGGCCGGCGCCGCCGGTCGACACGGAGCAGTCGGTTGGGCCAGAGCCCGACCAGGAGAAGAGCGCCCCGACCCCGACGGCAATAAGCGTGGCTCCCATCAGGAAGCCGAACATCTTACGGTTCCGGATGGTGACCGTCAAGGAGCCAGGGAAGCCAGATCGGCGCCACTTAATGATCATCCCGTCGGAAGCTCCGGATCCCGCACCGGCGCCGAACGACGCAACGCAAAACGACGGCGACAATAGGCAGCAAGCCTATTGCACAGCGACTACGAGCCACCAGGCTGTCAATGCTGATAATAAGTGTGTCTGTCCGACCGGTGATGCGCCCTTAACGATGGCCGTCAAGCCGCCGACAGCATTACCGAACCAAGTCGCTTCGTCGGGCGCTTGCAATAAGCGCAAAGGAGAGGCCCCCACTGATTTTGACGAGGAGAGACTGGCAAAGGCCAGGGTAAGGCTCCACGAGGGGTACTGAAAGGGAAATGTGCCCTTAGGCCATTTCTATAATGTTTTGGTGATTAAGTGTCCAACACATAGTGAGTGAGTTGCTATGTGCTAAACAAGCAAGAAGTGCAAAGCATATAACCAGGTATGTTTCTAGACTTAGTAATTGGTTTTTGTATACTAACGTATTTTTCTAAGTGTTAGAAACAGAGCAGAGAAGAAAAGAAATAAATTGGAAAAGACTTGCCTCTGTACAGCTAACTCCAGCTCGCCTTGGCACACCGGACTGTACACAGAGACAGTGTTTATCTTTTGCGTGTAGCGTTGCCGCGTTGGCCGATGGAGCACGCGGGCTAGACAAGAAGCGAGTGTTTCCACTTGCCAACATACGAATTGTTCAGTGGACATACACATAGACATGTGTCACATGCATATGCAGTACTGCATGCATATATGATGCAACATGATAACATTGCTATGGGACCTCGCATCAGGGGTCTGTCATGCCATGCCATGGCAGTTGCACTCATCTTGGACAAAAGCATCTATGCTTGCTGGACCGAAACAGGCCGTTGCTATGGGAGCCTGTATTCAGAAGCGAGTCCAGACATTTAAGATTGGGTATTAAAAAATTAGTGCTCTAATATTATTTTATGTAATACATTATTGACAAATTAATATAGATCACCAAAAACTTGGGTATTCAATGAATACCCATGAAACACCCCTGAGCCCGCCTCTGCCTGTATTATTACCAGGGGTATGTTCAGTATATTGTTGCATCATATGCCTGTATTATTACCCCTGAGTCCGCATCAGGGGTCTGTCACTCATGCCATGGCACTCATCTTGGACAAAAGCATCTATGCTTGCTGGACCGAAACAGGCCATTGCTATGGGAGCCTGTATTATTACCAGGGGTATGTTCAGTATATTGTTGCATCAGTAAACTGTTGAGAACAGGCAAGCTTTATGGCATCGGGTCTTTCCATCCCTTGTTTATGGAGATAGTACACTGCATCGGTCATCCATCATGGTAACTCATCTTGGATCAAAGCATCTATGCTGGAGACTATAGCACTTGTACAATGAAATGTGAGCAAGTTTTGTCAGTCGCATGAAGCAATGGCAAGTGACCGAGTGCAACACAAGGTGCAGAGCAGAGCAGATCAAGCATATGGCTAGTGGCGCAATCCACAGCCACCCGAGATTTCAGAAGATGCTTCTGCCTCCTTCCTATCTGAAAGGGAATTAGGCTTACACCTAGTTCCTAAATAATTTTAGTGGTTGAATTGCCCAACACAAATAATTGGACTAACTAGTTTGCTCTAGTGTATAAGTTATACAGGTGCCAAAGGTTCACTCTTAGCCAATAAAAAGACCAAGTATTGGGTTCAAACAAAGGAGCAAGGGCCAACCGAAGGCACCTCTGGTCTGGCGCACCGGACTGTCCGGTGCACCACCGGACATGTCCGGTGCACCAGAGGACTCCAAACTCAAACTCGTCACCTTCGGGAAATTCCAGAGGCAACTCCGCTATAATTCACCGGACTGTCCGGTGTACACTGGACCTGTCCGGTGCTCCAAGGAAGAGCGGCCTCCGGAACTCGCCAGCCTCGGGAATTCATTTCAGCTGCTCCGCTATAATTCACCGGACATGTCCGGTGTACACCGGACTGTCCGGTGTAACAACGGGGCAATGGCTACTTCAGGCGCCAACGGCTACCTGCGGCGCATTTATTGCGCGCCAGCGCGCGCAGAAGTCAGGCACGCCCATACTGGCGCACCGGACACTCTACAGTACATGTCCGGTGCGCCACCGGACATCCAGGCGGGCCCAGAAGACAGTGCTCCAACGGTCGAATCCCAACGGCTCTGGTGACGTGGCTGTCGCACCGGACTGTCCGGTGCACCATACGACAGACAACTTTCACCAACGGCTAGATTTTGGTTGGTGGCTATAAATACCACCCCAACCGGCCACTTCAAGGTGTGGGAGCCCAAGCAACATTCCAAGTCATCTAGTTGACATACTCAAGCCCTCCCAACCACATATATTCATTGATCCATCCTATACACAAGATCTAGACCACTACAACCAACACAAGTGCCACAAAAGAGAGAGCAAGCAATTGAGAGCTACTCAATTGAGTTTAGCCCTAGCGCCTTGTGCGATTCATTGAGAGATAACGTGTGCTACATCTTTGTGTTCATTTGTGCATGGAGTTTTGACTCCCATCGAACTTCCTCCAAAGTTTTGGAGGCTTGTAAAAGCTAGCAAGAGACACCAAAGAGTGTGGTGATCCTTGTGGGATCAAGAGTGATCCTTGAGAAGAAGAAGAGCTCGCCGATCCTTGGGTGATCGGTGGAGAGAGGGAAAGGGTTGAAAAAGACCCGTCCTTAAGTGGACTCCTCAACGGGGACTAGGCCTTCGAGGGCCGAACCTCGGTAAAACAAATCACCCGTGTCTCGTGTGCTTATTGCTTGTGATTTATTTGTACTTTCCCTTTCTAAGTTTCTCTTGCACTACTCTTTGCTAATTCTATTTGGTGTTGCTTTAAGTTAAAATCTCCTTTTGTGAAGCAACACATTGCAAGAGAGAACTTGTGTTTTGCTCTTCGTGCCTAAGCCCTCTTGCTTTATTCTCATAGACTTATTAGTAGTATTGATTTATCAATTCCACATTATTTGAAAGCAATACTCTTTACAAGCAAGGACTTAGTTTTTATACTCCGATAATTATATATCTTGTTCTAACCACTAATCAAGGGATCTAGTTGGGGGATAAAGTTTTATTTTTCAGGTTTCGCCTATCCACCCCCCTTTAGGCGACTTTCAATTGGTATCGGAGCTAGGCACTTCATCTTGAGTCTAACAACTCGAAGTGATGGCTCGTAGAAGATCCCAAAAGAACAAGAAGACTCCTCCATCGAACGTAACTCAAAAGGAGGTAACTCTTGAAATATTATTTGATGATTGTTCTAATTATGACTCATGGTCCGCTAGTGTGATAAATGCCTTTAGGACCATAGATCCACGATTAGAACAAATTATAGACAAGAGTATTTTTTCCTCTAATTTCAATGGAGAAATTAATTCCGAGGATCAAAGATGCTATCGCTTAAACTATCTAGCTTTTGACATCTTAACTAATTCTCTTAGCAAAGAAGATTATCATGCCTTCATATCAAAATATGATGAACCTATTCATGATGCGCATGATATTTGGACTAGAATTAAAAGCAAATTTGATGAGTCCAAACATGATAGTTCATTTTATGCTTCTACTTCCTTTGGTATTTGTGATACTAACCCTTGCAAGGAAGAAGAAGAAAATGAACGATGGAGACCAAACGATGAATCCACCTCTCCAAAAGGTTTGTCTTCCCATTTTAATTCCCACATGTGTTGTGTGGCTAATACAAATGATAGCGGAAGCACAAATGAGGATGAGGAGGAAGAAAGAAGCTTTGTGCAACTCTACGCTCGCTTAAGCCAAGAAGATAAGGCGGTCATGCTCAAACTTGTAGAAAGAGCGAGAGAACAAGGCGAAGCTCGTCAAAGGCTAGAAAGTATTCTCTCCATGAAGATGCAACACTTTGACGAGTTGACTAAAGAACATGAGGAGCTAAAGTGCTCTCATGTTGATTTGGTCCAAAGGTATGAAACTATTTCAATTGAGCAAGATAACGCTTTACATTGTATCGCTCAATTAGTAAATAGGAATACCTTGCTTAAGGACCAAGTAGAAAAGCTAAAAATTGAAAATCTAGCTTTTCAAGATAAATATGATATGCTTCTATGTTCTCATGAAAATCTTATGGATGATCATATCATATTAAATATTGCTCATGAGGTTGTGATAGAAAACTTAAAATCACAACAACCTCACTCATGCACATGTATTCAAATTGATACTATATTACCATGTGCTAATGCTTGTTGTCCGTCGACAAGCAAATCTTCTTTTGAGCTAAAATTTGAAGGAACAAATGATGATACAAATCAAAAGCTCAAAGAAGATAATGAGAGGCTAAAGATGAGCTTGACACAACTTAAAGGGAAGGGCATTGCTCGACCTTCTCAAGATAACCGTGATCACATGGTGAAGAAGTTTGAGACGGGAACAACCGTGGCATGCACTAAATCCCTTGGAGAAAATGTCAAGGACTTGAGGATTGCCAAGAGGAGGAAGCAAAAGAAGAAAATCAATATCTCTTCCAAAAGCCTCAACCATGCCTCCATAAAAGGTAACATCCAAGGTAATAATCAAGTTACACTTCATACAAATAGAATCAAGAAATGTAGTGAATGCTTTGAAGAGGGGCACTTGATTAGATCATGTCCCTATATTAAAAATGGCTTGATTATTAACAAGGATGACAAACTTTGTTTTAAATGCTCAAAGAAGGGACACTTTATTAAATCTTGTCCCCATTTAAAACAAAAGGGCATAGAGTTAGAAAAGAAAGTTTTTACTAACCATGTAGCAAGCAAACAAGGAAAGAAGAAAGCTTCAAAACTTGAAAAATGCCTATGCTACATATGCCGAAGGAAGGGACATCAATGTAAGGATTGTCCCATTGGTAACAATTCCACTCCTAGCTTGTCAATTAATTCTCATGTAACTAGGCAACCCAAAATTGCAACTTGTGCTAGAAAGGTAATGAGTTTACCTAGTACTAACAGAAAGGACTTTTGGGTTCCTAGATCTTTGTTGACTAACCATGATGGACCCATCAAGAAATGGGTACCAAAATTTGCTTGACAAGCCTTGCAGGAAAAGGAGATGATATGAAGCCTTGGGGTGCTTGAGAAAGTTAATTCAATTTAACTCAAGCTATCAAATCTTCAATGATCTTTATCCGTTGATTGACCCAAGGTTATTCTTCAAACTACTACATCTTAAACTCATATCATCTCGAGGAAGATATTGATGTTGTAGGAAATAAAGAATTATCTTATGCGGAAAATCAAGGCCTACAACATGGAGGAAAGTCAAAGGATGGTAACCTCTATGCTTTTAAAGTGCAAGTATTTTATTATGTGTCTTGTGTAGTCACATAAGAAATGTGTAGCGCTTCAAATGTCTTTAAAATTCATATCACCATTCTTTGAAGAATTTCCTCTCATATGGTAGATTGCATACCCATCATTTCCATCCTATGGTAATCTACATGCTTTAATTTGTTGCAAGTATCTCATGGCATGTTTCTTCGCTAAGTTATTCTATTATTGCCATGATTCTAGATATAAAGAGATATTTCAAGTTCTTAAAAGTCTAAGGTGTCATGTAAGGAATTCAAATCCTTAGGACACTTACAAAAGGAAAACTCTCTCTATAACTAGAATAGTGAGACTAATGATTTTATCTAAGTAACCCAAGTAGTCTCACTTATAGAGAATAGGTTTCTCTTTGGAAAAGCATGTAATCTAAAAAGAAAAATCAATCCAATGATTTATGATGTGCTCCTACTTACTTAAATTGGATTTGATTCTTTCACATTTATCACTTTCCATATCATGAATTAGATTTATTCCCATAATCTTAAAGGATTATTTATGCTTATCTTATGAGTTAAAATTAAGCATAACATCATTTATGGATAATCTAGTTCATGCTATGAAGTTTCCATGTTTTAGTAATCTAGCTTTTCATTCCTTATCAAAAAATGACTACAAAAATGGAAACTAGTGCTTGTGTTACTAACAAAGTATCTCTTGAGCCTACTTACGAATATCTACAAAAAGAGAAAGTGCATAAGCCTCAAAGCGTATTCTTCACCCAAGAGGAAGAAAGGTAAAAGCAAAGGTATGGGAACTCATCTTCTTAATCAAATATAGTTCCCATCAATGATTATTTACTCTAATTATATCTCTGTGAAGAAATTGATTCTTTATCGAATTTAAATTGTCTAAGATGTGCATTCAATCAATGCACTTATCCACTAGAATCTATTTCATGACTTTGCTATATTTGTTATCATATTGATTTGCTTCCAAGAAATGATTAACTAAATTTAATGTGATAAAGTAAAATCTCCAATGATTATTAAAATACTTAAAAGCTGCTCACTCATATTTCTCAAATGAAATGCTCTAATGTTAAGGATTTTACTTCATGTCTGTGTGACCTATGGATGATGAATTGTGCTTATTTCCTATCTAAAAGAAATCATCCTTCATTAAATACTCCCTTGTGTTACTAACATCTTTCTTGAGTATTTTCAATTAGTTTGAAAAGAAAAAGAAACATCTACAAAGGGAGGACTCTCAAATGAAAGAGGAGGACATCAAGAACAACACCACCTACTTGGATAGTAAGATCTACAAAACAATCAATGGTGTGGTTGTGAGTATTCTAAATCCTTTCATAATGAGAATGCTAGGCTCAAGTTGTTTATTACAAATTTAATGAGCTTTGATCAAGATATATAATGCTTCTCTCTATTTGTCTTAAAGTAAATGCATCCATTCAATTCATTCAAATACTTGATGCATATCTTCAAGGGGAGCCTCTTTCTATATCTTGATTATGTTGAGACTATTAGTTTATCTTAGTAATTTCATATAGTCTCCTGCATGAGAATGAGTTTCTCATGAAGTATTTGCTGGAGTCTCCTACCCTAAGCTTAATTGATAATCTAATGCGTATGTTGTTCTTTTGATCACATCTATTATTTGTTTGATCAGTGAATGACTTCAATTAAACATTCATGCTTCTTCGTGCCATATATTCTATTAATCAATATACCTCTTGATGTGCACTAAGTTAAAAGGAGAATTCATGATACATTTATGAAATTAATGATCCATTTGATATATGTTTACAATAACTTGGAAAAGGATCACTAGTTGTAGAACTCTTTCTTGTGCAAAATATTTCCATATATTGTCATTTGAGTATAGGTCTTAAGCATCTAAAGACTAAGGACAAAGCACAATAAAGAGAGCATCTCTATGTAAAGGTACAAAAAGGTAAAACTATTTCTCTTCATTTAAACTTGTACCTAAATCTTCCTTTTCTATACATTCTTTGCATATCTTGTATAAAAGGAAGAGAAAGCATGTCTGTCGGGGACCATAATTAGGGGTACCCTCAAGACGCCTAATTCTCAGCTGGTAACCCCCATCAGCATAAAGCTGCAAAGGCCTGATGGGTTTGATTAAGTCAGGGATCAGTCCATACGAAGCGACTTGATCACGCCACGCCCGAGCTTAGCCTCGGGCGAGGGCAGCCGACCCTAAGATGACTCCGTCTCGCCTGAGGTCTCCTCTTTCACGGCAGACGCATCACCGGCTCGTCCGAGGCCCCGCCTTCGATAAGAAGTAACCCTGACTAAATCACCGCGCCTACCGACCAAATCCCTGGGGCCTTCAACGCAAAAGGTAAGACTGACGGGTAGCCAGACTTGGCCAAAATTGCCAGAGGAAGCTCCACCTCGCCCGACCCAGGGCTCGGACTCGGGCTAAGGCCCCGGAAGACGGCGAACTCCGCTCCGCCCGACCCAGGGCTCGGACTCGGGCTAAGGCCCCGGAAGACGGCAAACTCCGCTCCGCCCGACCCAGGGCTCGGACTCGGGCTAAGGCCCCGGAAGACGGCGAACTCCGCTCCGCCCGACCCAGGGCTCGGACTCGGGCTAAGGCCCCGGAAGACGGCGAACACCGCCTCGCCCGACCCAGGGCTCGGACTCCGCCTCAGCCTCTGTCGAACGATCTCCGCCTCGCCCGACCCAGGGCTCGGACTCTGCCTCTGTCTTGCAGGACGGACTCGACCTCGGCTTCGGAGGAGCCTCCACGACGCCCGACTTAGGACACGAGACTGCCACGTCAACAGGGAACGTCATCATCACCCTGCCCTGAGCCGACTTGGGTCGCAGGGAACAAGACCGGCGTCCCATCTGGCCAGCTCCGCCAGATAGGCAATGATGACGCCTCACTAGACCGTGACGACGGCGACTCTCAGCTCCCTTACGAAAGCAGGAAGACGTCAGCAAGGGCACAGCTGTTCCAACAGCTGTCACTCCGTCAAGCTTCACTGCTTCTCCAACAGCCACGACGACACACCAACAGGGTGCCAAGATCTCTCCGGCTGCCACCTTGGCATGTACTTAGGGCGCTAGCTCTCCCTCGCTAGACACGTAGCACCTTGCTACACCCCCATTTTGTACACCTGGATCCTCTCCTTACGACTATAAAAGGAAGGACCAGGGCCTTCTTAGAGAAGGTTGGCCTCGCGGGGACGAAGGGCAGGGGCAGGCGCTCTCTCGGGGCCGCCCGCTCCCCTCACCTCGCGCGGACGCTTGTAACCCCCTACTGCAAGCGCACCCGACCTGGGCGCGGGACGAACACGAAGGCCGCGGGAATTTCTCCTACTCCCCCACGACCCGGCTCCGGCCGCCGACCTCTCTCTCTCTCTCTGTTCCCCCCTTCGCGCTCGCCCACGCGCTCGACCCATCTGGGCTGGGGCACGCGGCACTCTCACTCGTCGGCTCGGGGACCCCCCGGTCTCGGAACGCCGACAGTTGGCGCGCCAGGTAGGGGCACGCTGCGTGTTGACGAGTACATTCCCGTCAAGCTCCAGATGGGCAGTCTTCAACGACCTCTTCAACCCGGGACGGTGCTCCGTTTCGGGAACCTCGAGTTCATGTCTCTCGACGGCAACTACGACATGATACTCCTTCCACCGCCGCGCGACAGCGACAATGGTGGCGGACAGCCCGCTCGCCGGCGACGGAATCGACGACGTCTTTCCCGCGTGGGGGAAGGACAACTTTCGAGCTCGCCCCGTCCTCTCCCTCGCCATCGGAGGAGGAGGAGGCGGGACAACCAAGGCCGAGCGGGAGGCCGCGCTCCGACGGCTGTCGAGCAAATCGACATTCCCGGCGCCTCAACGGAGGACACGCCAAGCGTCGCCCTCGCGTTCGAGGCAAAGGCGAGCGCCATCCCCCCGCAGCACGTCGACTCCGAGCAGGCGGACGACGCCAGCACGCTCATGAAGGGCCTGCGGGACGTCGCCCTCGTACCCGAGACGACGGCGCGATCAGCCCCCGACGTGACTTCGTCGCTCCTCGTCGACGAAAAGGTACCGACTGCTCCCCATCTTTCGTTATTTCGACTCGGCCTCAGCCCGCCTGGCAACCTCGCTTTGGCGGGCACTCACATTGAGGCGAGTGCAACCTCTCTGGGGTTTCGTGTACGGTCGCCTTGGGACCGATTGACGGGTGTCTCGACCTACGGACCCTCTGGGTCCGAGGAAGATGACGACCTCAGCATCTGCTGGGATTTCTCCGGATCTGGCAACCCTAGCGCCATGCGGGACTTCATGACCGCATGTGACTACTGCCTCTCCGACTGTTCCGACGGCAGCCGCAGCCTTGGCGACGAGGACTGCGGCCCGAGTCGCGAATGTTTCCACATCGAGCTAGGGGATCCCTCCGGAGGCGGCTGTCTCGGCATGCCGGAGGACGGTGATCCCCCCTAGGCCAGCGCCTCGCGCCGACATCCCGCGGGAGCTAGCTGTGGTCCCCGTTCCGGCGGGGGGTCACAACCCACAGCTCGAGCAAGTCCGCGGGGCGCAGGCCGAGCTCGATGAGGGAGCAGGAGCGCTCGAGGCAATCCGCCAGAACATCGGGCAGGTATGGGCGAGCCAGCCCCCGGCCGGAGAAATACGTCACCTGCCCCAAGGCCTCCGGCACTGCATCGCTAACGATGCCAGGGACAGACCGCCACCCGCATCCGACGGAACCGGTCAGGACCTGGCCGCTGCAGCGATGCTCCTCCGCGCGATGCCGGAGTCATCAACTACCGAGGGTCGGCGAATCCAGGGAGAACTCAAGCATCTCCTGGAAGGCGCCGCGGCCCGGCGGGCCGAGAGCTCTGCCTCTCGCAGGCAGGGATACCCCTCGGAACCTCGTGCCGCGACTTCCCGACTCGTGTGGGAAGCCTCGGTCTACACCGGGCGCACGCGCAACACCGCGCCTGCGGCCCCGGGCCACCTCGGCAACGAGCACCCTCATCGCGACCGTCGGGCGCGCCTCGACGAAAGGGTGCGCCGAGGCTATCACCCCAGGCGTGGGGGACGCTACGACAGTGGGGAGGATCGAAGTCCTTCGCCCGAACCACCCGGTCCGCAGGTCTTCAGCCGAGCCATTCAGCGGGCGCCGTTTCCGCCCCGATTCCGACCCCCGACTACTATCACAAAGTACTCGGGGGAAACGAGGCCGGAATTGTGGCTTGCGGACTACCGCCTGGCCTGTCAACTGGGTGGGACGGACGACGATAACCTCATCATCCGCAACCTCCCCCTGTTCCTCTCCGACACCGCTCGCGCTTGGTTGGAGCACCTGCCTCCGGGGCAGATCTCCAACTGGGAGGATTTGGTCCAGGCCTTCGCCGGCAATTTCCAGGGCACCTACGTGCGCCCCGAGAATTCCTGGGACCTCCGAAGCTGTCGGCAACTGCCGGGAGAGTCTCTCCGGGACTACATCCGGCGGTTCTCGAAGCAGCGCACCGAGCTGCCCAATATCACCGACTCCGATGTCATCGGCGCGTTCCTCGCCGGCACCACCTGCCGCGACCTGGTGAGCAAGTTGGGTCGCAAGACCCCCACCAGGGCGAGCGAGCTGATGGACATCGCCACCAAGTTCGCCTCCGGCCAGGAGGCGGTCGAGGCCATCTTCCGAAAGGACAAGCAGCCCCAGGGCCGCCCGTCGGAAGATGCTCCCGAGACGTCTGCTCCGCGCGGCGCCAAGAAGAAAGGCGGGAGGAAGTCGCAAGCGAAACGCGACGCTCCCGACGCAGACCTTGTCGCCGCCGCCGAGCATAAGAACCCTCGGAAGCCCCCCGGAGGCGCCAACCTCTTCGACAAGGCGCTCAAGGAGACGTGCCCCTACCATCAGGGGCCCGTCAAACATACCCTCGAGGAGTGCGTCATGCTTCGGCGCCACTTCCATAGGGCCGGGCCACCCGCAGAGGGTGGCAGGGCTCACGATGACGGCAAGAAGGAAGATCGCCAAGCAGGAGAGTTCCCAGAGGTCCGCGATTGCTTCATGATCTACGGAGGGCATGCGGCGAACGCCTCGGCTCGGCATCGTAAGCAAGAGCGTCGGGAGGTCTGCTCGGTGAAGGTGGCGGCGCCAGTCTACCTAGACTGGTCCGACAAGCCCATCACCTTCGACCAGGACGACCACCCTGACCACGTGCCGAGCCCGGGGAAGTACCCGCTCGTCGTCGACCCCGTCATCGGCGACGTCAGGCTCACCAAGGTCTTGATGGATGGGGGCAGCTGCCTCAACATCATCTACGCCGAGACCCTCAGGCTCCTGCGCATCGATCTGTCGTCTGTCCGAGCAGGCGCTGCGCCCTTCCACGGGATCATTCCCGGGAAGCGCGTCCAGCCCCTCGGACGGCTCGACCTTCCTGTCTGCTTCGGAACACCCTCCAACTTCCGAAGGGAGACTTTGACGTTTGAAGTGGTCGGGTTCCGAGGGACCTACCACGCGGTGTTGGGAAGGCCATGCTACGCGAAGTTCATGGCCATCCCCAACTACACCTACCTGAAGCTCAAGATGCCGGGCCCCGACGGGGTCATCACCGTCGGCCCCACGTACAAACACGCATTCGAATGCGATGTGGAGTGCGTGGAGTACGCCGAGGCCCTCGCCGAGTCCGAGGCCCTCATTGCCGACCTGGAAAGCCTCTCCCGAGAGGTGCCGGACGTGAAGCGGCATGCCGGCAACTTCGAGCCAGCGGAGACGGTTAAGGCCGTCCCTCTCGACCCCAGTGGCGACACCTCCAAGCAGATCCGGATCGGTTCCGGGCTCGACCCCAAATAGGAAGCAGTGCTCGTCGACTTTCTCCGCGCAAACGCCGACGTCTTTGCGTGGAGTCCCTCGGACATGCCCGGCATACCGAGGGATGTCGCCGAGCACTCGCTAGATATTCGGGCCGGAGCCCGACTGGTCAGACAGCCTCTGCGCCGATTCGACGAGGAAAGGCGCAGGGTGATAGGCGAGGAGATCCACAAGCTGATGGCGGCAGGGTTCATCAAAGAGGTATTCCATCCCGAATGGCTTGCCAACCCTGTACTTGTGAGGAAGAAAGGGGGAAAATGGCGGATGTGTGTAGACTACACTGGTCTCAACAAAGCCTGTCCGAAGGTCCCCTACCCTCTACCTCGCATCGATCAAATTGTGGACTCCACTGCAGGGTGCGAAACCCTGTCTTTCCTCGATGCCTACTCAGGGTATCATCAAATCAAGATGAAAGAATCCGACCAGCTCGCGACTTCTTTCATCACGCCCTTCGGCATGTACTGCTATGTCACAATGCTGTTCGGTTTGAGGAACGCGGGTGCAACGTACCAGCGGTGCATGAACCATGTGTTCGGCGAACACATTGGTCGCACGGTCGAGGCCTACGTCGATGACATCGTAGTCAAGACGAGGAAGGCCTCCGACCTTCTCTCCGACCTCGGACTGACATTCCGGTGTCTCAAGGCGAAGGGCGTCAAGCTCAATCCCGAGAAATGCGTCTTCGGGGTGCCCCGAGGCATGCTCTTGGGATTCATCGTCTCCGAGCGGGGCATCGAAGCCAACCCGGAGAAGATCGCAGCAATCATAAACATGGGGCCCATCAAGGACTTAAAAGGCGTACAGAGGGTCATGGGATGCCTCGCGGCCCTGAGCCGCTTCATTTCGCGCCTCGGCGAAAGAGGCCTGCCCCTGTACCGCCTCTTAAGGAGGACCGAGCGCTTCACTTGGACCCCCGAGGCCGAGGAAGCCCTCGGGAACCTGAAGGCGCTCCTCACCCAGGCGCCCATCCTGGTACCCCCAGCTGATGGAGAAACCCTCCTGGTCTACGTCGCCGCAACCACTCAGGTGGTCAGCGCCGCGATCGTGGTCGAAAGGCGGGAAGAGGGGCATGCTTTGCCCATTCAGAGGCCAGTTTACTTCGTCAGCGAAGTGCTGTCCGAGACCAAGATCCGCTACCCGCAAGTCCAGAAGCTGCTGTATGCAGTGATCCTGACGAGGCGAAAGCTGTGACATTACTTCGAGTCCCATCCGGTGACTGTGGTGTCATCCTTCCCCCTGGGGGAGATCATCCAGTGCCGAGAAGCCTCGGGGCGGATCGCGAAGTGGGCGGTGGAAATCATGGGCGAGGCAATCTCGTTCGCCCCTCGGAAGGCCATCAAGTCCCAGGTACTGGCGGACTTCGTAGCCGAATGGGTCGACACCCAGTTGCCAACGGCTCCGATTCAACCAGAGCTCTGGACCATGTTTTTCGACGGGTCGCTGATGAAGACGGGAGCCGGCGCGGGCCTGCTCTTCGTCTCGCCCCTCGGAAAGCACCTGCGCTACGTGCTCCGCCTCCATTTCCCGGCATCCAACAATGTGGCTGAGTACGAAGCTCTGATCAACGGGTTGCGAATCGCCATCGAGCTAGGGGTCCGACGCCTCGATGCGCGCGGCGACTCGCAGCTCGTCATCGACCAAGTCATGAAGAACTCCCTCTGCCGCGACCCGAAGATGGAGGCCTACTGTGAGGAGGTTCGACGCCTGGAAGACAGGTTCTACGGGCTCGAACTCAACCACATTGCCCGGCGCTACAACGAGACTGCGGACAAGCTGGCGAAGATAGCCTCGGGGCGAACGACGGTTCCCCCGGACGTCTTCTCCCGGGATCTGCACCAACCCTCCATCAAGATAGGCGACACGCCCGAGGCACCCTCGGCCTCGTCCGAGGTGACCTCGGCCCAGCCCGAGCCATCCTCGGCTCAACCCGAGGAACCCTCGGAGCCCGAGGGCGAAGCGCTGCGCGTCGGGGAGGAGCAGCGCGGGGTCATGCCAGAACAAGATTGGCAAACCCCGTACCTACAATATCTCCGCCAAGAGGAACTGCCCCTCGACCAAGCCGAGGCTCGGCGGGTAGCGCGACGCGCAAAGTCGTTCGTCCTGCTGGGCGATGAGAAGGAGCTCTACCACCGCAGCCCCTCGGGCATCCTGCAGCGATGCATCTCCGCCGCCGAGGGTCAGGAACTCCTGCAGGAAATACACTCGGGGGCTTGCGGTCATCATACAGCACCTCGAACCCTCGTCGGGAACGCTTTCCGCCAAGGCTTCTACTGGCCAACGGCGGTGGCTGACGCCACTAGAATTGTCCGCGCCTGCGAAGGGTGCCAATTCTACGCGAAGCAGACCCACCTGCCCGCTCAGGCTCTGCAAACGATACCCATCACTTGGCCCTTCGCTGTGTGGGGTCTGGACCTCGTCGGCCCTCTGCAGAAGGCGCCCGGGGGCTACACGCACCTGCTGGTCGCCATCGACAAATTCTCCAAGTGGATCGAGGTCCGACCCCTGAACAGCATCAGGTCTGAGCAGGCGGTGGCGTTCTTCACCAACATTATCCATCGCTTTGGGGTCCCGAACTCCATCATCACCGACAGTAGCGGCGGATACCCCCCATCCAGGGGCTTGGAAGATGGAAAGACACGACGCATAAGGGAGGAAGAAGATATGGTTGCCTTCCGAAAGGGGCCGCCCTCCTTTTAAAGGCAACTCCCCCTGCTTGCGCCCTCAACCGTCACGGGCTGAGTCTTCTCCAACACGCCTCCAAAGTCCTCCCCTGCGGCGCGGGGGCTGGGGCCCGCCTGTCATGCAGACCGGCTCCAAGCAGAAGAAGCCGAACCGCCGCGCACGACGCGCGCAACCACCCAGCGGTTTCAAGTAACCCTCCACTTTTGCCCAGACCAACGGGCAAAAGGGGCAAACGGCCATGCAGGCGGCATGCAACCGCGCCAAGTGGACGCGCCTCTCCGACTCCTGACAGGCCAGCGCGCCGGCTCAAGCCCACGCGTCGCGCAACCAGCGCGCCGGGTGCTGCATGCGAACCGCTGCGCCACTCGCTCCACCACTGCACCTCCTCGATTGCGGAACCGATACCGCGATTCGAGGCGACCCAGCCCGCGATCCGGCGGCGCCAGCCTGGCGCGGCGGTCAAACGCGGTCAAAAATGGGCCGGCAGTAATGACGGTGGCAGGCGCGCGAGAGCAGCGGTCACGCCATCAGCCGGGCTCATGTCCCATCCGGAGGCAGCAAGAGAGCCCCCTCTCACGGCGTCAAGACGACGCACCCGTGACCCGTACCTCGAACGGCTCGCGCACGCGCAACGGCAACCTCGCCAACTACTCACCCCGGCGCATTAACTCCGCGGCTCGACGGACAGCGCTACAGGCGGGAGCGGCAGGTGACGTTTCGCCTTCGCCAAAACGACCACACCGAAAAAGGTACGCCCCGACGTTCAATTTCGAATCCTTTTTCCCTTTTCCTTCTTTCTCTATCTCTTGCAACAGGGACCGAGAAGGGGGATAACCCCAAAGGGATCCTTCCCCGTGAAGGAACTAGGCTCCGAGCCTCCCTACTGATCAGGGGTTCGAAGGCTGGCCCCCCGAGGGGTTCAACAGCCGCCTCAGATCGCGTGGGCCCGACACCCACTACTGGTCAGGGGTTCGAAGGTCGGCCTCCCGAAAGGTTCCATGACCGCCTCAGGCTACTAGGGCTCCGCGCCCATTACTGATCAGGGGTTCGAAGGCTGGCCTGTCGAAGGGTTCACAGTCGCCTCAGACGCCGAGCGAGGGATGACCAGGGGTACGTTCGATACATAACCAAGGCTCGGGCTGCGCTCCCGAGGTACCCTAGGACATTTCCGAGACCAGCGGGAACGACTCTGTAACGGAATCCCATCGGAGGGAGGCAACGAGCCCTCGGACCCCGTCGCTAGGGGACCGGGTCCGGCAGATCACCCGCAGGTACTTTTGGGCGTGCCTCCGGGCCCCTAGCCGACCCCCAACGAATGGGGCACGGACGTCCACTCGGATTACCCGATCGCAGCTCACCGGAGACACCATGTTCGGTGCCCATCGAGGGTAGCATGGTGCACTCCCCCCCTCCTCCTTGCGGAAAGGCGACGTAGGGGCGTATATAAAAAGTCGAGTCTGTCCCTGATCGTCCTCTCGCTCCGTGCGAAGGCTCGGGGGCTGCTCTCGCAAACCCGGCTCCGGCCGAACCGTTGACAGCGTCAACATACCAGCCCGAGAACTTGGGCCCCGACAGTGCACCTGGGCTACGCCCTGCTCGCATGAGGGAACCGCCAGACCAGCCGAGGCATTACGCAAGGCATTAAGACCTCGAAGGAGTGAAACCACTCCTCCGAGGCCTCGGGGGCTACACCCGGCGGGTGCGCTCGCGCGCACCCACCGGAACAAAGCACCACCGAAAGGCTGGTCCCCTTGCAAAAAAGTGCGATGCAAGCCTCCAAGCGAGTGTTAACACTCCCTTCGAGGCTCGGGGGCTACTGTCGGGGACCATAATTAGGGGTACCCTCAAGACGCCTAATTCTCAGCTGGTAACCCCCATCAGCATAAAGCTGCAAAGGCCTGATGGGTTTGATTAAGTCAGGGATCAGTCCATACGAAGCGACTTGATCACGCCACGCCCGAGCTTAGCCTCGGGCGAGGGCAGCCGACCCTAAGATGACTCCGTCTCGCCTGAGGTCTCCTCTTTCACGGCAGACGCATCACCGGCTCGCCTGAGGCCCCGCCTTCGATAAGAAGTAACCCTGACTAAATCACCGCGCCTACCGACCAAATCCCTGGGGCCTTCAACGCAAAAGGTAAGACTGACGGGTAGCCAGACTTGGCCAAAATCGCCAGAGGAAGCTCCACCTCGCCCGACCCAGGGCTCGGACTCGGGCTAAGGCCCCGGAAGACGGCGAACTCCGCTCCGCCCGACCCAGGGCTCGGACTCGGGCTAAGGCCCCGGAAGACGGCAAACTCCGCTCCGCCCGACCCAGGGCTCGGACTCGGGCTAAGGCCCCGGAAGACGGCGAACTCCGCTCCGCCCGACCCAGGGCTCGGACTCGGGCTAAGGCCCCGGAAGACGGCGAACACCGCCTCGCCCGACCCAGGGCTCGGACTCCGCCTCAGCCTCTGTCGAACGATCTCCGCCTCGCCCGA
Source organism: Zea luxurians (assembly GCA_029449295.1). Classification (NCBI taxonomy): domain Eukaryota; kingdom Viridiplantae; phylum Streptophyta; class Magnoliopsida; order Poales; family Poaceae; genus Zea; species Zea luxurians. The sequence goes on along the minus strand of JAOPSE010000021.1, from coordinate 56,747,583 downwards.
CCCAGGGCTCGGACTCTGCCTCTGTCTTGCAGGACGGACTCGACCTCGGCTTCGGAGGAGCCTCCACGACGCCCGACTTAGGACACGAGACCGCCACGTCAACAGGGAACGTCATCATCACCCTGCCCTGAGCCGACTTGGGTCGCAGGGAACAAGACCGGCGTCCCATCTGGCCAGCTCCGCCAGATAGGCAATGATGACGCCTCACTAGACCGTGACGACGGCGACTCTCAGCTCCCTTACGAAAGCAGGAAGACGTCAGCAAGGGCACAGCTGTTCCAACAGCTGTCACTCCGTCAAGCTTCACTGCTTCTCCAACAGCCACGACGACACACCAACAGGGTGCCAAGATCTCTCCGGCTGCCACCTTGGCATGTACTTAGGGCGCTAGCTCTCCCTCGCTAGACACGTAGCACCTTGCTACACCCCCATTTTGTACACCTGGATCCTCTCCTTACGACTATAAAAGGAAGGACCAGGGCCTTCTTAGAGAAGGTTGGCCTCGCGGGGACGAAGGGCAGGGGCAGGCGCTCTCTCGGGGCCGCCCGCTCCCCTCACCTCGCGCGGACGCTTGTAACCCCCTACTGCAAGCGCACCCGACCTGGGCGCGGGACGAACACGAAGGCCGCAGGAATTTCTCCTACTCCCCCACGACCCGGCTCCGGCCGCCGACCTCTCTCTCTCTCTCTGTTCCCCCCTTCGCGCTCGCCCACGCGCTCGACCCATCTGGGCTGGGGCACGCGGCACTCTCACTCGTCGGCTCGGGGACCCCCCGGTCTCGGAACGCCGACAATGTCCATGCATTATCCCTGCTTCATACCTAGTTTAATTTCCCAAAATTCATTCCTGCTTTAGTGCATCTCTGGTTGAAAGGAAATTAGGCTTACACCTACTTCCTAATTGATTTTGGTGGTTGAATTGCCCAACACAAATAATTGGACTAACTAGTTTGCTCTAGATTATATGTTCTACAGGTGTCAAAGGTTCATCTACAACTATACTAAATAGACTGTCCGGAATACCGTAGATTATTCCAGACAGGAGAAGTTTTTTGGAAAAACAGGCCAAGCGCGGACCGTCCGGGCCCTTGCGGCGGACCGTCCGCGACACAAGGATGACCCTCGGACAGATCCAATGCAAATCCGAGTCTGCACTATGGACCGTCCGGTGGATAAGCGTGGACCGTCTGAACCCTCGCTCGGACCGTCCGGCCTCAGGCGCGGACCGTCCGGTAGGCAAGGATCCGAAAAACCCGAAGGTGACGGGTTCGGAAGAATGAATTATAGCGGCCTCGCGGACCGTCCGGGGTGCACGACCGGACCGTCCGCGACTGGGTCTGTCTGACATCTGACGATGCATTAAATGCAATATAGCCGTTGATATAGCCGTTACTGCTGACCGTTGCATTTTCAGCCGTTGATCTACAGGGGCGGACCGTCCGGACCTGGCGGGCGGACCGTCCGCGCTCAGCAGAATGGAGTAACGGCTAGGAAGTGGTTGGTGGCTATAAATACAACCCCAACCACCTCCATTCACAACATCCAAGCATTCCAACCTTCAACATTCAATACAAGAGCTAGCAATCCATTCCAAGACACATTCAAAGTTTCCATCTCTCCAAGTTTCACAATTGAGAAAAGAGATCATTAGTGATTAGTGTCTTGAGAGAGAAAGTGATCCGTGTGTTATTTGTCGCTCTTGTCGCTTGGTTTTTGCAATCGTGCTTTCTTTCAATCTTCATTGCGATCAAACTCACTTGTAATTGAGGCAAGAGACACCAATCTTGTGGTGGTCCTTGTGGGATCTTTGTGTTCCAAGCATTTGAGAAGAGAAAGCTCACTCGGTCTAAGGGACCGTTTGAGAGAGGGTAAGGGTTGAAAGAGACCCGGCCTTTGTGGCCTCCTCAACGGGGAGTAGGTTTGAGAGAACCGAACCTCGGTAAAACAAATCCGCGTGTCTCACTTCATTATTCTCTTGTGATTTGTTTTGCGCCCTCTCTCGCGGACTCTATTATATTTCTAACGCTAACCCGGCTTGTAGTTGTGATTATTTTTGAGAATTTTAGTTTCGCCCTATTCACCCCCCCTCTAGGCGACTTTCAATTGGTATCGGAGCCCGGTGCTTCATTAGAGCCTAACCGCTCGAAGTGATGTCGGGAGATCACACCAAGAGGGAGATGGAGACCGGCGACAAGCCCACTACAAGCCAAGGGAGCACTTCATCGGAAGAGTCCCGCACCAAGAGGAGGGAGAAGAAGAAGGACTCCTCCAAACGGAAGGAGAAAAGATCTTCCTCTTCTCACCACAAAGAGAAGAAGGAAAAATCTTCTTCTCACAAGTCGCATCGGAAAGGCGAAAAGCACAAGAGGATGAGGAAGGTGGTCTACTACGAGACCGACACTTCATCAACATCGACCTCCGACTCCGATGCGCCGTCCGTAACTTCTAAGCGCCAAGAGCGCAAGAAGTTTAGTAAGATCCCTTTACACTATCCCCGTACACCTAGACATACTCCATTACTTTCCGTTCCATTAGGCAAACCGCCAACTTTTGATGGCGAAGATTATGCTAGGTGGAGTGATTTAATGAAATTTCATCTAACCTCACTCCACAAAAGTATATGGAATGTTGTTGAGTTTGGAGCACAGGTACCATCCATAGGGGATGAGGATTATGATACGGACGAAGTGGCCCAAATCGAGCACTTCAACTCCCAAGCCACAACCATACTCCTCGCCTCTTTAAGCAAGGAGGAATACAACAAAGTGCAAGGGTTGAAGAATGCAAAGGAGATTTGGGACCTACTCAAGACCGCGCACGAAGGTGATGAACTCACCAAGATCACCAAGCGGGAAACGATCGAGGGGGAGCTCGGTCGCTTCCGTCTTCGCCAAGGAGAGGAGCCACAAGATATGTACAATCGGCTCAAGACCTTGGTGAACCAAGTGCGCAACCTCGGGAGCAAAAAGTGGGATGACCACGAGGTGGTTAAGGTTATTTTAAGAGCTCTTATTTTCCTTAACCCCACTCAAGTTCAATTAATTCGTGGTAATCCTAGATATCCACTAATGACCCCCGAGGAAGTTATCGGGAATTTTGTGAGCTTTGAATGCATGATTAAAGGCTCAAAGAAGATCAACGAGCTTGACGAACCTTCCACATCCGAGGCGCAACCGGTGGCCTTCAAGGCAACGGAGGAGAAGAAGGAGGAGTCTACACCAAGTAGACAACCAATTGACGCCTCCAAGCTCGACAATGAGGAGATGGCCTTAATCATCAAAAGCTTTCGGCAAATCCTCAAGCAACGGAAGGGGAAGGATTACAAATCCCGTTCCAAGAAGGTTTGCTACAAGTGTGGTAAGCCCGGTCACTTTATTGCTAAATGTCCATTATCAAGTGACAGTGACAGGGACAACGACAAGAAGGGCAAGAGGAGAGAAAAGAAGAGGTATCACAAGAAGAAGGGCGGCGATGCCCACGTGTGCCACGAGTGGAACTCCGACGAAAGCTCCACCGACTCCTCCTCCGACGACGAGGACGCCGCCAACATCGCCGTCACCAAGGGACTCCTCTTCCCCAACGTCGGCCACAAGTGCCTCATGGCAAAGGACGGCAAAAGAAAGAAGGTTAAATCTAAATCCTCCACTAAATATGAATCTTCTAGTGATGATAATGCTAGTGGCGAGGAAGACAATTTGCATAACCTTTTTGCCAACCTTAACATGGAACAAAAAGAAAAATTAAATGAGCTAATTAGTGCTATCCATGAAAAGGATGATCTTTTGGACTCCCAAGAGGATTTCCTAATCAAGGAAAACAAGAAACATGTTAAGGTTAAAAACGCTTACGCTCTAGATGTAGAAAAATGTGAAAAATTATCTAGTGAGCTAAGCACTTGCCATGAGACCATCAACAACCTTAGAAATGAAAATGCTAGATTAATTGCTAAGGTTGATTCTCATGTTTGTATTGATTCAATTCCCAATCTTAGAAATGATAATGATGATTTGCTTGCTAAGATTAAGGAATTGAATGAGTCTCTTGCTAGCCTTAGAGTAGAAAATGGAAATTTGATTGCTAAGGCTAAAAATTTTGATGTTTGCAATACTATTATTTCCGACCTTAGAACTAAGAATGATATGTTACATGCTAAGGTTGTAGAACTAAAATCTTGCAAACCCTCTATATCTAATGTTGAGCATGTTTCTATTTGTACTAGATGTAGAGATGTTGATATGAATGCTATACATGATCACATGGCTTTAATTAAACAACAAAATGATCATATAGCATTATTAGATGCAAAAATTGCTGAGCATAACTTAGAAAATGAAAAGTTTAAATTTGCTAGAAGTATGCTCTATAATGGGAGACGCCCTGGCATCAAGGATGGCATTGGCTTCCAAAGGGGAGACAATGTCAAACTTAATGCCCCTCCTAAAAATTTGTCTAACTTTGTTAAGGGCAAGGCTCCCATGCCTCAGGATAACAAGGGTTACATTTTGTACCCTGCCGGTTATCCTGAGAGCAAAATTAGGAGAATTCACTCTAGGAAGTCTCACTCTGGCCCTAATCATGCTTTTATGTATAAGGGTGAGACATCTAGCTCTAGGCAACCAACCCGTGCTAAGTTGCCTAAGAAGAAAACTCCTAATGCATCAAATGATCATGCTATTTCATTCAAAACTTTTGATGCATCATATGTGCTTACTAACAAATCCGGCAAGGTAGTTGCCAAGTTTGTTGGGGGCAAACACAAGGGCTCCAAGACTTGTGTTTGGGTACCCAAAGTTCTTGTTTCTAATGCCAAAGGACCCAAAACCATTTGGGTACCTAAAGTCAAGAACTAAAATTGTTTTGTAGGTTTATGCATCCGGGGGCTCAAGTTGGATACTCGACAGCGGGTGCACAAACCACATGACAGGGGAGAAGAAAATGTTCTCCTCATATGAGAAAAACCAAGATCCCCAACGAGCTATCACATTCGGGGATGGAAATCAAGGTTTGGTCAAAGGATTGGGTAAAATTGCTATATCACCTGACCATACTATTTCCAATGTTTTTCTTGTAGATTCTTTAGATTACAATTTGCTTTCCGTATCCCAATTATGTCAAATGGGCTACAACTGTCTATTTACTGATGTAGGTGTTACTGTCTTTAGAAGAAGTGATGATTCAATAGCATTTAAGGGAGTGTTAGAGGGTCAGCTATACTTGGTAGATTTTGATAGAGCTGAACTCGACACTTGCTTGGTTGCTAAGACTAACTTGGGTTGGCTTTGGCACCGCCGACTAGCCCATGTTGGAATGAAGAATCTTCATAAGCTTCTAAAGGGGGAACACATTTTAGGACTAACCAATGTTCATTTTGAGAAAGACAGGATTTGTAGCGCATGCCAAGCCGGGAAGCAAGTTGGGTCTCATCATCCACACAAGAACATCATGACTAGTGACAGGCCACTGGAGCTCCTACACATGGACCTATTCGGCCCGATCGCTTACATAAGCATCGGCGGGAGTAAGTACTGTCTAGTTATTGTGGATGATTATTCTCGCTTCACTTGGGTGTTCTTTTTGCAGGAAAAATCTCATACCCAAGAGACCTTAAAGGGATTCTTGAGACGAGCTCAAAATGAGTTCGGCTTAAGGATCAAGAAAATTAGAAGCGACAATGGGACGGAGTTCAAGAACTCACAAATAGAAGGCTTCCTTGAGGAGGAGGGCATCAAGCATGAGTTCTCTTCTCCCTACACTCCACAACAAAATGGTGTAGTGGAGAGGAAGAATCGAACTCTATTGGACATGGCAAGAACCATGCTTGATGAGTACAAGACACCGGATCAGTTTTGGGCCGAGGCGGTCAACACCGCCTGCTACGCCATCAACCGGTTATATCTACACCGAATCCTCAAGAAGACATCCTATGAACTCCTAACCGGTAAAAAGCCCAATATTTCATATTTTAGAGTTTTTGGTAGCAAATGCTTTATTCTTGTTAAGAGAGGTCGAAAGTCTAAATTTGCTCCTAAAACTGTAGAAGGCTTTTTACTAGGATATGACTCAAACACAAGGGCATATAGAGTCTTTAACAAGTCCTCAGGACTTGTTGAAGTTTCTTGTGACGTTGTGTTTGATGAGACTAACGGCTCTCAAATAGAGCAAGTTGATCTTGATGAGATAGGTGAAGAACAGGCTCCATGCATAGCGCTAAGGAACATGTCCATTGGGGATGTGTGTCCTAAGGAATCCGAAGAGCCTCCACATGCACAAGATCAACCATCCTCCTCCATGCAAGCATCTCCACCAACTCAAATTGAGGATGAGGCTCAAAATGCTGAACAAGAAGATCAAGAAGATGAGCCACCTCAAGATGACGGCAACGATCAAGGGGGAGATGCAAATGATGAAGACAAGGAGGATGAACAACCAAGGGCGCCACACCCAAGAGTCCACCAAGCAATCCAACGAGATCACCCCGTCGACACCATCCTCGGCGACATTCATAAGGGGGTAACCACTCGATCTCGTGTTGCACATTTTTGTGAGCATTACTCTTTTGTTTCCTCTATTGAGCCACATAGGGTAGAGGAAGCACTCCAAGATGCGGATTGGGTGATGGCGATGCAAGAGGAGCTCAACAACTTCACGAGAAACGAGGTATGGCATTTAGTTCCACGTCCTAACCAAAATGTTGTAGGAACCAAGTGGGTCTTCCGCAACAAGCAAGATGAGCATGGTGTGGTGACTAGGAACAAAGCTCGACTCGTGGCCAAGGGGTATTCACAAGTCGAAGGTTTGGATTTTGGTGAAACCTATGCACCCGTAGCTAGGCTTGAGTCAATTCGCATATTATTAGCCTATGCTACTTACCATGGCTTCAAGCTTTATCAAATGGACGTGAAGAGTGCCTTCCTCAATGGACCGATCAAGGAGGAGGTCTATGTTGAGCAACCTCCCGGCTTTGAAGACAGTGAGTACCCTAACCATGTTTATAGGCTCTCTAAGGCGCTTTATGGGCTCAAGCAAGCCCCAAGAGCATGGTATGAATGCCTTAGAGATTTCCTTATTGCTAATGGCTTCAAAGTCGGCAAAGCCGATCCTACTTTATTCACTAAAACTCTTGACAATGATTTGTTCGTATGCCAAATTTATGTTGATGATATCATATTTGGGTCTACTAACGAATCTACATGTGAAGAATTTAGTAGGATCATGACAAAGAAATTCGAGATGTCGATGATGGGGGAGTTGAAGTATTTTCTAGGATTCCAAGTCAAGCAACTCCAAGAGGGCACCTTCATTAGCCAAACGAAGTATACTCAAGACATCCTAACCAAGTTTGGAATGAAGGATGCCAAGCCCATCAAGACACCCATGGGAACAAATGGGCATCTCGACCTCGACACGGGAGGTAAGTCCGTGGATCAAAAGGTATACCGGTCGATGATTGGTTCATTGCTTTATTTATGTGCATCTCGACCGGACATTATGCTTTCCGTTTGCATGTGTGCAAGATTCCAAGCCGACCCTAAGGAATCACACCTTACGGCCGTAAAACGAATCTTGAGATATTTGGCTTATACTCCTAAGTTTGGGCTTTGGTACCCTCGGGGATCCACATTTGATTTGATTGGTTATTCGGATGCCGACTGGGCGGGGTGTAAGATTAATAGGAAGAGCACATCGGGGACTTGCCAGTTCTTGGGAAGATCCTTGGTGTCTTGGGCTTCAAAGAAGCAAAATTCGGTCGCTCTTTCTACCGCCGAAGCCGAGTATATTGCCGCAGGCCATTGTTGCGCGCAATTGCTTTGGATGAGGCAAACCCTGCGGGACTATGGTTACAAATTAACCAAAGTTCCTCTTCTATGTGATAATGAGAGTGCAATTCGCATGGCGGATAATCCCGTCGAGCATAGCCGCAGTAAACACATAGTCATTCGGTATCATTTTCTTAGGGATCACCAACAAAAGGGGGATATCGAGATTTCATACATTAACACTAAAGATCAATTAGCCGATATCTTTACCAAGCCTCTTGATGAACAAACTTTTACCAAACTTAGGCATGAGCTCAATATTCTTGATTCTAGGAACTTCTTTTGCTAAACTTGCACACATAGCTCATAAATATACCTTTGATCATGTCTCTTTTATATATGCTATGACTAATGTGTTTTCAAGTGTATTTCAAACCAAGTCATAGGTATATTGAAAGGGAATTGGAGTCTTCGGCGAAGACAAAGGCTTCCACTCCACTCTACTACTCATCCTTCGCCGTCTCTCCGCATCACTCTCCATCTTTGGTATAATCTTTACTCATATGTTTTATTTATGACCAAAGGGGGAGAAAGTACTTCTGAAGGCCTATATATCATTCCAAGTATCCGTTTTTGGCGATTCATGCCAAAGGGGGAGAAAGTATTGGCCAAAGCAAAAGGACCGCACCACCACCCTAAATTTTAAAATTCATGGTTTTCAATTGGAAAATTTCAATTGGTATCTCTTTGTGTTCTAAAGGGGAGGAAGTAGTATTTCAAAAATGATAAATCAAAACCCTCTTGAACACTAAGAGGAGGATCTCATTTAGGGGGAGTTTTGTTTAGTCAAAGGAAAAGCATTTGAAACAAGGGGAGAAAAATTTTAAACTTGAAAATGCTTTGCAAAAATCTTATTCATCTACCTTTGACTATGTTGCAAAAGGACTTTGAAAAGGATTTACAAAAAGAATTTGCAAAAACAAAAACATGTGGTGCAAGCGTGGTCCAAAATATTAAAAATAAAGAAACAATCCATGCACATCTAGTAAGTAACATTGATTGGCTAAATTCCAAGCAACCTTTGCACTTACATTATACAAATTGGTTCAATTATGCACTTTTATATTTGCTTTGGTTTGTGTTGGCATCAATCACCAAAAAGGGGGAGATTGAAAGGAAATTAGGCTTACACCTACTTCCTAATTGATTTTGGTGGTTGAATTGCCCAACACAAATAATTGGACTAACTAGTTTGCTCTAGATTATATGTTCTACAGGTGTCAAAGGTTCATCTACAACTATACTAAATAGACTGTCCGGAATACCGTAGATTATTCCGGACAGGAGAAGTTTTTTGGAAAAACAGGCCAAGCGCGGACCGTCCGGGCCCTTGCGGCGGACCGTCCGCGACACAAGGATGACCCTCGGACAGATCCAATGCAAATCCGAGTCTGCACTATGGACCGTCCGGTGGATAAGCGCAGACCGTCTGAACCCTCGCTCGGACCGTCCGGCCTCAGGCGCGGACCGTCCGGTAGGCAAGGATCCGAAAAACCCGAAGGTGACGGGTTCGGAAGAATGAATTATAGCGGCCTCGCGGACCGTCCGGGGTGCACGACCGGACCGTCCGCGACTGGGTCTGTCTGACATCTGACAATGCATTAAATGCAATATAGCCGTTGATATAGCCGTTACTGCTGACCGTTGCATTTTCAGCCGTTGATCTACAGGGGCGGACCGTCCGGACCTGGCGGGCGGACCGTCCGCGCTCAGCAGAATGGAGTAACGGCTAGGAAGTGGTTGGTGGCTATAAATACAACCCCAACCACCTCCATTCACAACATCCAAGCATTCCAACCTTCAACATTCAATACAAGAGCTAGCAATCCATTCCAAGACACATTCAAAGTTTCCATCTCTCCAAGTTTCACAATTGAGAAAAGAGATCATTAGTGATTAGTGTCTTGAGAGAGAAAGTGATCCGTGTGTTATTTGTCGCTCTTGTCGCTTGGTTTTTGCAATCGTGCTTTCTTTCAATCTTCATTGCGATCAAACTCACTTGTAATTGAGGCAAGAGACACCAACCTTGTGGTGGTCCTTGTGGGAACTTTGTGTTCCAAGCATTTGAGAAGAGAAAGCTCACTCGGTCTAAGGGACCGTTTGAGAGAGGGTAAGGGTTGAAAGAGACCCGACCTTTGTGGCCTCCTCAACGGGGAGTAGGTTTGAGAGAACCGAACCTCGGTAAAACAAATCTGCGTGTCTCACTTCATTATTCTCTTGCGATTTGTTTTGCGCCCTCTCTCGCGGACTCTATTATATTTCTAACGCTAACCCGGCTTGTAGTTGTGATTATTTTTGAGAATTTCAGTTTCGCCCTATTCACCCCCCCTCTAGGCGACTTTCACTGGTAAAACTAGATGAAGTACTTTTATTGTCAAAGAGCTTAAAGCTTAACCTTGTAACGAGGATAAGCTGCCTTTGTTTCAAAGGTGGATGGCCCTTAAGTCTCTTTGAAATCCTTAAGGGACAATGCTTAAATTGTTTACAACATGGTTTCATAAGTACATAAATTGTCATGAGCATCACACTTATACTATGATACAATGCACTTCACAATCTGTATGATATAGATATGTTCTCATTAACCTAATTATGTGCAATTGGCATTTAAGGCCAAAATATGTGTTCCTCTCTATGCACATACTTAGGGGGAGCAATCTATGTTGTATAGAACTATGGTCATGCTTAATTTGATATATCCTTTTGATCATATCTCTTTTATGTCTATGACTAATGTGTTCTCAAGTGTATTTCAAACCAAGTCATAGGTATATTGAAAGGGAATTGGAGTCTTCGGCAAAGATAAAGGCTTCCACTCCACTCCTCTACTCATCCTTCGCCGTCGCTCCGCTTCTCTCTCCATCTTCGGTATAATCTTCACTCATATGTTTTGTTTGCCAAAGGGGAGAAAATAGTTAGAGCACGAGCCTATATTTCATTCCAAGTATCCGTTTTTGGCGATTCATGCCAAAGGGGGAGAAAGTATTGGCCCAAAGCAAAAGGACCGCACCACCACCCTAATTTTAAAAATTAATGATTTTTCAATTGGTAAATTTCAAATTGGTATCTCTTTGTGTTCTAAAGGGTGAGCAAGTAGTATTTTCAAAATTTGATGTCTTCAAACCCTCTTGAACGCTAAGAGGAGAATTTATTGAGGGGGAGTTTTGTTTTAGTCAAAGGAAAAACATTTGAAACAAAGGGAGAAAATCTCAAATCTTCTCAAAATCTTATTCATTTACCTTTGACTATCTTGCAAAAGGACTTTGAAAAGAATTTACAAAAGGATTTGCAAAAACAAAACATGTGGTGCAAATGTGGTCCAAAATGTTAATAATAAAGAAACAATCCATGCACATCTAGTAAGTAATATTTATTAGCTCAATTCTAAGTAACCTTTGCACTTACATTTTGCAAACTAGTTCAATTCGACACTTTTATATTTGCTTTGGTTTGTGTTGGCATCAATCACCAAAAAGGGGGAGATTGAAAGGGAATTAGGCTTACACATAGTTCCTAAATAATTTTGGTGGTTGAATTGCCCAACACAAATAATTGGACTAACTAGTTTGCTCTAGTGTATAAGTTATACAGGTGCCAAAGGTTCACTCTTAGCCAATAAAAAGACCAAGTATTGGGTTCAAACAAAGGAGCAAGGGCCAACCGAAGGCACCTCTGGTCTGGCGCACCGGACTGTCCGGTGCACCACCGGACATGTTCGGTGCACCAGAGGACTCCAAACTCAAACTCGTCACCTTCGGGAAATTCCAGAGGCAACTCCGCTATAATTCACCGGACTGTCCGGTGTACACTGGACCTGTCCGGTGCTCCAAGGAAGAGCGGCCTCCGGAACTCGCCAGCCTCGGGAATTCATTTCAGCTGCTCCGCTATAATTCACCGGACATGTCCGGTGTACACCGGACTGTTGAAAGGGAATTAGGCTTACACCTAGTTCCTAGATAATTTTGGTGGTTGAATTACCCAACACAAATTAATTGGACTAACTAGTTTGCTCTAGTGCATAAGTTATACAGGTGTAAAAGGTTCACACTCAGCCAATAAAAAGATCAAGTTTTGGATTCAACCAAGGAGCAAAGAGGCAACCGAAGGCCCTCTGGTCTGGGAGCACCGGACAGTGTCCGGTGCACCACCGGACAGTGTCCGGTGCACCAGAGGACTCCAGCTCAAACTCGCCACCTTCGGGAATTTGCAGAGGCGCTCCGCTATAATTCACCGGACTGTCCGGTGTACACCGGACAGTGTCCGGTGCTCCATGGAAGCGCAGCCTCAGGAACTCGCCAGCCTCGGGATTTTAATTCAGCCGCTCCGCTATAATTCACCGGACTGTCCGGTGTGCACTGGACTGTCCGGTGAACCACGGAGCAACGGCTACTTCCGCGCCAACGGTCACCTGCAGACGCATTTAATGCGCGCTCTGCGCACGCAGTCGGCAGGCGCGCCCATACTGGCGCACCGGACAATGAACAGGAGTTGTCCGGTGTGCACCGGACATCCAGGCGGGCCCACAAGTCAGGAGCTCCAACGGTCAGAATCCAACGGCAGTGATGTCGTGGCAGGGGGCACCGGACTGTCCGGTGTGCACCGGACTGTCCGGTGCGCCATCGAACAGACAGCTCTCACCAACGGTCATGTTGGTGGTTGAGGCTATAAATACCCCAACCACCCCACCATTCATTGGATCCAAGTTTTCCACTTCCCAACTACTACAAGAGCTCTAGCATTCAATTCTAGACACACCAAAGAGATCAAATCCTCTCCAAATTCCACACAACGCCATAGTGACTAGAGAGAGTGATTTGCTTGTGTTCTTTCGAGCTCTTGCGCTTGGATTGCTTTCTTCTTTCTTGACACTTCCATTCTGATCAAACTCACTTGTAATTGAGGCAAGAGACACCAAACTTGTGGTGGTCCTTGCGGAACTTTGTGTTCCAAGTGATTGAGAAGAGAAAGCTCACTCGGTCCGTGGGATCGTTTGAGAGAGGGAAGGGTTGAAAGAGACCCGGCCTTTGTGGCCTCCTCAACGGGGAGTAGGTTTGCGAGAACCGAACCTCGGTAAAACAAATCCGCGTGTCACACTCTTCATTTGCTTGTGATTTGTTTTGCGCCCTCTCTCGCGGACTCGTTTCTTTATTACTAACGCTAACCCGGCTTGTAGTTGTGTTTATATTTGTAAATTTCAGTTTCGCCCTATTCACCCCCCCTCTAGGCGACTATCAATTGGTATCGGAGCCCGGTGCTTCATTAGAGCCTAACCGCTCGAAGTGATGTCGGGAGATCACGACAAGAAGGAGATGGAGACCGGCGAAAAGCCCACTACAAGCCACGGGAGCACTTCATTGGAAGGGTCCCGCACCAAGAGGAGGGAGAAGAAGAAGAGCTCCTCCAACAAAGGGAAGGAGAAGAAATCTTCTTCTCACCACAAAGAGAAGAAAGAAAAATCTTCTTCCCACAAGCCGCATCGGAGTGGGGACAAACAAAAGAGGATGAGGAAAGTGGTCTACTACGAGACCGACACTTCATCAACATCGACCTCCGGCTCCGATGCGCCCTCCGTAACTTCTAAACGCCAAGGGCGTAAGAAGTTTAGTAAGATCCCCCTACACTACCCTCGCATTTCTAAACATGCACCTTTACTTTCCGTCCCATTAGGCAAGCCACCAACTTTTGATGGTGAAGATTATGCTAGGTGGAGTGATTTAATGCGATTTCATCTAACCTCACTCCACAAAAGTATATGGGATGTTGTTGAGTTTGGTGCACAGGTACCATCTGTAGGGGATAAGGATTATGATGAGGATGAGGTGGCCCAAATCGAGCACTTCAACTCTCAAGCGACAACAATACTCCTCGCCTCTCTAAGTAGAGAGGAGTATAACAAAGTGCAAGGGTTGAAGAGCGCCAAAGAGGTTTGGGATGTACTCAAAACCGCGCACGAGGGAGATGAGCTCACAAAGATCACCAAGCGGGAAACGATCGAGGGGGAGCTCGGTCGGTTCTGGCTTCGCAAAGGGGAAGAGCCACAACACATGTACAACTGGCTCAAGACCTTGGTGAATCAAGTGCGCAACCTCGGGAACGTAAAGTGGGATGACCATGAGGTGGTTAAGGTTATTCTAAGATCTCTCATTTTCCTTAACCCAACTCAAGTTCAATTAATTCGTGGTAATCCTAGATATACTAAAATGACCCCCGAGGAAGTTATCGGGAATTTTGTAAGTTTTGAGTGCATGATCGAAGGCTCGAGGAAGATCAACGAGCTTGATGATCCCTCCACATCCGAAGCTCAACCCGTCGCATTCAAGGCAACGGAGGACAAGAAGGAGGAGTCTACACCAAGTCGACAACCAATAGACGCCTCCAAGCTTGACAATGAGGAAATGGCGCTCGTCATCAAGAGCTTCCGCCAAATCCTCAAGCAAAGGAGAGGGAAAGACTACAAGTCCCGCTCCAAGAAGGTTTGCTACAAGTGTGGTAAGCCCGGTCATTTTATTGCTAAATGTCCTATATCCAGTGACAGTGACCGAGGCGACGACAAGAAGGGGAGAAGAAAGGAGAAGAAGAGGTACTACAAGAAGAAGGGCGGCGATGCCCATGTTTGTCGGGAGTGGGACTCCGATGAAAGCTCAAGCGACTCCTCCGACGACGAGGATGCCGCCAACATCGCCGTCACCAAGGGACTCCTCCCCAACGTCGGCCACAAGTGCCTCATGGCCAAGGACGGCAAAAAGAAGGTAAAATCAAGATCCTCCACCAAATATGAATCTTCTAGTGATAATAATGCTAGTGATGAGGAGGATAATTTACGTACCCTTTTTGCCAACCTCAACATGCAACAAAAGGAGAAACTTAATGAATTGATTAGTGCTATTCATGAAAAGGATGACCTTTTGGATACTCAAGAGGACTTCCTCATTAAAGAAAATAAGAAGCATGTTAAGGTTAAAAATGCTTATGCTCTAGAAATTGAGAAGTGTCAAAAATTATCTAGTGAGCTAAGCACTTGCCATGAAACAATAGACAACCTTAGAAATGAAAATGCTAATTTGTTAGCTAAGGTTGATACTCATGTTTGCAATGCTTCAATTCCCAACCCTAGAGATAATAATGATGATTTGCTTGCTAGGATTGAAGAATTGAACATTTCTCTTGCTAGTCTTAGATTAGAAAATGAAAATTTGATTGCTAAGGCTAAAGATTTTGATGTTTGCAAAATTACAATTTCCGATCTTAGAGATAAAAATGATATTCTACATGCTAAGATTGTTGAACTTAATTCTTGCAAACCGTCTACATCTATTGTTGAGCCTGTATCTATTTGTACTAGATGTAGAGATGTTAACATTGATGCTATTCATGATCATATGGCTTTAATTAAACAACAAAATGATCATATAGCAAAATTAGATGCTAAAATTGCCGAGCATAACTTAGAAAATGAAAAATTTAAATTTGCTAGAAGTATGCTCTATAATGGGAGACGCCCTGGCATCAAGGATGGCATTGGCTTCCAAAGGGGAGACAATGTCAAACTTAGTGCCCCTCCTAAAAGATTATCCAATTTTGTTAAGGGCAAGGCTCCCATGCCTCAGGATAACGAGGGTTACATTTTATACCCTGCCGGTTATCCCGAGGACAAAATTAGGAGAATTCATTCTAGGAAGTCTCACTCTGGCCCTAATCATGCTTTCATGTATAAGGGTGAGACATCTAGCTCTAGGCAGCCAACCCGTGCTAAGTTGCCTAGAATGAAAACTCCTAGTGCATCAAATGATCATAACATTTCATTTAAAACTTTTGATGCATCTTATGTTTTGACTAACAAATCTGGCAAAGTAGTTGCCAAATATGTTGGGGGCAAGCACAAGGGCTCCAAGACTTGTGTTTGGGTACCCAAAGTTCTTGTGTCTAATGCCAAAGGACCCAAAACCATTTGGGTACCTAAAGTCGAGAACTAAAATTGTTTTGTAGGTTTATGCATCCGGGGGCTCAAGTTGGATACTCGACAGCGGGTGCACAAACCACATGACAGGGGAGAAGAAGATGTTCTCCTCCTACGAGAAAAACCAAGATCCCCAACGAGCTATCACATTCGGGGATGGGAACCAAGGTTTGGTCAAAGGTTTGGGTAAAATTGCTATATCTCCTGACCATTCAATTTCTAATGTTTTTCTCGTTGATTCCTTAGATTACAATTTGCTTTCCGTATCCCAATTATGTCAAATGGGCTACAACTGTCTATTCACTGATGTAGGTGTCACTGTCTTTAGAAGAAGTGATGATTCAATAGCTTTTAAGGGAGTGTTAGAGGGTCAGCTATACTTGGTAGATTTTGATAGAGCTGAACTCGACACTTGCTTAATTGCTAAGACTAATATGGGTTGGCTATGACATCGCCGACTAGCCCATGTTGGGATGAAGAATCTTCATAAGCTTCTAAAGGGAGAGCACATTTTAGGACTAACAAATGTTCATTTTGAGAAAGACAGGGTTTGTAGCGCATGTCAGGCAGGAAAGCAAGTTGGTGCCCATCATCCACACAAAAACATCATGACTACCGACAGGCCACTGGAGCTCCTACACATGGATTTGTTTGGCCCGATCGCTTACATAAGCATCGGCGGTAGTAAGTATTGTCTTGTAATTGTGGATGATTATTCTCGCTTCACTTGGGTATTCTTTTTACAGGAAAAATCTCAAACCCAAGAGACCTTAAAGGGATTCTTGAGACGGGCTCAAAATGAGTTCGGCTTAAGGATCAAGAAAATAAGAAGCGACAACGGGACGGAGTTCAAGAACTCACAAATAGAAGGCTTTCTTGAGGAGGAGGGCATCAAGCATGAGTTCTCTTCTCCCTACACACCACAACAAAATGGTGTAGTGGAGAGGAAGAATCGAACTCTATTGGATATGGCTAGGACCATGCTTGATGAGTACAAGACATCGGATCGGTTTTGGGCCGAGGCGGTCAACACCGCCTGCTACGCCATCAACCGGTTGTATCTACACCGAATCCTCAAGAAGACTTCATACGAACTCCTAACCGGTAAAAAGCCCAACATTTCATATTTTAGAGTCTTTGGTAGCAAATGCTTTATACTTGTTAAAAGAGGTAGAAAATCTAAATTTGCTCCTAAGACTGTAGAAGGCTTTTTACTAGGATATGATTCAAACACAAGGGCATATAGAGTCTTTAACAAGTCCTCAGGACTAGTTGAAGTTTCTTGTGACGTTGTGTTTGATGAAACTAACGGCTCTCAAGTAGAGCAAGTTGATCTTGATGAGACAGGTGAAGAACAGGCTCCATGCATCGCGCTTAGGAACATGTCCCTTGGGGATGTGTGTCCTAAGGAATCCGAAGAGCCTCCAATTGCACAAGATCAACCATCCTCCTCCACTCAAGCATCTCCACCAACTCAAAATGAGGATAAGGCTCAAGTTGATGAAGGAGAAGATCAAGCAAATGAGCCACCTCAAGAAGACGACAATGACCAAGGGGGAGATGCAAATGATCAAGACAAGGAGGATGAGGAAGAACCAAGACCGCCACACCCAAGAGTCCACCAAGCAATCCAACGAGATCACCCCGTCGACACCATCCTCGGCGACATTCATAAGGGGGTAACTACTAGATCTCGGGTTGCACATTTTTGTGAACATTACTCTTTTGTTTCCTCTATTGAGCCACACAGGGTAGAGGAAGCGCTTCAAGATTCGGATTGGGTGGTGGCGATGCAAGAGGAGCTCAACAACTTCACTAGGAATGAGGTATGGCATTTAGTTCCACGTCCTAACCAAAATGTTGTAGGAACCAAATGGGTCTTCCGCAACAAGCAAGACGAGCATGGTATGGTGACAAGGAACAAAGCTCGACTCGTGGCCAAGGGGTACTCACAAGTCGAAGGTTTGGATTTCAGTGAAACCTATGCACCCGTAGCTAGGCTTGAGTCAATTCGCATATTATTAGCCTATGCTACTTACCATGGCTTTAAGCTTTATCAAATGGACGTGAAAAGTGCCTTCCTCAATGGACCAATCAAGGAAGAGGTCTATGTTGAGCAACCTCCCGGCTTTGAAGACAGTGAGTATCCTAACCATGTCTATAAGCTCTCTAAGGCGCTTTATGGGCTCAAGCAAGCCCCAAGAGCATGGTATGAATGCCTTAGAGATTTTCTTATTGCAAATGGATTCAAAGTCGGAAAAGCCGATCCTACTCTATTCACTAAAACACTTGAAAATGACTTGTTCGTATGCCAAATTTATGTTGATGATATTATATTTGGGTCTACTAACGAGTCTACATGTGAAGAGTTTAGTAGGATCATGACACAAAAGTTCGAGATGTCTATGATGGGGGAGTTGAAGTACTTCTTAGGATTTCAAGTGAAGCAACTCCAAGAGGGCACCTTCATTAGCCAAACCAAGTACACTCAAGACATTCTTACTAAGTTTGGGATGAAGGATGCCAAACCCATCAAGACACCCATGGGAACTAATGGGCATCTCGACCTCGACACGGGAGGTAAATCCGTGGATCAAAAGGTATATCGGTCGATGATAGGTTCTTTACTCTATTTATGTGCATCTCGACCAGACATTATGCTTTCCGTATGCATGTGTGCAAGATTCCAATCCGACCCTAAGGAATCCCACCTTACGGCCGTAAAACGAATCTTGAGATATTTAGCTTATACTCCTAAGTTTGGGCTTTGGTATCCTCGGGGATCCACATTTGATTTGATTGGTTATTCGGATGCCGATTGGGCGGGGTGTAAAATCAATAGGAACAGCACATCGGGGACTTGCCAGTTCTTGGGAAGATCCTTGGTGTCTTGGGCTTCAAAGAAGCAAAATTCGGTCGCTCTTTCCACCGCCGAAGCCGAGTACATTGCCGCAGGTCATTGTTGCGCGCAACTACTTTGGATGAGGCAAACCCTGCGGGACTACGGTTACAAATTAACCAAAGTCCCTTTGCTATGTGATAATGAGAGTGCAATCAAAATGGCCGACAATCCCGTCGAGCATAGCCGCACTAAACACATAGCCATCCGGTATCATTTTCTTAGGGATCACCAACAAAAGGGAGATATCAAGATTTTTTATATTAACACTAAAGATCAATTAGCCGATATCTTTACCAAGCCACTAGATGAACAATCTTTTACCAAACTTAGGCATGAGCTCAATATTCTTGATTCTCGCAACTTCTTTTGCTAGATTGCACACATAGCACATTTATATACCTTTGATCATATCTATTTCATATGTTATGACTAATGTGTTTTCAAGTCTATTTCAAACCAAGTCATAGGTGTATTGAAAGGAAATTGGAGTCTTCGGCAAAGACAAAGGCTTCCACTCCGTAACTCATCTCTCGCCGACACTCCAAGTCTCTCCATCTTGAGGGGAGAAAGCAAAAGGACTTCATCTTTGGTATAATCTTAACTCTTTTATTTATGACCAAAGGGGAATAAAGTACTTAAAGGGGCTCTAATGATTCCGTTTTTGGCGATTCATGCCAAAAAGGGGGAGAAATGAGCCCAAAGCAAAAGGACCGCACCACCACCAATTTCAAAAATTTTGTGTTTCCAAAGAATTTTATCGATTGGTATCCTATTGTGTTCAAAAGGGGGAGAAAGTAGTATTTCAAAAAGGGTATATCAAAAACCCTCTTGAACACTAAGAGGTGGATCTCTTTTAGGGGGAGTTTTGTTTAGTCAAAGGAAAAGCATTTGAAACAAGGGGAGAAAATTTCAAATCTTGAAAATGCTTTGCAAAATCTTATTCATTTGCCTTTGACTTTTTGCAAAAGAACTTTGAAATGGATTTACAAAAGAATTTGCAAAAACAAAACATGTGGTGCAAACATGGTCCAAAATGTTATATAAGAAAGAAACAATCCATGCATATCTTGTAAGTATTTATTGGCTCAATTCCAAGCAACCTTTACACTTACATTATGCAAACTAGTTCAATTATGCACTTCTATATTTGCTTTGGTTCGTGTTGGCATCAATCACCAAAAAGGGGGAGATTGAAAGGGAATTAGGCTTACACCTAGTTCCTAGATAATTTTGGTGGTTGAATTACCCAACACAAATTAATTGGACTAACTAGTTTGCTCTAGTGCATAAGTTATACATGTGTAAAAGGTTCACACTCAGCCAATAAAAAGATCAAGTTTTGGATTCAACCAAGGAGCAAAGAGGCAACCGAAGGCCCTCTGGTCTGGGAGCACCGGACTTCCGGTGTACACCGGACAGTGTCCGGTGCACCACCGGACAGTGTCCGGTGCACCAGAGGACTCCAGCTCAAACTCGCCACCTTCGGGAATTTGCAGAGGCGCTCCGCTATAATTCACCGGACTGTCCGGTGTACACCGGACAGTGTCCGGTGCTCCATGGAAGCGCAGCCTCAGGAACTCGCCAGCCTCGGGATTTTAATTCAGCCGCTCCGCTATAATTCACCGGACTGTCCGGTGTGCACCGGACTGTCCGGTGAACCACGGAGCAACGGCTACTTCCGCGCCAACAGTCACCTGCAGACGCATTTAATGCGCGCTCTGCGCGCGCAGTCGGAAGGCGCGCCCATACTGGCGCACCGGACAATGAACAGGAGTTGTCCGGTGTGCACCGGACATCCAGGCGGGCCCACAAGTCAGGAGCTCCAACGGTCAGAATCCAACGGCAGTGATGTCGTGGCAGGGGGCACCGGACTGTCCGGTGTGCACCGGACTGTCCGGTGCGCCATCGAACAGACAGCTCTCACCAACGGTCATGTTGGTGGTTGAGGCTATAAATACCCCAACCACCCCACCATTCATTGGATCCAAGTTTTCCACTTCCCAACTACTACAAGAGCTCTAGCATTCAATTCTAGACACACCAAAGAGATCAAATCCTCTCCAAATTCCACACAACGCCATAGTGACTAGAGAGAGTGATTTGCTTGTGTTCTTTCGAGCTCTTGCGCTTGGATTGCTTTCTTCTTTCTTGACACTTCCATTCTGATCAAACTCACTTGTAATTGAGGCAAGAGACACCAAACTTGTGGTGGTCCTTGCGGAACTTTGTGTTCCAAGTGATTGAGAAGAGAAAGCTCACTCGGTCCGTGGGATCGTTTGAGAGAGGGAAGGGTTGAAAGAGACCCGGCCTTTGTGGCCTCCTCAACGGGGAGTAGGTTTGCGAGAACCGAACCTCGGTAAAACAAATCCGCGTGTCACACTCTTCATTTGCTTGTGATTTGTTTTGCGCCCTCTCTCGCGGACTCGTTTCTTTATTACTAACGCTAACCCGGCTTGTAGTTGTGTTTATATTTGTAAATTTCAGTTTCGCCCTATTCACCCCCCTCTAGGCGACTATCAACTGTCCGGTGTAACAGCGGGGCAACGGCTACTTCAGGCGCCAACGGCTACCTGCGGCGCACTTATTGCGCGCCAGCGCGCGCAGAAGTCAGGCACGCCCATACTGGCGCACCGGACACTCTACAGTACATGTCCGGTGCGCCACCGGACATCCAGGCGGGCCCAGAAGACAGTGCTCCAACGATCGAATCCCAACGGCTCTGGTGACGTGGCTGTCGCACCGGACTGTCCGGTGTGCACCGGACTGTCCGGTGCACCATACGACAGACAGCTTTCACCAACGGCTAGATTTTGGTTGGTGGCTATAAATATCACCCCAACAGGCCACTTCAAGGTGTGGGAGCCCAAGCAACATTCCAAGTCATCTAGTTGACATACTCAAGCCCTCCCAACCACATATATTCATTGATCCATCCTATACACAAGATCTAGACCACTACAACCAACACAAGTGCCACAAAAGAGAGAGCAAGCAATTGAGAGCTACTCAATTGAGTTTAGCCCTAGCGCCTTGTGAGATTCATTGAGAGATAACGTGTGCTACATCTTTGTGTTCATTTGTGCGTGTAGTTTTGACTCCCATCGAACTTCCTCCAAAGTTTTGGAGGCTTGTAAAAGCTAGCAAGAGACACCAAAGAGTGTGGTGATCCTTGTGGGATCAAGAGTGATCCTTGAGAAGAAGAAGAGCTCGTCGATCCTTGGGTGATCGGTGGAGAGAGGGAAAGGGTTGAAAAAGACCCGTCCTTAAGTGGACTCCTCAACGGGGACTAGGCCTTCGAGGGCCGAACCTCGGTAAAACAAATCACCCGTGTCTCGTGTGCTTATTGCTTGTGATTTGTTTGTACTTTCCCTTTCTAAGTTTCTCTTGCACTACTCTTTGCTAATTCTATTTGGTGTTGCTTTAAGTTAAAATCTCCTTTTGTGAAGCAACACATTGCAAGAGAGAACTTGTGTTTTGCTCTTCGTGCCTAAGCCCTCTTGCTTTATTCTCATAGACTTATTAGTAGTATTGATTTATCAATTCCACATTATTTAAAAGCAATACTCTTTACAAGCAAGGACTTAGTTTTTATACTCCGATAATTATATATCTTGTTCTAACCACTAATCAAGGGATCTAGTTGGGGGATAAAGTTTTAATTTTCAGGTTTCGGCTATCCACCCCCCTCCAGGCGACTTTCACTATCTCCGTTTTTCATGCGTCCCAGAAAGCCAGAAGGCCTCAATCATCAACAGAATAACAATGCCTAAACAGAATAACAAGAAGTTGGGTTTAGTTTATGCGTGGTGAAAAAGAGCCTTGGAATAGTCTTAATTGAATATTCGGGAAAAAAAAGGGAGGAAAATTTAACAGCTGGTCCAATAACAATGCAAACAGATCCATTTTTAGTGCGATTATATGAGCAAATGCCTGAACCGAAATATACAATTGCTATGGAAGCCTGTATATTATATTACACGGGGCATGTTCAGTACATTTGCATCAGTAAACTGTTGAGAACAAGTGAACACTACTGAGAGCAAGCAAGCTTTCATCTCTTGTTTATGGAGATACATTGCATCAGTCATCCATCCTGCCATGCCACCCTCATCATGGATAAAAACAACTATGTAGGAACCCAAAGAGTTCATTCCCTTGATCATGATACGACCACAAAAGCACATGCGACCACGAAAAGTTTGTTGTCATAGTAAATAAAAGACTAGTGCGTGCATGCGGCGCCTGTGCCTATACAATAGTGGTTTTATTTCATAGTAAATATGTTTGAAGAAAAGTTTGCTGTCGACCATCAAGTGCACTTATTTTATGCACGTATTTTACATTATTGTTAATTATTACTTACACTTTGCACCTCCACAGACAGTAGTACCGTGTAAATTTCTCAACTGTCAGCACCAAAAACAAATTTTAAATTAATTTGTTATATGTCAACTTTTATTTTTTATGGAAAGAATTCACTTTAATTTTAAATTAATTTTTTAGAGAGAGTCCATAATACTTACTTGCCACTAGAGTCAATATAATTGGTGTATCATCGTAACTCACTGTCATTATACTAGTTCATATAACCTATATCATCATTTTTTTCCTTACACACTAATAGAAGATTTTGATCGCTAAAACAAGCGGCCTCGGCCTTGACCACCCAAGTTTGGATTTGGACCATCAGTTTTGGACCCACTTACTTGTCCCGCCCAGGCCCATGCTTGGCCCGCAAGGTCGCAACATTCACATCAGCGTAGGCCGAGCCCGTGGAACCAAATATGAGAATTCATAGTTTAAAAATGAAAATGTAATTCCCGTGTCATTCCATACTTGTTTTAGATATCTCGAATAATTTGCAGCCTTGTATACACACAATGGGAAACGAGCCGGGCAGGCAGAGTGTCTGATTAGTCAACGAGCCGAGGAGATCACCGGTGAGCAAATACAACACTCTGCTCCGGTCCAATACAATACTCGCCTGACAATCCAGCAATTTCATAATCCTAGTCTCCCTCGAACTTCCCGCTCCCCCGTTGTAGTTCTTGCCTGCTCGGCTCCACGTACGCGTGACGCCCCCCAAAACCCTTCTCCACACCGGCGACTCAACGATCGGATGCGTACGCCGGCGGCCGGCGGGTGGCGGCTGCACCCGCGGGGCGGCAGCAGCAGCAAGCTGACGAGGCGGATCATCAGCAACGTCAAGATCACCCTCCTCTGCGCCTTCGTCACGCTCCTCGTCCTCCGCGGCACCGTCGGCGTCAACCGCCGCCTCGTCTACATCGCCGGCAGCCCCGACAACCGCGCGGACCCGGCCACGGCCACGGCCACGGGCAGCGCCAGACCCGTCGAGGACGTCGAGCGCATCCTCCGCGAGATACGCGCAGACTCCGACGACGACCCGGACGCTGGCCCCGACAACGACGAGGCGCCGACGTCGACCAGCTCCTCTGCGGCCACGGGGGAGCACTACGACCGCGGCGCCGCGTGGACGACGACGAACTACAGGCTGCAGCCGCGGGTGACGCGGTGGAACGCCAAGCGGCGGCGGTGGCTGCACCAGAACCCGGGGTTCCCGTCCCGCGACGCGCGCGGCGGCCCGCGGGTGCTGCTGGTCACGGCGTCGCCGCAGGGGCCCTGCGGCAGCCCCGACGGCGACCGGTTCCTGCTCCGGGCCACCAAAAACAGGCTCGACTACTGCCGCCTCCATGGCGTCGAGATGGTGCACGCCACGGCGCGGCTGGAGGACCCCGAGCTGCGGTCGGCCGGCGACGGCGACGGGTGGGCCAAGCTCGCGCTGCTGCGGCGCCTCATGCTGGCGCACCCGGAGGTGGAGTGGCTGTGGTGGCTGGACGCCGGCGCGCTCGTCACCGACATGGGGTTCGAGCTCCCGCTTGCGCGCTACGAGGGCGCCCACCTCGTGGTGCGCGGCGACTCGTACCAGCTCTTCCAGCGCCGGGCCTGGGACGCCGCCAGCACCGCCAGCTTCCTGCTCCGCAACTGCCAGTGGTCACTGGACCTGCTCGACGCGTGGGCCGTCATGGCGCCCAGGGGCCGCGCCCGCCACGACGCCGGGGCGCTCCTCACGGCTACACTGGCGGGTCGGCCGGCTGGCGAGGCCGACGACCAGTCCGCGCTTGTACACCTGCTCATCACCGAGAAGGAGCGGTGGATGGACCGGGTGTACCTCGAGAACCAGTACTACCTTCACGGCGTCTGGACGGCGCTGGTCGGCAAGTACGAGAAGGCCATTGAGAAGCACCACCCAGGGTACGGCGACGACCGCTGGCCCTTCATCACGAACTTCGCCGGCTGTAATCCTTGCGACGACGGCAAGAATCGCAGTGATGAGTACCCGCTGGACCGGTGCGCCAGCGGCATGGAGCGCGCCTTCAACTTCGCCGACAACCAGGTGCTCAGGCTCTACGGCTTCCGTCACGAGTCGCTGGCGAGCGCCGAGGTCAGGTGCGTCGCAAACCGGTCGACGGACCCGCTGGAGGCCAAGGAGGAGGCTCTCGCTTTCTTGAAGAAGCCCAATGAGCCGGATCTATGGAGCAACGATGTGCGCAAGAATAGAAAGTGTAAGGGAAAGGGAGATTTAGATTCTGTTCTTGCAAGAATCCTGAGGAGACTGGGATGGCGATCCAAGTGTTGAAGTGTTTTTTCCTTCTTTTTTTTTTTTGTGTTTGTGTGTCTTGGTTGTTCTTGGATTGCAGTTTTGTACTATGGAAGGGGAACATATATATACATCAAGCGAATTGCCGCTGCTTGCTGGCTCATGACAAATGAAACGTTTCAAGGGGAACAAAATCTTTTGCAGGAAGAGTATGGTACACTGCATCAGTGCCATACATATACAATTCTACATCATATCGTCTCAATAATTTAAGCAGCGCAGCACTTCTTTTTTTTTTCAAAACTGGAATACCAAATACATTCAGTGTACATGTCCATACATGCATGATCTGTTGCTGCAACAATACAGTCCGAATAGCATACAGACGAAAAGAACATCATTTCCAATTCTGCAGGCACACTCACTGACAGCTGCATGATCTTGATCTCTTCTGCCCCGACGAATGGTGGTACATTAGTGTACACTAATTAACCCGACGAATGGTGGTACATTAGTGTTGCAATTCAGTCACATTGTTCGAATCATACTACTCTTCTGCCCCATTTCATTTTTTTTTCTCTGAATCCAACTGAAGGCATAACATATAACAACAAAGTTTCTAGGTTTTGCATAAGACATCAAAAAGAAAACGCAAAGAAGGAACTGATCAAAACTCGTACGTATAAGTAAGTATAACTGATGCGTCGTCTCCTCCGATCCAAGGGCAAGCTGAGGCTGTTTTCTAGGTGAACTTGGCGTCCATGTTGAGCGCGGCCTCCTTTGCCTCGAGCGGGTTGGTGGTGGGGTCGGTGACCCTCCTGACCTTGGCGGTGGTGAGCGAGCGGTGGCGGAATCCGTAGAGCCTGAGCACCTGGTTGTCGGCGAAGTTGAAGGCGCGCTCCATGCCCCGGATGCAGCGGTCGAGCGGGTAGTCCTCGTACCTGCCGCAGGTCTTGCATCCGACGAAATGGGTGATGAAGGGCCAGCGGTCGTCGCCGAGGCCCGGGTGGTTGTCCTCCATCATCTGCTCGTACCTGTCCACCAGCCCCGTCCAGAAGCCGTGGAGGTAGAACTCCGTCTCCACGTGCACCTTGTCCATCCACCGCTCCTTCTGCACCAGCAGCAGGTGGATGAGCGCGGACTGGTCGTCGGCGTCGAATGGCGGGCGGCCCGTGAGGCTGGCCGTGAGCAGCTTGCCGGCCTCGACGCGGGAGGGGCCGCGGGGCCCCATGGGCACCCAGGCGTCCAGCAGGTCGAGCGACCACTGGCAGTTGCGGAGCAGGAAGATGCCGGCGTTGAGCGAGATCCACGAGCGCTTCTCGAACAGCAGGTCTGGGTAGCCGTGGATGACGAGGTTGCGGCCGTCGTAGCGGGACAGCGGGAGCTCGAACGCCATGTCGGTGAAGATGGCGTCGCTGTCCACCCACCAGATCCACTCCACCTCCGGGTGCGCCAGCATGAGGCGGCGCACCAGCGGCAGCTTGGACCAGTACCCCGTCAGCTCCGGGTCCAGGTGCGCCATGTTGTGCACCACGTCGATGCCGTGGAGCCGGCAGTAGTCGATCTTGTTCTTGGTCGCCTTGAGCAGGTAGTGGTCGCCGGCGGGGTTGTCGCAGGGCCCGGGGGGCGACCCGGTGACGAGCAGCACCCGCGGCCGGCCCCGCGGGTGGACTAGGCGCGGGAACTCCGGGTGCTGGGCCATCCACTCCCGCCGCTGCGCGTCCCAGCCCCGCACGGGCGGGCCCAGGCTGTACTCCCGCACCTTGACCAGCGTCGCCGACGCCGAGAAGTTGCCGAAGCTGGCCGCCGTCGCGTTGCGCGGCGACGACGACGACGACGACCCGCCCTCGACCACCACCACCACGTCGTCCGCCTCGGAGTCGGAGCGGATCTCGGCCAGGATGCGCTCCACGTCCTCCACCACCTTGGCGTCCGCCGCCGCGCCGTCCAGGTCGCCGCTGCTGACCAGCAGGTTGAAGCCGGCCGTGCCGCGGAGGACCAGCACGGTGATGAAGCCGCAGAGGAGCGTGATCTTGATGTTGTTCAGGGTCCGCTGCCGCTGCTTCTTGGCGCTGCTGGCACGCAGCCGCACCCCACCGCCGGCGGCCACCCCCATGCTGCTAGTTCTTCGTTCCGATGCAGCGGTGCACCCTGCACGTGCTTCTCTCTAGATCGCTGGGACTGGGAGAAGCTGTGCATGTGCATGTGGTGGTGAACTCGATCGTGGATGTATAGCCTTGGCGTTGCCGACGAGCTAGCAGGGAACGTTCTGCTTCAGTTTGTGTGTACTAGAAGTCAGCGGGGGGCGCGGGAACTTCGAGGGAGAGGTGAATTTTGCAATCTCATGCTGCTGGGCGTGTGGCAGCACGATTCCCGTTCTGCAATACTACTGGTGCTTCCTCCGAGGTTTTAGCACCAAACACAAGTGACACACAGGCTCTAAAGTAATCTGCACGGGAATCGTAGCACGCGCAAATTAAAGCATTTATAGCGGAGTTCGAGTATTTGTTTGTTTATTGATTAATTTGCACAGGCTGTACGCGCATGTCCATTCACAGGAGAGTCAGCAAGCAACTGGCTTGTTTACTGACGGTAACTAGCTGGAACATCTTTTTTTTCCCATCATCGCATGTGTGCAGGTCACCGACAGAATCGATCACGGAGGAGGCGAGGCTCTGTCATAGAGTTTGGGGGCACAATAATCTATTTTTGCGAGGTTTAAATCTTCAATTTTGAAAGGCGGCAGGGAGCTTTATTTGCCAATCTATATAGGTTTTTTTAAGCTGGTGTCCTTAGTTTTGCTGGTGTCCTTACTTTTACTATTAGCCATGTTAAGGATAAAACTGAGAAAAAAACATGATTAATGGTAAAAATAAGGAAAGTAGGAAAATTAATGGTACAAATTTAAAAAGTCCATCTATATAGCGCAAGATAGCCGCATTCACTTTCCTTATTAGGCTTTTGGTTATTACTACTGATGATGTATATCACATAAACACAATTTGTGGTAATCAGGAGTTTGTTGTTCGCCCGGTGAAGACTACTATGATTAACAGTGTTAAGGATGTTGTCATCCATTAACAGTGATTGAAGCAAGTTTGATATAATGCTAATTCTTCTCATTCTATGGGACTGTAACATGAGTAAAATGCATCATCGTTTGAGTCATTGAGCTCAGAAAACATGAAAACTGTAACAAATTCAAGGGCCCGTGATATATTTTACTCACTGCAAATATTGGACAAATGGGAGGACGCCACACGATGACACGAGCCCACACACTGACACACTTCCTTTAGACTATCCGCAGCGGTTCTCTCTAAATTTCTCCTCTTATATTATTTTTTTGGTCACATCATCAACAGTTTATCCTCTACTTTTTCATCTCTCATAGTGGTTCCCCCTATATCCCACTACAACTATAAAATATCATTTTCTATACCTACTTTTAATCTACTATCAATTTTTCATCCACTAAAAATTACTCGTGGACCCACAGAACAGTATCGGAGGGGATCAACAGTGAACCGCTGGATTCGGAGGGAGAGAGAAGAGTGTCTCTGCACAGCGGGGCGCATAGGGGCAGCGTTGCGGGCCAAGAAGAGGGGTTGTAGCCGCTAGCAAGGGGAGGGGCTGCTCAGCGGAGACCGCTGCGGCCAGCCTTAGGCTATCCGCAGCGGTTCCCCCTAAATTTTTCATCTATATCACTTTTTTGCGTCACATCATCAACATTTCACCCCCTATTTTTTATCTCCTGCAGCGGTTCCCTCTAAATACTCCCCCTATACCCCACTACAACTATAAAATATCATTTTCTATATATACTTTTCATCTACTATAAATTTTTCATCTACTAACAATTGGAAGTGGGCCCATATAAACAGTAATAGAAGGGCAGCCGCACACACGCTAGAACGAGGGGGAGAGAGAAGCAGACCTCCACGTAGGGTGCCTGGCAGGGGGCACCGCTGTGGCTATGGCGGGCGCCCTGTAGCCGCCATGCATGCTACAGGGCAAGGGGAGGGGGCCTCGCGCAGCAGGCGTTGCGGACAGTCTTACTTGCTAGGTTGGGCGGAAGCTATCGCCGGCTGGATGCCTCCTCCGTTACGGGCTGTGCAGTGGGCTGATTTTGTGGAGGGAGCACATTCTCCTTTTCCAAATGGCCCATTTGGCCATTTCTTTTCCTTCACCAGCAGTTCCATTGTGGGCCGAACTATACAAGACTACATTCAGTACCATTTCTGATTACTCCCTTTCCATATCACTTTTATGTTTATTTTTATAGTGATGAGTGGTACATGAAATTATTTAACTTTATTTTCTGTTATTTCCGTTTCCTTCTCTTTTAGGTATTATTAGTATATTCTCATTAATTTCGCACTCTGCTTACGATACAATTATTAAAATCGAGTTCTGTTTTTTTTGCTGATTTTTTTATTTTCTGAATAATAACCCAATTGTATTGCAAAAAAGTTGCAATATATTTTTATCTGTCACATATAAGGCGCGGAGGTGGCTTAGAGTGCTGGTTTGAAACAGGATATCACAGTATTTCTTTCTGTAAAAAACTAATATATTACCTACAATTAAAACTATCTACATAACCTATGAAACATGGCCTGTTGGGATTACTGATTGGTGCCTCCTTGAAAGGGAAATGTGCCCTTGGGCCATTTCTAAGTATTTTGGTGATTTAGTGCCCAACACAGGTGCCTAATTGTGAAATGGTGGACAAAGTACAAATCAAGGATAAAGGTATGTTTCTCAGACTTAGTACATTGTTTTATGGACTAATGTATTGTGTCTAAGTGCTAGAAACAGAAAAAATTGAGTTGGAGAAGAGATGGCTCGAGCAGCCAAAGTCTGTCCAGTCTGGAGCACCGGACTGTCCGGTGGTGCACCGGACAGTGTCCGGTGCGCCAGACTGACTCGGCGTGAAGTGGCCGCTCTCGGGAATTCGCCGACGGCGTACGGCTAAAATTCACCGGACTGTCCGGTGTGCACCGGACTGTCCGGTGAGCCAACGGTCGGCCGGGCCAACGGTCGGCCGCGGAATCTGCGCGCGACACGTGGCCGGGCCAACGGTCGACCGCGAAATCTGCGCGCGACACGTGGCCGGGCCAACGGTCGGAAGGGGGCACCGGACTGTCCGGTGTGCACCGGACTTGTCCGGTGCGCCAAAGGCTCCCAGATCTGCAACGGTCGGCAACGGTCGGCAGCGCCATTTTAGGAAGGAAATCGGGCACCGGACAGTGTCCGGTGTGCACCGGACTGTCCGGTGACCCCGACGACAGAAGGCAAGAATGGCTTTCCAGATTTGTGCTCAACGGCTCCTAGCTGCCTTGGGGCTATAAAAGGGACCCCTAGGCGCATGGAGGAGAACAGCAAGCAACCTTAGAGCATTCTTGGTCATCCACACTCAGTCTTTGCGCATTCGTTTGTCATTCTCAGTGATTCGAGCTCCGTTCTAGTGAGAACTTTGAGATAGTCTTTTGAGCTCGATTCTTGGCCGTGTGTGTGCGCATTTTGCTGTGGATTTGTGTGTGTTGCTTTCCTCCCTTACTCTGAATTTCTTGTGAATCTTAAGTGTAAGGGCGAGAGGCTCCAAGTTGTGGAGATTCCTCGCAAACGGGATATTGAAAGGCAAAACAAAACACCGTGGTATTCAAGTTGGTCTTTGGACCGCTTGAGAGGGGTTGATTGAAACCCTCGTCCGTTGGGACGCCACAACGTGGAGTAGGCAAGCGTTTGGTCTTGGCCGAACCACGGGATAAACCACTATGTCATCTCTGTGTTTGATCTCTTGTGGTATTGTGTTTTGTTGAGACTCCTCTCTAGCCACTTGGTGATTATTGTGCTAACACTTAACAAGTTTTTGTGGCTATAAGTTTAAGTTTCACAGGATCACCTATTCACCCCCCCCCTCTAGGTGCTCTCAATTGGTATCAGAGCCGTTCTCTTCAAGAGGGGACTAATCGCCCGAAGAGATGGATCCTAAGGGAAAGGGGATGGTGGTCAACAACGAAAAGGAGTCTTTCGTCAACGAGCCAAAAGATGACAAGCCCACTGACTCCGGCTCGGGCTACAAGCGGAAGGAAGGGAAGAAGAAGAAGACAAAGCGCATCAAGGAGATCATATACTACGACGATAGTGATGAGTCTACTTCTTCCCAAAAGGACGACGACAACGACTACAAAAAGACGGTCAATTCAAACTTTTCATTTGATTATTCTCGTATTCAACATAGTTCGAATTCGCATTTGCTTTCCATTCCTCTTGGCAAACCTCCACACTTCGATGGGGAGGACTACGGATTTTGGAGTCACAAAATGCGTAGTCACTTATTCTCTCTCCATCCAAGCATTTGGGAGATTGTAGAGAATGGAATGAAGTTTGATAGCTCGGATAACTCTATGCTCATAAATGAACAAATCCATAGAAATGCACAAGCTACTACTGTTCTCTTAGCGTCCTTGTGCAGGGAAGAGTACAACAAGGTGAGCGGCTTGGACAATGCCAAGCAAATATGGGACACCCTCAAGATCTCTCACGAGGGGAATGACATCACCATGCTCACCAAAATGGAGTTGGTGGAGGGCGAGCTTGGACGATTCGCCATGATAAGGGGAGAGGAGCCAACCCAAACGTACAACCGGCTCAAGACCCTCATCAACAAAATAAGGAACTACGGAAGCACGCGATGGACGGACCACGACGTCGTTCGCCTAATGCTAAGGTCCTTTACCGTTCTTGATCCTCATCTCGTGAACAATATTCGTGAGAATCCCAGGTACACGATGATGACGCCCGAGGAGGTACTCGGAAAATTTGTAAGCGGGCGGATGATGATCAAGGAGGCGAGATACGTCGACGACGCATTGAACGGTCCAATCCACGAGCCTCAACCCATCGCTCTCAAAGCAACAAGGAGCAAGGAGCCGCTATCCAGCAAGGTGGCGCAAGTTGAGGCGGCCGGGCTCAATGATGAAGAGATGGCTCTCATCATCAAGAGATTCAAGACGACGCTAAATGGTCGCAAGGGGCAACCAAGGAAGACCAAGACAAAGGGGAAGCGCTCATGCTTCAAATGTGGTAAGGTTGGTCATTTTATTGCTAACTGTCCCGAAAATGATAGTGACCAGGAGCAAGGGAAGAATGGGAAGAGAGAGAACAAGAAGGTTTACAAGAAGGCCAAAGGCGAAGCACACCTTAGAAAGGAGTGGGATTCGGATTGCTCTTCGTCCGACTCCGACGACGAAGGACTCGCCGCCACTGCCTTCAACAAATCGGCCCTCTTCCCAAACGAGCATCACACTTGCCTCATGGCAAGGGAGAAGAAGGTAATCAATCGTAATACTAATACTTATGATTCTTCTAGTGATGATGAGTCTAGTGAGGATGAAATATATTACTCTAGTTTATTCAAGGGATTGGATAGAACTAAGATAGCTAAGATTAATAAATTGATTGATGCCTTGAATGAAAAGGATAGAATCTTAGAGAAACAAGAAGATCTTTTATATGAAGAGCATGATAAATTTGTTAGTGCACAAAATTCACTTGCTCTAGAAGTTAAAAGAAATGGAATGCTTTCTTGTGAACTTTCTATTTGTAATGAAACCATTTCTTCTTTAAAAGGTGAAATTAATGATTTAAATGCTAAGCTAGAAGTAGCAAGTAAATCTAACTCCTGTGTTGAACATGTTGAAATTTGCACTAAGTGTAAGGATGTTGATGCTTGTTGTGAACACTTAGTTTCAATTTCAAAACTAAATGATGAAGTGGCTAGTCTTAGTGCCCAACTTAAGACTAGCAAGAATGAATTTGATAAGCTGAAATTTGCAAGGGATGCCTACACGATTGGTAGACATCCCTCAATTAAGGATGGACTTGGCTACAAGAGGGAAGCCAAGGACTTGACAAGCCATAAGGCTCCTATCTCCGCCAAGGAGAAAGGGAAGGCTCCTATGGTTAGTAGTACTAAAAAGAACCATGCTTTTATGTATCATGATAGGAGACAAACTAGAAATGCTTATAGGAGTTATAATGCTTATAATGATTTTGACTCTCATGCCATGTTTGCTTCTAGTTCTTCCTATATGCATGGTAGAAATATGTCTAGGAGAAATGCTATTCATCATGTGCCTAGAAAGAATATTATTCATGCTCCTAGGAAAGTAGTGAATGAACCTTCTACAATTTATTGTGCTTTAAATGCTTCCTTTGCTATTTATAGAAAGGATAGGAAAATAGTTGCTAGGAAGTTAGGGGCAAAATGCAAGGGAGATAAAACTTGCATTTGGGTCCCTAAGGATATTTGCACTAACCTTGTAGGACCCAACATGAGTTGGGTACCTAAAACCCAAGCCTAAATTTGCCTTGCAGGTTTATGCATCCGGGGGTTCAAGCTGGATTATCGACAGCGGATGCACAAACCATATGACGGGGGAGAAGAAGATGTTCACCTCCTACGTCAAAAATAAGGATTCCCAAGATTCAATTATATTCGGTGATGGGAATCAAGGCAAGGTAAAAGGGTTAGGTAAAATTGCAATTTCTAATGAGCACTCAATCTCCAATGTGTTTTTAGTTGAGTCTCTTGGTTACAATTTGCTATCTGTTAGTCAACTATGCAATATGGGATATAATTGTCTTTTTACAAATGTAGATGTGTCTGTCTTTAGAAGATGTGACGGTTCACTAGCTTTTAAGGGTGTACTAGACGGCAAACTTTACTTAGTTGATTTTGCAAAAGAAGAGGCCGGTCTAGATGCATGCTTAATGGCTAAGACTTGCATGGGCTGGTTGTGGCATCGCCGCTTAGCACATGTGGGGATGAAGAACCTCCACAAGCTTCTAAAGGGAGAACACGTGATAGGTCTAACCAATGTTTATTTCAAAAAAGATAGACCTTGTGCAGCTTGTCAAGCAGGTAAACAAGTGGGAGGAGCACATCACAGCAAGAATGTGATGACCACATCAAGACCTCTGGAGCTGCTGCATATGGACCTCTTCGGACCCGTCGCCTATCTGAGCATAGGAGGAAGTAAGTATGGTCTAGTTATTGTTGATGACTTTTCCCGCTTCACTTGGGTGTTCTTTTTGCAGGATAAGTCTGAAACCCAAGGGACCCTCAAGCGCTTCCTAAGGAGAGCTCAAAATGAGTTTGAGCTCAAGGTGAAGAAGATAAGGAGCGACAACGGGTCCGAATTCAAGAACCTTCAAGTGGAGGAGTTTCTTGAGGAGGAAGGGATCAAGCACGAGTTCTCCGCTCCCTACACACCTCAGCAAAACGGTGTGGTGGAGAGGAAGAACAGGACACTCATAGATATGGCGAGGACTATGCTTGGAGAGTTCAAGACCCCCGAGTGCTTTTGGTCGGAAGCTGTGAACACGGCTTGCCACGCCATCAACAGGGTCTACCTTCACCGCCTCCTCAAGAAGACTTCATATGAGCTGCTAACCGGTAACAAACCCAATGTATCGTACTTTCGTGTATTTGGGAGTAAATGCTACATTCTAGTGAAGAAGGGTAGGAATTCCAAATTTGCTCCCAAAGCTGTAGAAGGGTTTTTATTAGGTTATGATTCAAATACAAAGGCATATAGGGTCTTCAACAAATCATCGGGTTTGGTTGAAGTCTCTAGCGATGTTGTATTTGATGAGACTAATGGCTCTCCAAGAGAGCAAGTTGTTGATTGTGATGATGTAGATGAAGAAGATGTTCCGACGGCCGCTATACGAACCATGGCGATTGGAGAAGTGCGGCCACAGGAACAAGATGAACGAGATCAACCTTCTTCCTCAACAACGGTGCATCCCCCAACTCAAGACAATGAGCAGGTTCATCAAAAGGAGGCGTGTGATCAAGGGGGAGCACAAGATGATCACGTGATGGAGGAAGAAGCGCAACCGGCACCTCCAACCCAAGTTCGAGCAGTGATTCAAAGGGATCATCCCGTCGACCAAATTTTGGGTGACATTAGCAAGGGAGTAACTACTCGATCTCGATTAGTTAATTTTTGTGAGCATTACTCCTTTGTCTCTTCTATTGAGCCTTTCAGGGTAGAGGAGGCCTTGCTAGATCCGGATTGGGTATTGGCCATGCAGGAGGAACTCAACAACTTCAAGCGCAATGAAGTTTGGACACTGGTGCCTCGTCCCAAGCAAAATGTTGTGGGAACCAAGTGGGTGTTCCGCAACAAACAAGACGAGCACAGGGTGGTGACGAGGAACAAGGCCCGACTTGTGGCAAAAGGTTATGCCCAAGTCGCAGGTTTGGACTTTGAGGAGACTTTCGCTCCTGTGGCTAGGCTAGAATCAATTCGTATCTTGCTAGCATATGCCGCTCACCATTCTTTCAGGTTGTACCAAATGGATGTGAAGAGCGCTTTCCTCAACGGGCCAATCAAGGAGGAGGTGTACGTGGAGCAACCCCCTGGCTTCGAGGATGAACGGTACCCCGACCACGTGTGTAAGCTCTCTAAGGCGCTCTATGGACTTAAGCAAGCCCCAAGAGCATGGTATGAATGCCTTAGAGACTTTTTAATTGCTAATGCTTTCAAGGTTGGGAAAGCCGATCCAACTCTTTTTACTAAGACTTGCGATGGTGATCTTTTTGTGTGCCAAATTTATGTCGACGACATAATATTTGGTTCTACTAACCATAAGTCTTGTGAAGAGTTTAGCAGGGTGATGACGCAGAAATTCGAGATGTCGATGATGGGCGAGTTGACCTACTTCCTTGGGTTCCAAGTGAAGCAACTCAAGGACGGCACCTTCATCTCCCAAACAAAGTACACACAAGATTTGCTAAAGAGGTTTGGGATGAAGGACGCGAAGCCCGCAAAGACGCCAATGGGAACCGACGGACACACCGACCTCAACAAAGGAGGTAAGTCCGTTGATCAAAAAGCATACCGGTCCATGATAGGTTCTTTGCTTTATTTATGTGCAAGTAGACCGGATATTATGCTTAGCGTATGCATGTGTGCTAGATTTCAATCCGATCCGAAGGAGTGTCACTTAGTGGCTGTGAAGCGAATTCTTCGATATTTAGTCGCTACGCCTTGCTTCGGGATCTGGTATCCAAAGGGGTCTAACTTTGACTTGATTGGGTACTCAGATTCCGACTATGCTGTATGTAAGGTCGATAGGAAGAGTACATCGGGGACGTGCCAATTCTTAGGAAGGTCCCTGGTGTCATGGAACTCTAAGAAACAAACCTCCGTTGCCCTATCCACCGCTGAGGCCGAGTACGTTGCCGCAGGACAGTGTTGTGCGCAACTACTTTGGATGAGGCAAACCCTCAGGGACTTTGGCTACAATCTGAGCAAAGTCCCACTCCTATGTGACAATGAGAGTGCTATCCGAATAGCGGAAAATCCTGTTGAGCACAGCCGCACAAAGCACATTGACATCCGGCATCGCTTTTTGAGAGACCACCAGCAAAAGGGAGATATCGAAGTGTTTCATGTTAGCACCGAGAACCAGCTAGCCGATATCTTTACCAAGCCTTTAGATGAGAAGACCTTTTGCAGGCTGCGTAGTGAGCTCAATATCTTAGATTCGCGGAACTTGGATTGAAATGTAGCATACATGTGTTTATGCTTTTGATTATGTTCATTCTGCTATTGTTGCTTATTGTGGTGCTCAAGTTGTACAAACACTCCCTGGACCTCACAAGTCCTGTTTGCAAATGATGCACATATTTAGGGGGAGCTGTGCTACAACTTGACCCTTTATGGCTAACCATGTACTTGAGTTTGGTTGTTTTAGTCTCTAAGGAAAATTGAAAGGGAAAAGGTGGACTTGGACCATGCAAGACTTCCACTGCACTCTGATAAGAAAGAGTAACTTTTCCAAGTTCATCTTCATACTCTTTGCCTTTGTGTTCTTATTTGAAGATTTTGGTGAGGCAATGGGGTTAAAAGGCCAAGATTGATCCCGTTTTGGTGCTTGATGCCAAAGGGGGAGAAAATAAAGGCCAAAGCGATAAATGGATCAGCTACCACTTGAGAGATTTTAAAAATAGTAGAATAGAGCTTTTGGTTTGTCAAAACTCTTTTGTTGTCCCTCTTATCAAAAGTTGGCTTCTTGTGGGGAGAAGTATTGATTACGGGAAAAGGGGGAGTTTTTGAAATCTTTGATCAATCTCTTTTGGAATGACTATCTTTATGTTTCAACATGTGTGTTTGACTTAGAGATAGAGATTTGAGTTTGATTTGCAAAAACAAACCAAGTGGTGGCATAGAGTGATCCATATATGTCAAAATTGAATCAAAATAATTTGAGTTCTTATTTGAAGTGTTTTTGTACTTGTTCTACTTGCTTTATGTTGTGTTGGCATAAATCACCAAAAAGGGGGAGATTGAAAGGGAAATGTGCCCTTGGGCCATTTCTAAGTATTTTGGTGATTTAGTGCCCAACACAGGTGCCTAATTGTGAAATGGTGGACAAAGTACAAATCAAGGATAAAGGTATGTTTCTCAGACTTAGTACATTGTTTTATGGACTAATGTATTGTGTCTAAGTGCTGGAAACAGAAAAAATCGAGTTGGAGAAGAGATGGCTCGAGCAGCCAAAGTCTGTCCAGTCTGGAGCACCGGACTGTCCGGTGTCCGGTGCGCCAGACTGACTCGGCGTGAAGTGGCCGCTCTCGGGAATTCGCCGACGGCGTACGGCTAAAATTCACCGGACTGTCCGGTGTGCACCGGACTGTCCGGTGAGCCAACGGTCGGCCGCGGAATCTGCGCGCGACACGTGGCCGGGCCAACGGTCGACCGCGGAATCTGCGCGCGACACGTGGCCGGGCCAACGGTCGGAAGGGGCACCGGACTGTCCGGTGTGCACCGGACTTGTCCGGTGCGCCAAAGGCTCCCAGATCAGCAACGGTCGGCAACGGTCGGCAGCGCCATTTTAGGAAGGAAATCGGGCACCAGACAGTGTCCGGTGTGCACCGGACTGTCCGGTGACCCCGACGACAGAAGGCAAGAATGGCTTTCCAGATTTGTGCTCAACGGCTCCTAGCTGCCTTGGGGCTATAAAAGGGACCCCTAGGCGCATGGAGGAGAACAGCAAGCAACCTTAGAGCATTCTTGATCATCCACACTCAGTCTTTGCGCATTCGTTTGTCATTCTCAGTGATTCGAGCTCCGTTCTAGTGAGAACTTTGAGATAGTCTTTTGAGCTCGATTCTTGGTCGTGTGTGTGCGCATTTTGCTGTGGATTTGTGTGTGTTGCTTTCCTCCCTTACTCTGAATTTCTTGTGAATCTTAAGTGTAAGGGCGAGAGGCTCCAAGTTGTGGAGATTCCTCGCAAACGGGATATTGAAAGGCAAAACAAAACACCGTGGTATTCAAGTTGGTCTTTGGACCGCTTGAGAGGGGTTGATTGCAACCCTCGTCCGTTGGGACGCCACAACGTGGAGTAGGCAAGCGTTTGGTCTTGGCCGAACCACGGGATAAACCACTGTGTCATCTCTGTGTTTGATCTCTTGTGGTATTGTGTTTTGTTGAGACTCCTCTCTAGCCACTTGGTGATTATTGTGCTAACACTTAACAAGTTTTTGTGGCTATAAGTTTAAGTTTCACAGGATCACCTATTCACCCCCCCTCTAGGTGCTCTCACTCCTTGAACTTGGCATTCAGGTCACCTTCTTATCAGATTCTGAAAGGCCAAACCATTGACACTGCCGGTTCACACAGCCTTCTCGTGAACACCGAGCTAAAGCTAACAATGATAGACAGACAGACAACTGATGAGCAGAAACTGAACAATCGCGGTTTACATGCAGAAATAAACAAGCTGGATTGCTTTCTAGGCTATCATGTCAAAAAAAGACAGCAACTCTAGGCCATTATTCGGTTTGATACAAAAGGCCGCACGTGCGAACGCGCGGAAACTCATGGGCCTGCCGGCGATATTATGCGTGGGCCATTTCTTTTCCTTCACCAGCAGTTCCATTGTGGGCCGAACTATACAATACTACATTTAGTACCATTTCTTATTACTCCCCTTCGATATCACTTTTATTTTTATTTTTATAGTGATGAGTGGTACATGAAATTATTTAACTTTATTTTCTGTTATTTCCGTTTCCTTCTCTTTTAGGTATTATCAGTATATTGTCATTAATTTCGCACTCTGCTTACGATACAATTATTAAAATCGAGTTCTGTTTTTTTGTTGACTTTTTTTATTTTCTGAACAATAACCCAATTGTATTGCAAAAAAGTTGCAATATATTTTTATCTGTCACATATAAGGCGCGGAGGTGGCTTTGAGTGCTGATTTGAACTTTGAAACAAGATATCACAGTATTTCTTTCTCTAAAAAAATGAATATATTACCTATAATTAAAACTATCTACATAACCTATGAAACATGGCCTGTTGGGATTACTGATTGGTGCCTCCTTGAACTTGGCATTCAGGTCACCTTCTTATCAGATTCTGAAAGGCCAAACCATTGGCACTGTCGGTTGACACAGCCTTCTCGTGAACACCGAGCTAAAGCTAACAATGACAAACAGACAACTGATGAGCAGAAACTGAACAATCGTGGTTTACATGCAGAAATAAACAAGCTGGATTGCTTTCTAGGCTATCATGTCAAAAAAAAGACAGCAACTCTAGGCCATTATTCGGTTTGATACAAAAGGCCGCACGTGCGAACGCGCGGAAACTCATGGGCCTACCGGCGATATTATGCGTGGGCCATTTCTTTTCCTTCACCAGCAGTTCCATTGTGGGCCGAACTATACAATACTACATTCAGTACCATTTCTGATTACTCCCTTTCCATATCACTTTTATGTTTATTTTTATAGTGATGAGTGCTACATGAAATTATTTAACTTTATTTTCTGTTATTTTTGTTTCCTTCTCTTTTAGGTATTATTAGTATGTTGTCATTAATTTCGCACTCTGCTTACGATACAATTATTAAAATCGAGTTCTGTTTTTTTTGCTGATTTTTTTTATTTTTTGAACAATAACCCAACTATATTGCAAAAAAAGTTTCAATATATTTTTATCTGTCACATATAAGGCGCGGAGGTGGCTTTGAGTGCTGGTTTGAACTTTGAAACAGGATATCACAGTATTTCTTTCTCTAAAAAAACGAATATATTAC
Source organism: Zea luxurians (assembly GCA_029449295.1). Lineage (NCBI taxonomy): Eukaryota > Viridiplantae > Streptophyta > Magnoliopsida > Poales > Poaceae > Zea > Zea luxurians. Next base: position 56,707,154 of record JAOPSE010000021.1, on the reverse strand, counting down.
CTACAATTAAAACTATCTACATAACCTATGAAACATGGCCTGTTGGGATTACTGATTGGTGCCTCCTTGAACTTGGCATTCAGGTCACCTTCTTATCAGATTCTGAAAGGCCAAACCATTGGCACTGCCGGTTCACACAGCCTTCTCGTGAACACCGATCTAAAGCTAACAGTGACAGACAGACAGACAGACAAGTGATGAGCAGAAACTGAACAATCGCGGTTTACATGCAGAAATAAACAAGCTGGATCGCTTTCTAGGCTATCATGTGAGAGCACCTAGAGGGGGGGGTGAATAGGTGATCCTGTGAAAACTTCAAACTTAAGCCACAAAAACTTGTTAAGCGTTAGCACGATTATTGCCAAGTGGCTAAGGTGAAGTCTCAACAAAACACAATACCACAAGAGATCAAGCACAGAGGTGACACGGTGGTTTATCCCGTGGTTCGGCCAAGCCAATGCTTGCCTACTTCCACGTTGTGGCGTCCCAACGGACGAGGGTTGCAATCAACCCCTCTCAAGCGGTCCAAAGACCCACTTGAATACCACGGTGTTTTGTTGTTCCTTTCACTATCCCGTTTGCAAGGAATCTCCACAAATTGGAGTCTCTTGCCCTTACAAGTATATGATCACAGAGAAGCACAAAGTAAGGGAGGGAAGCAACACACACAAATCCACAGCAAAAGCGCACACACACGGCCAAGAATCGAGCTCACAAGACTATCTCAGAGTTCTCACTTAGAACAGAGCTCGAATCACTTAGAAACACAAACTAATGCGCAGAGACTTAGTGTGGATGATCAAGAATGCTCAAAGGTTGCTTGTGTGTCTCCTCCATGCGCCTAGGGGCTCCTTTTATAGCCCCAAGGCAGCTAGGAGCCGTTGAGAGCAAATCCGGAAGGCCATCCTTGCCTTCTGTCGTCGGGGGCACCGGACAGTCCGGTGCACACCGGACACTGTCCGGTGCCCGATTTGTTTCCTTAAACGGCGAAGACGACCGTTGCCGACCGTTGGAAGATCTGGCGCAGTTGGCGCACCGGACATGTCCGGTGCACAACGGACAGTCCGGTGCCGTCTTCCGACCGTTGGCTCCGCCACGTGTCCCGCGCGGATTGCGCGGCCGACCGTTGGCCCGGCCGACCGTTGGCTCACCGGACAGTCCGGTGCACATCGGACAGTCCGGTGAATTTTAGCCGTACGCCGTCGGCCAATTCCCGAGAGCGGCCAGTTCGAGCCGAGTCAGCCTGGCGCACCGGACACTGTCCGGTGCACACCGGACAGTCCGGTGCTCCAGACCGAGCTGAGTCTTGGCTGCACACAGCCAAGTCTTTTCTCCTCTTCTCTTTTCTTCTTCTTTCTGTTTCTCACACTTAGACAAATATATTAGTACATAAAACCAATGTACTAAGGCTTAGAAACATACCTTCACTTCATGATTTGCACCTTGTTCATCCATGTACATAAATTCACAATTAAGCACATGTGTTGGTACTCAATCACCAAAATACTTAGAAATGGCCCAAGGGCACATTTCCCTTTCATCATGTCAACAAAAAAAGACAGCAACTCTAGGCCATTATTCGGTTTGATATAAAAGGCCGCACGTGCGAAGACGCGGAACTCATGGTCCTGCCGGCGATATTATGCGTGGAAGGAAAGAAATGACCAAACAAAACAAAGCATGCATGCTTCTCGTTCTCATTTGGACTGTCACTACTCTTCACTACCCCTCTCCAAACTGGACAGCTAGCACCCAACCGAACTCAGCAAGAGGCTGAGAACATAGAATTATTGGGACCATTGTTGATTTGCTCCACTGGCTGGGCATCAGGAATAAGAATATCCCCCGGTGCATGGAGATCTCCCTGGTTTGGTGGGCCGTCAACCTCCTGAACCCATTCATAGGAGCATCACCCAAAGCAGGAAGGGCAGGGGCATTAAAGTGCAGCACCGGCCCAACCACATCCAGGTCATCAAGAATCTGCGCATTCTGCACCGGAACACCATGGATGGGACCAGAAGAACTATCTGAGGACAGGCCCGAATGCTGATTGCTGACTTGTTGCTCGTCAGGTGGCAGGTCCTACTGGGGCTGCTGCGCATGTGGGTCATTAACAATCCACTGGTCCCAATCCCCTTGAATATTGTCAGCTGGCTGAACTTGAACATTGTCTTCTGGCGGGAAATTAAGATCCCACCCCGCAGCAGGCAGAGGTTGGCCCAGACCAAAGAACGCGAGAGGGAGCTGCTGACCATCTTCCGGGACCACTGGCACCGGATCTTCATCTTGGGGTTGGCCCCCCAGTAAGGCTTGTTGAATGATTTCACACTGCACTGTCCACGAGTCACCTATAAAACCATCAGCTTCTGAGAAAACAATGAACTGTGGGACCTCCTCGAGAGACGTGACCCGAACCCTAAGCATAGTCCTGAAAACATTGTGCATGTCTTCCTCCCACAAGATTAATCTACCAAAGGAGCCAATAGCAGCCTGCAAGTACTCTGAGGAACGATAATCGAGGGGGAATCCCAACAACATAAGCCAGCATTCGCGATTAAAAAAAACTGCCCTGTGGTTCCAAGCATCATTATGCCGCTGAGCAGTGAAGGTGGCATCGAGGTATTGCGGCGGACCAAGCAAGACAAGATTGTCTCTTTCAAGCACACTGCTAAACTGAACCAGAACCTGACCCAGATGTGACCGCTGGATATCCCGCACCCCAAGCCGTCGGTGCTCCACCAAATATTCTCTGACCACATCCCTCACCACCGGAAAAGTGACTTCATGATCAGGTAAAGGTTGGATATTGATAATAGCCCAATACTCATGCATTGGCGAGAGACGCCTAATCACTGACCTGGCCATAACCTCCCGGTGCAGGACCACCGAAGCGCTGAAGCCCAGCGGAAGAAAGGGCTCAGGATCAACACGCCTATACGCCATCGGAGAAGGAAGCATGTAACACCCTGAATTTGGGGTATAAAAATTTCTTTGCTCATATTCACAAATTCAGGTGTTACTCCTCTCTTCACACCTTTCTCAATCTCCTCCTTCTCTTTTCTATAGAAGAAGAGTGGTTATTTTTAATTGTAAATGTAATTATAATCTAGTAGGTTAAACCCTAAGGGAACAATGGTTGTTGCATCATGTTAGAAAGTATTTGTTTTTTTTGTTTGATGAATGGTTTGCTTGGTCTTTCATCTAATCATTTATTTGCGCATAATGTCAAACTGAAATAAATAGAAAAGAGAAAGAAAAAGAAAACAAAAAGAGAAATGGATTTCAGCCCACCTCTCCTCCCTGGCCCATCTCGGCCGGCCCAGCCGCCCCCCTTTCCCCCCTCTCTTCCCCCCCGCTAGGCCCACCGCGTCAGCTCCTCCCTCGTGGGCCCGCGCGCGCCGTGCGGCCTAGCTCGCAGCGCCGCGCTAGCCACCTCCCCCCCCCCCCCGCGCGCGCGCGACAGCTGCGCGGCCCAGCCAGCGTCGCGCCCCCCAGCCCATCCCCGCGCCAGCGCTTCCCCTCCGCGACTGCGCGCATCGCGGCCTAGCGCGCGCTCGCCAGCGCCGCAGCCCAGCCCCAGTCCCCGCACCAGCCCAGCGCCGCGCCCCCAGCCAGCGCGCGCGTCGCGTGCACGCACCCGCGCCCAGCGCGCCTGCAGCCGCCGCTGTCAGCTGGGTCCGCGCGTCAGGAAGCTGGCGCCACTGTTTATCTTCTCAGAAACCGCCCGTCGCCCAGTTTTCTAGCCACGATCCCTGTGTAGTTCTTGCCTACCGCTGCCTCGCCTCGGTCTCGCTCTTCGCCTCGCCGAACCACTGCTCGGAGCGCCGCCGTCGCCGTGCAGGTCGTCTATCTCTTGCCGTCGAGGTGAGCTCGCCCCGCCCTCTCTCTCCTTCCCCATCCTACCTTCCCCTCGACGCACCCTCTCGGTCGGGCCTTTTTTTCCCAGCATGACAGCAACAGCCTGCGTGGCCGCTGGTCGCTGGTCACCAGCCCGGTGCCTATGGACGACGTTGTCCCTGCCGCGGACTCCCCTCCGGCCAGCGCGCAGCCCAGCTCCTTTGCGCGCGACTGGACTCCCTGCCGTCGCGGCCCGCAGCGCGCGGTAGCCCGGTGCCCCGGCATGCAGACCCCACGCGCCCTCACCCTGCTCCTTCGCACAGCCGCGCCGACGTAGCAGCAGCGTCCCACTTCACCGGCGAACCATGCCCCGCTCCGTCGCGACCGAGTCACTGCGCACTCGCTGCACGCCCAGCTGCTAAACGTGCCTAGTGCAGCCCCTGCGCGCAACCCTCGCTGTGCCTCGCTACTGCTACTTAGCGCATCGCGAACTCGTCAAGTCTCACGCGCGCGGTTTCGCACGTGATCACGGGTATTGCGCGCGCCGTCGTCATTGTTTGCAGAGTCCTCGCGCTGTTTCGTGCGTGTCGCGCGCGCAATCTGCGCGCATTAGTTAATCACTTCGCTATAATCGTCCGTACGCACTACACGACGGTTGATCTTTAGCGACCCTTATTAGGTACCAACTGTTGGTTGCTAAAGGTTAGGGACCAACGGTCAGTCGCTAAATCCTTTTGTAACAACGGTCGGTTGGTCGCTAAAAGTCTAGAAATTTAACAACTTATGGTTGGTCGCTATAGATGTCGTCGGGGACTAGCGGTGGGTCGCTATAGAGCAAGGATCACTATCAAATCTTATAGCCTGAACGTACCTGTAGATATTAGTGACTAAAAATTAATTAAAACAAGTAAACATTGATCGCTAAATTGTAGTAAATAAAAAAAGAATTGTAGAAAAGAAAAAAAGAATTCTGGAAAAGAAAACTGTAACACTATAAAAATCATAAAATAAAAATAATGCATTTAGTTATTAATGATATTTATGGTAATCAATTTTATTTTAAGTGTTTGTTATGTATTTGCATTTGGAATAATTTTTTTATTGCGCATGATTGATTTTTGGTTATTGAATAACATTTCTTCTTAAATGAAAATCCTAGTAAATAAAAATATAATAAGTATTAGCCCACAAAATAATATTTTATTTATAAATAATTTTGGTTTAATTACTATGAATTTTAGGGTTATTTAAAAATAAATTTCAAATTTAGAAAAAGAAATAAAAAAAGAAAAAAAAACAAAACCTAACCAAATCGGCCCATTAAGGCCCAGCCGCACCTAACCCTAATCAGCCGCCACCCTTGCCCGCCAGCCTCTCCCTCGCTCCTCTCGCTCGCTCGGCTCACTCCCTCTCCAAAGCGGCAGCCTCACGCAGTCAGTCGCCACCCTTGATCCGATTGCTGGTCGAGCCCCGCCCTCGCTGCCACGCTTCGCTCCGGCTGTGCAGCGGCGTGAGCACCGAGCACACTCGCGAATGGAGAACTGCTGGGGTGCTCGGATCAAGGATGGGAGCGCTCACCCTAGCGCCTCAGGTTCGTTATCCGCTCGATGATAGTCATTACCCTATTTCTTAAGGTAATGGACGGGACATGTGCAGTGGTCCTTTCGTTATCTGCTCGACCGCTCAGTAGCACTTGCCCTCCTGACTTCCTTTAATATAAACCTTTTCCATCTTTCCCCTTGTAGTTGTCCTCGGCTCCCAAAGGAAAAATTGCTGGGAAGAAGATTCAGGTTGATGAAAGGTTTGCTCTATCCTTCAACGGCAATTCTACCATTGTTTATTGTTGTTCAACTTCCTTCCTCTCGGTCATATGTTTGCTGTATTATTTTTTCCACTTGAAATCAGTACCAAAAGGACAGGATAACAATTTAAGCTCCCTGACTTATTTTTTAGGTTTACTGAAATAACTAAGATAGTTCTAAGGCTCTATCCCCTGTATTTAGGGGTGTTCAATAGTGAGTTGCCCAGTTTATGTGAAACCGTTGGATGCCCAATATTAGATTAATTAGTCACACGGCTATTGCTTTGATTGCTTAGCTTTTATCTGAGACAGTTTGGAATGGTTTGGAAGAAACACAGCTGTTGTCTGCATTTCTTGGAAATAGCAAGCACGGGTCTGGTATAGGGTTTAACATTCTTTACTTGTGACATTAATAAGTGACATGAGGTTGACTTCACTTAAAGAAATTTTATTACTACCTTATTAGATAGCAATGCTAGTAATGTCATGACAAGGCTAAAATTCTACCGTATTACTACCGTGTAGATACGAAATTAGGAAAAGTACTAAAATTCTACCTTGATTTATTTTGATAGTGTCATGACAAGGCTAGTAATGTCAACCAATTCACATCAGATAGTCGGTTTCTATGACCTATTGATTAAATGTTTTGAGTAGTTAGTCACAGTTATATTAATGCCAACTTATATTGTTTTTTCCTTATAAAAGGCATGTATGTTTACTGTGTTATCATATGCCCACATCGGTTGCTCTTCACTAAAATGTTTTAGGATCCTCTAGGAAAATTGATTTCTGGAGCTGATTCTTCGACATCAACAATCCAGCACTGCTAGATTTTTTGCCAAAGATGGCAATTGTTACTGCCTATAGCTGTCTGTAGGTTCTCTTGTCAATCTTTAGAGTATGAAAATAAATCTTCCAGGATCTTGATCGAGTTAGATGACCAGAAAGTAGCATGGACAATCTGGAAGAAAATCCAATTGGAATCTAGCGTTCTTGATTCAGTAATTTTAGCCTAACGCATTTCAGTCTACTATATTGCTATTTGACGTTTCGATTTATGTGCACTCTGTGATCACTCTGTAGTTCTTGTAACATGTTATTTTATTGCCATCTGAAATGGTACACAACAAGCAGATATAGTTCGTTGCCTCCGAAACTGGTTTGTTTTTCTTTTCAGAAAAGTGCCATGCGTGTGACAGTTTTATCACACTCACCGCATTTACTCTTTTTCACCAGGGAGAAAGAATTGGCTGCTGTGAAGATCAACCCTGTGGATGTCGAAATTATCGCTAGTGAGCTTGAGGTGTTCATACATCCAAAACCATGACTGACAAATAATAGTGTCTCATAATTCGTTTAAAAGCCTATCCTCAAGTGCATCTGAATATTATATGCGTACAGCTGGACAAGAAGATCGCGGAGAGAGCGCTCTGTGAGCACAAGGGTGATGCCGTGGCTGCGGTTCGATTCCTGCTGCGCTAGTTCCGAGATTTCGTCGCCAGCATCATATGTTTTTACACAAGAGGTGATGATGTGAAGCACTAGTACTTTTGTGTGCCTGTTTTGGAAGTTTGCTATTGGAACTATGTTGCAGAAAATTAAGAATGAGAATACCATTTTGGACGACACTGATGTTACCCTGTAACCGTACAATTCATTATCCATTTTTTTGCCTTTTCACATCATTGATAATATAATGGCTAAGATGCTTTAATGTTATGTTCCAGGTCTCATTTATAGATTCTTGGGTATTATCATTGAGTCCTATGAGACGAGCATTTCTCAAGGCGATGAGGAAATCTAACAATCATTAATTAAGGTAGTTTTTTCATAAATACTCTCTTTGGTCATTTCATAAATACTAAAAGTAGTTTTTTCTTGTCAATATAAGGTAGGTGTACTCTTGAACTGCAGATACATATATCTGGTTGTTGGCCTGGGAAGAATAAGATGGCAAGGCTCTAGATCTGCAACACAAGAAGAATTGTCGTCACTAATAGCGTGTACCTCCATTTTGTTAGATGAAAAATGAGATGGGGTGGCTGATCTTTGCTATTTTGTAACTTCTGGTACAAGATATTTTTGTGAATGATCATCTCTGGAGCTTTTGTGAATGATCTAGCTAGCTATCTGTAAATGGTCTAATTGTGAATGATATTATAACTGTGATGCTTTTATGAATATATAATTGTGGTGCTTTTGTGTTTATGTGATGGATCTATGACTGTGGTATACTGATTAACTGTGTATGTCTTTATGATTTGTGTATAAAAATATGTGATTTGTGGTGCTTAATTAAATGTATATTATTATTAATAACAACTGTAAAAAGGGCGACTTTCTGTTGGTTGCTAAATGTATAGTATGTCGACTTACGGTTGGTCGCTAAATCTATAGTACAGCAACCCACGGTTGGTCGCTAAATATATAATATTAGCAACGGACGGTCGGTCGCTAAAAAGATGTCGGTCGCTAAAGCCTTTAGCGACGGCACTTACAGCGACCATCCTTATGGGTCGCTAAAAGTTTTTAGCAACCAACCGTAGGTCGCTGAAAGCCATTTTAGCAACCAACCGTAGGTCGCTGTAAGTGAACCGTCGTGTAGTGACGCATTAGTCAATTAGTCCTCGTATTAATCATCGATTAATTGATAATTCATTTTATCTAAAATATCCCACCCAAATAATTTATGTTAACTAAGTTGAACTTAGAAAACTATAGTTTTCGCGTTTAAGTGTAATATAGGTTGTCCGTTCGTCACGTCATTATTTAGCCGCGGTTTGTTAATTATTCAATGTGTCGTGCGTCACACAACTAGTGCGCGCGCTCGCGTTCGCTTGCGCGCAGTGCATCGACGGGACTCCGTCTACGTTCGTCTACCCCTAGACGACTCTCGTCTACCCCCGTCTACCCCTCGTCTAACCCCCCGTGTGCGTTCGTGTCGTTCGCCATCGCCCGCGCATCGCGCATTAAATCGTCGCGTGCTGTTCGCACGCGTTGTCGCGCGCCATTTCTGCATGTCGTGTGTTGTCCGCGCGCTAAGTCGCACGAGCCCGCGCACCATTCGTGTGTGTCATGCGTGGTTCGCACGTGTTGTGCGTATCGACGCGTCGTTCGCGCGTCGTTCACGCATGTCGCACGTGCTGTTTCGCGTGTCGCGTGCTGTGAGCGCGCGATATTTAACCGTTCGATTATAATCACTCATGTCGATTAATTAGCTATTTGTTTAATCGTCCACTATAAAAAAATAGTAAAATAGTCAAAGCGAGGTAGTGATTTTAATTTATATTTGTTATGATAATGTCAATTTGTGTAATTATAATTAAGCCGAGTTAAATATTATAATTCATATCCGCTTAATGTAAACGTGGTATCCCTCGACCGTAGCGTCAGTCGTCTCAGTTCCGTTCTCGCGTAGTCGTAAATGCGAATTCTATGTCGCGTGTGTATTTATTTAATCTACATTGTTGTATGGTGTATTGTTTCTTTCCGTTTCAAGAATGTGGATATATGTTTGCTCTCGCGTAGATATCGGACCGTTCGTGGAGTCTGAGGGAATTGCAGGAGAAGACCCTGAGCAGCAGCAACTTGGTGAAGGCAAGTGTCCTCTGACCCATTATGTCCTATCTATTTATAATTCACTGTCCTGCACTACTTAATTGAAACCTAAGGATCTACTAGCTTTCTTTTTACCTCGTCCTTGATTTACCTTTTGGGTTACTATGGTTAGCTACATGCTAGCGCTTTATTTTAATCAATGAACATGATGAGATACAATGATGGTACTATGACTTTATTTTGGTTATGATGATATACTTGTGGCATTTAGGGGACTCGGGCTGTTTCCCGAGTACCTCTCTGTCGGCGTTTCGGGACCGGGGGGTCCCCGAGCCGACGAGTGAGTGTGCCGCGTGCCCCAGCCCAGATGGGTCGAGCGCGTGGGCGAGCGCGAAGGGGGGAGAGAGCGAGAGCGAGGTGGTCGGAGCCGGGTCGTGAGGGAGTCGGAGATCCCGCGGCCTTCGTGTTCGTCCCGCGCCCAGGTCGGGTGCGCTTGCAGTAGGGGGTTACAAGCGTCCGCGCGGGTGAGGGGAGCGAGCGGCCCCAAGAGAGCGCCTGCCCCTGCCCTTCGTTCCCGCGAGGCCAACCTTCTCTAAGAAGGCCCTGGTCCTTCCTTTTATAGGCGTAAGGAGAGGATCCAGGTGTACAAATGGGGGTGTAGCAAGGCGCTACGTGTCTAGCGGGGGAGAGCTAGTGCCCTAAGTACATGCCAAGGTGGCAGCCGGAGAGATCTTGGCACCCAGCTGGTGTGGCGTCGTGGCTGTCGGAGAAGCAATAGAGCCTGGCGGAGGGACAGCTGTCGGAGTGGTTGGGCCCTTGCTGACGTCCCCCTGCTTTCGTAAGGGAGCTGGGAACCGCCGTCGTCATGGGTCCAGCGGGGCGCCATCATTGCCTATCTGGCGGAGCTAGCCAGATGGGACGTCGGTCCTGTTCTCTGCGGCCCGAGTCGTCTCGGGGTAGGGTGATGATGGCGCTTCCTGTTGACGTGGCGGACTCGTGCCCTAGGTCGGGCGACGTGGAGGCTCCTCCGAAGCCGAGGTCGAGTCTGTCCTGCATGGCCGAGGCCGAGCCCGAGCTCCTGGGTCGGGCAAGGCGGAGGTCGTTCGGCAGAGGCCAGGGCGGAGTCCGAGCCCTGGGTCGGGCGAGGCGGAGTTCGTCGTCTTCCGGGGCCTTAGCCCGAGTCCGAGCCCTGGGTCGGGCGGAGCGGAGTTCGCCGTCTTCCGGGGCCTTAGCCCGAGTCCGAGCCCTGGGTCGGGCGGAGCGGAGTTCGCCGTCTTCCGGGGCCTTAGCCCGAGTCCGAGCCCTGGGTCGGGCGGAGCTTCCTCTGGCGCTTTTGGCCAAGCCTGGCCGCCCGTCAGTCTTACTCTTTGCGTTAAATGCCCCAGCGACTTGGTCGGTCGGCGCGGTGATTTAGTCAGGGTCGCTTCTTAACGAAGGCAAGGCCTCGGGCGAGCCGGAGGTGCGTCTGCCGTAAAAGAGGAGGCCTCGGGCGAGACGGAAACACCTCAGGGTCGGCTGCCCTTGCCCGAGGCTAGGCTCGGGCGTGGTGCGATCGAGTCGCTCGTATGGACTGATCCCTGACTTAATCGAACCCATCAGGCCTCTGCAGCTTTATGCTGATGGGGGTTACCAGCTGAGAATTAGGCGTCTTGAGGGTACCCCTAATTATGGTCCCCGACAGTAGCCCCCGAGCCTCGAAGGGAGTGTTAACACTCGCTTGGAGGCTTTCGTCGCACTTTTTTGCAAGGGGACCAGCCTTTCTCGGTTGCACTTTGTTCCGGTGGGTGCGCGCGAGCGCACCCGCCGGGTGTAGCCCCCGAGGCCTCGGAGGAGTGGTTTCACTCCTTCGAGGTCTTAATGCCTTGCGTAATGCTTCGGCTGGTCTGGCGGTTCCCTCATGCGAACAGGCCGTAGCCCGGGTGCACTGTCGGGGCCCAAGTTCTCGGGCTGGTATGTTGACGCTGTCAACGGTTCGGCCGGAGCCGGGTTTGCGAGAGCAGCCCCCGAGCCTCCGCATAGAGCGAGAGGACGATCAGGGACAGACTCGGCTTTTTTACATACGCCCCTACGTCGCCTTTCCGCAAGGAGGAGGGGGGGAGAGCGCCATGTTACCCTCGATGGGCACCGAACATGGTGTCTCCGGTGAGCTGCAATCGGGTAATCCGAGTGGACGTCCGTGCCCCGTTCGTTGGGGGTCGGCTAGGGGCCCGGAGGCATGCCCAAAAGTACCTGCGGGTGATCTGCCGGACCCGGTCCCCTGGCGACGGGGTCCGAGGGCTCGTTGCCTCCCTTCGATAGGATTCCGTTACAGAGTCGTTCCCGCTGGTCTCGGAAATGTCCTAGGGTACCTCGGGAGCGCAGCCCGAGCCTTGGTTATGTATCGAACGTACCCCTGGTCATCCCTCGCTCGGTGTCTGAGGCGACTGTGAACCCTTCGGGGGGCCAGCCTTCGAACCCCTGATCAGTAATGGGCGCGGAGCCCGAGTAGCCTGAGGCGGTCGTGGGACCTTTCGGGGGGCCGACCTTCGAACCCCTGACCAGTAGTGGGTGTCGGGCCCACACGATCTGAGGCGGCTGTTGAACCCTTCGGGGGGCCAGCCTTCGAACCCCTGATCAGTAAGGAGGCTCGGAGCCTAGTTCCTTCACGGGGAAGGATCCCTTTGGGGGTATCCCCTTTCCCGGTCCCTGTTGCAAGAGATAGAGAAAGAAGGAAAAGGGAAAAAGGATACGAAATTGAACGACGTGGCGTACCTTTTTTGGTGTGGCCGTTTTGGCGAAGGCAAGGCGTCGCCAACTGCTCCTGCCAGAAGCGCTGCCTGTCGAGCCGCGGAGTTAATGCGCCGGGGCGAGTAGTTGGCGAGGCTGCCGTTGCGCGTGCGCGAGCCGTTCGAGGAATGGGTCACGGGCATGTCGTCTTCACACCGTGAGAGGGGGTTCTCTCGCTGCCTCCGGATGGGACGTGAGCTTGGCTGACGGCGTGACCGCTGCTCCCGTGCGCCTGCCACCGTCATTACTGCCGGCCCGCTTTTGACCGCGTTTGACCGCTGCGTCAGGCTGGCGCAGCTGGGCCGCGCGCTGGGCCGCCTCGGGTCGCGGTATTGGTTCCGCAACCGAGGAGGTGCGGTGGTGGCGCAAGTGGCATAGTGGCTTACATGCAGCATCCGGTGCGCCGGTTGCGCGACGCGTGGGCTTGAGCCTCCGTGCTGGCCTGTCAGGAGTCGGAGAGGCGCGTCCACTTGGCGCGGTTGCATGCCGCCCGCATGGCTGCCCACCCCTTTCGCCCGTTGGTCTGGGCAAAAGTGGAGGGTCACTTGTAACCGCTGGGTGGTTGCGCGCGCCGCGCGCGGCGGTTCGGCTTCTTCTGCTCGGAGCCGGTCTGCATGACAGGTGGGTCCCAGCCCCCGCGCCGCAGGGGAGGGCTTTGGAGGCGTGTTGGAGAAGACTCAGCCCGTGACGGTTGGGGGCGCAAGCAGGGAGAGTTGCCTTTAAAAGGAGGGCGACCCCTTTCGTAAGGCAACCATGTCTTCTTCCTCCCTTATGCATCGTGTCTTTCCACCTTTCAAGCCCCCGGACGGGGGAAACCGCCGTCTCCGTGCCTCATCGTCGGAGGACACCACTCCGTGGGAGTGGGTACCTTTCAGCCATCGTTCGGCTTCAAGGATTTTCATCATGCAGCCCGGCTGCACCCCTCCACCGGCGGTCACCCAAGAGGGTGACCTCCGGCTTGATGGTGGGGGAAAGCGAGCCGGGCTGCGGCCTCTGCCCCTCCCTCAGCCTCAAGGATTTTCATCACCAGGGCTGAGGAGGGGAGTGTGCCGAGTTGGGGTCGGCCCCTGCGCGGGCGGTGGCCCGCTCCTTCCCTCAGTGATCGGGGGGAAGGGCGGGAGTCGTCCGTGGCGCCAACAGCTGCACCGTGCCCGGCTCTCTGAGCCGAGCAGTTTCGGAACCGCTCCCGGTGCCGCCTCCCGCCACGGCAGCTGGAAGAGGTTCTTCCGCCGGCGTGGCAGCCAAGGTTGGCCATGGACCGACCTCCAACTCTACGGCCTTCTGCCCGTCCTTGCCTCTCGAGTTTGGGCAAGGGCGGGGGCCTCCTAGCAGCAGCATCCGCCCTGAGGCCATCATTGCTGCTGTTCGGCCCCCCGGGGCAGAAGTCTTCATCGTCACCACTGTCGGGGCGGTCGGCGACATGCCGTTCGTCGATCTTCTGTTGCCCCGCAGGCCCACCCCTATCGAGTGGGGTTGTTCGTACCTGCGGAGGGGGAACCAGAGTTCCGTTTGTAATGGCACTTCGAGTGCCGGGTTTTTTGTTCATTTCGGCTTTTGGGGCCTGAACATGTATGTAATTACGGCACGGAGCCGTGTTTTTTTCCTCATTTCCGAGCACTAAGACTCGTCTGCTGATTGTCTGAACCGCTTCACCAAGCATGAGTCGCCCCGTGTCAAGGTGACGAGTGAGGTATCCGTATCCCGAAGGCGTAGGAGTCCCTCGGCTCGGTCGGCCCTGTTGTCCGAGGCTCCTCTAGCTTAGTTAAAGAGACCCCTCGGCCGCTCTTCGACGAGCCGAGGCCGGGGGTAGCGATATCAGTATGAGCAGAGGCGAAGTTGGTTCGGAAATGAAACCTGGTTGGCTGGAGCCTAGCCGAGTTGTCCGTTGGCAGGATCGACGCCGGAGTCGGTCAGCCGAGGCTTCGGACCGGGCTCGTGCCCTCGGAAGGTGGTTGGCCGAGGCCCCGGAGGTGGCTGGCCGAGCCGCCTGCTCGGGCCGGATTCCCGGAGAAGTCCCTGACCATGATCGCCCGGGCGTGGTGATGACGCCGTCCTTCGGAGCGGAGGCCCTCGGACCGTGTCGCCGCCCGAGGCTAGGTCGGGCCTCGCCGAAGGTGCTGTCGATACCGAGGGTGTCGCCACCCCCTTCCAGCGTCCAGACCCGAGCCTGCAGGATCAGCTTGTCTTGTAGTGTGTGCTTTGTGCGGCCGTCGAGGCCAGAACACACACCCTTGCTGTGTTGTAAAGCTGCGTCTCTTTTCCTCTTGTTCCAAGCATCTGGACTTTTTGTCGGTAACAGGGATGTCTGTGCGAGCGAAAGTTGCTTCTCGCGGAAGGTGAGGAGTGAGGTATCCGTATCCCGGAGGCGTGGGAGTCCCTCGGCTCGGTCGGCCTTGCCGCTTACGCGCACTTTTACTCGTCCATGAGGCCCTATCACCGACTTAGTCGAGAAAACTCGAAGAATCGCTTCGACAGAAGGGCTTCCGAACGTAGAGACTTGTTCGATCCGCGGAGTCACCTTATCCGAACGCGAGTTACTTATCGCAGAAGGTGATGAGTGAGGTATCCGTATCCCGGAGGCATAGGAGTCCCTCGGCTCGGTCAGCCTTGACTGCTTACGTGTACCCCGTCGTTTCCAAGACCCACTTTTCGAAGTAGTCAAAAAGCACGAAAGATATTCTGGTAAAAGAGATTTTCTGTTCGAGGAAAATTTTGACGCAGAGGGGGTTTCCCCCCTTTTAGCCCCCGAGGGAGGGTCGGGCTTTGCCGAGGCGAGGCCGACCCTTCCTTGTTGACTAAACTTTGCGTGGGTGCGAGGTATATGAACAATTTGGAAACATCTCAAGGGTAGAAGCGACGTAGCTGTTGGATGTTCCAAGCGTTGCCGTAGACCTCGCCTTAACTGTTGGCCAGCTTGTACGTTCCGGGCTTCAGAACTTTGGCGATGACGAACGGCCCCTCCCAGGGGGGCGTGAGCTTGTGCCTCCCTCGGGCGTCTTGCCGCAGCCGAAGCACCAGGTCGCCCACCTGGAGGTCTCGGGGTCGGACCCCTCGGGCGTGGTAGCGTCGCAGGGACTGCTGGTACCGCGCCGAGTGTAGTAAGGCCCTGTCCCGAGCCTCGTCCAGCTGGTCCAGCGAGTCTTCTCGGCTAGCTTGGTTGCTTTCATCGTTGTAGGCCCTCGTCCTCGGGGAGCCGTATTCCAGGTCAGTGGGCAAGACGGCCTCGGTCCCGTAGACTAGGAAGAACGGCGTGAAACCCGTGGCTCGGCTCGGCGTCATCCTCAGGCTCCAGACCACCGAGGGGAGTCCCTTCATCCATCGCTTGCCGAACTTGTTGAGATCATTGTAAATCCGAGGCTTGAGCCCTTGTAGAATCATGCCGTTGGCACGTTCTACTTGCCCATTTGACATGGGATGAGCTACGGCGGCCCAGTCTACCCGGATGTTGTGATCCTCGCAAAAATCCAAGAATTTTTTGCCGGTGAACTGGGTGCCGTTGTCGGTGATGATGGAGTTCGGGACCCCGAAGCGATGGATGATGTTGGTGAAGAACGCCACCGCCTGCTCGGATCTGATGCTGTTCAGGGGTCGGACCTCGATCCACTTGGAGAATTTGTCGACGGCGACCAGCAGGTGCGTGTAGCCCCCGGGCGCCTTCTGCAGAGGGCCGACGAGGTCCAGACCCCACACAGCGAAGGGCCAGGTGATGGGTATCGTTTGTAGAGCCTGAGCGGGCAAGTGGGTCTGCTTCGCATAGAATTGGCACCCTTCGCAGGCGCGGACAATTCCAGTGGCGTCAGCCACCGCCGTCGGCCAGTAGAAGCCTTGGCGGAAAGCGTTCCCGACGAGGGTTCGAGGTGCTGCATGATGGCCGCAAGCCCCCGAGTGTATTTCCTGCAGGAGTTCCTGACCCTCGGCGATGGAGATGCATCGCTGGAGGATGCCCGAGGGGCTACGGTGGTAGAGCTCCTTCTCATCGCCCAGCAAGACGAACGACTTGGCGCGTCGCGCTACCCGCCGAGCCTCGGCTCGGTCGAGGGGCAGTTCTCCTTGGTGGAGATATTGCAGGTACGGGGTCTGCCAATCTTGATCTGGCATGACCCCGCTCTGCTCCTCCTCGATGCACAGTGCTTCGCCCTCGGGGGCCGAGGGTTCCTCGGGTTGAACCGAGGATGGCTCGGGCTAGGCCGAGGTCACCTCGGACGGGGCCGAGGGCACCTCGGGCTCGGGCGTGTCACCTATCTTGACGGAGGGTTGGTGCAGATCCCGGGAGAAGACGTCCGGGGGAACCGTCGTTCGCCCCGAGGCTATCTTCGCCAGCTCGTCCGCAGTCTCGTTGTAGCGCCGGGCGATGTGGTTAAGCTCGAGCCCGTAGAACTTGTCTTCCAGGCGTCGAACCTCATCACAGTAGGCCTCCATCTTCGGGTCACGGCAGTGGGAGTTCTTCATGACTTGGTCGATGACGAGCTGCGAGTCGCCGCGTGCATCGAGGCGTCGGACCCCTAGCTCGATGGTGATTCGCAATCCGTTGATCAGAGCCTCGTACTCAGCCACATTGTTGGACGCCGGGAAATGGAGGCGGAGCACGTAGCGCAGGTGTTTCCCGAGGGGCGAGACGAAGAGCAGGCCCGCGCCGGCTCCCGCCTTCATCAGCGACCCATCGAAAAACATGGTCCAGAGCTCCGGTTGGATCGGAGCCGTCGGCAACTGGGTGTCGACCCATTCGGCTAAGAAATCCGCCAGTACCTGGGACTTGATGGCCTTCCGAGGGGCGAACGAGATTGTCTCGCCCATGATTTCCACCGCCCACTTTGCGATCCGTCCCGAGGCTTCTCGGCACTGGATGATCTCCCCCAGGGGGAAGGATGACACCACAGTCACTGGATGAGACTCGAAGTAATGTCGCAGCTTTCGCCTCGTCAGGATCACTGCATACAGCAGCTTCTGGACTTGTGGGTAGTGGATCTTGGTCTCGGACAGTACCTCGCTGACGAAGTAAACTGGCCTCTGAATGGGCAAAGCATGCCCCTCTTCCTGCCTTTCGACCACGATCGCGGCGCTGACCACCTGAGTGGTAGCGGCGACGTAGACCAAGAGGGCTTCTCCATCAGCTGGGGGTACCAAGACGGGCGCCTGGGTGAGGAGCGCCTTCAGGTTCCCGAGAGCTTCCTCGGCCTCGGGAGTCCAAGTGAAGCACTCGGCCTTCCTTAAGAGACGGTACAGGGGCAGGCCTCTTTCGCCGAGGCGCGAGATGAAACGGCTCAAGGCCGCGAGACATCCCATGACCCTCTGTACGCCTTTTAAGTCCTTGATGGGCCCCATGTTTGTGATGGCTGCGATTTTCTCCGGGTTGGCTTCGATGCCCCGCTCGGAGACGATGAATCCCAAGAGCATGCCTCGGGGCACCCCAAAGACGCACTTCTCGGGATTGAGCTTGACGCCCTTCGCCTTGAGACACCAGAATGTCAGTTCGAGGTCGGAGAGAAGGTCGGAGGCTTTCCTCGTCTTGACTACGATGTCATCGACGTAGGCCTCGACCGTGCGACCGATGTGTTCGCCGAACACATGGTTCATGCACCGCTGGTACGTTGCACCCGCGTTCCTCAAACCGAACGGCATGGTGACATAACAGTACATGCCGAAGGGCGTGATGAAAGAAGTCGCGAGCTGGTCGGACTCTTTCATCTTGATTTGATGATACCCTGAGTAGGCATCGAGGAAAGACAGGGTTTCGCACCCTGCAGTGGAGTCCACGATTTGATCGATGCGAGGTAGAGGGTAGGGGACCTTCGGACATGCTTTGTTGAGACCAGTGTAGTCTACACACATCCGCCATTTCCCCCCTTTCTTCCTCACAAGTATAGGGTTGGCAAGCCATTCGGGATGGAATACCTCTTTGATGAACCCTGCTGCCATCAGCTTGTGGATCTCCTCGCCTATCACCCTGCGCCTTTCCTCGTCGAATCGGCGCAGAGGCTGTCTGACCGGTCGGGCTCCAGCCCGAATATCCAGCGAGTGCTCGGCGACATCCCTCGGTATGCCGGGCATGTCCGAGGGACCCCACGCAAAGACGTCGGCGTTTGCGCGGAGAAAGTCGACGAGCACTGCTTCCTATTTGGGGTCGAGCCCGGAACCGATCCGGATCTGCTTGGAGGTGTCTCCACTGGGGTCGAGAGGGACGGCCTTAACCGTCTCCGCTGGCTCGAAGTTGCCGGCATGTCGCTTCACGTCCGGCAGCTCCCGGGAGAGGTTTTCCAGGTCGGCGATGAGGGCCTCGGACTCGGCGAGGGCCTCGGCGTACTCCACGCACTCCACATCGCATTCGAACGCGTGTTTGTACGTGGGGCCGACGGTGATGACCCCATTGGGGCCCGGCATCTTGAGCTTCAGGTAGGTGTAGTTGGGGATGGCCATGAACTTCGCGTAGCATGGCCTTCCCAACACTGCGTGGTAGGTTCCTCGGAACCCGACCACCTCGAACGTCAAAGTCTCCCTTCGGAAGTTGGAGGGTGTTCCGAAGCAGACAGGAAGGTCGAGCTGTCCGAGGGGCTGGACGCGCTTCCCAGGGATGATCCCGTGGAAGGGCGCAGCGCCTGCTCGGACGGATGACAGATCGACGCGCAGGAGCCTGAGGGTCTCGGCGTAGATGATATTGAGGCAGCTGCCCCCATCCATCAGGACCTTGGTGAGCCTGACGTCGCCGATGATGGGATCGACGACGAGCGGGTACTTCCCCGGGCTCGGCACGTGGTCGGGGTGGTCGTCCTGGTCGAAGGTGATGGGCTTGTCGGACCAGGCTAGGTAGACTGGCGTCGCCACCTTCACCGAGCAGACCTCCCGACGCTCTTGCTTACGATGCCGAGCCGAGGCATTCGCCGCATGCCCTCCGTAGATCATGAAGCAGTCGCGGACCTCGGGGAACTCTCCTGCTTGGTGATCTTCCTTCTTGTCGTCGTCGCGGGCCCTGCCACCCTCTGCGGGTGGCCCGGCCCGGTGGAAGTGGCGCCGAAGCATGACGCACTCCTCGAGGGTGTGCTTGACGGGCCCCTGATGGTAGGGGCACGTCTCCTTGAGTGCCTTGTCGAAGAGGTTGGCGCCTCCGGGGGGCTTCCGAGGGTTCTTGTATTCGGCGGCGGCGACAAGGTCCGTGCTGGCGGCGTCGCGTTTCGCTTGCGACTTCCTCCTGCCTTTCTTCTTGGCGTCGAGCGGAGTAGACGCCTCGGGAGCATCTTCCGACGGGCGGCCCTGGGGCTGCTTGTCCTTTCGGAAGATGGCCTCGACCGCCTCCTGACCAGAGGCGAACTTGGTGGCGATGTCCATCAGCTCGCTCGCCCTGGTGGGGGTCTTGCGACCCAACTTGCTCACCAGGTCACGGCAGGTGGTGCCGGCGAGGAATGCGCCGATGACATCGGAGTCGGTGTTGTTGGGCAGCTCGGTGCGCTGCTTCGAGAATCGCCGGATGTAGTCCCGAAGGGACTCTCCCGGCTGTTGCCGGCAGCTTCGGAGGTCCCAGGAATTCCCGGGGCGCACGTACGTGCCCTGGAAGTTGCCGGCGAAGGCTTGGACCAGATCCTCCCAGTTGGAAATCTGCCCCGGAGGCAGGTGCTCCAACCAAGCGCGAGCAGTGTCGGAGAGGAACAGGGGGAGGTTGCGGATGATGAGGTTGTCGTCGTCCGTCCCACCCAGTTGACAGGCCAGGCGGTAGTCCGCGAGCCACAATTCCGGTCTCGTTTCCCCCGAGTACTTTGTGATAGTAGTCGGGGGTCGGAATCGGGGCGGAAACGGCGCCCGCCGAATGGCCCGGCTGAAGACCTGCGGACCGGGTGGTTCGGGCGAGGGACTCCGATCCTCCCCGCTGTCGTAGCGTCCCCCACGCCTGGGGTGATAACCTCGGCGCACCCTTTCGTCGAGGCGGGCCCGACGGTCGCGATGAGGGTGCTCGTCGCCGAGGTGGCCCGGGGCCGCTGGCGCGGTGTTGCGCGTGCGCCCGGTGTAGACCGAGGCTTCCCGTATGAGTCGGGAAGTCGCGGCGCGAGGTTCCGAGGGGTACCCCTGCCTTCGGGAGGCAGAGCTCTCGGCCCGCCGGGCCGTAGCGCCTTCCAGGAGATGCTTGAGCTCTCCCTGGATTCGCCGACCCTCGGTGGTTGATGACTCCGGCATCGCGCGGAGGAACATCGCTGCAGCGGCCAGGTCCTGACCGGTCCCGCCGGATGCGGGTGGCGGTCTGTCCCTGGCATCGTTAGCGATGCGGTGCTGGAGACCTTGGGGCAGGTGACGTATTTCTCTGGCCGGGGGCTGGCCCGCCCATACCTGCCCGACGTCCCGGCGGATTGCCTCGAGCGCTCCTACTCCCTCATCGAGCCCGGCCCGCGCCCCGCGGACTTGCTCGAGCTGTGGGTCGTGACCCCCCGCCGGAACGGGGACCACAGCTAGCTCCCGCGGGATGTCGGCGCGAGGCGCTGGCCTAGGGGGATCACCATCCTCCGGCATGCCGAGACAGCTGCCTCCGGAGGGATCCCCTAGCTCGACGTGGAAACATTCGCGGCTCGGGCCGCAGTCCTTGTCGTCAAGGCTGCGGCTGCCGTCGGAACAGTCGGAGAGGCAGTAGTTGCATGCGGTCATGAAATCCCGCATGGCACTGGGGTTGCCAGATCCAGAGAAATCCCAGCAGATGCTGGGATCGTCATCTTCCTCGGACCCAGAGGGCCCGTAGGTCGAGACGTCCGTCAATCGGTCCCAAGGCGACCGCACACGAAACCCCAGAGGGGTTGCACTCGCCTCAATGTGAGCGCCCGCCAAAGCGAGGTCGCTAGGCGGGTTGAGGCCGAGTCGAAATGACAAAGGATGGGAATCAGCCGGTACCTTTTGGTCGACGAGGAGCGACAAAGTCACATCGGGGGCTGATCGCGCTGTCGTCCTGGGTGCGGGGGCGACGTCCTGCAGGCCCTCCGTGAGCGCGCTGGCGTCGTCCACTTGCTCGGGGTCGGCGTGTCGCGGGGGGACGGCGCTCGCCTTCGCCTCAAACGCGTGGGTGATGCCCGACGCGTCCTCCGTTGGGGCGCTGGGGATGTCGATTTGCTCGACAGCTGACTGAGCGTAGCCTCCCGCTCGGCCCTGGTTGCCACGCCTCCTCCTCCGATGGCGAGGGAGAGGATGGGGCGAGCTCGAAAGTTGTCCTTCCCCCACGCGGGAAAGACGTCGTCGATTCCGCCGCCGGCGGGCGGGCTGTCCGCCACCATTGTCGCTGTCGCGCGGCGGTGGAAGGAGTATCATGTCGTAGCTGCCGTCGAAAGACATGAACTCGAGGCTACCGAAACGGAGCACCGTCCCGGGTTGAAGAGGTCGTTGGAGACTGCCCATCTGGAGCTTGACGGGAAACTACTCGTCAACACGCAGCAGGCCCCTACCTGGCGCGCCAACTGTCGGCGTTTCGGGACCGGGGGGTCCCCGAGCCGACGAGTGAGTGTGCCGCGTGCCCCAGCCCAGATGGGTCGAGCGCGTGGGCGAGCGCGAAGGGGGGAGAGAGCGAGAGCGAGGTGGCCGGAGCCGGGTCGTGAGGGAGTCGGAGATCCCGCAGCCTTCGTGTTCGTCCCGCGCCCAGATCGGGTGCGCTTGCAGTAGGGGGTTACAAGCGTCCGCGCGGGTGAGGGGAGCGAGCGGCCCCAAGAGAGCGCCTGCCCCTGCCCTTCGTTCCCGCGAGGCCAACCTTCTCTAAGAAGGCCCTGGTCCTTCCTTTTATAGGCGTAAGGAGAGGATCCAGGTGTACAAATGGGGGTGTAGCAAGGCGCTACGTGTCTAGCGGGGGAGAGCTAGTGCCCTAAGTACATGCCAAGGTGGCAGCCGGAGAGATCTTGGCACCCAGCTGGTGTGGCGTCGTGGCTGTCGGAGAAGCAATGGAGCCTGGCGGAGGGACAGCTGTCGGAGTGGTTGGGCCCTTGCTGACGTCCCCCTGCTTTCGTAAGGGAGCTGGGAACCGCCGTCGTTATGGGTCCAGCGGGGCGCCATCATTGCCTATCTGGCGGAGCTAGCCAGATGGGACGTCGGTCCTGTTCTCTGCGGCCCGAGTCGTCTCGGGGTAGGGTGATGATGGCGCTTCCTGTTGACGTGGCGGACTCGTGCCCTAGGTCGGGCGACGTGGAGGCTCCTCCGAAGCCGAGGTCGAGTCTGTCCTGCATGGCCGAGGCCGAGCCCGAGCTCCTGGGTCGGGCGAGGCGGAGGTCGTTCGGCAGAGGCCAGGGCGGAGTCCGAGCCCTGGGTCGGGCGAGGCGGAGTTCGTCGTCTTCCGGGGCCTTAGCCCGAGTCCGAGCCCTGGGTCGGGCGGAGCGGAGTTCGCCGTCTTCCGGGGCCTTAGCCCGAGTCCGAGCCCTGGGTCGGGCGGAGCGGAGTTCGCCGTCTTCCGGGGCCTTAGCCCGAGTCCGAGCCCTGGGTCGGGCGGAGCGGAGTTCGCCGTCTTCCGGGGCCTTAGCCCGAGTCCGAGCCCTGGGTCGGGCGGAGCGGAGTTCGCCGTCTTCCGGGGCCTTAGCCCGAGTCCGAGCCCTGGGTCGGGCGGAGCGGAGTTCGCCGTCTTCCGGGGCCTTAGCCCGAGTCCGAGCCCTGGGTCGGGCGGAGCTTCCTCTGGCGCTTTTGGCCAAGCCTGGCCGCCCGTCAGTCTTACTCTTTGCGTTAAATGCCCCAGCGACTTGGTCGGTCGGCGCGGTGATTTAGTCAGGGTCGCTTCTTAACGAAGGCAAGGCCTCAGGCGAGCCGGAGGTGCGTCTGCCGTAAAAGAGGAGGCCTCGGGCGAGACGGAAACACCTCAGGGTCGGCTGCCCTTGCCCGAGGCTAGGCTCGGGCGTGGCGCGATCGAGTCGCTCGTATGGACTGATCCCTGACTTAATCGAACCCATCAGGCCTCTGCAGCTTTATGCTGATGGGGGTTACCAGCTGAGAATTAGGCGTCTTGAGGGTACCCCTAATTATGGTCCCCGACACTCTCCGTAAGGACCTGTTCGTTGAGAGACCACCCGGGATAACAGTGCAACCATGAGGATGAAATGGGATGCCCTTAGCTAATTAATCAGAGGAACTAGAGGTGTAGTTGCTTCGCCGTCGTGCCGTCAATGGGGTCCAGGCACAGTGCTTGCTCTGCCGAGGCTGAGTGCCAAGGTTCTTTCGTTTTGCTTTTGTTAGTCACTCTCCTGCGGGGAGGAGTACTGTGTTTATCAAACTGGAGAAACCTAACAGGCGGCTATGATCTCTAGGAAATCTTTGTAAAAGCTACGTAGTGATACCCTGCCGGACCACCTAGGTAGTGGTCAATGGGGATTAGCTCTCCCCGGGCAGAAAGGGAATCACGGCTCATGGGTAAAGTGTGCGACCTCTGCAGAGGGTAGTGAAACTGATATATCAGCCGTGCTCACGGTTAAGAGCAGCCTTGGGATCTTCTTTGATTAGAGATACAGATGGTTCGAGATACAATGGTTCTACTAAGGTTTTTGGTTCGATGATGATCATGATGTTTCCTCGATGAGGAAGTGGCTCATGAGATGGTTATATGATAAAACTTGGCTTCTACAAATAATAAATACCTGACCAACTAAAAGCGACTGCTGAGCCTAACCCCACATAAGAGCTAGTCCACTTCAGCCAAACGGGGCATTTGCTGAGTACGTTGATGTGTACTCATCCTTGCTTTACCATAAAACACCAGGTTGTCCACATTGCAACCACTGCTTAGGAGAAGATGAAGTCGTGGAAGGAGACTTCCAGGAGTTCCAAGACTACGACGAGTTTTAGGTGTGGGTTGGCGGCAACCCCCAGTCAGCTGCCTGTGAAGGCCTTACCTTTACTACGTTTCGCTTAGCACTTTGATTTATCCGTTAAGTTGATGACTATGTGGATGTCTCTGACTCTGTGATGTAATAAGTTAATACTCTTTTATGTTATTATTCGAGCACTGTGCGATGATGTTCATTTATGTAATCGCTGTGTACGTGAGTTCTGATCCTGGCACGTACATAGTTCGCATTCGGTTTACCTTCCAAAACCGGGTGTGATAAAGCGAGGATCGCCAACCAGTAGACGAAGAAGGAGCAGTTTGGGGTTTTGATGAAGTGACACCCAAAGAAAGCGTCAGGGACTAGAGAGGTGACGATTCGGATTTTTTTAATACCTCCCGGGCGAACTCCTCGAAGCAACTATATCTAGAGGGTCCACTGTTCAGAGACACCACGGGGGAGCGAAACCAGGTACTGTGATCCGTAGATTTTCGATTTCCCACCAAAATGGCACGACTCCAAAGGCAGGGAACGAGGCTAAAGGAAAACCGAAAGAAGATTTCTTAGAGGGACAAAATAATTCCAAGTGTCCCCTCACCTTATAGAAATGACAGCTGAAGGCAGGCGGGCCCAGCAGGCCCCCGAACCCGAACGAGATGCCAATGAAGGTTGCGAGGCCAAGACCAGTTAAAATTCGAATTTTGAAATTTGGAACGGTCACGAATTCCACCGCCAAGAACTTCGCCAATAGGATCAGAGATAATCTGCGATGAGGAAACCCTCCTGGAATTCGAAATCCTTGGGGGCATAACCCTCCGCTGGGAGGACGAAGACCACGACCCAGGGGCAGGCAAGCCCAGACGATTGAACGTAGAAATTCTGATGCGAGACTGATGCGCCACGCCAGCGGAGAACATCTTATTGCTGTGAACCAGAGCCAAATTACAAGGAGAGCCCAGACGATTGAACGCAGACATTCTAGTCCGAGCCTGATGCTCGACACCACCAGAGAACTTAATATTGCTACGAATCGGGACAGCATTAGCACCAGTGAGACGGAGCTTAACAATATCCGCAAAAGATAATCTCTTCCTGCCCCGAACATTCAACCAAGAGGCCTTTTCTTCATCCGTAAAAATCTTGAATTCATGTCTCCAGTTAGGGCCACCATGGTTCCAAAGATTGAAGAATGCTCTGAATTCCTTACGATCAATACATCTGGAATTGTAGATATGGAAACCCACAGCCATTGAAGAAACCGAAAACCGAAAAACCCGATCAGCGAGCTGAAGCACCTCAAAGCCAGACGCGAACCCACCGAGGGCGGCCTGGAGGAGATGACCAACAGAATCCGAGTTCAACTTGAAAATGCATCTGCCAAAAAAAACCACCAACCAGAAGGACGACCGAAGACTGGGGCGAGCAGGACAAACCGAAGAAGCCAAAATAATCCTGAGGGAATCCTCGAAGGCCAATCCCGGCCGAAAGTCCAGGAGAACGAGGTCCTTGCTTGAGGAAACGAGAAGACCACGGAGCAGGGGAGCGCGAGGAGCGAGAGGACCTGAACTAGAAGGCCGACGAGGGGAAGGGGGAGGAGGAGGAAGCCACCACCGCCATCGCCGGACCCTCGTCAATTGGCTGGTTCCCAACAGGAGCGTTTGTTGACTTGGTAGCTTCAGCATGCGCCATTACTTTTCCTTCACCAGCAGTTCCATTGTCGGCCGAACTATACAATACTATATTCAGTACATGAACTTTTTTTATTTTTATAGTGATGACTGATGAGTGGTACATGAAATTATTTAACTTTATTTTCTGTTATTTCCGTTTCCTTCCCTTTTAGGTCTTAGTATATTCTCATTAGTTTCGCACTCTGTTTACGATACAATTATTAAAACCGAGTTCTTTTTTTACTGAAATTTTTTACTTTCTGAATAATAACCCAATTGTATTGCAAAAAAAGTTCCAATATATTTTTATCTATCACATATAAGGCGCGAAGGTGGCTTAGAGTGCTCGTTTTAAACAGGATATCACAGTATTTCTTTCTGTAAGAAACGAATAAATTACTTACAATTAAAACTATCTACATAACCTATGAAACATGCGAGGTGGTGATTTAGAGTGCTCGTTTGAACGACGATGTTTTCTTTTCCAGATAATAAGCAAGCTACGACTACGAGCGTGTGTGCTCATTTAATTTGGACGGCGCGCAATAATGATGGCTGGCCTGTTGGGGTTACTGATTGGTGCCTCTGCTTGGACTTGGCATTCAGGTCACCTTCTTATTATCTGATTCTAAAAGGCTAAACCATTGGCACTGCCAGTTCACACAGCCTTCTCGTGAACATCGAGCTACATTATTTAAAAATGAGCTACAGTATGTAACAGGAGCTCTAGCTAGCAGCCGAAATTTAGACAAGTGACAGCAGCCAATGACAGAAACTAACGTCGTAGGCGCCTCCATAAGAACAGCAAGCAACGTACAGCTAGCCTACTCCGGAAACCGTCTTTGGATTTCCGGCACGTTTAAGGCCTGCTTAGATATATATCCTCGAGCATGCATGCAGAGCTCTAAGCCTCTAATCGTGTGCTTCTTGTCGTACATGCATGATTACTCTCTGAATAATTTGCCAGACGACGCATACATATATGTGAGCTGTTCTAACGCATACAGTGTTGAGCATGAGTTTAGCATGTGTCACTACTCACTACCTGCTTCTCATTTGGACTGTCACTACTCTTCGATCACTACCCCTCTCCAAACTGGCTGAGAACATAGAATTATTGGTCCCACTGGCTGCCACCTTTACATATGTGTGTGGATGCTGCACGCACTTGCGCTACTTAAACCTGCAAAGGCGACAAGCACATTTCGCAGGCCATGTCTGATAACAACGCCCATCTCGAAACAAGCAAGCAAACCCAACAAACAAACACCAGTTCCGATGCAGCTATAGCCGTATGCAGGACGGAGACTGCAAAAGAACAAGGACATCTTCTGCAACAGCTGCATGCATGGGGAGATTGTTCCAAGAACAAGGACGCATGAGGCTAGGGAGGAGAACTGGGCAAGAGGAAATGGAGACTTTCGTGAGGATAGCATGCTGCCGCCGTCAACTTAGGAATCGGCCCGGTTTTTGCTTCGCCTCTAGTAAGGTCTTTGCAGAGTAGCAGCAGCTGGGTTCTTGTTCCAAGCAAACGACTAGTACTCCTCAAGCTGGCAGTGGCAAAGAGAAGATATAAGTCTAGATGATACCTAGTCCACTTCACATCAACTGAAATCTCAGCTGTTCATCAGTACAATCATCCAAAATTCTCTCTTATTACAAATCTGTATCTGGATCTGTATAAAGACGCACTGCAGGCTCGCAGTTGCTTGTATTGCTGTTTCCGTAAGGTTTCCTTGGTTGCGCGATTGATGATCCTGCTGAGCTAGCCAATCGTGGCTCTCCTCGTCAGGAATTCAGGATGGTCCGTCCAGAGCTCTCTGAACCTGCTAGTGCTACTGCATGGCATGTGACTGAAAACCTCTGCTGCTGGAGTTGGCGGCTTCTGAAGTGGAGTAAAGCGTGCATGGGGAGAAACAGACACCCAGAAAGAAAGAAAGCATGGAAAAAAAGGGGAACTGAATCACGGAAACGGATTGTTTCTTTACTAGGGATGAAAACGGTCGAAAAAACAGCTAAATTATTTTTGTTTTCATATTTTTTAGTCAGGACGAAAACGAAAACGAAAACCAACGGTTGAAATACGGGATCGAAAGTGTCGGTTATTCGAAAACGATCGAAAACGATAAACTATAGTCGGAAAGATAACTATTTTATAATTTTATCAAAAACATAATAAAGTGATGTATTGCCTAATTTTTAAGATTTAGAAATACACAAACAACTCTTTTTCATCATCCATATTAGTTAGAGTAATTATAACATTTGCTTTTCGCGTATTCATTCACTTGAACACAACAAAAGTCTATAACTTAAATAAATTATATGCTAGATCTATCTCATATTATATAAAACGGTACAAAAACGGTATTAGCATAACTCGGAAACGAAAAATACGAAAACGATCGAAAAACTAGCTAAATCGTTTTCGTACCGTTTCTAATCGGTTCCTGAACAATTCGAAAACGATCGGAAAAAAACAGTATTCGAAACGGGACGGTACGGGAATTTCTCGTCCCGTTTTCATCCCTATTCTTTACGAAGAAGACGAAATGAACTGTTTGCTAATCACAGGCAGGCCAGTGGACTCATCTCATCAAACAGTGGTGGTAACAGTTTGCTTTCTGTTGCATGCTTGCTCTTTCGTTCCCTCTTCTTTGAATTTGTCTATGTACATTATCCGCGATGAAACAATCTACCGATGATCTAGCCTCTACTTGTTTTTTTAGGTTTTTTAGAAGAAAACAAGAATCTCTAGCTTCGAACTCGTCTACTG
Source organism: Zea luxurians (assembly GCA_029449295.1). Lineage (NCBI taxonomy): Eukaryota > Viridiplantae > Streptophyta > Magnoliopsida > Poales > Poaceae > Zea > Zea luxurians. The sequence goes on along the minus strand of JAOPSE010000021.1, from coordinate 56,678,987 downwards.
ATCCTCACCGGGAGCCCGCCGCTGATGGACGCGGTGAGCCCCGACACGAACTTCGGCTTGCAGGCGGCGCTGCTACTGTCCCCGACGACGTGGACGTCGAACGCCCTCACGACGGCCACCGCGACCGCCTTCATCTCGGTGACGGCGAGCTCCTTGCCGAGGCACACGCGGAGGCCCGCCTGGAACACCGGGTACTTGTACAGGCTCTCTGGGACGAACGAGCCGCCGGCGCCGGTGAGCCAGCGGCCCGGGCGGAAGGCGCCGTGGTCGGCGCCCCAGATGCGCGGCATGCGGCCCATGGCGTAGGGGTGGTACGTCACGCGTGTGCCGCCCGGCACGTAGGTGCCGTCGGGGAGCACGTCTGGCCCCGCGCAGAACTTGGAGTCGAACTGCACCGGCGGGAACAGCCGCATGTTCTCGTACAGCACCGCGTGGGTGTAGTGCAGGCGCTTCAGGTGCTCGTAGGTGAGCGGCGGCGCCGCGCCGCCATCGTCGTCGCCGTCGCCGGCCTCGGCGCGCATGGCGGCCGCCACGCCCGGGTTCTCGGACAGGAGCATGAAGAGCGTCGTGAGCGCGGAGGACACGGTGTCGCGCCCCGCGAGGAGGAAGCTGACGACGATGTCGCGCAGGTACCTATCGTCGTCGTCGGCCCCGGCTGAGGCCATGAAGCGGGACAAGAGGTCGTGGCCGCTGGGTGCGACGCCCAGCTTACGGCGCTCCCGGATGACGGCGGCCGCGAGCTCATCGACCAGCTTGATGGCCGCCCTGAGCTCCCTCTCCGAGCCGACGTTGAGCAGGCGCTTGGCCCTCCACAGCAGCGGCGCCGCGGCGGCGCCGCGCGTGGCGCTGAGGCGCGTGGCGGTGTCGAACGCGTCGGCGAGCTCGGACACGGGCATCTCCGGCTCCAGGCAGCCCGGGTCGAGGCCGAAGGAGATCTTGCAGATGGTGTCGAAGGCGAAGCGGCGGAACACGTCCTGCAGGTCGACCACCGCGCCGGCGTTGGCGGCGCTGGCGAGCAGCGGCAGGAGCCGGGCCTCCACCTCCTGCGCGATGATCCCGAACGCGTAGGAGCGCACGGCGACGCTGCCGAGCTCCAGGCTGGCCATCTTGCGCTGGTGGCGCCAGGCGTGCCCGTCCACGTTGAAGATGCCGCGTCCGAGGAGGTCCCCGAGGAGCGCCGCGAAGGTCTTGCCCTTGGGGAAGTTGTCGAAGTTGGTCTTGAGCATGTACTCCACGTTGGCCGGGTTGGCCGTGACGGTGCAGCCCAGCACGTGGACGTGGACGGTGCCGGTGGGCGACTCCCGGAGGAGGTGCGCGTACCAGTCGCCCAGGTTGGTGAAGTCCCGCGCCCACGACCCCGTCAGGTACGCCCGGCAGACGTGGCAGCTGCACCACGGCCAGCGGCGGAGGAGCAGGAGCACCAGGCCCAGCGCCACCACGCAGAGGGAGGAGGCGAGGAGGGCCATGCCCGCGCACTGCGCTGCCCAGGGCAAGGCATCAGCTGCTGCTTCCATGGCGCCTCGCCGGGGTCTTCCTTCTTCCGATCCTCTTCTTGCCGGCTTCCCGTCTAGAATTAGCTAGTGCACAACTGGACACACAGGGAGCAGGTCGGCGCCACGCGAGGGGGAGAAGCCGACAAGGAGAGGGAAAATGTGTGTGAGTACTGATCGAGGAGGCTTTGTCTATATATAACGTGGGCGGAGGCCAATCCGCACATGGGGCACGTGCGTTTTTCATTAAACAACGTTTGTATTGGGTGGTTTTGTCACCTTTTCACGCGATGTACACAGCTAATGATGGCTCACAGTCACGCTATATTCCCGTCATTCACATCCAGTAACAGTACATGACAGGTGGGTCCACATCAGCAGCTACCCTAGAGTGCACATGCTAAGTTTTATTTTAAAGAAGAAAGGCTGTTTGCTTTGTTATTGGCGCATCTTCTCTATTTTTCCCCTTAGTTAAACTGTTACCAACTTCACCTTGTGTGTGTGTTTGCTCTGTATTTCGATTACCAGTGAACAGTACGTAGATGCATGATAAAGCATTTATTTTGATGAAATTGTTATGCTCCTTAGAGAGAGGACCATTAAAAAAAAGCAAGTTGTGGATGAACCTAGGACTAAGCATTTTTCTAGCATAGGTCTAAAAGGGCGACTAGGGAGTTGGGACTTGCAACATATAGTTTCAATTTATAACTTGTTTAACTTTTTTACACTAAATTTTATCAACTCGTCTTATTTAAAAAAAATGAGTAGGTCAAATTTGGTAAAAAAAAGTCAAACGAATTATAAATTATGGCAGAGGGAGTACATGGCTAATTCATCAGGGTTAGACCTAGAATTATCAGGACAACAAACAACTTTGTTGGGTAGGGATGAAAATAGGACGGATGCGAACGACATCCTATATCTTACTCTAATGTATGTCAATTGGATTCAGGATTAGATACAGATAGTTAGAAACGAGACGGATAGGGATGCGGAGACTTGATATTTATTCGTGCAGATAAGTGATAAGTGACGGATACAGATATTATTTAGCTGGATGCATACAAATACTGGATACTTGTCGGATAAATACATGAATTGCTTATTATACACTAGAATTCAGTTCACGTGTAAGACAACTACACCGCGAGCATTGCACGGAGCCATAGACCATATATCAACATGACAGTATAGAGATCATACAATGGTTCGATTAATATACTAGATTATAAAACTCATAACCTAAGATCAGTTTGTACTGGTGACAACTTATACCTAGATTATATACATGTCATGGAAACCGACTTGTTGGATTTGTGTGGTGCCATGAGCCGCTACACACCATACCGATACCGGGCAACGACTGCTGTGCAAGCAATCCTTCTGTGCAAGCAAACCATCCGATCCGTTAGATCGTGATCCAACCACAGATACAACCATAATGTGTTAGGGGTTTTTTATAAAGATTATTGCGCTAGTGGTGGAAGGGTTTAAGTGTTAAATAATGTGACTGTTGACGCCTTTTCGGAGCGCCAAACACTCAACAAGAACCGTGGCGGTGCCCTCTGCACAGGGGCGGACGGTCCGCGCGCAGGGGCCAGACGGTCCGCGGCCTGGTGCGAGGCGCGGTGGTGCTCTCTGCGCAAGGGCGGACGGTCCACGGCCTGGGGCCGGACGGTCCGCGGCCTGGTGCGCGACTAGGGCTCCTGCCTGACGGCCGGACGGTCCGCGCCCTGGGGCCGGACAGTCCGCGCGTACGCAGGGACGGCGGAAGATCGCCGACGGCGCCTGGATCTCGCTCCCGGGAGGGACCCCGTCGGGGAGTAGAGATCCTAGGTGGTGTCTAGGCTCGGGCTGACCGACCTAGACTCCTCTAATCGACGTAGAGCTGAAGAGAGACGAAGAATTTGGGGATTGGATAGCTAAACCTAAACTAGACTAGAACTACTCCTAGGATAAAATGCGAAATAGAAGTTGTATTGATTCGATTGATGATTACAAATCGGCCGTAGACCTCTCTATTTATAGAGGAGGGGGGCTGGACCCTTTACACAACTGATTCCGAGCTAATCCCGTGAATCTAGCTAACAACCGTAGCACAAAACTCGGAACCCTAATCTGTTCTGCGCACGCGCGGACCGTCCGGCCCATGGGCGCGGACTGTCCGGACCGCGGACCGTCCGGCCTCAGGGCCGGACCGTCCGCCGGCTCTTTTATGGTTCAAACATATGCCCCCCTGCCTTTTGGTGGAGCTGGGCGAACCAAAAGCAACTAACTCGATGTGATCACATCGGTTCTCTTAAGCATCTTGCCACATACTAGGATGGTACTGTTTGAGGAAACGCCCATTCAAAGCCTTCGGTAAATCCTTGCCTTGTAATGTTTGTAGCAAATAGGCGTTACCAGACATCACTTGTTTTACTTTATAAGGACCCTTCCAGCTTGGCGACCATTTCCCAAACTTTCAGTCTTTATTCCTTAGAGGCAAGATGGTCTTCCACACCAGATCTCCTACTTGAAATGACTTTGCTTTGACCTTCTTGTTGTAGGCCCTTGCTACCATAATCTTGTCCTTTTCTATTGCTCCCAAAGCTATCACCCTCTTGTCGGTCACCTCATCAATATTATCCATCATTGAATTATAATAATCAGTGACAGTTAGATCATTTTGTCTGGCGAACCTGACAGCATTCAAACTTATTTCCACAGGCAATACTGCTTCCTGCCCATAGACAAGCTCAAAAGGAGATACTTTAGTAGCACTATGTTTAGATATTCTATGAGCCCATAAAGCTTCGGACAAAATCTTATGCCAATGTTTAGGATTATCAGATATCTTCTTTTTTATCAAATTAATCAATGTCCTATTACTAGACTCGGCCTGTCCATTGGCCTGAGCATAATATGGAGATGAATTAAGCAGCTTAATTCTGTATAATTCAACAAATTCACGTACCTCCTTTGACATAAAAGAAGTCCCTTGATCTGTAGTCAAGGTCTGGGGAATGCCGAATCTATGAATAATATGCTCAGTTATGAACTCAATTACCTCCTTGTGCGTCATGTTTTTCAGAGCAACGGCCTCAGTCCATTTGGTGAAATAGTCAGTGGCAACTAACACAAACCGATGCCCCTTTGATGATGAAGGATGAATTTCTCCAATAAAGTCTAATCCCCATCCTCTGAACGGCCAAGGCTTGATGATAGGATGTAATTCGGCTGCAGGGACCAACTGTAGGTCGCCGAATTTTTGACACACTTGGCATCCCTTGTAGTACTTGAAACAATCAGCTATCATACTAGGCCAATAAAAACCAGACCTTCGCAACAACCACTTCATCTTTGGAGCCGATTGATGAGTACCACAAATTCCTTCATGTACTTCGGCCATGGCTAATATAGCATCATCTGGGCCCAAGCACTTCAGCAGGACGTCATTGACTGTTCGGCGGTAAAGTTCATCACTCATCAAAATATACTTGAAAGCTGTTCGCCGAATGTTCTTATCTGTCCTGATATTGGGATTTCGTAAATAATTAAGTATAGGTGTCCTCCAATCACTTGCATCGGCCTCATTGTCAGCCGAATCGATTAAGAGAACATTTCTGGTAACCCCGAACGGTCCGGCGTCATCACGCGGACGGTCCGCGACCTGGGAATTTGGCTCTGCACTGGTTATCAGAATTTCAGTTTTGTGAAATTTCCCTCTCTTTATCCGATAACCTGATGCATCTTGTGCCAAATCGTTAGCTCTATGATTCTCAACTCTAGAGATATGTCGAATAATAAATTCGTCAAAAGAATGGATTATGCTCCAACATTTCTCAAGATATTTAGAGTACCATCAAGACATTGATATTCTTCTAACACTTGCTGGACAACCAGCTGAGAATCACCAAATACCTTCACATGTTTTACTCCCATACCATTTAAAAGTTCTAAGCTGAACAGGAGGGCCTCATATTCAGCTTGATTATTAGTGCAATAAGTTTTCAATCGGCTAGAGAAGTCAAAGGAGACATTACTTGGTGAAACAAGCACAATGCCAATTCCTTGCCCTTCATTGCAAACCGATCCATCAAAATATAAAGTCCAAGGAGTAATAGTGAGGTATGACATGTCTAGTTCATGAATATCATCAACCCGATGTTCTACAATAAAATCCGCTATGACTTGGCCTTTCATAGATTTCAATGGTTCATAGGCCAAGTCATATTCTATGAGTGCATAAGCCCACTTACCAATTCTACCACTCATAATTGGGTTATGCAACATGTATTTGATTACATCGGCTTGACCAGAAACAGTGCAATGACTAGACAGTAAATAACATCTACATTTGGTGCATGCATAAAACAAGCATAAGCATAACTTTTCAATAAAAGTGTACCTTGTTTCAGCATCCCCAACCTTCGGCTTAGATATGTCACCACATGCTCCTTCCCCTCAGTTTCTTGTGTCAGAACAGACCCAATAACCTTGTCTTCAGCTGCAATGTATAATCTGAATGGTGCTCCTACTTGTGGTGCTTTTAACACGGGAGCCGAAGACAAGTATTTTTTAATGAGATCAAATGCTTCCTGCTGCTCTGCCCCCCAAGTGAATTCAGCATCGTTCTTAAGCCGAAGGATAGGGGTGAAGGCATCAATCTTCCCGGCTAGGTTGGAAATAAACCTTCGTAAATAATTCACCTTGCCGAGAAACCTCTGTACTTCGACCTTACAAGTCGGAGGCCCCACATTCCGAATAGACTTGATTCGGTCAGGGTCTATTTCTATACCATGTTCATGGATGACAAATCCTAAAAACTTACCAGCCGACACTCCAAAAGCACATTTACGTGGGTTCATTTTTAAACCATACCGACGCATTTTATCAAAGGCTTTGCGCAAATCAGCTATATGAGAACTAAACTCAGCCGATTTGACTACAATATCATCAATGTAGACTTCCACAGTGTTTCCTAACAACTCATGGAAGATCAGATTCATAGCCCTCTGATAAGTAGCACCAGCATTTTGAAGACCGAATGTCATGACAACCCATTCAAATAAGCCAATGAAGTCTGGACATATAAAGGTCGTTTTAGACGCATCTTCTTCGGCCATAAAAATCTGATTATATCCGGCATTACCATCAAGGAAGCTAATAATTCTATTTCCTGATGCATTATTGATTAATGTGTCGGCTATGGGCATGGGATATTCATCTTTAGGAGTTGCTTTATTTAAATTACGAAAATCAATGCATACTCTAAGTTTACCTGACTCCTTCTTCTCTACCGGCACAATATTGGAGACCCACTCTGCGTATCTGCAAGGTCTAATAAAATTAGCTTCTAGCAGCCGGTGGATTTCGTCCTTGATTCGTGGGAGAAGATCTGGACGAAATGTTCTAGCTTTCTGCTTGAAAGGTCTGAAACCAGACTTAATGGGCAGCCGATGTTCGACAATCTCTCGGCTTAGTCCAGGCATTTCAGTGTAATTCCAAGCAAAACAATCTGAATATTCCTTCAATAGACCGATCATCTCATTTCTACAATCGGTCTCCAGGGTCTTGTTTACAAAAGTCGGCCTTGGAGTTTTACCATTTCCTATGTCAATCTCCTCCAAAGGATCAGCCGATGTAAACCCCTGTCCTAGTTTATCAAGATCTCCGAATTCCTCTATCATGTCCCCCACAGAGGAATCAGATGATCTTTGTGTGATGGCGGACTTTCCGGTCTCGGGGACCGGATCATCCGTAATACTATCTTTTTGCTGTGGTAAATGTTCGGTCTTAAAGTCCGAACTGTTCTGTGAAAGACCAGACCATCCGGCTTTGAGGGCCGAATTGTCCGTGATCAAAGACTCATGAACTTCGTGTGTATTCATCATTTAAACTCTATTTAGGATTTAGCCGATTCTCCATCGGCTCTAGCATTACAGGAATGAAAACTTTCTTATCTATACTTATGAACTGATAATCAGAAAAATCTACTCCTGTGAGACATGTAGCAGTCTCATAAGTCCAGAGTACAGGAGCATCGGCCACAGCGATGCAGGCCGATACATCAGCATGTACTTGTTCTATATCATCGCCTACCCATTGTATTAACATTTGATGTAATGTAGAAGGTATACATTGATTGGCATGAATCCAATCTCTGCCTAGAATTAAACTGTAATTTCCTTCTACATCAGCGACGAAGAATGCAGCAGCAAGGGTCTTAGTCCCGATGGTTAATTCAACGGACGTGACTCCCCTAGCTTTAATCGAACTATCCCCAACACCGCTGAGGGTCATGTTGGTTTTGACAAGTTCGTCATCTTGTTTTCCTAATTTTCTGTATAATGAATAAGGCATTAGATTTACAGCCGCCCCTCCATCTACCAACATCTTAGCAATCGGTATTCCATCAATGTGACCGCGCACGAAGAGCGACTTTAAATGATTTACCGATTCCTTTGGTTTAGTAAAGGCAGCTTCTTTAGGACCAAAATCAAACTGTGCAACAACAGGTTCATCGTCGCCGATGATAGTACAATCGGCAGAAAATGTAATAATATTTACATCCATACCTGGGTGTTCTGGAGAAGCCTCGTAGTCGACCAGGTCTTCTCCCAGCAGGTCGTCCTCTTCCATTGATGTTGTCGTGTCGTTGGAGGCTTCCTGGTGAACGGCGGACTGTCCGCACGCGGGGACCGGACGGTCCGCGCCTGGTGCAGGTTGTACAGAGGCTTCCTGGTGAACGGCGGACGGTCCGTGCGTGGGGGCCGGACGGTCCGCACCTGGTGCAGGTTGACTTTCTATTTCTGTGGCCGTTTGTTTTTTCTCAACGGCCTTCGGTCTCCATTTCTTTTGCGGTGGCGGGTATAGTGGATGTGTGTCATTAAATGTCTTTTCCGCCTCCTTCTCCTGGCTCTCCTTTGCTCTTAGGCGCTGTAATTTTCTCTTTTGGGATCGTGTCAATCCCGCTGGGCACCATCGAGGCATGGAGTATTTTGGATCGGCTGTTTTGATGGTAGCCGTATCCTTTTCGGTTGTGTTGGCCGATTCGCCGAAAATCATCGGCCCTTTATTGTCTCCCTTGAAAGTTCCCTTTGACCCGGGAACAGGATCTGGATGTCGCCTAGAGGGGGGGGGGGTGAATAGGCGAATAAAACTTATTACTTTTAAAACTTAAATTCTTACTCTACTCGAAGACTTAGTACGCAGTGGAGTGAGAAGACTCTTCGAGTAGGTTGCAGCGGAATCAGAGATCCTGTCTCAAAAGTGTCCTGCACTTCAAATAAAGCTTATACCACAAATAAGTATTGAAGTGCAGATATAAAGACGAGTAAGACAGAGAGTCAGGATACAATACAGAACAGAGCACACAGACGCAAGGATTTATCCCGAGGTTCGGCCAAGCCTGAAATGCTTGCCTAGTCCTCGTTGGAGTTAGCCACACCTGGGCTTGGAGTTTATTTCAACTCCTTCCTCCGTCTGCTCAGATCTGTCAGAATGACAGATAGAGCCTTTCACTATTGAGTGGGGTTACAACAGAACCGCGGCTGCTTACAAACTTCTTGGCAGCACCCTGGCAGAGTAACGATACGCTCAAGACCTTGCTCTAGCTCTTAGCAGCACTGCTCCTCTCTCTAAAGGCTTATAGCTGTGCCTTCTACACAAACTATAGAGTTACACACAAGAGAGAGAGCGAGAATTGATCCGAGTGATGTCTACACTTGTTGGCTGCACTTGTTACTTGCTTGAGGCGCCTAGGGGTCCCTTTTATAGGCACAAGGGGCCTAGGAGCCGTTGGAGGCAATTCTGGAAGGCCAATCTTGCCTTCTGTCGTCGGGGGCACCGGACAGTCCGGTGCACACCGGACAGTGTCCGGTGCCCGATTTGTTTCCTTTTCTGGCGCTTCTGACCGTTGGAAGACTGCCGTAGATCTGCGAGCCGTTGGCGCACCGGACAGTCCGGTGCACACCGGACAGTCCGGTGCCGTCTTCCGACCGTTGGCTCGGCCACGTGTCCCGCGCGGATTGCGCGGCCGACCGTTGGCCCTGGCCGACCGTTGACTCACCGGACAGTCCGGTGCACACCGGACAGTCCGGTGAATTTTAGCCGTACGCCGCCGGCCAAAATCCCGAGAGCGGCCAGTTCGAGTCGAGTCAGTCTGGCGCACCGGACACTGTCCGGTGCACACCGGACAGTCCGGTGCTCCAGACCGAGCTGGGACTTGGCTGCACACAGCCAAGTCATTCTCTCCCCTTTTCTCTTTTTCTTCTTTCTGTTTCTAACACTTAGACAAATATGTTAGTCCACAAAACCAATGTACTAAGTCCAGAAACATACCTTCTCTTAATTATTACATCCAGCATTTCACATGCATGAGTTTCGATGTTGGACTCATAAATCATCAAGTCTGCTTGACTTGATCTAGATTGACATTTCTTGGCTCCAACATCCTGCAAAGATCACATAGAACATCTCCAAACCTAGGAACAAACCAAACTAAAGATCAAGGTGAACTTAGCTCCTTTGGGCTGCTTCCAGTTCTGGTTTTGACACTTGTTCTCCTTCTAGTGACCTTGATCTCCTTCTTAGAGCTTGATCTTGAGCCTTATGACTTACACCACATAACTGTAGCTGTTACCTCATTGGTTGTAAGTCACGTCCTTATATAGTGATCCTTGATGTGCCGTAGCTGTTCTCAACTCGATCACCCTTGACTTTGCAAGCTTTCTTCTTCACCCTTGGCCTTGGGTTCCTCAGTCTCCTTGACCTTCTCCCGTGCACTTGGTACCTCGAAGCTCTTCTTGCCTCCGTCCTTGGCTTGATCAGTTGTCTCCGAGCTACGCACCCGAGTATCACTTTTGCAATGTCCATCTAACTTGTGATGCCCATTATCTAGTCCTTGGGCCATCACACTTGTTCACTTGTGTTGAACCCTGTCAGCTTTACACTAAGCACCTGTTCAACACTCAACACACTTGTTAGTCCTTTAATTGAGTTGTCATCCAAACACCAAAACTCACAAGAGAGCTTTCAATCTCCCCCTTTTTGGTGATTGATGGCAACACAATTAAAGCTTACATAAGAATAAGATTTGAAGCACAAATTTTGAAAACTAAGTTTATAGAATTGCTCCCCCTAAATATGTGCTTACTTTAGAATCATAATTTTGGCCTTATATGCCAATTTGCACATACTTAGGCAATTCGAAGCATTTCTACACCTTAGCACCTTTTGGAATGCATTGTCAAAGATCAACCCATGATACTATAACGCACAAATGCACAGAACCAGAGTTAAACACCCATCATTGAGTAGCTATATCACAGGAATATCAACCTACCACTTTTCTCCATTAAGATACCAATTTAGATACTAATTTAAAGCAATCTTAGCACCATTAACCACATGCATCATTGTCCACATGACTATCTATTTCAGAATGAACACAATAGATGCCACAATAGATGCCAATTAATTCATAGTGACGGAAGCACTAGTCCATATGATGCAACACATATAATACTGCAGGAAGCATATGAATAACACACTAGCAAAGCTCAAACTAACACATCACCCCTTAGGATAAGCTTTCCTCTAATGTTGAGATAAGCTTTAATGCACAAATTCTCCCCCTTTGACATCAACCACCAAAACCATATTCAAGCAAGAACATAGGATGATGTCACGGGACAACAGGGAGGTAAGGAAGAGAGACACATGATCAATACTCCCCCTTACTTATTGAGCATATGTACTACCAACATTTAAGAAAGATACAAATATGCAAAAAGATTACTACTTCCTTTTGTACCTTTACCATGTTGTAGTGTACTTCCCATCTTGAAAGTATTTAATCTCTTGAGAGCTTCTTCACACTTGTGCCAGATTCTTGATCCTGACCTTTTCTTGTTGCTAAGACACCAAACTTAGAACAAGTTATAGTATTGGGCACAAGAAGAAACTTCTATTCTAATCACAAGATGTCAATTAAAGCAAACTACCATGGCTACTAATTGAAGAATACCAATTTCAAGATCATTTATTATCGTAGCTCCATGATATTCAAAGATAAGCATCTAATATCACCAAATATTGTAGAGCATGAGCAATCTTAAAAATACGCATTTACTCACGACTTAAGATACCAATCGCTTGACTTACGGAGGTACCCAAGTCCTGATTGCTCCATTTCTTGCTCATCTTCTCTTTTCCACCTTGAGACTACACAAGATCACTCAAGAAACAATTAGTCTCAAAAGACACAAGTTATGTGTGCTCCCCCTAAACTTGTGTATCAAGTATTTGAATAACTTGCACTTTGCACATTCTAGCTTCCTCAGAACTAGAGGGGATTACACCATATCTTGGTCAAGGCATACTCTTAATTTTATCACAAAAAGATACCAATTGAGTACCACATGAAAGATTGACTTAATACAGCAATGCATGCCAATTATTGTACCACACACATGGCAATCCAAACATGCTACATGCATGACAAACATTGTACCACATGTACCAATTGAAGAACAACACAATCATGCATATAAAGCGTAATGTCTAAGCATGCCATAATTAAGAAGATTTCTTAGATGCACCAAAAGAAACAACATTTTAAAAGCATAAATCACCTAAACCAAGATATTACCGATTGAAAGACAAGAACATAGTTATGATCGCAATTAAAGGAACTTCAAGATGTTCAATATAATTGCACAGTTCCATTTTCCATACCTTTGCCTTTATGAGAGCACTTGTTATCACCAATTCAGAGCTCCTTTTGCTTACTCATCTCACAGCTCAAAAGGGCACGACATGGATTTGAAATTCACACAATACCAAACTAGGGTAATCATGTGAACATGGACTAAACAATATGTCATATTTGCACATAGCATGACTTACACAAAGTTACATGTTTATCCATATACACCAAGAGGGTTAATCGTTGTGGATATAACAAATGAAAGAGCTACCCATGAATGATCCTATAGTGCACTAGTCATGATTAGGCAAACATTATTATGATCCATTTAACACAGGCAATCATAAAGCATAACTACTCTAAGCACGACACTTAAATTTAAGAGCAATAATGATAATGCACTTAAGAAACACAGGTACCGTCCTTTGAAGAGACAGATGCGCAATCGAGGTCCTTTGCTTGATTCACCAATAATGATCAAGGACCTATTCCACTTTTTACTTGAGATGAACATGGGATTAGTGTCTCATAATAATTCAACCTTGGGTCAATAAACACCAAAACAATTGACAGCTTAAGCATAGAGTTTTTAGATAACCGTCTTAAGCTCTCCCATGGTCTCCAGTCCATCTCATGGCACCTGCATGGTCTAGTTAGCACAATTTGGTACCCACCTCGGAATGGGTCCATAACGATCAACTAAAAGTGCCTTTGGCACCCAAATAGTCTTTGTGCTAGTTCTAGGTGATCTTGCTACATATCTAGCACAAGTATATGAATTGGGTCTCCTAAGCAAATGAGATTGAGACAACTTTACTTGTTTAGGAGCCTCACCTTTATTACATACCTTGGATAGATGACCCTGCTCACCACACTTGTAGCAGAAGCGTCGCTCAACCTGACATGACGCTTGCTGTTTGTCATTTTCCTTGGTGAGGGTCACCTTGGAGGATGCCCATTCTTGATTCTTCATGACCGGACATGAAGTGATCATGTGGTCCTTATTGTTGCATCCAAAACAACTCCTTGTCCCTTCATTCTTGTCTTTGTACGGACAAGACGTGATGAGGTGACCTAACTTCTTGCACTTGAAGCACCTCCTTTTTCCTCTTCCCTTTTTGTGCTTTAATGACATGGAGAGATGATCAGTGCAAACAACATGACTAATTGAATTTTTACCTTTTTCCTTGTTCATGTCGATTTCTTCATTTATAGCTTTAGGAACATCCTTCTTATGGAGTTCGATGCTTGCTGCAGTTCTTCCTTTCTCAAGCTTCTTCACCACGCGCCCGTGGATATCTTGAGAGAGTTGAGCAATGCGTCTTCTCCTTAGTTGTATTTGCTTCTTGTTCCCACTCAATTTCTTTTGTGACCCTAAAACTTGTTGCTCAATCAATGATTGGCTTTCTTTCGAGCAACAGGGGTTAGCACATGGTGATATACAATTCAAATGTGCACACGTGCGAGAATGAGGTTCACATGAATTTAAGTTTGCAATTATAACCTCATGAGCAACATTAAGCATGATATGTCTATCCAAGAGATTATCATGAGAATAAGATAATGAATCATATTTTTTGGTGAGAGCTAATTTATCATGACTTAGCAATTCTACTTGCCTCTCAAGCATGGCATTTTTCATTCTAAGTTGAGTCACACAAGATAAAGCATCATCATTACTACTTTGCTTAATCAATATTGAATCATACCGTTGGACCAGGACATCATGAGAGCATTTTAGCTCCTCATGTTCTTTGGTCATCTTCTCCAGGCTGTTGTTTGTTTTGATGAGAGTCTCTTCTAGCCTGAGAAGCGTCTCGCCTTGTTCCTTGTTCCTTCTCAATAACTTGACCAAGATTGCTTTGTCCTCTTTGTTGAGATGGATATAGAACTGGCGAATCTCCTCTTCTTCCACATCGTCGGTCTCATTTTCCCTGTCATTATTATCAGTGGAAGCAAAACAGGAAAATGTACCTTGTGATGATGTGGATTCCTCATCCTCATATTCTTCCTCATCATCGCTTTCGTCTCCACCATCATTGTTAGCAATAAGACATTTATTACTAGTGGAAGACAAACCTGTTGATGAGGTGGATTCATCGTTTGGTGTCCAACGCTCTTCATCTCCCTTTGATGAGTTAGTATCACAGGCAATATAGGGAGTAGAATCAACACAATTTGCCACAAAATATTTTACTTTAATTCTATTCCATAAATCATGAGCATCAGCAAATAAATCAGTATCACTACTCATGATGGAAAAATAAGCACCTCTTGAAAGAGAGTCAACTAAGATGTTGCAAGCATGGTGATTTAGAGATAAACATCTTAGTTCTTCATTAGAAAGATTTTTACTAAAATCAGAGGGAAAAATACTTCTACTAAAGATCTGTCTCAAATCAGGGTCAACATTCATGAAAGCATTATAAATAGAGACAGACCAGGATTTATAATTAGAACCATCGCCTAGAAGACGTTCAACGGTTACCTCTTGTGACGACATCGTCATCTCCGGACGGCTAAGCCCACACTGGAGAGGCCTAGCTCTGATACCAATTGAAAGTTCCCTTTGACCCGGGAACAGGATCTGGATGTCGCCTAGAGGGGGGGGGTGAATAGGCGAATAAAACTTATTACTTTTAAAACTTAAATTCTTACTCTACTCGAAGACTTAGTACGCAGTGGAGTGAGAAGACTCTTCGAGTAGGTTGCAGCGGAATCAGAGATCCTGTCTCAAAAGTGTCCTGCACTTCAAATAAAGCTTATACCACAAATAAGTATTGAAGTGCAGATATAAAGACGAGTAAGACAGAGAGTCAGGATACAATACAGAACAGAGCACACAGACGCAAGGATTTATCCCGAGGTTCGGCCAAGCCTGAAATGCTTGCCTAGTCCTCGTTGGAGTTAGCCACACCTGGGCTTGGAGTTTATTTCAACTCCTTCCTCCGTCTGCTCAGATCTGTCAGAATGACAGATAGAGCCTTTCACTATTGAGTGGGGTTACAACAGAACCGCGGCTGCTTACAAACTTCTTGGCAGCACCCCGGCAGAGTAACGATACGCTCAAGACCTTGCTCTAGCTCTTAGCAGCACTGCTCCTCTCTCTAAAGGCTTATAGCTGTGCCTTCTACACAAACTATAGAGTTACACACAAGAGAGAGAGCGAGAATTGATCCGAGTGATGTCTACACTTGTTGGCTGCACTTGTTACTTGCTTGAGGCGCCTAGGGGTCCCTTTTATAGGCACAAGGGGCCTAGGAGCCGTTGGAGGCAATTCTGGAAGGCCAATCTTGCCTTCTGTCGTCGGGGGCACCGGACAGTCCGGTGCACACCGGACAGTGTCCGGTGCCCGATTTGTTTCCTTTTCTGGCGCTTCTGACCGTTGGAAGACTGCCGTAGATCTGCGAGCCGTTGGCGCACCGGACAGTCCGGTGCACACCGGACAGTCCGGTGCCGTCTTCCGACCGTTGGCTCGGCCACGTGTCCCGCGCGGATTGCGCGGCCGACCGTTGGCCCTGGCCGACCGTTGACTCACCGGACAGTCCGGTGCACACCGGACAGTCCGGTGAATTTTAGCCGTACGCCGCCGGCCAAAATCCCGAGAGCGGCCAGTTCGAGTCGAGTCAGTCTGGCGCACCGGACACTGTCCGGTGCACACCGGACAGTCCGGTGCTCCAGACCGAGCTGGGACTTGGCTGCACACAGCCAAGTCATTCTCTCCCCTTTTCTCTTTTTCTTCTTTCTGTTTCTAACACTTAGACAAATATGTTAGTCCACAAAACCAATGTACTAAGTCCAGAAACATACCTTCTCTTAATTATTACATCCAGCATTTCACATGCATGAGTTTCGATGTTGGACTCATAAATCATCAAGTCTGCTTGACTTGATCTAGATTGACATTTCTTGGCTCCAACATCCTGCAAAGATCACATAGAACATCTCCAAACCTAGGAACAAACCAAACTAAAGATCAAGGTGAACTTAGCTCCTTTGGGCTGCTTCCAGTTCTGGTTTTGACACTTGTTCTCCTTCTAGTGACCTTGATCTCCTTCTTAGAGCTTGATCTTGAGCCTTATGACTTACACCACATAACTGTAGCTGTTACCTCATTGGTTGTAAGTCACGTCCTTATATAGTGATCCTTGATGTGCCGTAGCTGTTCTCAACTCGATCACCCTTGACTTTGCAAGCTTTCTTCTTCACCCTTGGCCTTGGGTTCCTCAGTCTCCTTGACCTTCTCCCGTGCACTTGGTACCTCGAAGCTCTTCTTGCCTCCGTCCTTGGCTTGATCAGTTGTCTCCGAGCTACGCACCCGAGTATCACTTTTGCAATGTCCATCTAACTTGTGATGCCCATTATCTAGTCCTTGGGCCATCACACTTGTTCACTTGTGTTGAACCCTGTCAGCTTTACACTAAGCACCTGTTCAACACTCAACACACTTGTTAGTCCTTTAATTGAGTTGTCATCCAAACACCAAAACTCACAAGAGAGCTTTCATCCCTGTATGACAACATCTGCAGTACCTATTTTGATGATGTCCTTTTTTGTTGTTCTTTGAGTTGCTACAGGCATATGCCCCCCTGCCGGATTGGTCGGCCTTGAAGGCCGAGTAGTCCGGCAATCCTGTTGGGTTTGTGCCTGGTGACCGGATTGAGCAGTGCTCAATCGGTCTTGTACCGGTGGCGTCAACCTGTCAAAAATAGATGTTTGGGGTGCCCCCCAGGCGGGGTACTGTGGCATCCCAAATGGATATGGTGGCATGCCCCACATTTGATTTGGGACATATGGCGGAGGTAAATATGTGTATGGATATGGCATAGGTGGATATGGAGGTGGAGGTGTCCATGCAGGTAAGTTAGGTCTCACTTGTATAGTATGACCTTTCATTTCTTCCGATTGGTGGGGTGGTCCAATCGGCCTGACCTGGCGCTGCTCATGAATGGGTGAGCGGGGTCGCTTTGCTGGTCGGTCACTGGGGCCGGCCTTCTTTTTTACGTATTTAGACAATAATTGATCAAAAGTTGGGTCGGCTTTAACCAACCGACCAGCTGCCTTGAATGTATATGTTTTCCACGTACCTATCTCTGGTCGTCGTGGTTTGAAAGTACGTGGCCGTTGTAAGTCCTGAGTACGGCCGGACCGTCCGCCGGAGCTCTCCGGACCGTCCAGTGGGGTCCCAGACCGTCCGCGCCTACGTGCCGGACCGTCCGGGATTCGCAGCACGGGTTCCTGCATCTGTCTCCCTATCTGCGCTTGCCCCCCAGTACTGGATGCTGTGATGGTCACCTTTAGGGTCTCCCCTCCATCGGGAGTCTTCTCGGCTACCATTTTCCTGCAAGAAACTTTATGATCCTCATCGGCCTTTTTAGAATTGCCGATGATTGCCTCTTTGCCTTTGCCTTTATTGGCCGTGTTTGGCCGAACCAGGACTTTCTTGCCCTCAAAGTCGATCACGTTCATTGGAAATGGCTCTGTATCCACCTGCATTTCCTGAAATTTCAATCGTCCCTCATTAATGGCCGATTGAATCTGTCGTCGGAATACATTACAATCATTAGTGGCATGAGAAAATGAGTTATGCCACTTGCAGTATGCACGACGTTTTAGCTCGTCGGCGGATGGAACAGTGTGATTTATTTTAATATTGCCATTTTTGAGTAATTCGTCAAATATTTTATCACATTTACCAACATTAAACGTAAACTTAACCTCCTCTTGCCGTTTCTTTTGAACCGGCTGCAAGGAGGAACAAGCCGAAGATTTGGCCTGTTTTGGCCAAATCATTTCAGCAGCATATACTTCTGCTGATTCGTCATCTGAGCTACTTTGGTCGCATTCTACTATATGTACGTTGTGACGCATTGTCTTAGCAGTTTCTTTGCTCCGACTTTCGCAAGCCAAAGCCCTCTGGTGTAACTGTGCTAGTGTAAAAAATTGGATGCCTTCTAATATCTCTTTTAAATAATATCGTAGACCATTAAAGGCTAATCCTACTAGCTGTTTTTCTGCTAAATGAATTTGAAAGCATCGGTTTCTTGTATCGCGGAATCTCCGGATGTAATCATTAACCGATTCGTCTTTTGTCTGTCGCAATGACACTAAATCTACCAAATCCAATTCATAATCACCGGAGAAAAAATGATCATGAAATTTTTGTTCTAGATCCCCCCATGATGAAATGGAATTAGGAGGTAAAGTGGCATACCATGCAAACGCGGTTCCTGTTAGTGATAATGAAAATAAACGCACGCGAAATGCCTCTGTGTCTGCCAATTCTCCCAATTGTACTAAGAACTGGCCTATATGTTCGCGCGTGTTTTTCCTTTGATCACTCGAAAATTTTGCGAATTCGGGTATTCTAGTTCCCTGTGGATACGGGTGGTGATCAAATCGGTTGTCATAAGGTTTCCGATATGATTGCCCCCCAGGGACCATGCTTACTCCGAGCTTATCTCGGAACGCCCCGGCTATTTCTTCCCTCACTATATCAATGGCAGCCGGTGCAAGACCACCGGCTCTCTGGTCAAACATAGGTGGGGTTGGTTGCATATTAGTATGTTGTCGTTCCCCCCATTGGTTTGAGCTACGTGGTGCATTTCCATTTGCCCTATATGGCTCATAGGTTTGATCGTTTCTTTCCGGCCTTTTAGGTGGGGCCGGAAAGCTTTCCTGGGCTCTGGATCCTGAATTAATGGGTTGGTGCATTACATAATGTGATGGGAAGTGTTGCTGGGACGGGCGAGGATTCAGGTAATAATCCTCCTCAAAAGACTCATGCGCGGACTGTCCGGATACGTACCCGGACCGTCCGTGGTTATATTCGGACCGTCCGTCATTGTATGCGGACCGTCCGACTGGGTATTTTGGGTTCTGTGTCATATGTGGTGGCTCAGGCGCATATCTAGGAAACTCATTAAAAATAGGCCCGACTGTTGTTGGTCCGGACGGTCCGCGCTCACGTGCGGATGGTCCGGGCATGTGCAGATCGGCTGATTTGCTGCCGATTTGCGGTTGCTCAAGGTATGTGTCCATCGGCATCCCATAAAGGGGTTGTGACTGGTCGTGACAACCTGTAGCCGATGTGTTACGTGTGTTATCTCCTAACTCAACCTCGTGCGAAGGAAAATTGGCGATACTAGATTTATCAAATGCACGTACTAGTCTCTTAAGCTCACTTTGCATACCCCCTATGATGTTCTGCATTTGTTCACGCTGATCTTCTACATAATTTCTAAGAGATTGCAGATCGTTGGTATTACTTACATTGGGGATATCTGGCGTGGGTTGGAGCGAAGCCGGATCCGTCGCCCGATGTCGGACGACCTTGTTGTTCCTGTCCACTTTGAAGTTTGCCAAGAACTTTGCTTTCGCCTCTTGGATCATCCGCTCCTTGTGCTCCTCGAACTGGATCTGCTCGTCAGCCGGCAAGGTTTCCCAAGTCGGCTCTATGATATTGCTTGGAGAAATATCAGAGCTATCCCTTGAACCGGCCATTGAGGGCCGATTTGATGAGCTTAGATGTGTTTTCCCCAGCGGAGTCGTCAAAAAGTATGTTGACGCCTTTTCGGAGCGCCAAACACTCAACAAGAACCGTGGCGGTGCCCTCTGCACAGGGGCGGACGGTCCGCGCGCAGGGGCGAGGCCGGACGGTCCGCGGCCTGGGGTCGGACGGTCCGCGGCCTGGTGCGCGACTAGGGCTCCTGCCTGACGGCCGGACGGTCCGCGCCCTGTGGCCGGACAGTCCGCGCGTACGCAGGGACGGCGGAAGATCACCGACGGCGCCTGGATCTCGCTCCCGGGAGGGACCCCGTCGGGGAGTAGAGATCCTAGGTGGTGTCTAGGCTCGGGCTGGCCGACCTAGACTCCTCTAATCGACGTAGAGCCGAAGAGAGACGAAGAATTTGGGGATTGGATAGCTAAACCTAAACTAGACTAGAACTACTCCTAGGATAAAATGCGAAATAGAAGTTGTATTGATTCGATTGATGATTACAAATCGGCCGTAGACCTCTCTATTTATAGAGGAGGGGGGCTGGACCCTTTACACAACTGATTCCGAGCTAATCCCGCGAATCTAGCTAACAACCGTAGCACAAAACTCGGAACCCTAATCTGTTCTGCGCACGCGCGGACCGTCCGGCCCATGGGCGCAGACCATCCGGACCGCGGACCGTTCGGCCTCAGGGCCGGACCGTCCGCCGGCTCTTTTATGGTTCAAACAGTGACCTACGATTGGATCACGATCTAACGGATCAGATAGTTTGCTTGCACAGAAATACTGCTTGTACAACCGTCGTTGCCACCGATACCGTACCGCCGCACACAGATCAGAGGTCGGTCTCCAGAGGCCGTATGCTCCAAAATACTCCTAGCATATATATGTAATCTACGTACAAGCCATGTCGGCCTGCTAGCTATCGTCCACGCATGCACACGCGTTATTGACACGCAAAAGATCGCCGTCCTACAATAAATATAACTATACATATATATATCTAAGTACTAGTATAGAAATATCTGTATATCTTCTAGACATAGTGTATACTATTCAAGTGCTAGCATAGAAATAATATTAAAACATCGTATAATTTTAAATCGATGGAGCACTAGCTAGTATTTACATATAATACCAAACAAATGTTGTTAGGTTGCAATATATGCTTTTTTATACTAATAAGTCCTCTGTAAATGTATAGATATTATTAATAGTATTATTTAGCACATAAACTTAGTTAACTTTGAGATTACCTTGAAATGATAAATGCACGTTTATTGTTGAATGGAGTGAGTAGATACTATTTGTTAGGCTTAGGGTCCCTGCTGCATGCGGTGGTGTCCCAAGATTCCCGCACGTTTCGCGCCACCAGGGCAGGGACCACGCCGGATCGGAATTCGGACCAGCTGACCAGGGGAGCTGTGCCTTCTGCGACGACCGACCACGTACGTATACTACTGCAGCAAGAAGTCGTGGATCGTGCATGCATTGGTGCCGGCGGCTTAAGCTAGCTAGCCAATGGTAGTATTTACTGATGATAACTTTGTTTATTAGGCTATTCACAATGGGGATTTCATGTCACAGTTTTCAAAAATGCCACATCAGATTTATGGATGAATGAAATACTCTCTCTCAATAGAGAGTTTCATCTCACTATTTCATATGTCAATATACTTCTTAAATGCTGCATATAAATAACCAATAGGATTTACTCAATTATATGAAGATGAAACAAAACACTCTCAGTGGAGGTTTCACACAGTTTCCAAGATCTTGGAAACGAGTTAACATGGTTTCATCCCCATGAAACTCCATGAAACTCTTTCTTCTTAAATGATGTGACATGTCATCAAAATAGCTGACGTGGCAGGCTAATTAATACATGAAACACCCCATTAAACCTCCATTGTGAATAGCCTTAGTTCACGAAACTCTCACTCTCATTAAGGCACGTTCCAGGTTCCATACAATATAGGGAGTATGCATGCATGGCATCACCGGCCAAATAAAAAAAAACAGTTGACGATTTTGGTGTGTCACTCTAGTGCCTAGGCACAGGGATCCAGCCCGGTTACCGTGAGATGACCACAGTAAACATCCCGAGCACAATGAGGAAGCCATGTGGGGGGAGATTCGGCCGTCGGACTGTAATAACCTACGTCCTATATATCTAGGTGCACGCATTGGATTGCTAGAAAGTAGCTAGGTCCGATTACAAGAAGGTTGTAAGAGCCTGAGCGTGTAAAATACGTAGAGTTATGTGAAAACATAATCTAAAGGTTGTTTCCGTGTGTCCCATAAGGGAGGCCTCTCTCTCTCTCCCTTTTATAGAAAAGCGAGAGGAGGCATATCTGACAGGTGGGGCAAGAGCTGGCGCATGTCCCATTCAACATTAATGAAAGTCCTATTAACGTCAGTCTAAGGTCTTGTACAAATGTTCGAGACGCACTACCGGAATCAGCTTCTTTGCCGTGTGTTCTAAACACACGGCAAAGGCTCTTTTACACTCGGTAAAGGCTTTGCCGAGTGTAACACTCGGCAAAGAAAGCTCGACGAACTGTACATCGACAACAGCATCTTTGCCGAGTACTTTTTGTCGGGCACTCGGCAAAGAAAAGTCACCGTCACGGCGCCAAGTGACGGTGACGGATCCTTTGCCGAGTGCCTACGGCGACACTCGGCAAAGACTGGTCCAGTGGACCCCACAGCCAGTCCCTGTGCCGAGAGCTCTAGTAGGCACTCGGCAAAGGAGGTTTCTTTGCCGAGTGTCTGGTGCACTGGCACTCGGCAAAGAACCCTCCAGTGGGCCCCTTTGCCAGTATCTTTGCCGAGTGCCTTGGCGAAAGCACTCGGCAAAGATGTCTTTGCCGGTTGCCAGGTTTCCTTCTTTGCCGAGTGCCACTGTCAGCACTCGGCAAAGATGGCTTTACCGGTTCCCAGGTTTCCTTCTTTGCCGAGTGCCATGGTCATAGCACTCGGCAAAGCAACCCTTTTCCGAGTGTTACACTCGGCAAAGTGACCAGGATGTCCCTTTTTTATTTGCTTTTGTTGTTCCATCCAAACAAACAAAAGATATATATCATTCACATCACATTATATATCAAGCACATCACAGAATGAACACATTTATCATCAACACCATATATATCACAAAGTCTCACTAAAGTCTCAGAAAACAGATCACAAGTCTCACTAAAGTCAGGATCATCACAAAACAGATACAAGTCTGCATCATCACTGACATCACCAAGTATCTCACAAGACAAAGTCTAACTAACATCACCAACACTCATAAAGGTAAGTCTGGATCATCACAAAACAGATCATCAACGAGGTGGGCATCTGGACTGGTTCGGCGAAGGGCTGGACGAAGCATGAGGGTTGTTCGACGCCGCCGATTGACCCTGCATAGAGAACAGATTGTATGTGTGAGAACATATGAATATATATCATGCAGTACTAAAATTTTGATACTCACAGGAGTAGTGAACTCTGTAGGGTCAGCTGTAGGGAACAACGGAGGTGGTGGAGCATGACTCTGTAGGGTCAGATGTTTTGTCGAACGCGGCCCGTGTACATCCACTCACGGTCCTCCATCCTCTAACATATATAACCGAGTATAGTTTAATATAGACATGTAATGCATGTACACTACGTTCCTACCTTCTAATAGGTGAGGATAGGTCCTAATCCCACCCGCGGTTGCGTAGATGGAGTTAGTTTCCATGCTCTACTCCGATCCGAGATAGAATTTCGGCAGCACCTCCCCGCTGTTCTCCGGATACACGTCCTGGCAGGGAGAGTGTACTGTCCGGAGAACAACAGGGAGGTGACGCCGAAACTCTTTCTCGGACCGGAGTAGAGCATGGAAACTAACACCATCTACGCAACCGCGGGCTGTCCAAAAAACGTGGACAATTCGAAACTGATACATTTGTAGATATGCAAAGATCTGCATATCTACACCGTATCTCTTTCGAACGGGAGACGCCTAACTGGGTTACGTGATCTACGACCATGATGCGGAAATAGAGGTTATACCTAGGGTGGCGGTGGAGTCAGGCTAGTGGGGCTGTGGCGGGTCGGTGCAGTGGCGACGCGACGCGGTGCAGACAGACCCGCAGCGGCTAGGAAGACAAGTATCTTCTCTGTAAAAAAGAAACACAAGTCTATTAATACAAAAAAGTATTTCATAACTTTTTTCATATGAATTCACATCAAGTCAAACTTAATATCACAACTATAGCCCAATGCTGTGTTTGGTACTTGGTAGTGTCCTCATGGAGTAGTCGTGATGGTTTGGTGGAGGCAGACCTTAATGCTTGTTAAAGAGGTCAGTGAAGGAGTCCATGGTGGATGGCCTTTGAACGAATGTGTGGGTTGACCCCATGTCCACTAGGGACACCACAGTATGGTTGTCGATCGTGACATGGAGCTCCATAGTGATGGTGATGTTGATCCCTATCAAGGCATACAGGGAGATCTCAGCTCTTCGATCGTGGCCTCTATTTCCTCCTCATCATTGAGCTCCAACAGAAACACGGCCTTGGACACACATTTGTGGACGCTGGTGTACCTTTTAGGGTAGTGGTAGCATTCCCTGTTTGCCCATTTGGCCGCCAACTCCTTTAGGGACAACCATTAGAAACATGGCTTAGATGTTTCCAAGGTTGCCTATATGGAAGGAAACGATACTAGGGTCTTCCTAGCCGATGTCATAGTAGATATTGGTGAGGTTACGCCTGAGGATACAAACATATATCACTCGTAAGCTCGGGCGATTGCGTGTCACACTATAAGTGTCGCTTTAAGGCAACGACCGCCATCCTTAGGACCACGACTGCCATCGGCAAACCTACCACTACTTGTGCCTATCTACCGCTATCGGTTAGTTCTGTCACCAGAGTGGCCATCCGAGCCATGGGCCACACCCATAAGAGTTATGGAGTTCTCCTATGGTGGTTCCTTAAGGTTGGGGAGTTGTCAATCGTGGAAATCTAGCCGTGTGTCCATTGTGGTGAGCTATGCCAATGTGGTCTAGTTTGACCAAGTCAGAGGTTTCTAGGATTGGTGTCGATGATGGATATGGTGGTTGATGCGTTGGGTAACTCTGGAACCATATCAATACACCATTGTCGTCGTGGTGTGTGTAGGGTTGGACGAAATACTTGTGCCTCATCGGCTCGGCTTGGCTCGTGACCGGCTCGGTACGGCTCGAAAAAAATAAACAAGCATGTCAAAAAAATCGACAGCACTTCCCCTGTACGGGGAGGTTTCCAAAACCTGCAAATAGATCTAACAGCACGATGGCTGACACGCATATATACAAACGACACGATGGATGCAAGTCACATCTAGGTGGCATCCATATCCACCATCACAATATATATAAGTATTTTAATAAACATAGCAAATTCACTATAATGCCCTAAAACTACCGCTAATTCATACCATAATTAAAGACTTACAATGGAGTGAGCCGACGACGGATGGGGAAGGGAGTGGTGGCACGATGGCTAGGAGGGCGCGGCGGCGGTGTGGGGACCCGCCGCGTGGAAGGGGCGGCGGCGGTGCGGGGAACCGCCGCGGGGAAGGGGTGGCGGCGGTGTGGGGAACCGCCGCGGGGAAGGGGCGGCGGTGATGTTGGCGCGGCGGAGGAGAGGGCGCGGCGGCGGTGCTGTTGGCGCGGCGGAGGAGAGCGCGGTGGCGGCGGTGTGAGAGAAGAGAGTGTGAGTGAGAGTGAAAGGGCGCGGCGCGGCTGTGGCGGCTACATAAGCCTTCTTTGCCGAGTGCCACGATCGGGCACTCGGCAAAGATTTTTTTTAATTTAAAACATACTTTGCCGAGTGTCCGTGATCTAGCACTCGGCAAAGAAGGCTTTGCCGAGTGCCAGCTGACAAACACTCGGCGAAGACAGCCAAAGACAGTTTAATATTTTTAAATAATCTTTGCCGAGTGTCTCATGTCTAACACTCGGCAAAAAATGCTTTGCCGAGTGTCTTTTCTAGACACTCGGCAAAGTACATTTTTATTTGTTTCTTTTTTTCAACCAAATTTTTTGTGCTATGTTCCTACACTATGTAGACCTACATGTACCATTTTGGGACAATTATAACATTGTTTTGAATAGCTAGTAGATTTAGTTCGTTTATTTGAATTTCTTCGGAAAATTCATATTTGAACTGCAAGTCACTCGAAACTTGGAAAACCGTGCATGCAAAAATGATATCCATGCTACTTAGCACAAGTTACGACCGATTTCAGGAGGGGAGCGGAAACTTCGAGCACCATGCTCACTCAACATGGCTGTGAACTTGCCATCCAGGTGTTTAAAAATTGTATAAAATACAAACAAAGTCAGAAAATCATGAAACCTGTCCACGTGTCATGATATCATATGTAGAGGCTGTGATAAAAATTTGAAAAAGTTTCGAGAAAGTTGTGAGACATTATGTGTAGAAATCTAAGAGAACTACACATGAAATCATATAGTTTCAATGTGGATCTCTTAGGTTTATACACATAGTGCGTCACAGTTTTCTCGAAACTTTTTCAAATTTTTATCACAGCCTCTACATATGATATCATGACACGTGGACAGGTTTCATGATTTACTGACTTTGTTTGTGTTTTATACAATTTTTAAACACCTGGATGGCAAGTTCACAGCCATGTTGAGTGAGCATGGTGCTCGAAGTTTCGGGTCCGCTCCTGAAATCGGTCGTAACTTGTGCTAAGTAGCATGGATATCATTTTTGCATGCACGGTTTTCCAAGTTTCGAGTGACCTGCAGTTCAAATCTGAATTTTCCGAACAAATTCAAATAAACGAACTAAATCTACTAGCTATTGCAAACACTGGTATAATTATCCCAAAATGGTACATGTAGGTCTACATAGTGTCGGAACATACCACAAAAAGTTTGGTGGCCAAAATGTAAAAAACAAAAATATGCTTTGCCGAGTGTCTATAGAAGGCACTCGGTAAAGAGTTCTTTGCCGAGTGCACATTATTTGGCACTCGGCAAAGAAGCCACTTTGCCGAGTGCCAGTCCTCGGCTCTCGGCAAAGGCTGACGGCCGTCAGCTTTAGGACGGCCGCTGACGGCCGTTTGCCGAGCGCCTTCTTTGCCGAGTGTCAAACACTCGACAAACATGTCTTTGACGAGTGTTGTCCTGTGCCGAGTGTCCTGCGCTCGGTAAAGAGGCTCGTTACCGAGAGCCGAACTTTGCCGAGTGCGGCTCTCGGCAAAGCCTTCTTTGCCGAGTGCGGCTCTCGGCAAAGCCTTCTTTGCCGAGTGCCCGACAAAAGACACTCGGCAAAGAATCCGACACTCGGCAAAGCCTCGGTTTCCGGTAGTGACGCTATAGCCGGACGCCCTGCACGTACCGGATATTCTGGACTCATGCAGGTTGTCTGCCTTTTGCTGAAATCCTGGAATGTGGTGAGGCCTGTTTGGTTTGATGACTAAGTTGCCACACTTTGCCTAACTTTTCTGCCTAAGGTTAGTTCTTCAATTCGAACGACTAACCTTAGGCAAAGTGTGGCACATTTAGGCACGAACCAAACAGGTCCGCCCATGCCGCTACAAGAGACCCACCTGACACACCACCTAGGCACCTACCCCACCAGGAGAGAGAACAACCTACCTAGCTACGCCGAAGTCCCTTTTTCCCTCTTTTTTACCCGGCCGCATACACGCGAGCGCGTGGCGCCGCCGATCCATCGACACGACGGGTCACCGTCAAGAAACCCGCACGGCAGCCGCCGACCGATCCGGCCGGCGAGAGACGTGGCGTGCACTCGTGCAGAATGGGTACGGCCGGTGTCGTCGTCGTCGCGCCCGATGCGTGCGTGTTTGTTTGTTCGGCGCAAAAGGCGTGCCTGCATCACTGGCCGGCTTGCGTAGTACGTGCGTGCTCATCTAGAACTAGAAGAGAAAGAAGAAACCCGTTTGGTTCGTTGGTGCGTGCGAGTGTGTGCATGCATGCGGGTGCGGGAGGCGCCGCATGCAGAGCGTGCATGCATGCACCAGCAGGCGGCCGCGTGATGTGCTTTTGTGGTCGTGCGGTGCGCACGCGTTTAGTAGTTTTTTTTCTTCCCTGCTCCGGCGGTCCGCGTGGCCATGCCATGGCGGCAGCGGCAACGGCAACGCGTGTCGTCCCTTGCTGCTTGTGTCGGCCACCACGCGCACCGAGTGCACGACGACGTAAAACCAGCTAGCTAGGTTGTATTGTTTGTTTGGTGGTCGACATGCATGCAGCATCGCAGATTACGACGATTAACTGTTGATATGCACTGCTAATCTCGTGGAAATGGTGCTAGATATATAGGCCCGGTACTGCATGCTAATCTCGTGCATATATATGGTGCGTATTGCTCGAGCCATGCGGTGGTCTTTGGTGGTCGACATCCACATCCATGCCAAACAAGCTAGCAGACTCCTGAACCTGTCGACCTGAGTGCCGTGTTTATTTGGGCGCCTCGTCGTGCGTCCCCTCCACGACGCCGGCGCCGCCGACGGCGAAGTTCATGCCGGGCGCGGGTCGACCTTGCTCTCGCCCTGCTCCGATCGCTTTCTTGCGCGCAATTAATGCATGGTCACTCATTCAAAGCCAGCCGGTGTCTGATTTGGTTGTGTATTGATCGTGGAATTATCTAGATGACGACGAAATGAAAGTATATATATTATCTTGCATGAACTCGTGATGTAATATTACACATAATGAACAAGAGAATACTAACTCAGACCGACATAAACTACGCGATATATCATCGCTAGAGTTCCACTGAAACCCTATCTACCGCTACGTCTCAAAATGCAAAGGCACTTGTAGTTGCTTCTTCCCTGTCGTGTCGTGGGCAGCAGGACGCTACCTCGCCTTCCCAGGTGCATCAATCACTGCACATTGATCTGCACTTTGGTCTTCCTATTCTCCTTGGCGCGGCGGAGGCCTGCTGTGTCCCGCAATATATAGTACTAATCACATTGATATCATCGCTAAAGAGGATGATTTATATTCATCCTCGTTTCTTGTTCTGAATTTGTTTTTGGGGCTGACAGTTGAGGAACTTACACGGTACTGATCAGTAGTAATCCCTGAAGCAAATTCTTGTTCTGAATTTGTTTTTGGGGCTAACAGTTTGCGTAGTCTGTTTCAATACATTCTGAAAACCAGGTTCTATGTCATGCTTGGTTGATGGATATACGCTATTCTTCTAACTTGTATATACGTACGTGTAGCAATATAATATTACACACGAGAATGAACTAGAGGAGCGACATAAACTACGCTTATCTACCGCTACTGCTCAAAGAGCCCTAGGCATCCTGAGACAAGTTAAGGCACCGGAGCTTGCTTCTTCCGTGTCCGGTGAGCAGCAGGACGATGCCTCTCTTTCTCCGGTACGTCAATCACATCGATCAGCTTGGTCTTTCTCTTCTCCCTGGCGGCGGAGGCCTCCTCGTACCCCTCGTGGAGTCTTGCCCTGGCCTTCGCCAGCCTCTCCTCGTCGAAATCCGTAGGAGCCTCTTCTTTGCGCTTGTAAGCGCCCGACGAAGAGACAGGGTTCGGCAGTGCAGTCGGCGGCTTAACGACCGTCGTCAAGGGTGTTGCGTCGGTCGTACCTACACGCTCATTATCAGCATTGTTATCCTGGTAGCTCGCCGCCGTAGTCGTCGGGCAGCACGCTTGCTGTTTGTTGTCGCCGTCGTTTTGCATTGCGTCGTTCGATGGCGGTGCGGGGTCTGGTGTCGCTAGCGGGATGAGCCTTACGCGGCGCTGATCTGGCTTATCTGGCTCCGTGACGGTGACCATCCGAAACCGTAAGATGTTGGGCTTCCTGACGATAGGAGCCACGTTTGTCGTCGGCGGCGGCGGGGCGCCCATCTCGCGGTCGGCCTCTGGCCCAGTCGACTGTTGTGCGTCGACAGGCTGCGGCGGCGGCGGCACAGAGGAACGCTTCTTGATGTCCTTATCATCATCAACCTTTGGCGGCAGCGGCGACGAAGAGGAACGCTCCTTGATACCGTTATCAGTCTCTGGCAGCGTCGGCGTTGGCGTCGGCGCCGTCTGTGGCTGCGTCGTGCTGGTCGCGTGCCACTCGTCGACAAGAGCCTTCCATTGCCTGTAGAGCGTGTCGGCGAGCAGGCGAGCCAGCGCGGACGGCGCGGTCTTCCTCAGGCCGTTGACGGTGCGACCGATCATTGTGGCCTCTAGCGCCTCGTATGTCATGGGCACAGCCTGCAGCTCGCGGATCAAGTCCACCACTGCCTGGTTGTCTGCTTGCTTGCGTGCTAGCTTGCGACTGATTCTCTCCACCGTAGCGACGACGTCGCCGTTGCCTCCGTGATCAGGGCGGACGCTGCACGACGCGTTGCTGCCGGCCATCGCGGTGTACGTGTGGTTTCGCGAGCAATAGATTGCACAGGCCGGGGTGGCAGGCTATGTGGGCATGTCAATGTATATGTATGCACGAGAAAGGGCCGGGGTGCGGTGTCCGATCGATCGCAACGGTATCCGAAGCTCGACGCCCGAAACAGAAACGCCGATAGGTGCGCCGACTTGTGGACCTTGATGAAGAGCGTCTATGGTCTATGCATGCATACGCATGCAAGGTTCCGGCGTAGCAGTCACGTGGTGAAGCAGCGGTACGTGGTTGATTGGGCCACCGGTCAGCCTACGGTTGTTTAACATGGGCCAGGTTCGTTGATAAAGGAATCAGGCCCGTGAGGAAGGCCCTGATCACCATAGACGAGATTGGGTCCCAGATTTTAATAAAATAATTGCGGAGGCCCTGACGCACAGTAATGGATCGTCGCCCTCGTCAGCCGAATCCTGGTAGATCGTAGCATTTATACTACCGTCTTCAACTGTTAGCTTGAATCTTGAGCCTGTCTTGACTCTTTTATTTCATTTTTCACACCACAGCATAAAACCTTGATTAAATAAAATAATTGCCGAGGCCCTGACCCACAGGAATGGATCATCAGCCGAATCCTGCTGGCTCTTGGGTGCCTCGAGGGGGCAATACGTGCGTAGCTGTGCTGGGAGGAGCCCACAGTTCCGGCTTCATCAGAAAATCACACAACCGTGCCCCCCCAAGATGATGACTGGCAGTTCAAGTGGGGCCCTTGACGGAACGGCCATAGCGCGCGGCGAAAAGCCGCGAAGAATATCCCGGGCCCCGGCACCCACGGACCCACCAGCGGTCCACCAAGATCCCGTTGGTGGTCCAAAAAAAAGAATCGCTCACTCGTCACGGGATATTCCAAGCGAGCTAGGGAACATTCCCGTCGCCATGGATTGGAATCGCTGCTATGACAAGTGCCGACTCCTCTGCTGCCGCCCGCCCGCCCCAACACCACCGCCAAGTATACGAGTTTGGATATTCGTTGCTTCGGCAAAATATTCGCTCTGCTCTATACGAGCCACCAACGTATTGATCATGTTTTTTTTTTGCCCTTTTTCCTTGCAAATCTTGAATCTATTCTTTAGATTTAGGCTTTCAAATTTAGCTACACTTGACATACTTTAACTTTTTTAAAAAAATATGTTGTTCATATCCGGTGAACGGGTATATATATCTGCAACACCACAACTCATATAATTCATGCAATCTCCCACACATGCAATATGTTGTTAGACTTAAGATAAATCTAAATCTAGATAGCATACATTTTTGGAAGGGGGTATATATTCGAGTGAAAACACGGGCACCATCAGCAAGAATAAACAACAACAAAAGTATTTTTGATATCAAACATTAATATTTACACATCACATACCGATGCATGGTTCCTTTTCTAGCTAAGCAAAACAATCGTGGTCTGCAGGGTGCGTACCACTCTTCTTCTTTTTTCATCTTTAATCACAAAACATAGAGCTAGCAAAATGCTGGATCATATCGTATTCAAGCTAGCACGAAGAAGGAGCTCCCAAATTCACGTGTGTACGTCTGACTACCTCCGGACCGACGGCGACGTTTCATTAGGCAGCACACTGCTATGTGGGGCCTTTGATAGGTGGCAAATGAACATGTTTGGCTATAAAAGGAGATCGGTTCAAGCTATTGAGGGGCATCAAAGAATCAATTTACAAACTGAAGTCTTCATTTCCCATTACTCTCATATGCTTCCTCTCCTTCTCTCTCATGTTAGTTCTTCTATCTCTATAGTATCTTCTGTTGTACTCTGATTTGCTAGAATAATATACAGAGTGTTCCTCTAGCTGTGCATCCCCATCTCTCGTCTCCCTCCCCTGTGCATGCCCTTCCTGCTACTAATTCTAGAAGCCTCTAGCGAGTGCTAACATTTGGTATCAGATTAGGTTGTCCTGAATCCATCTCTGCTGTGCCATGGCACCCCGATCGTCCACGATAGATCATCCAGATCCTATCGTCCGCAAGCTACTCGATGCAATGGCGTTGATGGAGAATCGCTTGACTGAGGCGCTGGCGGGCCGTGGTGGCGAGCAGACTCCTGCCTCCTCCTTCGCCTCGTTGTTTGACTCGTTCGAGGGCACCACAACTTCCTCCACCACAGCGCTACAATACGTCGACGACGTGTTCAGCTCTTCGGTGGGCGCGGCGTACGCCGCAAGCCCCTGTGCGCGGCCGCGTTCTCCATCCTACGACGACGACGAACCAGTCTTCGATGCATGGCCTCTCTTCGACGAGGAACCTGTCGACAGCGCTACCACTCAGGCTCTCTTCTCCGACGATGTCGACCACTGCTTCGGCGACGAGCTCGACACCGACCGGACCATGGAGTTCCGCTTCCCCACCTCCGAGTTCGACATCAAGCAGGCCGCGGCTGTGGTCAGCAACACCAAGGACTCGCTGGAGTTCGCCAGCGCGCGACGGGTCGAGATCCGCACGCGCGTGACCGTGGCGTGCGAGGACTGGGTGGTGGATCACAACGTGGATGCCGCGACGGTGGCTGACATGGCGCACCTCGCACACGACTACTTCACGCTTCCACCCGAGGACAAGCCTCCGCTCGGCCCCTACATCGACACGGCTCCATCTCCAGCTTCCTTTATCCCGCAGTTGGTGGAGACCGAGGAAGAGGATGAGGTTTTCCACACCTCGCCCAGCACGTGTTCGACGATGGTCCCCAACCGCGATGCCACCACCAGCATGCTCGCCATGGTCGAGGCCACCTGGAGCGACGAGTACGCGCTCGTGGACCTGCAATCCATCTGCAACTATTCCACGTCCAAAGCCAAGCCCAAGCTCAATAGCCTTGACGAGGTCGACCCGGAGCTGCTCAAGACCTTCATCCCGCTCACCGAGCAGAAGTGCCTCTCCAGTGTCGCCATCGACGCCGTCCTCGACTCCACCTCCATCGCCATCACCCACCACTTGAACCTCTGCACCGTCACCAGCGTCACCGTCACCAGCGTCAGCCTTGGCATGGACGACGAGACCAATGAGGTTTTCGCCAAAATTTCTCTCAGCACAGACCCCCACCGTGGGCCCACCGCCGATTCTCGTCCCGACCACACCAGCAACAGCCTGCCGCAGGAGTCCAGCAACTTCACCAAGGAGCTCATGCAGAGCAACACCAACAACAACGGTGGATTCTCCGTACCGTGCTACTGCGCCAACGACATCGTCACGGAGCTCACCGATGTGACTCGTGTCGGCTCCATGGTGACGAAGGCAAGACAGCTGGTATCTACCTCAACTGATGCCCAGGTGATGTTTGATGAAATGCAGCAAAGACGATATGTGTGGGACAATTTCGTTCTCAGGATACCGTTCGCTGATGGCAAGAACTATGAGCCGCACAAGTCCTGGAAGGATAACCTTGATGCTACAGGCAAGGCTCAACAATTGATTTACATCACTGGCTGGTTGGTGGACACTGAGATCACCTTTGTCAGGAACTCCAAGCCAAAACCGGGTGGTGATGTTACCCTCGGGGAGTTATTCAAGAGGAGTATGCTAACAGAGGCCAAGTTCATTGTTGGTCCTGACATCATCTTGCAGCGGAGGGAGCTTGGCGATGGCTGCGGTCGCGGGCACATACGTACATACCGCAATGCAGACTCTGATGGGTGCACAGAGGTGAATACTTGCTCGTCGCCACTTTACGGTTGCTGCTATGACGAGGAGTTGGTGAGAGATTCTTGCTCCGCTGTTTATGGGAGGTATCAGATCACGGAGGACCGCACAGAGGGGCTTGATGATTGTGTTACAGAAGCGTTCTGGTTCCAACCTAATGCATTTGTTAGTGCTGACGACCAGTTAGTGAATTTCATGAAAGGACGGGATGACTGGTTGGATCTTAGTGTGCTGACAGCAGGTGTCCAGGTGATTATGCTGGTGTGGAATGATAGGACTTCTGTCAACCTGCTTGAGAAGGATGGCTTGCTGGCAACCTTTGACAAGGAGACTGCAAATTATTTCCATGGCACGGAGGTCATTTGTATTCTGTGTCCTCGCAATCCTGATATTCTTTGCAACTCTGAGCAGAGAGACACATGGAATGTTCAGCTTTTCAGATCCATTGATGGTGGTGATGTTTTTAATGTTCCCAATACTTCTGAGGAAGCTGCAAGAGCTGGAATTGTGAGTGGAATAAAACAACCATGGCCACCACCTATGGAGTTTGAGTGCTTGGATTTGTGCATGGCCTCCGACAAATTGATGATCATGGTCTTTTATGGGTTCCTTGCTCTGGAGTCTGCATTATCCACGGCTTGGGGGCAAGCCGTATTTTAAGCGGTGGGGAATGTTAGCACACTGCTATGTGGGGCCTTTGATAGGTGGCAAATGAACATGTTTGGCTATAAAAGGAGATCGGTTCAAGCTATTGAGGGGCATCAAAGAATCAATTTACAAACTGAAGTCTTCATTTCCCATTACTCTCATATGCTTCCTCTCCTTCTCTCTCATGTTAGTTCTTCTATCTCTATAGTATCTTCTGTTGTACTCTGATTTGCTAGAATAATATACAGAGTGTTCCTCTAGCTGTGCATCCCCATCTCTCGTCTCCCTCCCCTGTGCATGCCCTTCCTGCTACTAATTCTAGAAGCCTCTAGCGAGTGCTAACACAGAGGCGGTCTGCGACGACGAAGACGACACGGCCGGCGAGCCAGAGCAGGCGTCCCCGCTGCGCCGCGCGCCGGAGCAGCTGCTGTTCTGCCTCTCCGGACGCGGTCGCGGACTCGGTGCGGGCGTCAACGTCGTCGCCACCGGCGCGTACACCTTGTCGGCGGTTGGTGTCGTCGTCGTTCCCGACGCGTCGCCGGCTAGGTGCACCTGCTGCGGCTGCGGCTGCGCTGCGACTGCCACAGCGACAACGGCAGCGTACTCCGGCGGTGGCACCCAGATGCCACCCACCACGACGAACTGCGGTGCGGCCGGCGGAGCAACGACGCTGGTGCCGCCGCTCTGGACCGCCGCCGCCGCCGAGTTCGGCCGCCGAGTGTGGAGACGATACTTCTGAGGCCCGCCCAAGATGTTCAAAATGAAGGGCGAAGTGAGAACAGATGCTACTGATGAGTGATGACCTGCAAAAAATTAAAAAAAAAAATCCACTCTTTTTTTTCTCGAGGCAGTTCCTGACCTGCAAATGGCTCTTGACCTCGTCGTTGGTGAGGCCGTCGACATTCATGAGATCCCGGATCTGCTTGGGCGTCGCCACTGCATGAATGTATGCGCATACGTTAGCATCTTCACATCACAATTAGTTAGGTTAATTAATTGTTATTATTAATTAGACTAATCGTACACAGCGACACAAGTTTTCTGTGATGAGCGAGGAGGTGGTAGGATAAGGGTGAGCAAGGCAACAAACCGTGGGACCCGCCGAGCTGCTGCAGCGCCTGCAGGAACCGGCGGTGGAGCTCCGGGGCCCAGCACCGCCGCGCCTTCCGGCTGGGCGCCTGCGACTGCGACGACAGCTGAGCCTCCTTGTCCTTGCCGCCTCTGGTGCTGCTGGCCTTATTGTTCTCGGCCGTGTCGGTGTCGGTGGCGCCGGCCCTGTCGCAGCTGTCCCCGACCACGGCCGAGCTCGCCGCGGCGGGCAGCGGCAGCTCCAGCTCTAGCTCGGCGCGCTGCTTCTCCTCCTTGTCCTTCTTCTTCTCCTCCTTCTCGAACGGCTGGAACGCGCCCCCGGGCTTCCTGCAGGCGTTGAACGCCACCGGCCTGCACGGCAGCAGCAGCTCATCCTGGTGCTGCGGCGGGGAGGCGGAGGGCTGTTGTTGGTTACTCCAGAGCTGCACGGACTGCAGCCAGTCCGGCATCGCCTTCTTCGTCTCCGGATGTGGCAACCGCCTGCTGCTGCTGGCTGCTGCCGTCTCCAGATCTCCCAGCGTCTCGCCGTCCTTGTCGGCATCGACGACGTCGTTGGCCGTGGCGGCGGCAGCGGCAGCGCGGCGGTGTTCAAGGTAGTGGGCGCTGTCGTGATCGTCCTGGGACTGGGGCTGGGAGGAGGACGACGAGAGAGTTGTGGGCTTGAGCGGCATGAACTCCTCCAGCACGGGGCCGCCGTGGTCGCTCACCGTCTCCTCGCTGCCGACGACGACGCTGTCCATGTGACTCCTCATCCCCTCGATAGCTGCGCACACCACGTATACAAATTGTTACTATATGGATTATGGAACGATGATGGACAGAAGACGACGCAGCAGACGAAGCTTGATCTGGCGCGTGCCGTGGTCTACGTGCCTTACTTGGTGGATGAGCGTGAGAGCGGGCACTCACTCTGTGTGACGAGGTCGAGGCAGAGGGGAAGCTCGCGCTGGAACACCTGGATCTTGCGTCGCTCCTCCTCCAGCGCGAGCAGGTAGTCGCGGAAGCGGAGGCGGCGGTCGGCGTGCAGGGGTGGCGGCGGCGGCGGGGGGTCCATCTCCATGCTCCGTGCTGCGCCGTGCCGGTAGAAGACGACGAGAGAGGGAGGCAGAGGCGCGGGAGGGGAAAAGGGAATGGGGAATCGAGGTCGAGGCGTCGCGTAGGAAGCGAATCTTTTTCTCACTTATTCTCTCTCACGCGCACGACGCCAGCAAGACAGGAAAAAAAAAAAGAGATAAGGCCTGCGAATATTCGGTGGGATTCCAGTACCGCTGCCGCACCACCGTGGGCCCCACCGGGGCAAGCAGACAACGACGCGAGGGAAGATTCTGGAGAAATCCCCTTCTCTCTCGTACACTATCCCCCTGCCGGAGTAGCATCTTAGGCCGGTCCCACGAGGTTTCATACAAGATTATACGATGGAAAATATACTTTGTGCATATAAAACTTGGTTATATTCTGTTTGAAATTGATTGATGATGGCAAAGCCTACTGTGAAGAAACTTAATTTATCATCTTTGAACTCGCAGGCCCACTTCACCCCTACGGCATGAGCCCATGATCCCTGGCCCTGATAAGTTGGCCCATGAAGGCCATTACATTATAATATGTCATTGCAGACTCGATACTATTTTGGTTTTCATATTTCTCCATACAGATTTAGTCATTTAACCAACCATCATGCGAAGAAAAAACGGTCAAAGAGTTAATATAAAAACAGAGAAAAGCAACAACAGCTGGCAGCTGTGCACTGCTGTTGATGGTGAATGGCCTCTTCCAATGAATATGTCAATACATATGGTAGTCATTCATGCATTTAAACGTAAGATATTAAAAATGTAAAATGTATATAAGAACCACACAAAAGATTTATCGTGTTGAACGAGAGAGGCGAGATAGTAGTCATTATAAAAGACAAAAAAAAACAGATTATTATTTTGTTGATACCTATATTGGTGGTCATTAAATGATTATTATTGTATTTTTTTTTGTGACCCTGTAACCGTCGAGCTAGACGCCAGCGTAGCAAGAGGAC
Source organism: Zea luxurians (assembly GCA_029449295.1). Taxonomy (NCBI): domain Eukaryota; kingdom Viridiplantae; phylum Streptophyta; class Magnoliopsida; order Poales; family Poaceae; genus Zea; species Zea luxurians. The sequence goes on along the minus strand of JAOPSE010000021.1, from coordinate 56,641,462 downwards.
ATATAAATTTACTTTGTTGGTACCTATATTATAGATTATTGTATTTTGTTGATACCTATATTGATGATTATTATTAAAATCGGTCGCAGCGTTGGCCTGTACTACGGCACTGCCGCAGCAAATTTTTTTGATAGGACAGGAGGGACGAGCCCCTACTGAAAATTTTATTAAAACTTTAAAACAACAGAGTTAGAAGCAGACAGAAAAGAAGATTACAAAGGATAAATCAACCTAACTACAAAAGGGAAAAGGAAAAGAGACGAGGTCTACTGCTAAAGCTGAAGCCATGCAGGAATTGTCGAATCAAAACGGCCTTTAGCCCTCAGCATGACAAGATGAAGTTCCCTTGCAAACTCATTTTTGCAATGTTGCACAGTCGGGGCTTTATTCTGAAAAAGCCATGCATTACGGGTTTTCCAAATGCTCCAGTTCATGAGAATGACAATTTCCATAGAGAATGGAACATTGAGTTGTTGCATTAGGTTTACTGCAGCGACCTCGGGATTAGCAATTCTGGGAGACGTCAAACCAATAGAAGTCCAGCAAGCCTTTGCAAAGTTACACTTGAGGAAAAGATGGTAAAGAGTTTCTTCCTTTTGCCAGATGCAGTTCTCACAAGTGTAGGACTCGAGATTCATATTCTTCCTTTTCAGCATATCTCTTGTATTGAGTCTGTTTTTTAGCCAAAGCCAAAAAAGACCTTATGCTTTGGTTGACACTTGTTTTTCCAAAGCGATCTGAAGATCTGGTGAACCTGGGCCTGACCCATCAAATGCTTATACGTTTTTTTTGTAGAGAATATGTCTGCTCCCCAAATGAGTTTCCAAGTATCATTTGTGTTGTTTACCATGATTTGGCCCCAGGTTGCGTCTAAGTCTAAAAATTGTTCATGAGCTTGAACCGACAGAGGTAGCTGGAAAATTTCAATAAGTTGCTCTTTTTGGAGAGCCTCTTTGATGGAAAGTTTGCTATTGCGGGCGAAGGAAAATAACTCAGGGTATTGATTAGCCGGGATGCCCGAATTCCACATATCTTCCCAGAAAAGAATGGTTCTTCCATCCCCAATTTTTGGGGCAGCCAGCCCCTTGTAATCTTGGACAAACGTAAGCAAGCTTTTCCACCAAAAGGAGCCAATTTTTGAGCAACCAGGCATCCTGGTTGTCCTGTAATAATTGCTCCAAACCAAGTTAACCCATGGAATATCGTGATTGTTGAAGAACTTGTGTAAAAACTTCAGGAGCAAGGCTTTATTGTGAGTCTCTAGTCTTACCACTCCCAGGCCCCCATTTTTTTGTCTGGGTAATCATACTCCAGGCAGCTAGCGCAGGTTTCTTTGAATTGACGTCGTTCCCCCTCCAGAGACAGTGTTTCCGATAAGAATCAATCTTCTTAACCGTGGTCACCGGGATTTTCAGAGTACACATCAAAAAGGTCGGGAGAGCTGAAAAAACCGAGTTAACAAGCTCAAGCCTGCCAGCCTGGGAGAGGAGGGCAGAAGTGCATGAAAGTCTCTTTTGAATCCTCTGAATGAGTGGTAAAAAGTGGCAGATTTTAGGTTTTGAAAGACCCAACGGAACACCCAGATAGGTAAAGGGCATTGAACCTATCTGACAGTTAAGAGTTCCAGCAAGGATCGCCATTTTAGCAGGACTGACGTTGATGGGGTACATACTTGATTTGTTGTAGTTCACCTTCAACCCCGTTGAAAGAGCAAAAGAGTTCAGGACAGCTCTTAGAAAGAATAGCTGTCTAGGGCAAGCTTCCAAAATCAGCAGTGTGTCATCCGCGTATTGGACTATCGGAAAATCTTGACCACAATTCTCTGGCAATGGTAACTTGAGCAGGTTTTGCCGCCGCGCTTTATTTATGATGCTTTGAAGCAGATCTGCCGCGAGAACAAAAAGAAGAGGCGAGAGGGGATCACCCTGCCTGACCCCACGCTTGCAGTGAAAGGTTTTCCCAGGGACACCATTAAGAAGAACTGAAGACGTGCCAGACCGGAGAATATCCCTAATCCAGTTTATCCATCTGGGGCCGAAGCCATTGTGCAGCAATACCTGAAGAATGAACTCATGCTCTAGAGAATCAAACGCCTTTTCAAAGTCCAATTTGAGCACAATAATCTCTTTTTTTTGAAATATGACAAAGATGAATATATTCGAAAGCCCAGGCCAGGCAGTCTTGAATGGTTCTTCCTTTGATGAAGCCATATTGATTTTTGTGGACAAGGGAAGTCATCACTGTCTGTAACCGGTTAGCCAGCAGCTTAGTAATGATTTTCATACTATTATTCAGAAGAGAGATTGGTCTGAAATCGCCCACTACTCTGGCATTATCCTTCTTCGGAATCAGGACAATATAAGAACCATTAATGCTTCGAAGGCAAACATCCCCGTGGTAAAATTGATCACATAAGTCATAGAAGTCTTGTGAAATAATCGGCCAGCATTTTTTGATAAAGTTGGTATTAAACCCATCAGGTCCCGGGGATTTATCAGAAGGAAGGGCCGCCACAATACTATCAATTTCTTGCTTTGAAAAAGGCTCATCTAGCCACTGCAAGTCACTGTGGCAGAGCATCAAACTAGGAAGATCAAAGACATTATCCATGAAATCGGAGGAGCCCAGGCGTCGTTTGAACGCATTCCAGAGCAGGTTGGCTTTGAGGTCATGCTCTGTAAAGGCTGAACCACTGTCATCTGAGAGCAACGCAATTGTATTGCAGCCATGCCTAACTGTTGCATGAGCATGAAAGAATCTAGAGCAGATATCTCCATCCGTAACCCATTTGATGGAGGCTCGTTGCTTCCAATAAATTTTTTGAAGCCGAAGCAACTCAACAGCCTTGAGTTGCAATAGCTCGCGGAAATTCCATTCTTCAATCAAAAGATCACGATGCTCTTCGATAAGATCAATGAATTCAATAATCAACTTAATTTGGCTCACAGTTTTGTCGATTTTTGGCAGGGACCGCTGCCACTCTTTTAGAATCTTTCTGGTGGACTTGAACTTTGCTGTTAAATTCTTCGCTTTGTCCAAAAGGCTTGGCATACCCGTCCACGAATTTTGAAAAATTGTCATGAACTCGTCAAACTGTAACCAGAAATTTTCAAATCTAAAGATCTTGGGCTTAGGAATCTTTGACTTAAAAGAAATCAAGCAGGGCACATGATCTGAAATATCCCTGGGCAACGTTGTAGCGAGTGTATCAGGGTAGCTGACCGACCATTCTTGCGACATGAAAAACCAATCGAGTCTCTGAAGAAGGGGTTCCCTTTGTTTATTCGACCAAGTAAAGGAGAGGCCATGGAGAGGGATTTCCACCAGGTCTAGCTGGCTGATTGCCTCATTAAAGCTCAGCATCAGATTAATGCCCCCCCCCCAGCAGTATTTCTATTTTCAGGCCTGCGCGTCAGGTTAAAGTCCCCAACAATCAACCAGCGCTTATCGGAGGGCATGTTAATATTGGAAAACCAGTGGAGAAAATCAATTTTCCCAGTTGGGGAACAGGGCGCATAGACGTTGGTGATAATCCAAGATTCCTCCGACGAAGTAGCAAAAAATTCCACCGAAAGAGCATACTCATTCTGGAAAATAACATTGCCAACCAGCTTCGAACTATTCCAAACAGTAATGAAACCCCCCGAGTTTCCTATCGAAGGGACAAAAGCGAACTCATCAAAAGAACTGGGGCAGAACCTTCTTAAGTCTGCCCTAACAAAAGATTCCTTCTTCGTCTCCTGCAAGCAGATAATATCGCTATTGGACTCCCGAATCACACAATGAATTCCATTCCCCTTAGCCACTGCATTAATACCTCGGACATTAAAGCTTAAAACAGACCAGTCAGAGAAATTAATAGCATTGTGACTATTCATCATGGAGATTAAGTTTGTCAACGGAAAGGAGCCCAAACCCAAAAACTGGGAGGGCAAAAGAGTATCTGTTAAGACAGAACAGGACACAGCCAGAAACCACCAAGTTCATGAACACAGAGATCAGATATAAACGCCAGGGCCGAGACAGCCAAAAAGCCTGGCGAGGTTGAGACCTGCAAAAGACACCCACCCAAGGCAGAATTAACATATCAGTTGTCATCATCTGAAGATTCTTGATTCTTGTCTCCCTCATCTCTCTTGCCTGACTTGCTAGAGCCAACACAGCCAGGCGGATTCTTCTTTTTCTTCAGAGCTTTGTCAGCCAAATCTTCCTCTGACAGATTACAAAAGCGCTCTCCTAAGCGCCTGATAGCTTTAGCTGAAAGTGAGGGGGGCCCTCACACTTGTGCTGACACATCAAACAATTCTTCTTTTGGCAAGAGCCTTGCCTGAAACCAGCCCGGACGTCACGAAGCCTCTTACTTCTCCTCAGGTCTGATTCCACAATAGCAATATTGGGCTTGGAGGAGGTTGTGTCCGAAGGGACAGAGGTGTCATCAGCAGATTCCTCAGAAACAGCCGAATCAGGGAGCTTGTCCTCAGGACACTTCCTGGGGATGACAAAAGGGAGTGACACAGACTCAGGCTCCAACAAAGCTGAAGGAATATCTGAAGACAGGAACTTTTGGACCAGCTAAAGGAATCCTCATGCATCAAGTTGGATAAGAAAAAAGGTGCCCATTTCTTGGAAACCTGCACCGAGGTCGCTGAGAAGTCAGCCGGAGCAAAAAATCTCTCCCAGATCCTGTAAAACTGGGCATTCCTTTTCCTTTCTAAGTGACTCAACAAAACAGGATCCGAATGCCAGCCAGGCGAAAACATAAAGTTCAACCCCACGTTATTGTGCCCATTCACAAAGGGCTCCACCGGTTGGGCATCAGGAATAACTATATCTCCAGGCACAGGAGGAACCTCCTGCATAGGTGGGCCATCAACCTCTTGGGGCCCAATCATGGGATGGTCGGCAGGGGCATTAAAGTTTGGCACTAGCCCCACAGCCACCGGATCCACAGGAATCTGCCCATTCAGAAACTGCCCATTCTGCAGCAAGGCACCATGAATGTGACCAGAAGAACTATCAGAGGACAGGTCCGAATGGGGGTTGCTGACTTGCTGCTCATCAGGTGGCTGGTCCAGAAGGGGCTGCTGAGGTGGTTGAACAGGGGGATCATTGACAATCCACTGGTCTCAGTCACCTTGAATGTTGTCTGCAGGTTGAGCTTGAACGTTGTCATCTGGTGGAAAATTAAGATCCCAGCCCGCCGCCGGCACAGGTTGACCCAGACCAAAGAACTCAAAGGGAAGCTGTTGCCCATCCGCCGGGGCCGCTGGCACTGGGTCCTCATCTTGAGGCTGGCCTCCCAACAAAGTTTGCTGGATGATCTCACACTGCACCGTCCACGAATCTCCAAGAAAGCCATCAGCGTCTGAAAAAACAATGAACTGTGGGACCTCCTCCAGGGACGTGACCCGAACCCTGAGCAAAGTCCTATAAATATTGCGTCTGTCTTCTTCCCACAGAATCAATCTGCCAAAGGAGCCAATAGCCACCTGCAAGTGCTCTGAAGAACGGTAGTCCAGAGGGAATCCCAACAACATAAGCCAACATTCCCGATTAAAATAAAGGGCCCTATGGTTCCAAGCATCATTGTGCCGCTGAACAGTGAAGGAGGCATCAAGATACTGCTGCGGACCGAGAAGAACAAGGTTGTCTCTTTCAAGAATGCTGCTGAACTGGACCAAAACCTGTCCCAGGTGCGACCGCTGGATATCACGCACCCCAAGCCGACGGTGCTCCACAAGGTATTCTCTAACCACATCCCTCACCGCCGGGAAAGCAATCTCATGGTCAGGTAAAGGTTGAATGCTGATGATAGCCCAGTCCTCATGCAATGGCGGGAGACGCCGAGAAACTGACCTGGCCATAATTTCCCGGTGAAGGACCACCGAAGCGCTGAAGCCCGGAGGGAGGAAGGGTTCGGGATCAACGCGCCTAAACGCCATCGGAGCAGGAAGCGAGGATCGGCAACCAGCAGACGAAGACGGAGCAAGTTGGGGTTTTGTTGAAGTGACGCCCAGAGAAAGCGTCAGGGACTAAGGAGGTGCCGATTCAGATTTTTTTAATACTTCTCTGGCGAACTCCTCGAAGCAACTGAAAATTGGCGGTCCACCGGACAGAGAAACATCCGGTGTGCGAAACCAGGAACTGCGATCAGGAGAATTTTGGTTTCCCACCAAAAGGGCCCGACTCCCAAAGGCAGGGAACGAAGTCAGAGGAGAACCGAAGGAAGTAAACTTGCTGGGACAAAAAAAATCCACGTGTCCCCGGCCCTTACAGAAATGACAGCATAGAGTCTTAGAGCCCGGCAGCCCAGCCGGCCCGCGAGCACGCACAGGACGCCATTGCAGGTTGCAGGGACGAGACCGACCGGAGTTCAAATTTTGAAAATTAGAACGGCTAGAGGGTCTGCTACCAATAGCAACTCCAGAACGATTAGGGTCCAAGAACCGAGGAAGACCAGTTCTACCATTAGAAGCAGAAAGCCACGGTCCCGAAGCCTGCGGGCGAAGACGGTTGAACACGGAGACCCTCGGGAGAGGCCGAGGCAAAGCCTGCGGACGCCAGACGTTACGAGCCAGGGCACGATTAGTGGAAGGACGACCCAAACGATTGAAAACCGAAGAACCATCCCGAGCAGCATGCTGAACACCACCAGGCGACCTGGCAGGGCTCCGAATCGGGACAGCATTGGCACCGGTGAGAGGGAGCTTAACCACGTCCGCATATGACAGAGAATTCCTGACTCGGACCCTCGACCAGGAGGCAGCTTCCTCCTCCAAAAAAAGCCTGAATTCATGCTTCCAATTAGGTCCACCGCGATTCCAGAGGTTGAAGAAGGCCCTGAACTCCTTACGTTCAATGGAGCCCAAGTTATAAAGGTGGAAACCCACCGCCATCGAGGAAACCGAAAGCCGAAAAACGCGGTCAGCTAGCTGAAGCACTTCGAAATCCTCGGCGAGCCCACCAAGAGCAGCCTGGAGAAGATGACCCACCGAAACCGAATTCAACTTGAAGATGCATCTACCAAAGGAAACCACCAGCCAGAAGGGCGACCGCAAACAGGGGCGAGCAGGCAAACCGAAGCTCCCAAGGCATCCCAGAGGGATTCCGCGAAGGCCAAGCCTGGCCGAAAGTCCAGGAGGGAGAAATCCATAGCAGGAAAGCAAAAAGACCGGAGGGAAGGACACGAGAAGCAGGAGAACCTGAGCTAGGCCAACGCGGCGAGCATGACACTCACCAGTCCCTGCAAGGACGCAGCTTGCCCTTGGATCTTGCCTGGATTCTCACCATATCGATAAGAACTGCAAGCTCTCCTTGAGGGAAGGTAGCATGAGATCCTGCCGGGGGCGGACGTTGACGCAGCAAATTTGTTTCCATTAAAACCATTTTGACGTATAAATTTACTTACCGCGGGTTACAAACCGCGACAAGATCCTATCACAACTGCGTGGTCAAACTGCTGCGGTTGATCCATCTCCAGTCCATACCTGACATCAGTGGCGTGGCGTGTTCTATACAATAGTCGGCTGAAACAAAACCCACCGCCGCAGCCGAAGAAACACGGCACGGCCTCCCACCCGACCCGAGTTTGGCAGTTAGTTCCCTCTCCCTGCACTGCACTCATCAAGCAGTCAACAAAAGCTTCTCTGCCCCCTCCATGTTTCTTTCTTCTTCTTTCAGACGCCTAAAACATTAGCATATCCATCGACAAAAGCTCGATGGATACGCCAGATTCGTACGTACCTGACACGACGAGCGGAAACACACGTAAGAACAATGCGTACGTTCATGACTCAGCGTACGTACCTCGTCGGCTGATCGATGCGTATCCATCGATCGAGCTGGACGCTGGGTGTGCTTATAAATGCCTGCCCGTGAGACCACCCCCCGGCCAGGGCCAGCCGTTCCCATATCCTCTTTCCATTTCCGATTGCGTGCTGTAGAGCCGTCTAGATTCAGGCAACAGACAACGAGAGCAAGTTGCTGGCCATGGCGGCAAGAAGCAGGAGCATGCCAGTGGCGGCGCTGGCGCTCCTCGTCCTCGCGCTGCCCGCGGCCCTCGCCGTGACGTCGCCGTACGTGCGGCCGCCGCCGAGGGCCACGCTGTCGTCGCTGCTCGAGGACGACGCCGGCGGCGACGGGCAGACGCCGCAGCAGGTACGTACGCCGCGCGCGTTGCTCTGTTTGTGCATAGTTCACCTTCTGATGGATACACACCATCCATCCCGTACGTCCTGCGTGCAGCGAGCGATTTCGTTTCGTCTCAGCCATCGCAGCAAGTTCCCTTGGTGCTTGCTGCTCCGTCACTGCCAGATCCATGCACCGTGGCATTTCTCTTGTTAACGGCTCATATGCCGTTCCAAACTAGGAGAATAATTATTTTACCTTTTCTACGTATATTACTTTATATATATATATATATATATATATATATAGAAAAGCCAAAAGAGAGTACACAGTAATAACACGACACGATGACACATGTAGTGCTGGGAAAGTTTCAAGGTAGGAAGGAATTATTGTGCCTGCACTCAGCACGTATGGGTCCACACAGCTAGCTGAGAGAAGAGACACAGCTCAGTTTCCTGCCTAATCACGGGCCATTGCCCTGACAACGCACGACGTGTCAGCACGCGTGCCGGTTACCTGTTGCTTGTGTTGTGCCTAATCACGGGCGCCGCATGGAAAATAAAGTTAGCTTTAGGTTAGTGAGCTAACTAGTGCATGCTGCGGTCGTCACCGTCACGTCACGAGCAACACCTGCTTTCTTTCGTTTTCTCCGCCTGCAAACAGTTTGAAATTTTATCCCTCGCCAATTCCAGGTGCACATATCACTGGTAGGCCCAGACAAGGTGCGGGTGTCGTGGATCACCGCGACCGACGCGCCAGCGACTGTCGACTACGGCACGGCCCCAGGCCAGTACCCATTCTCCGCGACCGGGAACACAACAGCCTACTCCTACGTGCTCTACCACTCGGGTAGCATCCACGACGCCGTCATCGGGCCGCTGCAACCCAGCACAACCTACTACTACCGCTGCAGCGGCAGCGCCTCGCGGGAGCTCTCCTTCCGGACGCCGCCGGCCGCGCTGCCCTTCCGCTTCGTCGTGGTCGGCGACCTAGGCCAGACGGGGTGGACGGAGTCCACGCTCAAGCACGTCGCCGCCGTCGACTACGACGCGCTGCTCCTCCCGGGCGACCTGTCGTACGCCGACCTCGTGCAGCCGCGGTGGGACTCGTACGGCCGCCTCGTGGAGCCGCTGGCGAGCGCGCGGCCCTGGATGGTCACGCAGGGCAACCACGAGGTCGAGCGCCTGCCGCTGCTGGAGCCGCGGCCCTTCAAGGCGTACAACGCGCGGTGGCGCATGCCCTACGACTACGCCTCCGCCATCGGCGGCGCCGCCGCGCCACCGTCGGACGACAACCTCTTCTACTCCTTCGACGTGGCCGGCGGCACCGTGCACGTCCTCATGCTAGGCTCCTACGCCGACTACGCCGCGGGGAGCGCGCAGCTCCGCTGGCTCCGCGCCGACCTCGCGGCGCTCCGCCGCCGCGGCGCCGCGCCGGCCTTCGTGCTGGCGCTCGTGCACGCGCCGTGGTACAGTAGCAACGAGGCGCACCAGGGGGAGGGCGACGCCATGCGGAATGCCATGGAGGCGCTGCTGTACCACGGCACGCGCGTCGACGCCGTGTTCGCGGGCCACGTCCACGCGTACGAGCGGTTCCACCGCGTCTACGCCGGCAAGGAGGATCCCTGCGGCCCTGTCTACGTCACCATCGGCGACGGCGGCAACCGGGAGGGGTTGGCCCACAAGTTCATCGACCCACAGCCGTCGATCTCGGTGTTCCGGGAGGCTAGCTTCGGCCACGGCCGACTCGAGGTGGTCAACGCCACGCACGCGCTCTGGACGTGGCACCGCAACGATGACGACCAACCTGTGGTTGCCGACCAAGTGTGGATCAACAGCCTCGCGGCCAACCCAGCTTGCAACCGAAGCAACAAGATGTAGTAATGTGTCTGTTTACTAGTTTGGGGTTAATTTATTATTCAAAGCATATCAGATGTATGAGACTCTATTGTAGTACATGATTTACATATTAAACCATGCATAACCATCCACCATAGACCTAATATCCGAGAATCATGTATATTTTGTAAAAAAAAATCCACCACTACTACCATCCACTACTTACACTCGGCTCAAAATATGTTCCTCGTAAAATAACGTACAGAGCATCCAAAAACATTAGATATAATATCTCTACTACTTATTAAGTATGTAAAGGTAGTCTGCCTCTCTCTGTTCTGCCGTTCTGCCATCTAGCTATCTCGATCGTCCGATATTGCCGTGGAGCTCCTCTCCCGTCCGATGCGCACTCCCTCCAGTCCTCCACCGACGCCCCACACGCGATGTGCCGAGATATCCGCCCCCACGACTCGCGAGTCCATCGCCACCGACGCCCGATCCATGGAAGGAACCTCCTCCCACCTTCCTCTGCTCCACCCTCCCTCTCCACGCCTCCATCGTCGGTACCGGACTCCTTCCCTTCCTCCTCTCCTTCACATCCCTCGCCAATATGCCTGCCGCTACCTCCGCCGCGTCGTCGTCCCCGCGCCCGTTGTCAACCCCCGTCGCGCGCCCCCTCCCCTCGTCGTTATCCACAACCCACCTCCCCCTCCCGTGATGGGATCTGGGAGCAACAAGACCACCACTGCAGATGGCCTCGACCACCCACATGCTCTCCTCCGGACCGACGTCGAAATCGGGGTGACGACATCGTCCCACAGTGTCTCCCCAAAGTTGGGAGGCGACGACGACGATTCCAAGTGTGTGAGGTGCGTCGATGAGCAAAAGGGGCTAGGTTGTCCCAGTAGTCTAGGGTTCGCGTCACGGAATCAGAGCGCTTCCTAGATCTGGTCGTCGCCGGCATCTAGGCAATGGTGGCAAAGAACGTCGTCGGTCGAGGTCCTGGAGCGGTGTTGCGAATGGACTCGAAGTCCGTCGACTTGGAGAGAGGCTCCACCAGGCGCCAGACGGTTTGTTCAGGTCAGCCCCAGAGCACAATCACAAATAATTTTTTCCTGGTTTAACTGTACACAATCACCACAGTTTCCCTTTACAACAAATTCTCAGTATTCAATAGTTGTCGTTTGTATTTCTTTCATCCTAACTTTGTCTTTGGGTCCATATGCGTTGTTGATGCTGTATTTACCTTTGCAAGCTCAAAAGTATACAGTGGTTTTTGTTGTCTTGTTCATTGCTCTGCTTATCTACATTTTCCTGCATTTCTTGTGGGAAATCCTCATTTGCAGAGGTCCTGAAGTGTAAGTACAGCAAAGCGGAGGCAAATATAGTGATTCTGAAAAGATTGGGCGCCATGGTTTTGCATGGTGTTGATGCGAAACGAATGAGGTTTCACACTGACTTGAAGAACAGACGGTTTGATCATATTGTCTTTAATTTTCCTCGTGGTGGATTCAGAGGAAAAGAGAATGACTTGCGTATGATCGAGTATGTTCACTATCTCACCAAGCTATTTTGGCAGTTAATGCTAATTAAATTCCGTATTTAAATTGTTGTTCATGGTCTTCATATGGATCAGTTCACATTTGTCTTACTGAGCTCTTGTGATTGAACATTTGCATACAAAGGGTTATCTCTTCTGTACTGATAACCTATGCAGAAATGGTGTTGGTAGAATCTCAGTGAAAATTTGAAAATTTCTCCTTTTTTCATTCTAAACAGTATACATCACTGCTAAACTTGTTTCTCAAAATGAACTATATCTCTTTGTAAGTACATTAAGAATAAGTAGCATCTATGTTACCTCATTAATTAGTTAAGAGCTTTTACATGTTTCAATGTTCCATTGGCTAGAGTATGTTTTTAGGTCCTATGACGGTTCGGTCAAAAAATTCAATACTACAGCCTTGATGGAAGGACTAAGATCACTATTTTGTTGCCTTTGTGGATATAACTTTATTTCAAGCACTTGTATTTCGATCTAAGTTTTTTTCTGGACATATATGAAATAAAGATGGTTCAACTTTGCATGTCAGTGATCGTAAAATAGTAGCTGATGTTTCTTAGTGTAGCTAAACAATACAGACCCAATCCGAATCTACAGCACTATTTATTTACGGCCTGTGTTTTCGTAGTTAAATTATTATTAACCAAATGCTGCGACTTTCAGCTTGCACAAGGAGTTGGTGTGGGGTTTTTTCCGCAATGCACGCCACATTGTTCGGCAACTTGGTGAAGTCCATGTTACCCACAAGTTTGGGGAACCATACGACAGTTGGGATCTTGAGCACCTGGCCTCTGAGTCTTCTTTTGCTATGGTTGACAAAGTTCCTTTTCAAAGGGAAGACTATCCAGGTTATAATCAAAAGAGAGGAGATGGTAAGAGATGCAACAAACCTTTTGATCTTGGTGCATGTTGCACATTCAAGTTCCAAATCAGAAACTTGAAGAAGCTGAAGCAAATGAATAGGAGGTCTCGTTTAATCCCAAACCTTGGAGGCAGCAACTTTCATCCAGGCCATTCGGTAACTGACAGGGGGGTATTTCATCCGGTTGCACCTGTTGAAGCAAGGTCTTGGCACCATTTTCTCCGCTAGCTCACACAGGAAGCATGCTGATGTCTCCACAGCCTTGCACAGTTAATCAATGTCAACGATCCAGGAGATGCGGTTCATATCCCAAGCCGGTGGTGAGCTCTGATGGCATTGCGGCTGGACCTTATTTGCATAAATAGGAGAGTTGCCACCCGGTGGTGAGCATGCTAGGCCCATGTCTGAATGATTTGCCAGCTCAAGGTGGCATTCCTCCACCTCTACCAATGAGCAAAATCCCATCTCCTGATCTCCTTGCACCTCGGGAGCAGCCTTGGTATCAGCAAAGAACTATTCTTGATCACCTAGGAGTCGATGACTACTTCTTTGCCCGGGAACACCAAATGAGTCTGCAGAGGGAGTATGAAATGAAGAGGCAAGTCATTCCATTGGAACATCGCCACACGGACAGGGAGTCTGTTGAGAAGCTAGAGTGGCTGCACAGGATGATCGCATTGTATGGTAGGAAGTGAAGGATCTTTGGGAGGTGCCAGTATGAAGGAGCTAGGCCTACCAGTTCCAGGCTTCTATAGGACTACAGGTAAAGGTCATTTTGTATGGCATGCACTGACCACGGGCAATGCGATGAGTTGCTAACTTGCTATTTTGTTGTTAATACTGTCTGTACGTTGTACTCCTAGGCACTTAAGCATGCCTGCTTTTGAAGTGGAGCCGTTCAAAGAGAGTTCCTGATTAGTTGCTCATTCTGCAATAGAGTATGGCTTACATTTTCGTGGGGTGCAACATTGGTCACACAAAGATCATGCATGGTAGAGAAATGAAGCTGCGTTATATGCTTAGCCAATTAGCTTATATACTCCATACGTTACAAATTATGGTTTACTTTAGTTTTGCCCTAAGTTACACTTTCCTAATTTTGATCAAATTTACAGATAAATAATTAGCTAATAGCTAACTATTTACAATATTAAATTAGGCGATGTTTGGATTCACTAGCGATAATAGTTAGCTAGCTAAGTAGCTAATAGCTAACAACTACTAACTATTAGCTAGCTAATTATTAGTAAGGTTTGCTTCGATCCATCTACTAATATAGGTACTTGAATAGTTGGTTACATGTTTATATTTACTACTAGCACTCATCACCAAGTAATTAACATCTTCACTTGCTAATAGTTAGTAGATTGTTTGGATCACCACTCAGCTAATTCAGCTGTTAACTATTAGTGCCAATGGATCCAAACATATCCTTAGGGCTTAATTATATAATCTAGATTATAATATGTCGAGATTATAATTTGTATATAGCTGTTTGGATGAACAGATTATATGAATGAAGATTATTGATTTTTCAGACATAAAGGCAAAGACAACAATACCCTACATGCATATGATTTGGGAAAAGAAAAAATGACATACATTGTAATTTTATAAACGTAACCATGGATAGTGGATCTTTTACTAAAAATAATCTCAAATAAGCTATTATTGAAGAGATTATGAGATTACCATAGTCTATACTTTAGATTATATAATCTGGACCTATAATCTAGGTGTTTGTTTATCTGCTAAATTATTTACGCTGGATTATATAATCTGGACAGATTATAATCTGAAACAAACATGCCTTTGATCTCATTAAACTCTGCAAAATATATTTTCATAGCGTATACATATTTTTATAGAGTATTTACTTGAATTTGTAGATGTGGCTAGAAATGTCCAAACGGGCCGCTTGGTATTATACATTGTAGCACGGGCACGGTTAGTTCCGAACTGTACGACGGACTCATCTTTGTGAACGAGTCAGACATGGGATAGACTTGATAGGTTCATAGTTTTCTCTACTAACTGAAAAACGAATTTTGGCCCGATTTTAAATGGATTTGGATTCAAAATATAAAAATACAAAAGTCAAATTTTGGTCAACAAAATGAAATTTGGATCATTCCAAACAAAATTGTGGACCCTGGTTCCATGGTGATGAATTGATGGTATTGCATTTTTTGAGTAATATGTAGACCATGGAGCTGGAAATTTAATCTCATATATCTTCTAATTTTCTATTGCTGTGACTTAAATATGTTGTCTATTTTTTGACTATGCAGATGGCAAGGACACAGAAGAACAAAGCCACTGCTCACCATCTTGGTCTTCTGAAGGTAACTTGAAATATACTCTAATCTTTATCTTAGAACTCTTACCTATGGTAATTTCTGTCATTCACTTTAATGAGTTTAAGATTCCCATTCCATATGAGGCCATTAGGACATATGCATATCATTTCAATGTAACGCTTTGATTTGATGTTTCATTATGAATTTATTAATGCCATATGTTAACAGTTCTATATGATTTTTAGATATTGATGGTCAAAGTTAAAAGATGTTTGAGGGAAAACCTAAATGGACTTATATTTGTGGTTCGAGGTAGTAATGAAAGGGAATTAGGCTTACACCTAGTTCCTAAAATATTTTTGGTGGTTGAATTGCCCAACACAAATATTGGACTAACTAGTTTGCTCTAGTGAACAAGTTATACAGGTGCAAAAGGTTCACACTTAGCCAATAAAAGGACCAAGTGTTGGATTCAACAAAGGAGCAATGAGGCAACCGAGGGCAGCTCTGGCTGAAGGCACCGGACTGTCCGGTGTGCACCGGACATGTCCGGTGCGGCCAGAGGACTCCGACTTCAAACCCTTCGCCCTCGGGAATTCTCGGAAGCCGGCGCGCTATAATTCACCGGACTGTCCGGTGTGCACCGGACATGTCCGGTGCTCCAAGGAAACGCGGCCTCCGGAACTCGCCAGCCTCGGGTTCGCGCGGCAGCCGCTCCGCTAAAATTCACCGGACTGTCCGGTGTGCACCGGACTGTCCGGTGTGCCAGCGGAGCAACGGCTCCCTGCGGCGCCAACGGCTCCCTGCGGTGCATTAAATGCGCGCGCAGCGCGCGCAGTCGTCAGGCACGCCCATGCCGGTGCACCGGACATCAAACAGTACATGTCCGGTGTGCACCGGACACCCAGGAGGGCCCACAAGTCAGAAGCTCCAACGGTCAGAATCCAATGGCAATGGTGACGTGGCAGGGGCACCGGACTGTCCGGTGTGCACCGGACTGTCCGGTGCGCCATCGAACAGAGGAGTTCCAGCAACGGCCACTTTTGGTGGTTGGGGCTATAAATACCCCAACCACCCCACATTCATTGCCATCCAAGTTTTCCAACTCTCAACCAATTACAAGAGCTAGGCATTCAATTCTAGACACATACAAAGAGATCAAATCCTCTCCAATTCCACTCAAGCCTTTAGCGACTAGCGAGAGAGAGATTTGCCGTGTTCTTTTGAGCTCTTGCGCTTGGATTGCTTTCTTTCTTTCTCATTTGTTCTTGAGATCATCACTCAATTGTAACCAAGGCAAGAGGCACCAATTGTGTGGTGGCCCTTGCGGGGAACCTTTGTTCCCGTTTGATTGAGAAGAAGAGAAAGCTCACTCGATCCGTGGGATCGTTTGAGAGAGGGAAGGGTTGAAAGAGACCCGGCCTTTGTGGCCTCCTCAACGGGGAGTAGGTTTGCGAGAACCGAACCTCGGTAAAACAAATCCTTGTGTCACACTCTTATTTGCTTGCGATTTGTTTTGCGCCCTCTCTCGCGGACTCGTTTCATTATTACTAACGCTAACCCGGCTTGTAGTTGTGATTATTTTTGTAAATTTCAGTTTCGCCCTATTCACCCCCCCTCTAGGCGACTATCAATTGGTATCAAAGCCCGGTACTTCATTAGAGCCTAACCGCTCGAAGTGATGTCGGGAGATCACACCAAGAGGGAGATGGAGACCGGCGATGACAAGCCCACTACAAGTCAAGGGAGCACTTCATCTTCATCGGAAGAGTCCCGCACCAAGAGAAGAGAGAAGAAGAAGAAATCCTCCAAGCGGAAGGAGAAAAGACCTTCCTCTTCTCACCACAAAGAGAAGAAGGAAAAATCTTCTTCTCACAAGCCGCATCGGAGTGGGGACAAGCACAAAAGGATGAGGAAGGTGGTCTACTACGAGACCGACACTTCATCGACATCTACCTCCGGCTCCGACGCGGCGTCCGTCACTTCTAAACGCCAAGAGCGTAAGAAGTATAGTAAGATCCCCCTACGCTACCCTCGCATTCCTAAACATACACCTTTACTTTCCGTCCCATTAGGCAAACCACCAACTTTTAATGGTGAAGATTATGCTATGTGGAGTAATTTGATGCGATTTCATCTAACCTCTCTCCACAAAAGATTATGGGATGTTGTTGAGTATGGTGTACAGGTACCATCCGTAGGGGATGAAGACTACGACACGGACGAAGTGGCCCAAATCGAGCACTTCAACTCCCAAGCCGCAACCATCCTTCTTGCCTCTCTAAGCAAGGAGGAATACAACAAAGTACAAGGGTTGAAGAACGCCAAGGAGATTTGGGACCTACTCAAGACGGCGCACGAGGGTGATGAACTCACCAAGATCACCAAGCGGGAAACGATCGAGGGGGAGCTCGGTCGCTTCCGTCTTCGCCAAGGGGAGGAGCCACAAGACATGTACAACCGGCTCAAGACCTTGGTGAACCAAGTGCGCAACCTCGGGAGCGCAAAATGGGATGACCACGAAGTGGTTAAGGTTATTCTAAGAGCCCTTATTTTCCTTAACCCTACTCAAGTACAATTAATTCGTGGCAATCCTAGATATACACAAATGACCCCCGAGGAAGTCATCGGGAATTTTGTGAGTTTTGAATGCATGATTAAGGGCTCCAAGAAGATCAACGAGCTTGACGAGCCTTCCACATCCGAGGCGCAACCCATGGCCTTCAAGGCAACGGAGGAGAAGAAGGAGGAGTCTACACCAAGTAGACAACCAATTGACGCCTCCAAGCTCGACAACGAGGAGATGGCCCTAATCATCAAGAGTTTTCGGCAAATCCTCAAGCAACGGAAGGGGAAGGATTACAAATCCCGTTCCAAGAAGGTTTGCTACAAATGTGGTAAGCCCGGTCACTTTATTGCTAAATGTCCATTATCAAGTGATAGTGACAGGGACAACGACAAGAAGGGCAAGAGGAAGGAGAAGAAGAAGTACTACAAGAAGAAGGGCGGCGATGCCCATGTTTGTCGGGAGTGGGACTCCGACGAAAGCTCAAGCGACTCCTCCGACGACGAGGACGCCGCCAACATCGCCGTCACCAAGGGCCTCCTCTTCCCCAACGTCGGCCACAAGTGCCTCATGGCCAAGGACGGCAAAAAGAAGGTAAAATCAAAGTCCTCCACTAAATATGAAACATCTAGTGATGAGGATAATGATAAAAATGAAGAGGATAATTTGCGTATTCTTTTTGCCAGCCTTAACATGGAACAAAAAGAAAAATTAAATGAATTGATTAGTGCCATCCATGAAAAGGATGATCTCTTGGACTCCCAAGAGGACTTCCTAATCAAGGAAAACAAAAAACATGTTAAGGTTAAAAATGCTTATGCTCTAGAAAAAGAAAAATGTGAAAAATTGTCTAGTGAGCTAAGTATTTGCCATGAGACTTTAGACAACCTTAGAAATGAAAATGCAAATTTGTTAGCAAAGGTTGATTCTCATGTTTGCATTGATCCTAGAAATGATGATGTTGATTTGCTTGCTAGGATTGATGAATTGAATGCTTCCATCGCTAGCCTTAGAAATGAGAATGAGAAATTAATTGCTAAGGCTAAGGATTTTGATGTTTGCAATGCTACTATTTCCGACCTTAGAGCTAAAAATGATTTGTTGCATGCTAAGGTTGTTGAACTAAAATCTTGCAAACCCTCTACATCTAATGTTGAGCATATTTCCATTTGTACTAGATGTAGAGATATTAATGTTGATGCTATCCATGATCACCTAGCTTTAATTAAGAAACAAAATGATCATATAGCACAACTTAATGCTAAGATTAGAGAGCATGACTTAGAAAATGAAAAATTTAAACTTGCTAGAAGCATGCTCTATAATGGAAGACGCCCGGGCATTAAGGACGGCATTGGCTTTCAAAGGGGAGACAATGTCAAAATTAATGCCCCTCCTAAGAACTTGTCTAACTTTGTTAAGGGCAAGGCTCCCATGCCTCAGGATAACGAGGGTTACATTTTGTACCCTGCCGGGTATCCTGAGAGTAAAATTAAGAAAATTCATTCTAGGAAGTCTCACTCTGGCCCTAATTATGCTTTTATGTATAAGGGTGAGACATCTAGATCTAGGCAACCAACCCATGCCAAGTTGCCTAGAAAGAAAACTATTAATGCATCAAATGATCATGCCATTTCATTTAAAACTTTTGATGCATCTTATGTGTTGACTAGCAAATCTGGCAAGGTAGTTGCCAAAATTGTTGGGGGCAAACACAAGGGCTCCAAGACCTGTGTTTGGGTACCCAAAGTTCTTGTATCTAATGCCAAAGGACCCAAAACCGTTTGGGTACCTAAAACAAAGAACTAAACTTGTTTTGTAGGTTTATGCATCCGGGGGCACAAGTTGGATACTCGACAGCGGGTGTACAAACCACATGACAGGGGAGAAAAGGATGTTCTCCTCATATGAGAAAAACCAAGATCCCCAACGAGCTATCACATTCGGGGATGGAAATCAAGGTTTGGTCAAAGGTTTGGGTAAAATTGCTATATCTCCTGACCATTCCATTTCTAATGTTTTTCTTGTAGATTCCTTAGATTACAATTTGCTTTCCGTATCCCAATTATGTCAAATGGGCTACAACTGTCTTTTTACTGATACTGGTGTTACTGTCTTTAGAAGAAGTGATGATTCAATAGCTTTTAAGGGAGTGTTAGAGGGTCAGCTATACTTAGTAGATTTTAATAGAGCTGAACTCGACACTTGCTTGATTGCTAAGACTAACTTGGGTTGGCTCTGGCACCGCCGACTAGCTCATGTTGGAATGAAGAATCTTCACAAGCTTCTAAAGGGAGAACACATTTTGGGACTAACCGATGTTCATTTTGAGAAAGACAGGATTTGTAGCGCATGTCAAGCCGGGAAGCAAGTTGGCATCCATCATCCACACAAAAACATCATGCCTACCGACAGGCCACTGGAGCTCCTACACATGGATTTGTTCGGCCCGATCGCTTACATAAGCATCGGCGGTAGTAAGTATTGTCTTGTAATTGTGGATGATTATTCTCGCTTCACTTGGGTGTTCTTTTTACAGGACAAATCTTATACCCAAGAAACCTTAAAGGGATTCTTGAGACGGGCTCAAAATGAGTTCAGCTTAAGGATCAAGAAAATTAGAAGCGACAATGGGACGGAGTTCAAAAATTCTCAAATTGAAGGTTTCCTTGAGGAGGAGGGCATCAAGCATGAGTTCTCTTCTCCCTACACTCCACAACAAAATGGTGTAGTGGAAAGGAAGAATCGAACTCTATTGGACATGGCAAGAACCATGCTTGATGAGTACAAGACACCGGATCGGTTTTGGGCCGAGGCGGTCAACACCGCCTGCTACGCCATCAACCGGTTATATCTTCACCGAATCCTCAAGAAGACATCTTATGAACTCCTAACCGGTAAAAAGCCCAACATTTCATATTTTAGAGTTTTTGGTAGCAAATGTTTTATTCTTGTCAAAAGAGGTAGAAAATCTAAATTTGCTCCTAAAACTGTAGAAGGCTTCTTACTAGGATATGACTCAAACACAAGGGCATATAGAGTCTTTAACAAGTCCTCAGGACTCGTTGAAGTTTCTTGTGACGTTGTGTTTGATGAGACTAACGGCTCTCAAGTAGAGCAAGTTGATCTTGATGAAACAGGTGAAGAACAGGCTCCATGCATAGCACTAAGGAACATGTCCATTGGTGATGTGTGTCCTAAGGAATCCGAGGAGTCTTCAAATGCACAAGATCAACCATCCTCCTCAACGCAAGTATCTCCACCAACTCAAATTGAGGATGAGGCTCAAGATGTTGAACAAGAAGATCAAGAAGATGAGCCACCTCAAAATGACGGCAACGATCAAGGGGGAGATGCAAATGATGAGGACAAGGAGGATGATCAACCAAGACCGCCTCACCCAAGAGTCCACCAAGCAATACAAAGAGATCACCCCGTCGACACCATCCTCGGCGACATTCATAAGGGGGTAACTACTCGATCTCGTGTTGCTCACTTTTGTGAACATTACTCGTTTGTTTCCTCTATTGAGCCAACCAGGGTAGAGGAAGCACTACAAGATTCGGATTGGGTGATGGCGATGCAAGAGGAGCTCAACAATTTCACGAGGAATGAGGTATGGCACTTAGTTCCACGTCCTAACCAAAATGTTGTAGGAACCAAGTGGGTCTTCCGCAACAAGCAAGACGAGTATGGTGTGGTGACTAGGAACAAAGCTCGACTCGTGGCCAAGGGGTATTCACAAGTCGAAGGTTTGGATTTTGGTGAAACCTATGCACCCGTAGCTAGGCTTGAGTCAATTCGTATATTATTAGCCTATGCTACTTACCATGGCTTCAAGCTTTATCAAATGGACGTAAAGAGTGCCTTCCTCAATGGACCAATCAAGGAGGAGGTCTATGTTGAGCAACCTCCCGGCTTTGAAGACAGTGAGTACCCTAACCATGTTTATAGGCTCTCTAAGGCGCTTTATGGGCTCAAGCAAGCCCCAAGAGCATGGTATGAATGCCTTAGAGATTTCCTTATTGCAAATGGCTTCAAAGTCGGCAAGGCCGATCCTACTTTATTCACTAAGACTCTTGATAATGATTTGTTTGTATGCCAAATTTATGTTGATGATATCATATTTGGGTCTACTAACAAATCTACATGTGAAGAATTTAGTAGGATCATGACACAGAAATTCGAGATGTCAATGATGGGGGAGTTGAAGTATTTCCTAGGATTCCAAGTCAAGCAACTCCAAGAGGGCACCTTCATCAGCCAAACAAAGTATACTCAAGATATCCTAAGCAAGTTTGGAATGAAGGATGCCAAGCCCATCAAGACACCCATGGGAACAAATGGGCATCTCGACCTCGACACGGGGGGTAAGTCCGTGGATCAAAAGGTATACCGGTCGATGATTGGATCATTGCTTTATTTATGTGCATCTCGACCGGACATTATGCTTTCCGTTTGCATGTGTGCAAGATTCCAAGCCGACCCTAAGGAATCACACCTTACGGCCGTGAAACGAATCTTGAGATATTTGGCTTTTACTCCTAAGTTTGGGCTTTGGTACCCTCGGGGATCCACCTTTGATTTGATTGGATATTCGGATGCCGATTGGGCGGGGTGTAGAATTAATAGAAAGAGCACATCGGGGACTTGCCAGTTCTTGGGAAGATCCTTGGTGTCATGGGCTTCAAAGAAGCAAAATTCGGTCGCTCTTTCTACCGCCGAAGCCGAGTATATTGCCGCAGGTCATTGTTGCGCGCAATTGCTTTGGATGAGGCAAACCCTGCGGGACTACGGTTACAAATTAACCAAAGTCCCTTTGCTATGTGACAATGAGAGTGCAATCAAAATGGCCGACAATCCTGTCGAGCACAGCCGCACTAAGCACATAGCCATTCGGTATCATTTTCTTCGGGATCACCAACAAAAGGGGGATATCGAGATTTCTTACATTAACACTAAAGATCAATTAGCCGATATCTTTACCAAACCACTTGATGAACAATCTTTTACCCGACTTAGGCATGAGCTTAATATTCTTGATTCTAGGAATTTCTTTTGCTAAACTTGCACACATAGCACATGAATATACCTTTGATCATGTCTCTTTTATATATGCTATGACTAATATGTTTTCAAGTGTATTTCAAATCAAGTCATAGGTATATTGAAAGGGAATAGGAGTCTTCGGCGAAGACAAAGGCTTCCACTCCACTCAACTACTCATCTTTCGCCGTCGCTCCGCATCATCTCTCCAACTTTGGTATAATCTTCACTCATTCATTTCATGACCAAAGGGGGAGAAAGTATTTCTTGGGCTCTAATGTTTCCGTTTTTGGCGATTCATGCCAAAGGGGGAGAAAATATGAGCCCAAAGCAAAAGGACCGCACCACCACCTAATTTTATAAATTTGATGATTTTAAATTGGTGAATTTCAAAAATTGGTATCTCTTTGTGTTCTAAAGGGGGAGCAACTAGTATTCTCAAAATTGATGTCTCAAAACCCTCTTGAACACTAAGAGGAGACCTTATTTGAGGGGGAGTTTTGTTTAGTCAAAGGAAAAGCATTTGAACAAAGGAAGAAAATTTCAAATCTTGAAAATGCTTTGCAAAATCTTATTCATTTACCTTTGACTATCTTGCAAAATGACTTTGAAAAGGATTTACAAAAGAGTTTGCAAAAACAAAACTTATGGTGCAAATGTGGTCCAATATGTCAAATACAAAGAAACAATCCATGCGCATCACATAAATATTGATATTGGCTCAATTCCAAGCAACCTTTGCACTTACATTATGTAAACTAGTTCAATTATGCACTTCTATATTTGCTTTGGTTTGTGTTGGCATCAATCACCAAAAAGGGGGAGATTGAAAGGGAATTAGGCTTACACCTAGTTCCTAAAATATTTTTGGTGGTTGAATTGCCCAACACAAATATTGGACTAACTAGTTTGCTCTAGTGAACAAGTTATACAGGTGCAAAAGGTTCACACTTAGCCAATAAAAGGACCAAGTGTTGGATTCAACAAAGGAGCAATGAGGCAACCGAGGGCAGCTCTGGCTGAAGGCACCGGACTGTCCGGTGTGCACCGGACATGTCCGGTGCGGCCAGAGGACTCCGACTTCAAACCCTTCGCCCTCGGGAATTCTCGGAAGCCGGCGCGCTATAATTCACCGGACTGTCCGGTGTGCACCGGACATGTCCGGTGCTCCAAGGAAACGCGGCCTCCGGAACTCGCCAGCCTCGGGTTCGCGCGGCAGCCGCTCCGCTAAAATTCACCGGACTGTCCGGTGTGCACCGGACTGTCCGGTGTGCCAGCGGAGCAACGGCTCCCTGCGGCGCCAACGGCTCCCTGCGGTGCATTAAATGCGCGCGCAGCGCGCGCAGTCGTCAGGCACGCCCATGCCGGTGCACCGGACATCAAACAGTACATGTCCGGTGTGCACCGGACACCCAGGAGGGCCCACAAGTCAGAAGCTCCAACGGTCAGAATCCAACGGCAATGGTGACGTGGCAGGGGCACCGGACTGTCCGGTGTGCACCGGACTGTCCGGTGCGCCATCGAACAGAGGAGTTCCAGCAACGGCCACTTTTGGTGGTTGGGGCTATAAATACCCCAACCACCCCACATTCATTGCCATCCAAGTTTTCCAACTCTCAACCACTTACAAGAGCTAGGCATTCAATTCTAGACACATACAAAGAGATCAAATCCTCTCCAATTCCACTCAAGCCTTTAGCGACTAGCGAGAGAGAGATTTGTCGTGTTCTTTTGAGCTCTTGCGCTTGGATTGCTTTCTTTCTTTCTCATTTGTTCTTGAGATCATCACTCAATTGTAACCAAGGCAAGAGGCACCAATTGTGTGGTGGCCCTTGCGGGGAACCTTTGTTCCCGTTTGATTGAGAAGAAGAGAAAGCTCACTCGATCCGTGGGATCGTTTGAGAGAGGGAAGGGTTGAAAGAGACCCGGCCTTTGTGGCCTCCTCAACGGGGAGTAGGTTTGCGAGAACCGAACCTCGGTAAAACAAATCCTTGTGTCACACTCTTATTTGCTTGCGATTTGTTTTGCGCCCTCTCTCGCGGACTCGTTTCATTATTACTAACGCTAACCCGGCTTGTAGTTGTGATTATTTTTGTAAATTTCAGTTTCGCCCTATTCACCCCCCCTCTAGGCGACTATCAAGTAATCCGAAGAAAATGTGGACAGTTCAGCTATTTTCTACTATTAAATTATCAACGCTGCAATGTTTTGCTATTAATTAGTTTCCATATTATGCTTCATGTTGATATTTATTATGAGACTGTACTTTTTTGAGCTGATACTCTTTGATATCAACTGAGGTTATGTCTTCTTAATTGTTCGTTTGCCTAGGCTAAACTTGCAAAATTGCGGCGGGAGTTGCTCACTCCAACATCCAAAGGTGGTGGTGGTGCAGGTGATGGATTTGATGTGACGAAGAGTGGAGATGCACGTGTTGGTTTAGTTGGCTTTCCTTCGATTGGGAAATCAACATTGTTGAACAAGCTGACAGGGACATTTTCAGAGGTTTGCCACATCAATGCTCTTTGTTTATAACATTACATTTAGCTGCTCATCACCTGTATTGTATTAGGGAAATCCTCGTGTTCGTATCTTGCACAATGTTTTTAAGTTACATGCTGTCTGATTCTATTGGTACGCTACGAAGGACTACACGTACATATTAGCTTGAGTAGCAGACTAATTAGATTTTGCTTTCAGTGATGCGAGTTCAGTGGTTTATGCTTGTGCTTCTTGAATAGGAATAATTAGAAAATAAGTATTTTTGGATTGATTGCTCTTTGGACCTTCTTACAGATAAATATTATCGTATGTTGTTACTATTAATTTGATTTATGTATATTAAATTACTAATCCACTGTTTTTGTTCCTTCTCTGTTTCAAAGGTTGCTGCCTACGAGTTTACAACTTTAATCATGTATAAGGGTGCTAAAATCTAGGTGACATGAGCTTTTATGTTCTCAGTACCAGCACATGCTATGACATTGAGAAGCATCACGTCGTAGCCTTGCTGCATTGAGAAGCAGTGATCTTTGTTCTTATTTGGAAATGGTTATACATGACAGGTATTGCATGTCTGTCATAGCAAACTCTGGTTATTGTCCTACTTGTTTTCTTTCAGAAATTTTGCTTCGAAACTGAACTAATAAGTGGAAGTATAATTTACTCATCTCGAGGGAGATGGAGCATGTTTGGCTGATTGTCGTTATAGTTCGCCTCTCTTATAGTGTTCTTAGATGTACTATATGCTGCAGGACATTGAGAGTGATGACGAGGACCTTGATTTTGAGGTTGATGATGGAGCTGAGGATGAACCTAAAGCATGATGCGGAAGATGCCCCAGTCGAACCTTCTATCAAGACAGTTGTGGCCCTGGCTGCGCCACCTAAAGATACAGAAAGACAGTTGTCTAAAAAGGAGATGAAAATAAGGAACTAGCAAAACTTGATGTAGTATTGGCTGAGCTCAGACTTTCTAGGATTTGAGCATCGCTGCACAGGATGGTGAGAGTCATACATGTTGCCGTTAAAAGTGCCTAATCTATTTTGTATGCACTCAATTCTCTGATGCCATGTTTTCTTGCAGCTGAGAATAAAGGTGCCAACCAGACTAGTGACACGGTCGCTACCTCCTCTTGGCCGCTGGACGTCTCTCCTTCCTAGCCTTCGCCTGTCCCTCCTCCCCTGCCCGCTACCCCCGTAGACAGGCACGTTGCTACCTCCTCCATGCCCTAGGAGAACCCGCAGGGCTCGCCACCCCTCACCATGTTCGGCGTCGACGGCCAGGAGGTGGAGCCATGAATGATCTATCCTAGGTATACCTCCAGCTTCCCTTACCATCTCCTTGGCCTCTTCCTCCCCCCTTGGCCTTCTCCTTCTGATGAATCATTTTACCTAGATTTGTCACTGCTTGCTAATCGTTGCTCCAACCGTTGAGTTTGCGCGGTGGATTTCTTTTCCTAGCATCAACACATGTAAAACAGGGGAGATTTAGATCCAACACATCAGCGAAGTGGCGCCCTTGCTGGTGAATTTTGGGCACCCCTATTTTGCTTGCCTATTCTTTTGTGTATGTATGCCAGCAAACTGATTGTTTTATTTTCTAGGCACAATAATACGTCCAGGTCTCGTAGAACACCTAACACTGGTAAGTACTCCTAATATGCAAGTGGTTATGCTGATGTTGATGAATCGATTGGTATTTTGAGACTTGTATTATGTCTCCTTTGAGGAGGTTTTATTTTCACCAGGTATACTACATTATTTGATGATCGTATTATGGTTATTTGATCACTGTATTTTATTATTTGATCGCTGTATTATCTGGACAAATTACGAATATGCCTACTACTGTATCATAATTACTTGTTGCCTACTCTATCGACCTTTGCAAAGATTGCTACTGTTTTGTTGTCTAAACCACTTGCTATCAATATTTCTTAAAGTGTTGTGTATCTAATCATCCTCTAATAAGCACATCAGTTAAGTTCAAGTTAACACAATTACACTCCCATACATGTATACAATGATGATGACCTGTTGTACATTCTGATTGCTTGGGTATTCATTCTCTGGTGCTCATAGTCTAATGGATGGTATGATCACCGCTTAGTATGTTCTGTTCTATTTTTGAACTGAATTATCTCAACCTTTTATCTAGGATTGTGTAGTGGTCTAGGGATTGCGTATTAGGATATTGAGGATGGGATTTTCACAAATTGCTACAGTCCAATTATTTTCTTCCCTTCTACCCTGCTACACGCCAGATCATATGTTATAATGGTGTTTGCTGCTGGAGGCACATCTCGATTCGTCGGTAAGCCACAGCTAGCTAGCCTCAGTTTGTTCCCGTCTGTCATGTCTTTTCTTCGTGTTCCGCTTATGTTTGGTTATGTTTGCTTTCCAGATAGGGCCGAGTGCATCTGCCTCATTCACAAGATAAACTGCGCTCCTACCCCTCCTCTGTTTTCTACCTGCTTGAACATATCAGCAATCTTGCTTGTATAACTTGTGGATGGTAGGCCTGGAGCGCTGTCGAATTCCTTCCTTAGCGCGACTGCTGTTCAGGTATGTCGGCTCAAGTCATATGATCTTGCAAAGCTTGTCAAGCATATTCCAGCAAATAGAGGAGGGTGAATCTTATCCTTCGGATGACTGCTTATTTTTTGTTTTACGTACTTTCTCAGTCCAAGTTTTTGTTCTCTTCGTCCCACGCTTTTTGTTGTCATTTTTTGAGCTTTCACTACTTGTTTTTCTCTTATTTTGGTCTTTCTTAATATTGCTCGTGTCATTGTTTTCAGACCGATTATGTATCCAGGTATGGACTTGAAGTTTAATGCCACACCTGCTCTAGGAGAGCAGACAACCTTCAAGTGGGTCAATGATCATGGGTGTAAAATGGTATGGTTACCATTGTTGATATTTTATATCTCTGGTTAAATTGCTTCCTTCGTACAACCATAACTATTCAATGTTTTCTTTGAGGGATAACTATTATATTGTTGATATGCTTTGTGATAATGAATTACCCTGGGCTGATACTTTCTATTATAGCACAAGTAGCTAGCCCATCTATAACAAGGACTTGTCCCCTATTAGTAAATGAAAATGTTTCTCCCTAAGTCTGTAGATTGTATTGTTCAGTCAAGCTGTTGCTCATTAGAGGCATGTTCTATATTCATAATGATGTCTGAGGTCCCATTGTATATGCACAAAGGCTTCCAGTGTATTTTTTCTACATTAGAATTTTTCAGAGACTGTAAATTGTATTAGTGAGACAAGCAGTCATGCATTAGGGGCCTGGTCCATGATACAATTATTTATAATGAGATAGAGATTTCATTGTACATGCAGCCACAAGGCTTCTTTTTATATTTTTTAACATGAGTGTACTGATGCAATGTCGTTCTGTTTTGTCATTTTATTTTTGTTATATCTTGGAGGTGTTGAGCTAGATCAATATTTTGCCATTGAATTTATGAGTGGCCTATATGTTCACTGTTTGCCCATTTCTTCAGTTAAGCTGAATGCAAACCGTCGAGATGGTCTTGGTCGAGGACCTCCATGGCACCTACGTTGGTGTGGGTTGTGCCGCCTCATCGCGACCGTCATCGATTGGGCCTTCGAGGTATAGGTTACTCTGCTGTTGCTTGGTGAATGCTTATATGCTTATATATGTTTTTATTCGTCTGTGCTGGTGAGGTTATTTTAATGAGCCGTTGACAAAGACAATGATGTGTCCCAGGAATAACATAAAACCAGTGCTTATTTTCTATTCGTGCATGTGCAGGTGTTGTACTGTTTCTTAGAATTTTCCAGCAACTTCGATGGGAGGAATTTTGTTTGAGCTTGTGGGCCCAATTCATATCAGTCGCGACCCTAGGACTATCCCACGGCCTGCGGCGAGCTTGCAGCGCTGCTGCGCCTCGGATACGCGGACAAGTCACTACTTGGGACTATTTACACTCCTAAAAGGGAAACACACAGGTACTTGATATCCTCTCCTTATCCACTAGACCACAAATTGTTTTTGTTGTTTACCATCAAAATCAAGGGGTTGTCTATTTCTTACAATCAGTTGAAGTTTCATATGGGAATAAACTGATAGTACACATGGGATTAGAAAATTTACACAATTAAATGCATACAAGAAATAAGCATCTGGAATTTTTACCAAAAACAGTGTGTTGGACATATATGCAACAATTTTTTTTTGCTAAACATCTACACTAGATTCCATATGGAAGAGAAATGTGATAACCACTATTGGCTATTTACGACACGTTTCATGCAAATATGTTAGCATATCTAATTTGTGTCTTATTTTGTAGATGAAGTTGCTAAATCCAAGCAATCAACTGTCTCCACAAAAACAAAGAAGGTATGCCTGAAAGCAGATAAATGATTCTTCTTCTCTAATTGCGTACTCTTTACCTGATTTACATTACTCCCCACTTGTTATTTTTTGGCTACTGAAACCCATATTTTCTGTTCTTTACAGTTTAAGGAAATTCAATTTTAGAAACTTCAGAGATTGCCAGATGGGTGTCATCCTGATTTTGATAATGATCATCTGTGTTCTATAAATAATCATGACCTGCTTCCTAAAATGAGTACTCCAAGTGCTGACCTTCATCTACTTCCTGAGACAGGTAAAACAATCTGAAATTACAATTTGAAAGTAGTATTTTTGTTCTGTAGGAGTAGATATTATATTTTTCTAATAAATTCATTCTGAAGGAGTGGAAAACATGAGGACACCTAAAAGTCTTCACGCTGAACTTAAACGTGAGCTGTCAAAGCTAAATACGGTGTTAAAGCTACCAGTATGTATAATCTTCCTGCTAACTTTTCCCTCCCTCTCTGCTCCTATTGTTGCATTTAGTGTCATTCTGATATCATTATTTGTGGAAGTATCTGATCCTCTGGTTCTGAACTATTTTTTCATTATTCACAACTGCAGGATAATGTACTCTTTCTGGCCAACTAGTTCCTTTAATATCTTTTAAATAATCATTTAGTTGTGCGGGAGCCACGGAGCATACTGTATGCGTTCAACATAGCCTTAGTAAGCTAGGCACCAACCGGTGTTACTTTGTTTGCTTTTACATTGAATTTACCAAATATGATAAATTTCTTTATTACTTGTTTCAGTGTTGGTGTGCTGCTTCTTTTCTGAAATACACTGAGTTGGATCATCGAGAATCACTTGCCCTTGCTTCAGATGGATTGAATTATGAATGCAATGAGGCTACATCATAGGCAGGCTTATAGGTTCGTAGTATCATTAGGACGGACATCTTACTATAACAATATAAGACACATTTTGTATATAACACATGTGCATATATAAGTTATCGAGATATTATATGTCTCCGTTGCAACGCACGATCACTGACCTATAAAAGTATAACACACATTTGTACATAGTTTATCGTGGTTTTATACGTTCCCGTTGCAACGCACGGGCACTCTCCTAGTAACTATATAAGTGGCCATGATATAATATGTGCATTATATACACTTGATATGTTCCCTTATTTGTTACAGTTTAAATTTGGAACGGTATTGTATGCAAAACTCTCTATATTAGTATGAGAGCACCATATATATATATATATATATATATATATAGATAGATAGATAGATAGATAGATAGATAGATAGATAGATAGATATAGTATTTAGAGCCCTGGGCTCTCTCTAACTAATGGAAGCCCCGACCAGAAACCGACCAGGTGCTCTGACCGGCGCGCACGCTTTACTGGTTGACTGTAATACATTGTTACGTCAATTATAAATACGAGTTATGCTCAATTTTGTTTCCGTTTACACTCTTTTGGTGTGCGCACGTCTCGCGGCATCCGGGCCCACGAAAAGATCGTGTCCCCGCAATCTGGGCAGCTTACGTATACCGGGCCCACGAATCAAGGAACCGAGCTTTCATTTTCTCAGCTCATCTCTCCCGTAACTATCGCTGCCGCCGAACCCTAGCCAAATCCGCCGCCGTATGCTGCTTCTCCTCCGCGCCCGGCGAACCCTAGACTAATCGCCGCCGTGAGCATTAAGATTCTCCCCAGCAGTTCCCCCGCCGTCGCATTCTCCTTCACCACCGCAGAGACCCGCACTCGCCTTCTCCGCCGCATACACGCCGTGGCCTTGTTCTTCGTCTCCGGCAAGGGACCCGGAATCGCGGAGGCGGTTGTGCCGCCACTGCGTTCTTCTACTCGTCAGAGACCGAGACCTCGATCTTCTCCACCGCGGCTGCCGAACGCCGACTCCCCTACCCCGTCGCGAGCTCCGTACCCAACGTCGAGTCCCCAACGCATTTGACACAGCCCCGCGTCGCATTGGGTTGTCCCCTGCAGAGGTGTCTCGAATTCAGCCGCCCTCCAGGCCCATCCACATTCCGGTAAGCCATCAACCTTTAACTCTTACAATCTGAATCGTAGATAGAGTTCACATTATTATTTTGCTAATTGCTTGATTTATCAAATACCAATTCATTATAAATCTATAGTTAAATGGAGACACAAATGTATACTATGCAATCTATCACACGTTTATGCAGTTTACAATACTTTGTTTATGCTGATTTGTTGACAGAAGTATGATCCATACATCAATACATTATGCCGTAAATCATATTTCTGTTCAAATTGGGCCAGCTCACACGAAATAACCAGGTTATACATTAATTGGATGTCGCATATGAGCAGATTTTTTTTGATCAAGTTAGTCTCACAAGTTTATGCAATTTACAATATTGTGTTATGCTGCTTTGTTGATACAATTATGCAATTTACAATTTAGTAGTGATGCTGCATGATATGCTGGGATCTAATGGAATGCATGGTCATGAACTGAACTGAATTGACTTGCGCTTATCTTTTTTTTATCCTTTACGTATTTTATGTATATGTGTTGTTTCATTTGGCAGGAACATCAGTCATGAAGAACGTAGACCGACCTCCTTCCAATCCAAAACGGATCATAATCCAGTCTACTCAGGAGTGCTTCAGCGTTGACATACCCCGTGCTCCGGCGGGGACTGTTAGACCCGAAACAAGGCATGCTACTGATGAGGATGATGACTTTATGCCATTATCCAAGAAGCGTAACTTGGACGACAGCCCTGGGAAAGTTTTGAAGAAGGTAGTCACTAAGCGGAGGAAAGCAGTGCCCCCCCCCGACAGGTTAGAGATTTATGTCTATGGCAATATATCATTTTTATGCGTGAAATCATGTTGTCTTGATGTCTGAGTTAAACATTGTGTTGCGTTTATGCAGATGTAAATGTTTACAATATTCATTTTATATATTTTTTTCAGCAGAGGCTTAACGTCAGATGCAATCCCCAAGATGTGTTAGTAAGCATACAGATATTAAATGACAGACAACAACAAGCAATTGCACGTAGGGGATTTTCTAGTATTCTTGATATGAGATTGGACGCACTCGGCAGCAGATCACACTTAGCTTGGCTGATGGAAAAGCTCGACCACAATGACATGACAATTCGAGCTGGCCCTGGAAAGGAGCTGAAAATTACAAAGGATACGGTGCACCTAATTTTGGGGTTACCTAATGCTGGGGGAGGAACTGCATTGGGCATCGATGAAGCTGTTGCTGCCAACAATTTAAGAGCTGAACTTGGTCTATCGAAAGAAGATTTTGGGGTTACAGCTCTTCAAGATCATTTGAGGAAAGGTTCTGACGATGATTTAAGCATCAGATGCTTTTTCTTGATATTGTTCAATAGGTTGTTGTTCCCTACTGCCAGCTGGGGAATAACAAACCATGAGGTTCTTTTAACCGAGGAGATGGATCGTTTCCACCAGATGGACTGGTGCCAGCTTATTTTCAATGATTTATGCCAAGCTGCCAAGAAGTGGCATAATAGGAGCGTTACGAACGTTTCTACAACCATCTATGGATGTTCCATCGTTATTCTTGTAAGCATATCCTTTTTTTGTCTGTTACATGTACCCATAATCTTGTATGCAAAATCCATATACACGTAGATTATGCTTTTGTTATGTCTTATAATGACTCATGTTATGCCTTTTGCAGCTGTATTATTTGGATCATTTGCATGACTCAGCGGCACCCCAGAACAAACGTGGAACACCACGAATCAAATACTTTGATAGGAATATTATTCAAGCCCTGACAAGAGCTGACAAGGGCAAGATACGCAAAGGAGAAGAAGCATTTGGACATTGCTCGGTATTTTTTTTATGTGTCAATCATTTATTTACATGCATATGATAACGTTCACATACCTTTATGCCCGTTTGTAAGCATATTTGTGATGTTTTTTTGCATTTTCCACTAAACATATGAATCTCATTTATCAATTTAATATGTTTGTATAAGTTTTACTCCATCTTTCACGCCTTTTTTAGTTCCGAAGCTCCTCAGAGACCTGCTACACAGCTGTACCACCCGTTGATGCACAATTCAAGGCATGATTCTATTTATATATTTGTTTGTCATAGAATTTCAACATAATATTCAGTGATATGTTATACATTTACTTAATAACTTTCAATTTACAACAGCATAAGACCAGGACCAACACTTTTGATGTTCCTCGTCCTGACCCATCTGGACAGCACTCAATTCACATCGAACTCCCGCTCATCAGGGATTTGATATCAAGCAAGCTGAATCAGCTTCCATCCCGCCACCGCCTGGGTTTCATAGAGAAGCTGTCACATTTTGATGCGGAGGTTGGTAAGGCGTGTTCAGTTATTAAACAGACTCTTCAGCAGATTGTCGAGAAACAATACAATCTATCTGATGTTTTTGGCGAGTTAATTGACGAGGTCCTCCGTGCCGAGGCGGGTGACAACGAAGATGCTTATGATGTGCAGAAAACCACATCAAAATCAGATGATATTCTTCCCTAGACAGCTGGTTAGTCAGTTTAATGTATTTACGTCAAAATAAAAAAAGTTATGCAATCATTTATCGATATCGTTTTGATGCCATTATTTTAAACAATGTTTTCTTTGTTTACATGACACGTACAGAAGGATGTACGTGTCCGGCCCCCCCAACTTTACCCGATATGTCTACTCCAGTTTCTCAGCAGGATACGCAGTTTACAGACACACAGGTACATGAATTACTGATAAGGCAACAACATATTCGTGTACTATTAGAAAGTTGCCCCGATGAAGCTGATATTGATCCACTGGTTCATACAAATATAACGAAACAGAACGAAACACCTACAACCTCAGTGGTAATGTTTTTCTTATTAATTGTATTTTTTTCATTATAGGGTTGTATTCATCGTTTTATGTAAATAGCATATAACCATTACAATTTTTTCAGGGTAAACATGGTGACGGTGGCAAGAACATGCCGACCAATACAAACGTCACTCCTAAAGCAACACCACACATGGATCCTGACGCGCCGATATTTGATGCGACTCCGCAAATCAAGGTATGACTAAACCCCCTCGTGGTTTTTCTATATTCTCATTACCAGTTTACTAAATTTGTAATCCATTTATACCATCATTGTTAGTCTACTGGCGGCGTACAACAAGCGGCAGAAACAGACTTGCCTGACAGTGGTCCATGCTTTGATCAGACTCCATCTGAACATGTCAGCTCGGTAATTTACATTTTCTTTGTAGTTTTCAACTGTTCACAGATTTTGTACAGCCATGCTTCACAGTCTAAATAGGTTATGCATCATACAAATCAGTGTTATGCATATTTGCACATACATGTATGCTAAGTAGATGTGCATTCAGTTTTTATATAACTGTTGGCTGCCTATGATAAATTATACATACATTTATGCAGTTTGCAAGAATAATTCTGTCTCTTGATCTGTATCAGTAATGTCAGCTCATTAATTTTATGCCAGTTTATGACACTTCATTCCACCTACGTATATTCCACTTTATGTCAGCTCAGTAATTTTCATTTTCTTTATAGTTGTCAAATTGTTCACAGAGTTTTATGTATATTTTCATATATATTTTTAGGTTTCTGTTGAAACCGATCCAGCTACAAACACTCCACAGGTTGGCCAGGATTCTCTTGATTCGCAGATGCAAACTGTGTTAGCTCTACACGAATATTTGTGTGGTCTGCAATCTGACACCGGCAGGTATGAAGTTCATACTAAATCAAAATATGTTTATATGCTGGTAGTTTTACGCGACCTATCTGATTGATATAAAAAATTCCCCAGGACCATAATAGATTATGGTGAATATTCAGCGACATGTTCTGACATATATGAATCTTTTGCCGATGGGAAGTGTCTCGACAATGTATTCATGCAGTGTTTCATCCAATGTGTTATTGATGATGCAAAAAATCAACAGACTTCCATGAGTTCGAACAGTTTGGTCCTTGATGTTAATGTTGGGGTAAACTATCGTAACTTACATACACCATTTTCATATACAAATTAGATGAACCCAAGTACACTCACTCCATTTATATCGTTAATTGCAGTCACTACTCAACTTTGAGGAACAGGAACGACACAGTCGCAACCCTCAACCTTTTGATGAATCTGTACTCCACACACTTCTAGACAATTCATTGCCTGAGACAGATGAATTGGACCAATGCAAAGCGGTAACAATCGTATTTCATCATCCAAACATAATTCCTTTTAAATGGAACACATCACATTGTTATGCTTTTGTAAGTTACCCTGTTAATTTTATGCTTTTTTTACACGGTCAGATCATGGTCCCTATGGTAAGCAGGGGGCATTGGACATTGTATGTTGTTAACAAGGTCAAGAAGTGCATTCATATTTTAGATTCCAACCCATATGGACCAACACTTGGTGGAACTACATGGAAGGACTATCATTTTGCACATTTGGGCTCAGGTGGCAGAAAGTTACCATGGGCTAAGGTTATTATGAGCAGATTAAACAAAGCAATACAACATGTATGGCCCAGTACATGCTTTCCCAAGTTTGGTAACTTCACAATTGACTTGTGCCCAAATTGTCCTAACATGGCAGCTGGATCCAATGACTGTGGGTTTTATGTCATGGGTTACATTCTATTTTATCAATGCGACGAAGGATCTTTGCGGTCAGACATAGAAGCAGTACGTACAAATTTACCAGTTAATTCTATAGTTGGCACAAGTCAACATATAGAACAGAGGTGTAACTAACTCAATGTTTTTGTATTGCAGGGCAACACCAGTGAGATACGGTCTCTTGCGCTGCATTATATCACATTCCACCCGAAGAACAAAGCATTATCGCTGCTCCAAGACATCCAAAGATTCAAGGTCTAAAGGATGTAGTTTAGTTTGGTCATGTAATAAATTTTGTATACAATGGTTCCCTAAACTTTAGATCAGTCATGTGTGTATATTATGGGCAAAGTCCGTAGACGTTTCTTAGTTTATGTCAATGACAACTTTGGGGATCAGCTAACTTCTAAACTGGAATGTTATACCAAACTGTGTTTGATAGTAATGTGTGTTTCTTGCATTTGATTCTGATTCCTGTGTTTGATTCTGTACAATATTGTTATGTCAATAACCTTGAAGTATGCATGTTTTTTGTCCGAAGTTTACGATATAATTATTGCCAGTCTTATGCATGTTTGTCCATACACTTATGATACAATAGTCATCATTATATGTCAGTACATTATTATATACATTATCAGAGTTATATACTGCAAACAGGGTCATTTTTTGTACAGTCATGGTTCACAGGCTAACCATCTTATGCATTACACAACGCAGAGTTATGCATTTTTTCACATGCATGTATGCTAAGTCTATGTACAGTCAGTTTGCTGCATAACTGTTAAAGCTTATGACAAATTACACATACGTTTATGCCAGTTTGCAAGTATATTTATGATACTTTCTGGAAGTGGTCAAATGAACACAGGAATCACATTTACACAAGGAAATATTTGTATCTTATGGTCTTCTACTCTCTACCAGATGAATCATCATCTCCGACATCCACCGTTCGCTTTTTCGACGTTGATGTCTCATTCCATTGCGGGGCTGCAGCTATGATTTTGTTCCTTGAACCAGGAGGCCGTCCTCGCTTACGTCCAGATAGGTTAGCCAATCGAACCCTATTATCCTCGACAGTTAAACACGTACGGCTGTTGTGACCATCAGCTATGCCACATTTCTGGCATTTCCTGCTCATCTTCTTAGCTCCTTTCGCACCCAATTTTAAAACTTGTTGCTCACTACTTTTGATTGTTCTTCCCTTAGGCTTGGCCTTATCTGGTCTTGCTAAGTTTACACCTTCCATATGAAATTCCGGTTTCTACAAAACAAAGATATCAAGTCAGATTTTATATTCACGTATGTCATCATATATTGTAGCAATGTTTTCACCTTTCTAGCTTCCACATCCATAGAACTACTCTCAACCAGCCAAATGTCAGTGTTATGTTCCAATGTTAATATCTGCATATTACATTGATCATCCTTAGTTTTGCATTCATTTGTATTAGAGCCCATTAAAATTTCCTGTGAAATAAAACAAAGTCCAGTGAAGACACAAATCTTATAGAGCAGTATATGTAATACATTATAAAGATTTGTTCCATACCTCGTTCCCATCATCTAATTTGCGTAAGTTGTCTATAGCCATTTCTTCTGTTTCATACGCTTCGACCTATATCATCATTACAATCATGGATCATTATTGACAAGTAATTATGCAAAATTCATAACATCACGAGGTGCGTACCTGGATGTCATCGCAAACACTTGTGCCACAACTCTCACCAGTACCTATATCAGGCTCCACACGCATCAATAACCCTAATAATTCGTCCATCATCTCTAGTGCTTTATCATTCCCAGCTTTAGACAGACTCGCATGGTGTACTACTTTCATTGCTTTTTTAAGCAACATCTTCTGTCTATATGATCTAGTTTCTCCATCTTTTCCTTTCAAATTCCTATCGTCTCTTGAAAAAGCCACATCTTGATGCGCGGAGTATGTGTATCGTTGCAAAATATACTCACTCGGGATCCTTTCAATGTGTAGATGCATGAAAGCGCGTACAAGATGCACACAAAATAGACCTATAATTGATTAAACATACATTATGTCATATATTAATTGCAAACAGCTATGTATTCGTAATAATTTATAATTTTATATAGAAAAAATCGTTTAGTATAACATACCTGTATGCTCCCAATGTTTGCACTCACATGAATACTTTCCGGCATCCACATCAGCCCTTATCTTGAATTGGTGTTGACCCCAAACAATTTTATTTGATCTTGTAGTATGTTTCACCACCCAATCATGTTCCTCACCCTCTGTATCACGGTCTATTCGGTATGCAGTTGCATATTTTACTGTCTCCTGAAACCTTGTCATCACAGCTCTAGTGTATGCCCTTGAAACTCTTATTTCAAACATATACAATGTAGTTGTATCCTTTTGACCCTGCAAATTACACAATATAGTATTAATATTGTTTTGTTTTTAATAGCATATAACATATGTTTATTGTTTTTTTCACTTACCATGCATCCTAGTGCCTCTTTGGCCTCTTTCATCTTCCTACTATGCAGGAGCTTCATCATTTGCTTTGCAAATTGATGAAGTGGTGTGTTTGCATCCACGTGGGCACTCTTCACCAACTTGTTCATGCTCTCGCTTCGTTGTGTAGAGACCATAAGACCACAATAGTCTCCTTTGAAAAATGCAGGTACCCAATCTTTGCGTATTTCATATAATCTGGCAAGGGTGTTGTTCTCGTGTAGTTGGAAATCATCAAGCATCATTTGCCAGGCAGCCTCGAACTCCATTTCATTCAATGGATGATGTATTATAGATTGGAACCTTGTTTTGAAATCCATGTCCTCAAATCTTGCATATAATTCATTCAAGTGGGGCATATACCTGTTTTGCACATGCCACAAACACAATCGATGTATTGTGTTTGGGAATACTCTGCAAAGTGCAATTGGCATGGCAGGGTCTTGATCTGAAATAGATAAATTTACATAACATCATGTAAGCCAATATGATATCATATAGTACGTGCCATAATAATTACGAGCCATTTTATGACAACATACCTGTCAACATCACTCATGGTCCGTCACATCCCATACATGTTTTGAACGTATTGAAGACCCACTCGAATGTATCAACTGTCTCGTCTCCTAGTAAAGCAAACCCAAATATTGTGCATTGTAGGTGGTGGTTCGAGCCAACAAACATGCCTAATGGCTTATCGTACATATTAGTCT
This sequence comes from Zea luxurians, assembly GCA_029449295.1. Taxonomy (NCBI): domain Eukaryota; kingdom Viridiplantae; phylum Streptophyta; class Magnoliopsida; order Poales; family Poaceae; genus Zea; species Zea luxurians. The sequence continues at coordinate 56,602,397 of JAOPSE010000021.1, read as the reverse complement.
TATGTGTAGTATCAAATGTAACTGCATCACCAAAATCAATGTACTCGGCTTGCTGGCTAGCATGGGACCAAAATATGCTTAAAATTTTCCCTTCTTTGTCGAGTTGAAAGTCTGAAAAAAATTGTGGATTATCTTTCTTGCATAATGAAAAAAAAGATAGCAGCTTTGACACATCATTTGCATTTCTTTCCCTTTGCCATGCTTTTTTCCTGTCAAAAAATGTAATGATTATGCACTATATCTAACTCAACACATTACGATTGTTTATGTAATATAAAATACAATTATTGTCAATGCATAATACACTTACAGGTTACTCATGTCCTGCACGGTTATTGGAACGTTTTCTGGGCCACCATGCATTTCTGTAACAAAATCCATAATGCAATGTTGTGGAATCCTGCTTTCTTGCATCGCACTAAGGAACTCCATATATTCACGATCATGTGTTTTGTTGCATTGCAATTGCCCTTTTTCTGTATCTTTCTTCAAAAATTCATGATTATGCTCATAGTTTACCAGATCAATCCGAACGAAAATTACATTCTCTTTTGCGTCATCGTAGATTTTTTTAAGTTTCATCCCAGCCTTGCACTGTGTTCGTTTCGAACATGTGTTACGTATCCTTGGATTTCCAGCTACCCTTTCAGCATTCTTTCCTTCCATTGAACAGTTCAACCATTTACAATTCTTCCGCTCCCTATATTTCTTCAACGGAAATCCTACCTCGTATGCATATTGACTATAAAAATTATACGCCGCGTCCACGTTACTAAATGTCATACCGACTTTAGGTATCAATCTTATATCAATATTGTCCGGCTGCGCACAGAAATATAGCATTTACGATTCAATAGCGACTAAATTTAACGTAATATGGGAGAACTTACGTGGCTTTGAAGAATATGAGGTGTGTCCTGTTCATGTGGCCCAATATGTCTCATGGGGATGTGCTTCTCTGCGCCGACCACGTCTGCTGTTTTTGTGTGCTCTTCGATATGTCCAGGTGCCCTCAATGCCGCCGGAGGAGTAACAGAGACACCCTCTGTGTATGGGGCGATTGCAGACGCTACAGGATGCATGTCCATTGAAACAGACGTACCTGCTGGCTTATGCACAGATGTTACAGGCAGGATGTCATCGCCAGCGCCGGTGGTGGACATCTTCTCGCCGCCCATCGCCGGCCGGACCTCTCACTTCCGCCGCCGCTAACCGCCGCCAATATTTCAGATGGACGAGCGAACGTGGACGCGGCTGTAAAGTTGTATTAGTTTCCTGCCGTAACTGCGCCTTTATTTACGCGCATGAAGATCACGTATTGCCTTATCTCAAATCCGGTGGTAGATTTTAAACGTTTGCATGGTTTACGCTATCATGTATCACAACGTTATGCAGTCGTAAACGTAAAGCACATGCAAATATTCGTGCGCGCGATTCCTGGCATGCAAAGATTCCATTTATGCATGAGTTATGCACATTTGTACACATATTTATGGTTGCGTATTTGCATGTCGCGTGTAAGCCGGGATACGTGGTTATCCTTTGCATAAATGGCGCAGGCTGGCGTCCAGTGGGTCGAACGCGACCCGATCGGTCTCCCTGGCTGGGGCTTCGCCCACTAACGGAAGCCCAGGGCTTCCATTACCTCTTCCCTATATATATATATATCGACAGCACTAAAATGCACCTGGGTGCATTCTCTATATTGAATGCACCCAGGCGTAATATATAAATACACCCTGATCAAGCCTCAGCGCGCCCTCGGCCGTCCTGTTCCCGCGCCTCCCTGCCCCCGGCCGCCGCCGCGCGCCTCCCTGACCCCGCGCCACCCTCTCCCCCGCAGCCGCCGAGCGCATCCCTGTCACCGCGCCGCCGCCGTCTCCTCCTTCCTCGGATCCTCTAACCCTAGATCCATGGCCCCACCGTCGCTGCCGCACCTTGAATCGCCTCGATGCTCCTCCCCTAATTCCTTGGCGATTGTTGTGGCTAGAGGTGCTGATCCGATATTGCCGTCTCCGATTGCGACAACGGGAGCGGGTGTACGCGGCGGATCAGGTGATCCCTTGCATCACAAAACGTTGCTGACGCCACCGCCTTCAATTCCACCTGGATCGCTGGTCACTCCTGATGCAGCCCAGCTGTTCCATCCGGTAAGAAAAAAAAACAATCAAAAATTGTTGCTCCACCGTCGTTTGTTCAATATTGGTTGCAATTAATGATTGAAACTGCGTGGTTTGTTGATTTTCTGTTGCATCATTTGTTGCAAACTTGAGTCTCTGTTTTTACTCATTGATTACAATTGCATGGTGTGTTTGTGCTCCAGTTGCAACGTTTGTTGCTTGTTGATTGCAACTAGGTGTATCCTCTAATTGCAAACTTGAGTCTATGTTTTTACTCATTGATTACAATTGCATGGTGTGTTTGTGCTCCAGTTGCAATGTTTGTTGCTTGTTGACTGCAACTAGGTGTATCCTCTAATTGCAAACTTGAGTCTCTGTTCTTACTCACTGATTACAATTGCATGGTGTGTTTGTGCTCCAGTTGCAACGTTTGTTGCTTGTTGATTGCAACTAGGTGTATCCTCTAATTGCAAACTTGAGTCTCTGTTTTTACTCACTGATTACAATTGCATGGTGTGTTTGTGCTCGAGTTGCAACGTTTGTTGCTTGTTGATTGCAACTAGGTGTATCCTTTAATTGCAAAACTCATGATTACGTGTTGTTCTGCAAGATGCAAACATACTTGATGTGTTTGTCCCCAGGGTGCAGCAAACATTTGATACAAAGGAAGAAGCCTACCTCTTTTACCTTGACTATGCAAAGTTGGCTGGTTTTAGTGTCAGGACAAAAAGGACTAGTAAAGAAACCACACACTGGGTTTGCAACCGTGAGGGGTTTCTGAAGCCAGGTCAAGAGAATGAGGAGCCTATGACAAATAATACATCGATGAGAATTGGTTGCCCTGCTTATGTGAAGGTGAAGGAGGACAAGAAGCGCAATATTTGGTATTTTCATCATGTTCAGGAAGCACACAATCACAAACTTGAACCCTCACCAAGGATGGTGAGATATATGCATTCTCATAAGCAGAGGGAGGCAGCGTTGGATGACCTGTTTGCAATCATGTCAAAGAGTGGTGTGCCAACACAGGCAACAATGAATGTAATGTCAGAATTATTTGGAGGCCGTCAAAACTGGCCGTTCACAGAGAAAGATGTCCATAACAAGTAGGTCATTAAAAAAACTGACATCATATCTTTGTGCGATATATTGACAACAACATCTTCATTTGTTTTTTCTTTTATGGTACAGGAAAGCTGAGCAAGCAAGGGAGGAGAGGGATGGTGACATGGATAAACTGTTCCAATTTTTCAGGGAGTGCAAAGAACACAATGAATACTTTTACTGGGATGTGGATTTTGAACCAAAAACAAATGTGCTTCGGAGCATTTTTTGGTGTCATGCAAGTCAGCGTGCAGAATACAAGGATTTTGGGGATGTAGTCACATTTGACACAACACACAAGACTAACAACAAGCATATGTCGTTGGCCATGTTTGTGGGTTGCAGCAATAATTTGAAAAATATGTCCTTTGGCCAAGCACTTCTTCGGGATGAAACAATAGACACATTCAGATGGCTTTTTGAGACCTTTAAAAGTTGCATGGGTGGTCAGCAGCCTTTTGTGATTCTTACAGGTATGCTTTGGCTACAAAAAATGCTTGTCACATAATTACTGCTGTGTTGTTGCAACTGTATCTTTGAAGATGATTGCAATATTTTAAACTGCTTGATTGCAAACCTATTGGGGGTTTTTTGCTGATTTTTATTTTTGACAAACAGATGAAGATGCAGCGATGAAGGAAGCAATAAGGATTGTGTTTAACAAGACACAACACCGAAATTGCCGATGGCACATAACCAGAACATGGGATTACGAACTCGAGGAGCTGTACAAATTGCACAATGATAATAATCTAAAGGAGAAACTGCAGTCCCTGATAAACTATCCTCTGGGGCCCACAGAATTTGAGGTGGAGTGGAATAAGCTGGTGGATGAATGTGGCATAAGAGAACACCCTGCAATTGTTGCATTGTGGCAGAAAAGGAAGAGATGGATAGCAACATATTTCAAAGGCATGTACTGTGGGCGAATGACTTCCACCCAGAGATCTGAGAGCCAAAACAGGGTTTTGAAAGATGGTTATGTTAACAATGTGACAAGCCTGCATATATTTGCAAAGAGGGTGCTTGACTCGATTCAGCACACAGACCACATGGATGCTGGGGAGTCACACTACTCACAGGTATTTGCCCACACCCCTGAATTTTTTGGTCTGATTGTAAAAAAACTGTTAAACATAAATGATTCCAACTGCTGGTGTGGTGTGATTGCAACCCCACATTAGGTGTGATTGCAACTACTGTATAATTCTACCCAAATATCTGTTAAAAATGTAAACAAAATGATTGCAACTACTGGTGTGTTGTAATTGCAACTGCTGGTGTGGTGTGGATGCAAGCACTGAATAACTCTGGGGAATTTTGTTAAACAAACAATGATTACAACTGTTGTCTGGTGTAATTGCAACTGATGGTCTGGTGTGATTGCAACTTCTATATAACTATGCCCAAAAATCGGTTAAACAAACAATGATTACAACTGCTGTCTCGTGTAATTGCAACTGCTGTCTGATGTGATTGCAACTGCTGGTCTTGATGCAGACTGAAGTTGTCAGAGCCTGCAAATCAAGATTTGATGAGCAACTCAGCAGGGTGTACACCAGGGTTGTGTACAATGAATACAAGAGGGAATATATTAACAGCACAACTTTTGTGATAGAGCCTGATCCGGGAGTGGAATGCGGTTACTTGGTGAAACATGAGAAAGGCGATGGGACATTTTGCTGGGCACAACACGCATTCAAGGTGGTGGCTGACAAAGCAGCAGGCGTGTATAAATGCGAATGCATGCAGTGGGAGCATACAGGTGAGATGAATTGCAACCTCGTTACATTAAAAAAATTAAACATTGATGTTCCTGCATATTTACATCCAAATTGCAACAAAAAAATGCAGGTCTGTTCTGCATGCACATAATAAAGGCATTCACCCACCTCCAAGTCCAAAACATACCTGAAAAGTACATTCTGAAGCGATATACACGTAATGCAAGATCTGTGGTTCCGTGGGACCGGCACGATGTGAGTGTTGGTGGTCAAAATGAGATAGAGCAGTCAAGGTTGTCGAAGCTGCTGCCAAAGTTAATGCGACTGGGAAGAGCGGGAAGCAAATCTGATAGAGCATACACTGAAACTATCAGGCACATCGACATGATAACTCCTGGGATTGAGCTTCTACGAACAGCGGAGATTGGTCCGATTGGTCCGGACGAAGCAACAAATACTGAGTTGCAGCAAGATGCAGAAGGACGGTGGAATATTGGTCCCATTGCACCAAACAACAAAGTTCTGACAACAATATAGAACTTGTTGTGATGCCAACTGGACCTACACCACCACCAGAATCGGGCCTGAATCCAGATTCTGCAAACTGCCTCACTAATCTAAGATTGACTGAACCGCCAGTGTCGCACACGAAGGGTAGGAAGTCTGCCAGTGGGGCTAAATGTGCTAAAAATAGTGTGGAACCTGCTAATCCATACAGCACATATAATGGTGGTCAGAGCATAAGAGAGTGCCAAACCTGCCATGTTAGGGGGCACTATAGCACAACATGCCCTCAGAACCCAAACAGAAGCAGAGCGGCCGAGAACAAGGACAAAAAGAGAAGTGCGAAAACTGTAGGTTGGACTCCAAGAAAAAGAGGTCGCCCAACAATAAAAAAAGGACTAGATGGGAATCAAGATGAGGCACAGAGTGAGGGGGATGATACACAACAATCTGGGTGCACTATGGCGGTGCAGGAGTCAGCAGCACACGCGGTGATTGCAAGAATTAGGAGGGCGACAACTTGCCATGTTAATTACCAGGACGAAAGTGATTAAGAATGACTATGAATCTGACTGAATCTCCAATGTAATATTTTAATTTTATCTTATTTTATAACTCTGTGTAAGTTAAACTCAATAATGACTGTGTGACTGTTCGGAAAACAGTGGACACACATGACCAACCAATTGCAACATCGTAGTTGCGCTGATTGCAACTGTATGTATACACTGAATAATACATGAATCTGTGTTATCTGTTTACGTCTCGACATATAATTAAAATATATCTTGTTTTATTATCATATAACAGTTGCTACTACTCATAAATAGGTTTGCAAAGTTTGCCATCATGCTGGTTACCAAACATAGAAATAAAAAGTAGTGGTCATGGTCAGTTGCAACTACGATTACAATTTCAGTTGCAACTGTAACATATACGCTGGTTGCAACTGCCTCATATGGAAGGGCTCCACCTCGCCGGTGGGTACAGAACACAAACATATACATTGGTTGCAACTGCAATGGCTGGGATTTTTCAAATAATATTGGAAACTGCAGTTTAGAGTACGATAACAACTAGATGAATAGACCAGTTGCAAATGGAACCAGTGCGCTGGTTGCAACCTAAACAATATTACTGGATTGTTTCTAGAGATAACATAACACAACTGATTGTTTCTGACTACTGCATAACACAACAGATTGTTTTTGCATGAATCTAATTGTTCGACTGACTACTATCCCATTCAATTGGCAACGGACGACCACCAATTCTAAACTTATCAAGCGAACCAGGAATTTCAGCTTGGTTCAAAGGGTGGAAGATCTCGTAATACAACAGCTCACATCTGTATATCGGGCCCTTGAACTGCAATGGCATAAAAACATCATAATGGTCAGTGACTATATTATGATGCACACATAGAAAACACACAAAAAAAGCACCAAAACAGATAGAAAATCAGTTGACAGCATGGCTAACCGGATTGATTTCCTTGGTCATTTTGTCCCCATCATAATATTCCATGTACTTCCATACAAAAAAAGACAATCGCTTTGACCTGCTTGCTTTGGCACATCAATAAAAGGCCGCCTCCACTTGCTAACTCTGGGTAACTTGAGGTTGGAAACTTTCTGGAAGGCTGCATCAATGATTGGGATTTTGGCAAAGACAACCTTGTGCCGTTCTTCCTGATTAGAACAATTCAGGAAGTAGTCGTTCGAGTCCAGCACATCAATACGCTTATGGATAAAATTGAAGCAATATACAAAATAGTGAGCACCATCTTTGATAGGGACAAAAACCTGGTGCAAGGAAGGAGTAGAAAACTAATTACTAAAAATGGAAAACATATATGAAAAAAAAGTTGCAAGAAAAAGTATAGACAGTTGCAAAGTATGTGTCCTGGTGATTGCAACTGAAATGATGGAAAGTAAAAAATTGTAGGTATGAAAAAAGTGGGTTGGGGAAAAGGTCTGCTAACCAATTTTGCTCTTGACAAATCATAGTTTTCGCACTCAGACATCAGATGATTCCATACATATATGAATTCTTCCGTCTCAGATTTATCAGCGTTGAGTACTGCTTCACACGTTGATACATTGAACTGTATGTGTTTTCCAGTTTGGAGAATAAATAAAAAAGAGAAATGATAAATGATTAAATTAGTTTAAACACATAAATGCAAGACAGTATACAAAAAATACATGGTTTTGGAGAAGAAACTTACATAAAAACCAGTGGTCAGAAACACTCTGTATCCACAAGAATCAACCTTGTGCACAATATCATCATGTCGCATGCAGTGCACGAAAAAGTCTATGATTCCTGACTCACCAAGGGTGTCATTAGAAAAAGATGTTAAAATTTCCTCGCCAGTTAGTCCAACAAGAAGGCCAAACTCCAACAAAATTCTCCTGCATCAACAAAAAAAAGAAAAAAAAACATATGGATTAGTGAGAAGAACAGGAGAATGTGCAACTGCTGGTGTGCTGTGATTGCAACTGTTGGTCTAGTGTGATTTCAAAGTACTGAATAACTCTGGGAAATTCTGTTACACAAATATGATTGCAAACTACTGGTGTAGTATAATTGCAACTAGTGTGTTGTGATTGCATGTACTATATAACTCTGGGAAATTCTTTTTAAATAAAAATGATTGCAACTTCTGTTATGGTGTGATTGCAACCACGCATTAGGTGCGATTGCTACTGCTATATAAGTAACTAACTTGTAAGGAAAATGGACCCCGGGCCTTTTGGCTAATTGAGTTTTGGTGTTTGGTGAACAACACAATCCGTGAACTAATGAGTTTTCGAGTGTTTGTGTTTGTAGTTCACAGGATGCGAAGAGAATTGGACCAAGGCAATGAGGATGCAACACCTCAAAAGAAGACATAAAAAGATGCGTAGGAGTCCAATACTCAAGAACAAAGAAGCCCGAAGAAATCAGCGAAGAAATCCAAGACGAGGGCTGTCAGCCAGCGCCTGGTGGCGCACCGGACATCGGTGTCCGGTGTGCACCGGACTGTCCGGTGAGGCACCGGATAGTCTGCGCAGAGAGGCCGCAGACAGGCGCTCTCTGGCTGTAGCACCGGACTGTCCGGTGTGCACCGGACTGTCCGGTGTGCCAACGGGCAGACGGCAACGGTCGAATCCAACGGTCGGATCCAACGGTCGACTGCTACAGGCGCCAACGGTCGGCTGACGTGGCGGCACCGGACATGCTACAGTGCAGTGTCCGGTGTGCACCAGACTGTCCGGTGCACCCGACGACAGAAAGCTGCTGCTTTCTGTCCAACGGCTAGTTGGGGGTGTGGAGGCTATAAATACCACCCCAACCGACCATTCTCAAGTGTGAGAGCCCAAGCAACATACCAAGGCATATAGTGCACATATCCAAGAGCTCAAACACCCAAGTGCTTAATAGAATCACTCGGTGATTAGCGTAGGTGCTTTGCGAAGTGCTTAGGTTAGTTAGACCGCTTTAGCGCTTGCTCTAGGTGAATCCTAGTTAGTTGAGTGAGTTTTGTAAAACCACACAACCCCTCGTCTCTTGCGCGAGCCGTTGTAATTGTACCGAGTGGGGCGAGAGTCTTGCGAGACCGTGACAACCGCGTTTGTGTCACGGCCGCCACCGTGTACCGGAGGGAACGAGGCCCGCGGCGTTTCGGCCGGAAGCTCGATAGTGGAGACGGCGGGGAGCGTCCGAGAGGAGCCGGAAGCGGAGCACCACTTGCGCGTGGAGAAGGCCCGCGGCTCTCTACGGAGTTACTCGACCGTGGTGCTTGGCCCTCGCGTGGGCTTCCCTTTGCGTAGGGGCACCAACGAGGATTAGTCGGGACCTTGCGCGGTTCCGGATACCTCGGTAAAAATACCGGCGTCATCCACGAGAGTTTGCTTCTCTACTTAGCTCTTTACATTCCGCATTTATATTAAGCATTTAAGTTTCAATCTTGTAGTCATACTTATTTAGTGTAGATTGAAACTTAGCCTTTTGCGGTAGAGATAGCAACACTTAGACAAAACCTAGTTTGCACATTCTAGTTTTGATTATTTGCATAGGTTTTGCTCTAGGGATTTAATTGTGGCCTAGTTTAGTAAAAGTTTTGGAAGTCCTAATTCACCCCCCCTCTTAGGCGTCACCCGTTTCCTACAAGTGGTATCAAAGCTCGGTTTGGCTCATTTGAAACGCTTTAGCTTCACCGCTAAAAAGAGCCGACGCTTTTTAGAGGAAGGGATGGATACCCATAGGCCACCACACTTCGACGGCACTAACTTCCCATATTATAGTGCTAGAATGGCTTGTTACCTAGAGGCCGTTGATCTAGGTGTTTGGAGAGTCACTCGTGACGGGATGAAACCCCTCAAGAATCCCGAGAAACCCACCACGAGTGAGGAAAAAGAAATTCATTTAAATGCTAGAGCCAAAAATTGCTTGTATGAATCTCTTAGCATGGATATTTTTAATCAAGTATTTACCTTGAAAACTGCTAATGAGATTTGGCTAAAATTGCATGAGCTCCATGACGGCACATCCAATGTCCGTGAGCAAAAACATTGCCTAGTCTTAAATGAGTATAATTCTTTTGCCATGAAAGATGATGAGCTTGTTAGAGACATGTATTCTCGTTTGAATCTAATTATCAATGAGCTCAATTCTATTGGCATTAATAAGCTAGGTGATGCGGACATTGTGAGGAAGATTATCTCCCTGCTACCACAACAAAGATATGGGAGCATCATCACCATCCTTCACAACATGGAGGACTTGAGCAACATGACCCCGACCATTGTGATTGGGAAAATCGCGGCCTTTGAAATGTCGCGTAAAATGAGTCGGGGAGAGGAGCCAACTTCCTCAAGACCATATGCTTTTGCATGTGATGAAAGAAAGGGCAAAAAGAAGGCTCCCACTCCAAGTTCCTCAAGTGAAGACGAGGAAGAAGAAGGAAGTGATGATGATGAAGATAATCAACCATGCACATCATCCTCCGAGGACGAAGAAACAATCCGACGCGTCGGAAAGGTAATGAGGATGATCCGCAAGATTAATCTAATGGGTGTGCCCCTGCAGGTCGAGGATCTTCTCTTTAACATTGACAGGAAAAAGCAAAGGAAGAGAGGATGCTTCGCATGTGGGGAGAAGGGCCACTTCAGGGACAACTGTCCAAATATGGCCAAGCCCAAAAAGGAGAGGAGCAAAGGCCAGGCGCTAACAAGTGTTAGAACTTGGGATGATTCTTCAAGTGAAGATGAACCTCCAAGGATGCGCAGCCACCGATCCTCGTCACGATCATCACGGTCATCACACAAATGCCTTATGGCAAGAGGTAACAAAAGCATTCCATCTTCTAGTGATGAAAGTAGTAGTGATGATGAAGGCGAGGGAAAGGCCTCTCTAGAAGAGCTTGCGGAAGCCGTAAAATTTTTCCAGGATGTTTGCACTAAGCAAAAAGCTCAACTTAAAACTTTGAAAAATAAGTTAATTAGCTCTCAAAATGATTACAAAGGTTTGCTAGAAAAATTTGAAACTTTTGCAAACTTAAATAGTGAGCTATCAACTAAAATTGAGCTATTAGAATCTAGTGCTCCATCCACTGCTACCGATGATAGTCTTATTAAAAAGAATGAAAAACTTAAGGCTAAGTTAGCTAGCTCCCAAGAAGCTATTGAAAATTTGCTAGAGAAAATGGAAATTCTTAGCATACACAATGATGAGCTAACTACTAAGCTAGAAAACATTGGTAGCACCCCAGCGGCATCTTTAGTTGAAATACCTGAAATAATTAAGAAAGATGCTTCTACTTCCTGCTTTGATTTAATTGATGATTCTAACCCCTGCAACCAAGTCGTTGTTGAGAATATTGTTGTAGAAACATGTACGGATGAGGTTGCAAAGGAAAATGAACAATTAAAGCAAGAAGTGGCTCGCCTTGGCAAGGCTTTGTATGACAAGAAAGGCAAAGCCAAACAAATCCGACCTCCACAGGATAACACCACTGCGGGAGTGAACAAGCCTGTAGAGGGAGAAACTGTGATTTGTAGGCTATGCCACAAGGAAGGCCACAAGTCTTTCCAATGCAAGGCGATGACCGGGGATAAACAAAGGCAAAAGCTCAAGCAAAAGCCATCAAGCAAAGTCTCCAACACCTACATCAAAAAGGTGAACAAAAAGGATGCTACACCATATTTGATCAAGAAGAAAAAGAACGGAAAAGTGATAGCAATCAAGGCCAACAAGCAAGCCAACAAAGGAAAGGGGGCCAAACGCATCTGGGTGCCAAAGGAGATAATTTCAACCATGAAAAGCACCAAGAAGGTTTGGATCCCGAAAGGGAAGTGAGTGGACCGAAGGTCCTCGGGAAATTTGGAGACTTGGCTAAATTGGGATGTATATCATGGGATACATCATATTGGATCAAGTTTATTGCCAAGTAGGTTAGTGAAAATTTTGGACCCAAATTTCCCACCCATGACTAAGGTAACTAGTTTTATTGTATTTCTCGTTTTTAGATATGCGTATCTATTTATCTTTTATCTAGTTTACCTTTCTTGCCTAGTATTACATTTGTTATGTACTTTTGTTCAAAATCATGCATACTAGGTAAATCATATGGTAGGATTGCTAGTTTTTAAATTCATATACTTAAGTAAACCTACATGGCTTAAAATGTTTAGTTAAAGCACGGCACATAGCTTTTATATCACTCCATAGTAAATGATGCATCAATTGAAAATTTTGATTTCTACAAAGTGTATCATTTAACTTATATGTGCCAAAGTTTGGATTATGGATAATTTGCCCCTCTTGATATCAAATCAAAGTGCATGTCTCCTACAAGTATTCAAAACTTGTATGCACACCTTCAGGGGGAGGTTACTCTATAATCTAACACTTTGAGACTAACACCTTTTCAAGTCTATTTCATGTGATAGTCTCATTGTAAGGAAAATCAAGTCCCCGGAGAAAGACAACAATCTTCCACTGCAAAATCTCCAAGAACTCTCATGTCTCTCAAGCTCACCATTGACTTTCAATTGGTATCTTTTGAGACTACATTCAGTATCATTTACATGTCTTCTCCAATATTTGATTAGACTATATTTCATATCATATGCTTCCATGTTGCTAAAAATGCATAAGTAGTTAACTCATATTCTGTTACCTATGCATAAGGGAAGCCAGTCTTTTCAAATCATGTCTTGCACCTCTAATTTTCACATGCTTTTTCCTAAGTAGAGGATCTCTGTCAGGGGGAGTATTTCTTCATCTCTAAAGGGGGAGAAAAACTCTTTCTAAAGGAGAATACTCATTTAGGGGGAGTAATCTTTTGAGGACTCCTTCAAGTGGTATCATTCACTTAGTTTATTTTAAATATCCTTTCGAGTGGTATCATTTGATAGATTTCTTGTTGAAGGCAAGCTTTTATCTACTTCCTACATGCTTTTAATGTCTTCCTTTTCGGTGGTTGATGCCAAAGGGGGAGAAGTTTAGGGACCAAATCAATGAAAACTATATCAAACACCAAACACCACCAATTTAAAATTTTATATCTACGAATGGCTTTTCAAGTGGTTTTGGTTATTTGGTCCGAAAATAGGAAGTAAGTGAATTATGGAGTTAGGGGGAGGCTTAAGTCCATAACTTCACATTGTGGGGACAATCATGCATCTTAGCAAGTTGATTGCATATTTTCACTCAAATACTTGTATTATTTGCTTGCTTTGGTTGTGTTGTCATCAATCACCAAAAAGGGGGAGATTGTAAGGAAAATGGACCCCGGGCCTTTTGGCTAATTGAGTTTTGGTGTTTGATGAACAACACAATCCGTGAACTAATGAGTTTTCGAGTGTTTGTGTTTGTAGTTCACAGGATGCGAAGAGAATTGGACCAAGGCAATGAGGATGCAACACCTCAAAAGAAGACATAAAAAGATGCGTAGGAGTCCAATACTCAAGAACAAAGAAGCCCGAAGAAATCAGCGAAGAAATCCAAGACGAGGGCTGTCAGCCAGCGCCTGGTGGCGCACCGGACATCGGTGTCCGGTGTGCACCGGACTGTCCGGTGAGGCACCGGACAGTCTGCGCAGAGAGGCCGCAGACAGGCGCTCTCTGGCTGTAGCACCGGACTGTCCGGTGTGCCAACGGGCAGACGGCAACGGTCGAATCCAACGGTCGGATCCAACGGTCGACTGCTACAGGCGCCAACGGTCGGCTGACGTGGCGGCACCGGACATGCTACAGTGCAGTGTCCGGTGTGCACCGGACTGTCCGGTGCACCCGACGACAGAAAGCTGCTGCTTTCTGTCCAACGGCTAGTTGGGGGTGTGGAGGCTATAAATACCACCCCAACCGGCCATTCTCAAGTGTGAGAGCCCAAGCAACATACCAAGGCATATAGTGCACATATCCAAGAGCTCAAACACCCAAGTGCTTAATAGAATCACTCGGTGATTAGCGTAGGTGCTTTGCGAAGTGCTTAGGTTAGTTAGACCGCTTTAGCGCTTGCTCTAGGTGAATCCTAGTTAGTTGAGTGAGTTTTGTAAAACCACACAACCCCTCGGCTCTTGCGCGAGCCGTTGTAATTGTACCGAGTGGGGCGAGAGTCTTGCGAGACCGTGACAACCGCGTTTGTGTCACGGCCGCCACCGTGTACCGGAGGGAACGAGGCCCGCGGCGTTTCGGCCGGAAGCTCGATAGTGGAGACGGCGGGGAGCGTCCGAGAGGAGCCGGAAGCGGAGCACCACTTGCGCGTGGAGAAGGCCCGCGGCTCTCTACGGAGTTACTCGACCGTGGTGCTTGGCCCTCGCGTGGGCTTCCCTTTGCGTAGGGGCACCAACGAGGATTAGTCGGGACCTTGCGCGGTTCCGGATACCTCGGTAAAAATACCGGCGTCATCCACGAGAGTTTGCTTCTCTACTTAGCTCTTTACATTCCGCATTTATATTAAGCATTTAAGTTTCAATCTTGTAGTCATACTTATTTAGTGTAGATTGAAACTTAGCCTTTTGCGGTAGAGATAGCAACACTTAGACAAAACCTAGTTTGCACATTCTAGTTTTGATTATTTGCATAGGTTTTGCTCTAGGGATTTAATTGTGGCCTAGTTTAGTAAAAGTTTTGGAAGTCCTAATTCACCCCCCCCTCTTAGGCGTCACCCGTTTCCTACATAACTGTTCAAGAAAAATAATTGCTACTTGGTTAGAATTGCAAAATAAAAAGTAAATAGCAATTGCAACTTGGGAAAAACAAAAAAAACCTTTTTAGCTCAGGATCTGATGCGATCTTCCGCCTAAGTGCAACAGCCTTGGCCAGAGGTATCTCAGGTCGATTACGAGGGATCTTGAACGGGGATATGTACTCCCTAGGCTTCTTCAGCACTCTATCACCTAGGCGCTTGAATATCATCCTTTGAAACTCACTGAAATCAGCCTGGCCTACTGAGACTTCGTCTTGAGAAAGTCGGATTGGTTGGGTCAAATTGTTGATATCATCATCAGACTCCGCCGGGAACTAGATATCATCAAATGATGAGCTGGGTCCTGCCTGGCCATCAATGCTCTTCTCCAAACTATCAATCTCAGCTTTGGCCTCCTGACGAAGCATGTTCAACCTATCCTCGTACTTTTGGCGCTGCTCAGCATATTCTTTTGACATTTGTAACTGGAACATCTTCTTTAACTTGGCAGCGGGCACCGGCTTTTTCAAAGCTTTGATGTTGTCCTTTAGCTGTTTCTGGATTGCAACTTGTATCCTTTTCTCCTCCGCTTCAACCTTCTTCTCGGCATCAGCCTTCTTCTTCACAACTTCTTCAGCTGCAGCCATTCTCTTAATCTCAGCTTCTTCAGCCTCAGCCTTTCTCTTAATCTCAGCTTATTCGGCCTCAGCCTTTCTCTTAATCTCAGCTTCTTCGGCCTCAGCCTTTCTCTTATCCTCAGCTTCTTCTTCCTTCTTCTTCTCAGCTTCTTCAGCTACAGCCTTTCTCTTGATCTCAGCTACTTCGGCCTCAGCCTTTCTCTTATTCTCAGCTTCTTCTGCCTTCTTCTTATCAGCTTGTTCGGCTTCAGCCTTTCTCTTCTCAGCCTCCTCAGCTTCAGCATTCTTCATCTCAATCTCAGCCTTCTTCTTCTCAGCCTCTGCCTTCTGTGTGTTGGCAACTTGAATGGACCTATCGCTCCTCCTTGAGTAAGTTATATGATCCTGGTGCAGTTGAGTAGAATAGCCAAATTAACATATTTGTATTATGAAAGTGAATCATTTATATTATAAAAAAAGACACGAATTGCATGAACATACCTGGGCAGTAGGATGCTGCATCCCAGTGTCCCTGCTCAGAGGCTCCTCTTCTGTCTCAGGTGCTCCCTGTTCATAATATATGATTAATTGCAAGTTGGTATAGGCTATGATTACTACAATAGGTGGGGCCCGATTGCAACTATGGACTGCTTTCACATGGGTATCAGATGATCTTACCACAGGCCGTTGATCATTGCCAGGGGGGTTTGAGGAAGCCTTCCTCTTGCGAACAGTAATTCGTGGTGCACGAGTCGGCTGGCTATTGGGAGGGGACTGTAATTGTAGAAAAAGGGGAAAATCATAATATTAATCAGAAAAAGGGAGTTGATGGTAATAAAAAAACACAATAAACTAACCTCGCCATCAATGCTTGCAAAGTGCTCTGTGGAATACATCATTTGCAATATATCATCAATACTTTGGATTGACCCACGTAAATCAGGAGGTGCTGCCAGGGGAAGGAATAAAAAATATAAATGAAAAAAAGGAATAATCAAGATGAGAGAAAACATTTTTTAAGCATGGAAGACATAGGTAGGCTTACTTCTATTCAAATTTCCCTCTTCTAGATCAATGTCATCACCACACGATGGGGTTCTCATAAAATCTAAGCTGTCATCAAGATCTCCACCACTGCAATCCAACTGTATTTCTTCACTATCACCTCCTCCAGATTGGTCTTCCGGTACATTTGAAGTAGTTCCTGATCCTCCATACAAATTTAAAAAAGTGATTGAAAGCACAAAGTGATGTATATGGGTAAAATTGCAACTTGTATGGTGGGTGGTTGCAACAATAATATTATACTGTACGCAATAAAAAATACCTGCTCCTGCTCTAGTGTCAATTGCAACAGGACTCCGTATAATTTCTTCACCATCACCTCCTCTAGATTGGTCCTCCGGTGCAATTGAACTAGTTCCTGCTCCTGCATACAAATTTAAAAAATGATTGTAAACACATATTGATGTGTCTGGGCAAATTGCAACTTGTATGGTGGGTGCTTGCAAACAATAATATTATCCTATATGCAACAAAAAATACCTGCTCCTGCTCTAGGGTCGTTCTTCACCTTCCTCCTGCGCTCTTTGGCAGCTCGCTTCTCAACGATAGCGTCAGCGATAAGCTTCTGAATGCCAGTGTAGCACTCGTGGTGAGCTTTTGCCATAAGGTCGCGGGATATTGTTGAATACTTCACAGCCTTCTGTGCGTACGACTGGGCTTCACTAGTGCTTTCATCAAACGTCTTCAAGATGTTCAGTGCATCTAACTTCCTACTCCTTCCAACTAAATCAGTAATACTCTGACCAAAAGAAGATCTAAAGCTAGGGTACTGGTAAAAGACTCGGGGTTGGATATTGAAGGAAGCATGACCGATGAGATCATGGGATGTGCCAAGCACATCAGCAGATGTCCCAGTAGGTGCTGCTGTTGCTACTGGGACAGATGCTGCTGCTACTGGGTTAGGTGCTGCTGTTGGATTAGGGACTGCTACTGGGGCAGGTGCTGGTACTGGAGCATGTAATATTGCTAGAGCACCAATGGGGACGCCGTAGCACGTGTCAGTGATACTTCTCAACTGAAAGTAAAAAAACAATGATAAAATGATAAATGAATAACAAATTGCAACTATTGTGGAGTATCATTTGCAACTTACCCTGAGGTGTCCAAACTCAGTGGTCCTAGGAGGAACATCTCCCCTGAGATCCATATTTGCTATAGCATCAATCATCTTGGAGTCCAAGAAAGCACATCGAGGGATTGAAAAAGGACTTGTGTCTAATCCATGTTGCAGGTTGTCGACATAAAGCATCTACATGTTTTTAACATTAGGTAAAAGACACATGGGTATTTTAGGTTGAATTCATATAATGAAAAAAGTAAACCAAATTGGCACAGGTGCAATAAGCCAGTTGAAATAGAAAATACTAAAATTATTGCTACTTTATGAACAACATAAATTACAAAATACATGTGAATGTGTGAACTAAGTTATCATAAAAAAAATAAAAAAATGCCCTCAAATTGCAACTTGTAACATATGACAGTTGTAACAGTAAACATAAAAAAATACTACTTGTGTAATTGGAAGAGTAAGTTGCAAGGACAAAAATTGAATGTGTGTGTTGAGCTTACAGCTACAAAGATCCCGCATCCACTGATGGGTGCGTTAATGCCTTTCTCCGCAAAATCCTTTCTATAGAGACGAGCAGCTATGCTCAGCCTGTCTACTACAGCTTTGCACCAGTTCTTGTTGCCCATGTTCTGGATGTCCTGAGTGTACTTCACATCATCAATCCTGATGCGAGTGTCAGTATTGGAGAATAGCAGACACTGAAATGCTGCCATGAAAAAGGCTCTCAGGCCCAGCTCCCCATTGAGAGTCCTCTTCTGCAATCTATCAGTGATAACAGATATATTGATACCAGATATGCGTCTATAAGATTTGCCACAAATTTGCTCCCCCAGCTCGTCCCGCAAGGCACGAGCATCTGCATCAGATATGGGGGGCGGATCACTGCCAACGTTTGGTAACTGCAAAACACACCAAACACTGTGTTCGGTGATTTGAATCTCTTTTCCACCACCAATCTCTAATTTCATCCTTTCTGGGTTAAGCTTCCGCATCAGCCAGCTGAGCAACTTTCTCGACAATAAGTGCGGCTTGAATCTCAGCAGGCCGCCAAACCCCTTAGCAACCACTTCACTTTTCAATTCATCAGATAGAGAATTCACAAGCTTTATAAACTTCCCAGGTGAGCATCGAATAGCTCGTGTCTTAGTTATACCCTTATTTTCATCTCCACCAACAATACCAACATTGTCATCGCCAGACCCATCGCCACCAGGAACAAACTCTGGGTCTTGTTCATCATCACTTTCGGCATCTTGTATAGGAGGGACTTTCAACCTTAATCTCTTCTTCCTTTCCTTCAATTCATTTTTATCTAATTGCTTTCTCTTGTTTTCTACACGGGGAGAGCGACAGACAGCATGAGCGCCTTACTGGCCTGTGACATTCTGATCTTGATCCATTATAAAAAAACACTGAAAAAATGGGAATGAAAAAAACATGAGGGCACAAACACATGGTACAGATCTCATAACCAAAAATTGCTAATCAACAAACTAAAACACACAGTACAAAAATAGGAACAGAAAATAGTTGCAATACACACTAATGTTGCACACATACATTAGTACTGGGACAGAATTGCAACATGCGCCATAAGCTAGTTGCAACAAGACTGCTAAAAAATTACTACTGGGACAGTTGCAATAGTGAATTTAAACAAATAACTAGTTGTATACGAGCACAGTTATAAAAGACAATAATGATGTATGTGGTCTGAAAGTAAAAATTATACAGTTGCAACTTATGTCATGGACCAGTTGCAACAAAAGGTACACTGCAGTTACAAAAGAAGTGGAAATATCTGAGATGATAATCTAGAACACAAACTGCTTATTCAAAAATGAAATGTATCCGCATAAAATACAACAATTACTAATTCCAATCAACGAATAATACTAGTTGCAACACTTGGGGAAAAAATGGGGTTTACCAGTCTATTACCGAAAATAACAAAACAAATCCAAAAAATGGGGACAGAGAAATGGGAGAGAGAGCGGATGCGCTTACACGGCGGGCGCGCGCGCAGACTACTCCGGCGCGGGCTACGTCGACGTTCGCGGTCTACGTCTCCGGCGAGCAAACGATTCTGACGGGAGCGGAGGATCCGTTCGCGGAGAAGTGTGGAGGGGGCCGGAGCGGGAACGAGCGGGAGCGTGCGGGATGGACGAAGACGGGAACGAGAGCGAGCGCACAATGGCTACGGCGAGGGCTAGGTCGCCGGGGAAGAGAAGATATTGAGCCGTACGCGGAGGGCCGGGAAAGTGGAAAAGGCGCAGTTGGGCGCGGGGAAGTGAAAAGGCACAATAGTGGAGGGGGCAGTCGTCGGTTCCGCTGCGTCGGTTCGGCTGTGTGGATCGGTTGGCTCGGACCATGTGCACCTGGGCGCGTAGGTTGCGCCTGGGTGCATTCTCTATATTGAATGCACCCAGGTGTAATATATAAAAACAGTATATATATATATATATATATATATATATATATATATATATATATATATATATATATATATATATATATATATATATATATAGGGACGAGGTAATGGAAGCCCTGGGCTTCCATTAGTACCAGGAAGCCCCAGCCAGGTATAGCCACGTCCCATACCAGCGGGCGTCCCATCGGGCACGGGTTCTGACTCGGACAGATTTTAGCGTAAAACGTAAACAAAAACAGCGTAAATGATTACGAATTTTAGCGTAAATCGTAGATCTGTTTTGAAACTGCGAATGCGGCCCGAAAATTACGGCGTCAAAATCTCGCGCGTCCCATCGTGATCGGGTTCTGACTCAGAAAGATTTTAGCGTAAAACATGAACCAAAACAGCGTAAACGAGTACGAAATTTAGCGTAAATCGTATATCTGTTTCGAAACCGTAAATGGGTCCCGAAAATTACGGCGTAATAATCGCGTGCGTCCGATCGTGCGCGGGTTTTGGCTCAAATAGATTTTAGCGTAAAACGTGAGCTAAAACAGTGTAAATGAGTACACAATTTAGCGTAAATCGTATACATGTTTCGTAACAGCAAATGAGGCCTGAATTACGGCGTGAAAATCGTGTGCGGCCGATTGAGCGCGGATTCTGGCTCGAATGGATTTCAGCGTAAAACGTGAACCAAAACATTGTAAATTAGCACAAATTTTACCATAAATCGTATATCTGTTTCGTAATGGCGAATGGAGCCCAAATTTACGGCTCGGACGGATTTAAGCGTAAATCGTGAACCAAAACAACGTAAATGAGTATGAATTTTAGCGTAAATCGTCCATCTGTTTCATAATAACGAATGTAGATCGAATGTATCTCTCAGCGCGTGAGATTGTCATAAAATGCATCAAGAAATTTCGTAAATTGGTGTAAGATACAACAAGAAGTGATCTGAGGTAATTGTAGTGTAAAATGCAAGCTAACCATCTACAGGAGAACTGTTTCAGATTTTACAATAAGATATAAAAGATAATTATTCCTGTACTCAGCTATGATAATGTCGTGTTTACATTTTAGCTGTTGGTACATACACACAAAACTCGGTTTCACCATAACACCACTGTTAGCAAAAAACTGAGTTCAAAAGGCTCTTCCAGCTTTCCTAATGTGGACAAAACCACTGAGGTCCATATCTGCAAACGTAACATGAACTGTTAATATGATCTTTCCTTGTTAATATGTCTTTTCAAGCTTGTTATGACTAACATAACCTAAAGTCTAAACTGAATGCAAACTTGAGTTAGAAGATCATATTACCTATAGCACAAATGTCATGTTATTCTGACTATTTTAGGACCAACAAACCATTTGGAAGCTAAACAAATCCCTGTTCAATTTGCCTCAAAGCAACATATAAGAAATTACATAGTCAGCTTCTGAATACGTGCACTGCTCTTAAATGAAGAAAACTGGAGCCAGGCAAAAAATAAGTGAAACTATACCCACAAATAACCCAGTGAAATCATAAAGCTAAGGGTGCACATGGATCGGACACAATCGTATATCACTAATATTACATTTGTTTCCAGATTTCTATTCGGATTTGAATATGGATAGTATCAACTAGCTATGTCGGATAGGATACAAATGGATATCGACATCATGTACAGATTTATTTGTTCTGATATGGATGCGGTATCGGATGTTAAACATCCAGACTCAAATACGAACGGATCTGAACTCCTCTAAACAAATTCTATGGTTAGAAAATATATTCCAGCAGAAACCCACAACCTCGGAACCCCAAACAGCCCTTGCGGATGGAAATCCACAAACCAGATCCGAAGCTCCCGAACCCCGCCAGCTGCCTTAAGCGCAGAAAACCCCCAAATCGTAACTCCATCAATCGTAGATTCCACAAAATCCACACCCGTCACTAGAGAGACAAGAAAGAGGAATCATAGAGAATTGCCAATGGACCTCGGTGCAGGCGGCGGTCGGCATCTGGCCAATGGAGCTCGGTGCAGGCGGTGACGCAGGGATGCCCGAAGCTGGATTCTTGGTCGGTGATGGCGCGGGAGCAGGAGAGGGTGTCGGAGATGGCATCGCGGAGGAGATATTGGGGCTGGCGCTGGGGTCGGACGAGGAGGCAGAGTAACCGGGGGGCACTGCCGCGTCGAGCCAACGCCGGAGAGCCCCCGTGGTGGCGAGCAGCAGAGCAGGAGATCCGGACGCCGGTGGCCGGTGCCTAGGCAGCTGGCCGAGTCTGCGAATCACCGAGTCTGGAGAGGGCGAGGGGCGAACAGATCTGGGCTAGGAGGCACCTCTGGAACGATGACAGGGAGGCGATCGCCATGGATCTCGTCTATGGGATGCTTGTCCGCCGTGCTCGCTCGTGTCGCGCAACAGCCGCCACTGAAAACCCTAGTCTCAGCCATCGCGCGGAAGGCCAGGTAGAGCGGTTGGTTTTATACAATGGTACATGAGCGTAAACTTGTGTATAACTAAGCGTAAACATTATAGTGGGTGGACCGGATGGTCGCCTGGTCAACCGAGCGGGTGGTTGGGGCTTCCTGTAGTTAAAAAGAGCCCAGGGCTCTAAATACTATATCTATATATATATATATATATATATATATATATATATATATATATATATATATATATATATATATATATATATATATATTAAAAAAATAATCGTCTTACCTCCTCTAAATATATACATGTTTTTTTAAAAAACTATCTTTACTCTTGTATTCTGACTGTACGATTACAATCTATTAAATTTCTATAATTATTGTTTATCGAAAAATATATTTATAATTCGTACATGGATTGCGTTTGGTTGCTCACGGTAACGGACTATACCATGACACCGAGGGTGGCCCGTAAACTAACCCATAGAGAATAACACTTTTGTACTTCCTCAACTTGAAGATGGGCTAGGAGCCTGTTTCAAACTTTGAACTGTTGTTTGAGCTTCCAACCAAATGTAATATTCGTAAAAAATGATGTCTAAAAGTTTTTTTTTTCTTTTTTTCAAAACATAATACAAACAAAGACAACCACAGACATGACACATCGATACACACTCGTTCCTAGTGCGTACACATATAAACCCCATCCTATGCACATTTCTGAGAAATCCTTGTCCTCAGATCTTGATATGTTCCCTTATTTGTTACAGTTTAAATTTGGAAAGGTATTGTATGCAAAACTCTATATATTAGTATGAGAGCACCTTATAAAATATATTTTTAAAATAATCCTCTTACCTCCTCTAAATATATACATATTTTTTTAAAAAACTATGTTTACTCTTATATTCTGATTGTACGATTACATACTATTAAATTTCTATAATTATTATTTATCGAAAAATATATCCATAAATTGATTGCGTAACGTAAATTTGCATAAGTACTCCGTAGCTAAAACTAGGTGAAACCAAAGACTAAAAGCGATAATTCAAACTCCTTGAATATTTCGATCTAATGGACATCCGCTTTTTCTTGATTACCAAATTATGCAGATATGAAGCAAACTTCTAATAAAGAAGCTGATGAGAACACATCTTTCTCTATTGAGCATAATAAATAAAAAGTCGTATCTAGAATATATTGCAACAGAACATCATGATTACGATTAGCGAGCGTAGTTAATTATACTCGTATACACATGAGATAAACCTTTTTGGATGCAACAAATCGAGTGATAATATGGCGTAGAAACACATCTATATCAATCGCACTCTTGACGGTTTAATAATAGAACTGAAAAACTATACTGAAGAGAGCAGCTCAAAACCCATGCCATGCCCACGCCGTAGTGGTTGGTGTTAAGAACCCCTTGCTACCGAGTATAGTCCAAGGGCTGCTTAACTGAATAATAGTAGAACACAAGAAGACAAGAGTGTAGAGAGGAACTGATTCTTTGTTACTATATGGTGCTGCTCTTCAAGGGTTACATGATATGGGGATCTCCTCTCTATTTATAGACAAAACTAGGGTTTCAGGCATATGGGCCACATGGGCCTTCCTGGCCCAAGAAAGGTTTCTTAACACTCCCCCTTGGCCCAATGCCGCGAGATGCATATGTCCCAAAACTCCATAAAAACCCAGTGGGAAAAAAATTGGAGAAAGAGTACATAGCTCACGCTTGCTGTGTCGCATGAATTGCCTCATCAAAACCTTAGTGAGAAACTTTCATGAAAACTCACATAAAGGAAAAAGAGTACAATTCACCCAATATAACAATTTAATCTTCTAGATTATTTGGGTACTTAAAATTTACGTTTAAGATTATTTGGGTGTGTGTGAAGTTTCTCCCCCTGAGATCTGTAATTCTCTAAGTCTCATCATTCCAAGTCCTCGGACGCTTCTTTCAAAAGATGACGCAGGGAGTGACTTTGTGAACATATCTGCGAGATTTTCACATGACTTAGTGTGCAATATTTTAATCTCATTTATCTTATGCAGCTCATGTGCATAGAAGAATTTAGGGTTTATATGCTTCGTAAGATTACTTTTCACATAGCCCATTTGAACTTGTGCGACACAAGCTGCATTATCTTCATAAATGATTGTGGGTGTTTGCTCAATATTCAACCCACATGCGGATTGGATATGGTTGATCATTCTTCGAAGCCATGCACATTCACGCGAGGCTTCATATAAAGCAATAATTTCTGAGTGGTTCGTTGAAGTCGATACCAAAGTTTGTTTTGACGACTTCCATGAAATTGCAGTTCCTCCACAAAGAAATACATATCCAGTTTGAGATTTGCCTGAATGTGGATCAGACAGGTATCCAGCATCAGCGTACCCGATAAGATTTAGATCTTGATTTTTTCGATAAAACAAACCAAGATCCTTGCTTCCTTGTAGGTAACGGAAGATATCCTTGATCCCTTTCCAATGCCTTTTGGTGGGTTCCGCACTGTATCTTGCTAGTAAGTTCACAGCAAATGCAATATCTGGTCTTGTGCTATTTGCCAGATACATCAATGCTCCAATTGCGCTTAGGTACGGATATTCAGCTCCAAGAACTTCCTCCCCCTCTTCCCTAGGTCTGTATGGGTCTTGGTCTACCTGTAATGACCTTCCAATCATAGGGGTTTTGGCAGGATATGCCTTCTCAAGACCAAATCTTTCTAATACTTTTTGAGTGTAAGTTGATTGGTGGATTAATATGTCACCTTCAAAATGTTCAAGCTGCAGGCCTAAACAAAATTTGGTTTTACCCAAATCTTTCATCTCAAATTCAGACTTCAAGTATGAGCTTGCCTCTTCAATTTCTTTATGTGTTCCTATGATGTTCAAGTCATCAACATATGCTGATATAATACAGAATCCATTTGGGGATCGCTGTATAAATACACATGGGCAATCCTCGTTGTTTATGTAGCCTTTCTTGCTTAGGAAGTCACTCAAGCGATTATACCACATTCTTCCTGATTGTTTCAATCCATACAGTGATTTCTTAAGTTTAACACTGTATAATGCTCTATTTTTCTCATCTCGGTTTGGGACTGGGATCCCTTCCGGTATTTTCATATAGATGTCTGTATCCAGGTTTCCATAGAGGTAAGCTGTCACAACATCCATTAGTTTCATTTTTAAATTCAAGTTCACTGCCAATGAGATCAAGTATCTAAAGGTAATTCCTCCCATGACTGGAGAGTAAGTTTCTTCATAATCAACTCTAGGGCGTTGAGTGAAACCTTGAGCGACTAGCCTTGCTTTGTACCTTGATATTTCATTATTTTCATTTCTCTTGCGGACAAATACCCACTTATAACCTACAGGGTGTATGTGGGATGGTGTGCGGCTTACGGGCCCAAACACCTCTCTTTTGTCTAGAGAAATTAATTCCGCGGTAATTGCCTTTTTCCATTTATCCCAATCCGGTCTTTTCTTACACTCTGCGATAGATGCCGGTTCCGGGTCATGATCAATGATCGAGGCAACTTTTTTTTGCGAAATATATGTCTATGTTGGCTGTTGCTCTGTTCATGCATTCTCCAGTTAATACATAGTTTATGGCCATTTCATCATGGGATGCTTCTTGCATTTCTTCTTGTGTTTCCCTATTGCTTCTTGTTGCGGGAGCGAGTTCCTTTAGTTTTTCATCGCCTTTGTGTGCGCACATGTTTGGGTTGGCGGTTTCTTCTACGGGAAGGTTCAAGTCCGGAATGCTTTTCTTCATGTGTTCCTTCCCGGTGCCAGGTCTCGTCTGGCTCCCCTTCTTGCTTTGGGGCATTTCTGTGATCGGCTGTGGCAAGTCCTCTTGCCCTCTTTTCTTCGGACGTCTCCGAGTACTTGGGGTTTGAGAGGCCAGAGTTCCTGTCCTTTTGTTATGAGGCCTCTTAACAGGATCGGGTATACCTTCAATTTTCTTTGGTATTTCAACCCTCTCTGGTGCATTCCGTGCAGGGACATGCGACTTAACCACGCTCTTCAAATCACAAAAATGATCAGGCAGTTCATTTGCTAAGTTTTGCAAATCGATTATCTTTTGAACTTCTAGATTTGCTTCTTTGGTGCGAGGGTCATGAGCGGGGATTCCCATGGATTGCCATATAATTTCTCGGCATTTCTCATCCAAAGGTTCTTTTCCTCCCCCTAATGATGGGAAATTATCCTCGTCAAAAATACAGTCGGCGAATCGGGCCGTATGCAATTCTCCGGTCATTGGGTCAAGGTGTCTAATTATGGATGCACTCTCATATCCAACATATATCCCTATTTTCCGGAGAGGACCCATTGCACTTCGCTGTGGAGGTGGTATAGGTACATATACCATGCATCCAAATTTTCTTAGGTGAGAGATTTTTGGGATGACTCCTTGCACTAGTTGCATTGGTGAGTGAATGATGTATGCTGATGGACGGAAATTGATAAGTGCTTCTGCGTGCAGGATGGCATGGCCCCAACATGTGTTGGGTAGGTTACAACTCTGCAAGAGTGGTCTAGCAATTAGCTTTATTCTTTTAATCAAAGCTTCGGCTAGTCCATTTTGCGTATGAACATGAGGCACAGAGTGCTCAACCGTAATTCCCGATGCGGTACAATAATCATCAAATGCCTTAGAGGTAAATTCTCCAGCATTATCCATTCTAATGGACTTTATTCGATGGTCAGGGAAAGTATTTTTAATCCGGATGATCTGCGAGATCAACTTTGCAAATGCATGGTTTCGAGTTGATAGTAAGCATACATGCGACCACTTCGAGGATGCGTCGATTAAGACCATAAAATATCGAAAAGGTCCCGAAAGTGGTTGAATTGGACCACAAATGTCCCCCTGGATTCGTTCCAAGAAGGCGGGAATTTCATTCTTTACTTTCAAGGGGGATGGTCTCAATATCAATTTTCCCATGGCACATCCTTGGCACACAAAATCTTCTTGATTTGGGAAGTGTTTCACATTTATGCAGTGTCCTTGTGAGTTATTGATGATATTTCTCATCATTCTAAGACCAGGGTGCCCTAGTCGACAATGCCATAGAGAGAATAATTCAGAATGTCTAAACACCGTCTTTAGGGAAGTGTACACTGCAGGTGCACTAATCTTAGTATAATATAACCCTGATTCTAGCGATGGGAATTTTTCTATGACTTCTTTGTCATATTCCCCATACTTTATGATGTATAGGTATTCCTTACCATTTTCCTCTGTGGTTTCTACATGAAAACCATTTGCACGAATGTCCCTAAAACTTAAGAGAGTTCTGGTTGATTCAGGGTATAATAGAGCTTCTTTGATTTCGATTTGAGTACCCATCGGGAGTGTAATTGTGGCTTTACCTGAGCCTATTACACATGAATCGCTTCCCGCGATTGTGGTAATACTACCAACGTTCTTCATGATCGTATGAAAGTATTTTGTTTCCCTTAAAATGGTATTTGTCGTGCCACTGTCGACAATACATATATCCTCCATAGACCTTTCATAATAAAATTATTGCAATTAGTAATTATCATAAGGGAAATATTGCATAGTAAATTTAAATAGTTCAACATTCATGAAATAAAGATAATGCTCTTATAGAGCTTACAGACCATAATTATGTTTTTTTTCAAACTCTGAAAAATAAATATGCATGCAAGCACTCAAATGGAATCAAGGAAGGCATCAGTGTCAGCCTCCACTAGAGCTATGGAGGTGTTCTCTTCGGTGGCAATCATCTTCACAGCACCTGCAAGATCAAGAGGCATGCCAGATGCTTCAAGCGTAGGGTCTTCTTCCATGGCTTCATTGTTGGTTGCCATGGTGAAGTGTGCCTCAGGTTTCTGTTTGGATATGTTCTTTGCCTTGTATGCTTCTATGACATGCTTTGGTGACTGGCATATTTTGGACCAATGTCCCCACACGCCACATTTGTAGCATGTTTGGTCTTGAAGTCCGTATGGCTTGTGTTGTGGCTTCTCTTTGCTTGTTTTCTTTCCGTGAGCATTGATGGGATTAACTGTGATTTCTTTCTTTCCCTTGCCAGCACCATGCTTGCCTCTCTTTCTGTGGATAGGCTTTCTTATCTTGTACGAGGCGACATTATCTTCAGTGCTAATGCTCTTTCCATTTGGATAAGCATTAAAGTTCGTCTTCAATGCATCATCTTGTGCCTCATTTACTTGCATCATATCAATAAGATCGCTATACTGCTTGTATGCGTCTTGTCGATAGTTGCGGGCAGATTGAATGGCGCTTGGGTGGAAGGTAGACAAGGTTTTTTCAATCTTTTCCTCATCTGTTATCACCTTACCACAAAGAGATAATTTAGTGCATATTCGGTGCAGTGCTGCATTATATTCTCCCACAGTTTTAAAGTCAGCATATCTAAGACGAGCCCAGTCTTGCTGTGCTTGGGGCAAGACTGTGTACTTTAACCTCTCAAAACGCTGCTGCAATGCATTCCAGAGGTTGCTTGCCTTTCTTTCTGACATATACTCATTCTTGAGAGTAGGCGAAAGATGGTGCCGCAGAAAATGCAATGCTTGGTCATTTTGCTCGTCGGTGGCAACTTCATCCTTTTGGCCAAGCCCGATTGCAACCTTGAGCTTCTTGCCCCCAAGCACAATCTGCACATCAGATGCCCACGTGAGGTAGTTTTGGCCATGCGGGGCCAACACTTCGAATTCACGGCTCACAATACCAGTCATCTACATGTGATAAATTTTATAATTAGATTACTTCTTGTAATCATTTCATAAAATGGAATAAATAATTGCAAAAAAAAATACGAGAGAGTAAATAACTGTATAATAAATTTAGATGTACAGAAAACTATTTTATGAATAATTTATTTAGTCATTTTTTTTGACCAGCAGCGGCGCTTTGGTGCGCGTGCATGCAGCCACGCTTGCGATGACGTTTCGTTTTACGAGCAGCATCGGCTTGTGCGCGTGGGCTGCAGGACATCAATGATGGCTGCAATGCGTTGGCGCTTTGGTGCCCGCATGAGACAACGGCGGGTGGGTTATGCATGACATCATACTGGGTTACACTGCCTTGTAAAGGGAACAGTCAGAGCTTTTCATATCCACATCCTTTTCGTGGTGATATGCATCCAGTCAAGGACATTTTACTGTTAGTCACTTTTCTCACTCCTGCTGTTTGTTTCTAGTACAGGATGAACACCTTCCTTTCTGCATCTAGTCTGCTCCAGAACAAGATCTAATGGACAATTATATTCCATTAGCTCTACCCCTATAATACATGCATGTGTTGTTGGCATGCTTTGCCAATACGTGGAGGGAAGCAAAGGCATGGACCTCGAGGCATGGAGGAAAGATGTGAGCTTGCTGCTGTTGCAAGCGCCTGCCATCATACAATCGGGATGGTCTGCTGCTCAGCTGCTGCGTGTCAGCGTTGGGCAGCAATGGCCACCTGATGTGCGCGCCTGCGTTCGAGCGGTGATGGCGTGCTGCTGCTCCAGCAGCTAGGAGGAGCATATAGAGTGCGTTAGAAGTGTGGCTTTCTCTATTGTTCGTTCTGTCCCTTTTTTTCCCTTTTTAAATGTTTTCGTTTCACACGTGATCGGTCAATCTGTGCAGATTGGCGACTTCATGTCAGCAACACTCACGTGTTCATTTCTATCGACTTCGAGTCGGCGATATAATCAGCTAAGAAATGATCATACTTGTAATATGAAAAAGGAAAAACAGGATTCAAAATATCATGTATAGTAAAGAACATAGTTCAAAGATTCTTCTCAATACCTTTGTTTGATCTTCTTGAATAGAGTCTCGTGCTGATAACGTGTTAAGAACCCCTTGCTACCGAGTGTAGTCCAAGGGCTGCTTAACTGAATAATAGTAGAACACAAGAAGACAAGAGTGTAGAGAGGAACTGATTCTTTGTTACTATATGGTGCTGCTCTTCAAGGGTTACATGATATGGGGATCTCCTCTCTATTTATAGACAAAACTAGGGTTTCAGGCATATGGGCCACATGGGCCTTCCTGGCCCAAGAAAGGTTTCTTAACAGTTGGTTCGTAGGATACTGCATACACGGATACACCCTGCATGTAGCATGCATGAGCCCCAACCATTCTTCAAAGCTCTTGAAGAGATTGAACTGTGAAGCCAGGAAGGGACGACGACGTGAAGCCAGGAGATTGGATCAGGTAACTTTATTTCATGTTGTTTGTTCATCACGATTCACGACACGAGGTCCGTTGCCTTGGTCAGCAACAGAACTGTTGTAAAGATCAGTAGAAGACGAGGCGCCGAGCTCCGACCAATGCTAAATGATCTCTCCCTTGACTGCTGCTGCTGCTGGCAGGGACGCAGATGTGCTTGCAGATGGTGTATGCGTACGTTCACCCTAAACTCCATTC
Organism: Zea luxurians; assembly: GCA_029449295.1. NCBI lineage: Eukaryota > Viridiplantae > Streptophyta > Magnoliopsida > Poales > Poaceae > Zea > Zea luxurians. The sequence goes on along the minus strand of JAOPSE010000021.1, from coordinate 56,571,742 downwards.
ACGAAATAGGAGATCTCCTCGCCTGCCTGCCACTTGACTACCCCAGAGTACTGTACACTGAGCAAGTCCACAGTCCCTCCCCTCCCTAGTAATCAATGGCCACCCAGAACTTGACATCCACAACTGCCCCACCCCAACTCTCGTCCATGCCTGCAGTAGTAAGCTGTACTGTAGTCTGCTCATACAGTACAATACCACATGTTCCTAAATACGTGCTCATACAGTGCAATACCACATGTTCCTAAATATGTCCTTTTCTTCTTCTTCTTCTCCTCCTCCTCTGAAACACCGAAGCAAATCCAGACACGATCTTTCTTTCTCCTTGTACTAGCAATGATGAAATGCATCACATCAACACGTCGATCACAGCCTTCACTCAAGTTCACTGGAAGGAAGGAAGCAAGCAAGGAGAGCGGATATATAGGCTGCCCTGACAGCAACTGCACTTCTCGCCTCGTCGTAATCATGATTGTTTCTGGGTATGCAGAAGGACGGAGCTGTGCCTGTGCTCGGCCGGTTCTCAGGTCAACCTATCAAATCGGCGGGCAACATCATCAGCCATATATGCATGGTCCCATCATGCATCCCGTGGAGTCAATAGTCGAAAGACCTGGATTCACGGAGCTAGGAAATGAGGCTGTGTTGAATGTGGTCGCAAGATGCTGTTTTTCACTGTAGATAGAAATGACTACATAGAATGAAATTTTAGCACCGTTTTCTAGAGAGTGGAATGTGTTTTTCAAGCTTTAATAGGTGTATACAAGTGTTGGTGGTTGAGGAATACCACCAAATTCTAGACATACGGTCTATATAAAACCCACGAAAGAACTTAATCATGACCGTGGAGAATTATTGGATACAGTAGAGAACCTTGCTCGCCGACTAAGATATAATTTTTTTTAAGGTAGAGAAATAGAGTAGCATGAGTGTGGATAGTCTAAGTGTGGATAGCCTAATTATCAAACAAGATCTAAGACGATGGAGGAGAGGATCTCGTATAGACACGAAAACACGCACGACGTTGTGTTGTGTGCATCAAATCATGACGCGGCGGAGCGGGGATTGAAGGAGGTGGTGGTGGATGGATGCGCATGGTTGCTCGTGCTTTGCAGTAGTAGTAGCAGTAGTAAATTGAAGGCAGCTATGTTGAGTGTTGAGACGGCCGGGAAGACGACTGACTGGGCATGCAATGCATGAATGTTGGTCATGATTAGTTCATGTCTCGGGACTGTAAGCGACGAGGGAAGAGATCTGTTGATCAAGACAAGCAGGGAACATCTGAGTTGACAGCAAGACGACTTTGTAACACTCGAGGCATGCGGTCTACTCCTCCGATCCATTCTGCTAGTAGTACTACTAGACATCATCGAGTGCAATGGTTAAATGCCATTGACCTTCTTGACGCTATATATAGCTGCATGTGCTAGCTGCTACTATAGGAGGGAGCCAGCCACTCGTGCTCCATTTTCTACGTACTCGATCCTTCCTATAGTAATAGTATAGCTGATGAAAGCCCTGCCTGTATATGATTAGGTCAGCCGCTCATTAGTTAGCTCAAACTAAAGCACTACGTAGTTCCGCTGATGATAACAGATTCAGAGAGCAATATAATGCATGCATGCAAAGCCGAGAGCTAGCTACGGAGAAGAATGATGGCGTGCGTATCTTCCGAGGAGTAGGACGACTGGCTAGCTGCGTACGTCATCAATTCACCTCCATCATCACACTTTGCTGTTGCCAATGCCAGCCTCGTGTCTTGAAATGCAGCTGCAGTACTCCAGTCCAGTCCAGTCCAGATGACATGACGACGACCAGCATTGCAGCTCGTGAACAGCTAGGTAGCCTTTCTGCCTTTGCATTGAGAGGCTTGAGGGTTCGGGTTCGATCGCCTGGCTATAAATAATACGCCCCAGCCCAGGCATATCACAGCTAGCAGAATACACCTCCTTCCTTCCTTCCTTCCTTCCACAACTCAAAGTCTCAAAGCAACCGATATATGGAGCGCGCGGAGAACGAGCGGCTGCGGAGGGTGGCGCGGCAGCTAGACCAGGGGAACACCAGCCTGTGCCTGGAGAACCTGCTCATCATGCAGGAGAACGACCGGCTGCGGAGGAAGGCGCAGCAGCTGGACCAGGAGAACAAGGCCCTCCTCGCCGAGCTCAAGCAGCGCGAACAAGGCACTTCAGCTTCCGCATCCACCAACCTGAAGCAGCCCAAGTGAAGACGCTAGTACTGCTCGTGCATGCTTTCTCGACTTTGTAACTAGTAGCAGCAGTAGTAGTGTAGCAGGCAGCAGTTGTTACTTGTTAGTAGTAGTGTTTCCTGGCGTGAAGCAGCCAACAGTGGCAGCATTTTGTGCTGATCTGATGAATCATACTAAGTACTTTACCATGCTAAATACCTCTCTCTAGTCTCTACACTCTTTCTCCGTTACATCCACTATTTTAAAACTAGTTACAAATATTATTAAATATAGTGATGAATTTATTTAGTCCTGGTGCTGCAGCGACTCAAACTCCAGACTGAAAAGTCCATTTATACAGTGAATCGTTCGTTTTCAGAACAACATCTAATGACGATGTTGTGCACCTAAATTGCCAACATGAGTGCCGAGCTTGGGCGCCTAGATCTCGTGTCCCCTCCACGCCCGCGGTGAAGTTCATGCCGGACCGGGCTGGTCAACCTCGCTCGCCCTACTTCCTTGCACAACGCAGTGGGCACACATTGAAAGCTGGTGTCTGATTCGGTATATATATATATATATATATATATATATATATATATACACTTCTTCTTAAGTTCCTATTGTAGGCGTCCACTTCTCAGCGGTTCTGCCATCGCGGTGCGCTGCGCTGTCGCCCCTGTCCCACCGATCCGCGGCTGCCGCTCCACCGCTGATGACGGGTCCCTCTCCCACCGCCCTCGCCCTCTCCCTCTCCCCTGCCAATCTCACCCGCGCACGCCCCATCCAAGCTCGGATCCATTGCTCGCTCTTGTCTTCCTCGCCACTACGCCGTCGTAATTACCGCCGCCCTGCACGCTCTTGCCTTCTTCGCCACCACTCAGACGCGCACCCTCCTCGCCACCAGACCATCCAAATTTCCGGCGCCGACTGCGCGCTCTTGCCTTCCTTGCCACCACTCTGACGCGCCTAACCTCGCCCTAATCCCGGCTCGCCCAACATCAACAGGAGCCGCGCTCGCCATCCGCGCTCCAAATGCTGCTCCGCCCTTCCCCTGGCGCGTCACCTACCTCCTCCTCCCCTGCGTGCTTCTCACCACCACTGGCCTCGTCGTCCTCGCCTTCCCCTACGACCTCCCGCGCGACACCAGCATCTACGGTAGAGCCAAGACAGGCAAGAGCTCCCACGAGGCCGACGGTGGTGGTGAAGCTCTTGGAGTTTGCAGCTACCCCGGCGCCTAGATCCCATGTTTCACGAGGCCGCCGGTGGTGGAGAAGCACCCTGGGCGAAGAGTTCGACAAGGTACGCCCCGATCCCCCCGCCCCCGTTCCCCGCGGCTTCGGTCGTGCCCCGTCCTCCCAGACACCGTGGGCCGCCGCGCCACCTGGCTCATGATACTCCCCACCCCCGCGCCCAGCGCTGCTGTCTATCAACGCGTGACGCTGAGCGGTGAGCTCCTGGAAAGGATAGAGGATAGGAGAGTCCGGGAACGAGGCACGCGCCGCGACGCGGGAGGCACACCACACCGCTACGCGCTGGCCATGCCCGTGCCGGCGCCGGTTGGCCATGTCCCCGAGTAGGACGTGGAGGGGAGGACAGATAACAGTGGAAGGTTCAAGAACAGATGCTTGTACAGACCTACAGATGTTCTGCACTTGAATAGACATACCTTTTCGAGCAGATGAACAACAGTGGGATTACTGAATTAGGGGAAAGCGAGAAGGTCTTGTTGGGCACAGATGCCTCGCCCAATGGGACGTCGTTGTCGATTGTGGTGGTCGTCATGGCGAAGTCGTTGTAGACGTAGGCGAGAAGATGTACTACCAGCCACCGCCATCCCAAAGCCAACGAGGTTCACTCACTGGTGCTAATCCATACAATATGCCTTTACCAGACATCCAACTACAATCTGTTATTGACTAAGAAATGTTCTTTTTTAACATGGATTTTTTGGTCGCTGGCGAATGAGTTGTGAGGCTCTTCAATGCAGTAATCACACCAATCTTATATCATTCTCTATAACTTTTAAACTTTGCATGCTACTTTCTTCATTGTAGTGAGTTGATCTATGTTTACTCCACCTATTCTTACTTCAGTAATGTTTTTATGTGTTTCATCGATTATATGAAAGTAGATACAGTAACATTCTAGGTCTTAGGACAGATAACCCTCTGGTCTCCATGTTTGTTCAACAGATACAATAGCAGACCTTTTTATCATTGTCAAATCAATGTATTTTTCTGTTGCATTTGTTGGTTCTGAAAATTGTATAACTGCTCGACCTATTTTTGTCGTGGAAGGAAAACAAGCTAAACTAAAATGAGACAGGAAAATGCTCGAATAAATGGACTTGCAGCTTAGCTTGACACTATGTTGTACAACTGTAGTATCTGTTCATAACATCTGGTTAAAGACCTGAAAGCAGACGTTACCTGTAGTTAGTGTGAAAGTTTTGATTTAATGGAGTTGTGTTTATATTGACTGTGATGGGTTTTATGTTTTCTACTGTTTGTACAATGGACATCAGTTCACTTGTTTTAGTCGCTTTCACATAGGCTTTTCAAAGACCTTGATACTGTATTCACATAACTCTCTAACTCATTGCTTACCTCCATTGAGTTTTGGCGCAGGTTGGCAGGTCTACTACATTTTCAGATGTCAATGACTTCGTGGAAGTACATTTCCATTAACATCCTATTCACCACACTGCTTTGTACTTCTTCTATAAATTTCTACTTGACATCATTCTTTTATTGTAGAAAAAACATGTGTTTTCTAGACATCTTCTATTCAAAAAATACTTAAGCTACCAGGTAACGATTCCTCCTTCCCTTCTTCTCAAGACTTCCCATGATCTGTGCATGTGCTTATTTGTGTGTGGGATTCTATAGGACAAAAGGGGTAGTTCATGGAGTTCTCTATGGAGGGTTAGGTCGTGGGGTACATCCACAAGGGGTGAGTGTGATTTCTTCTCTGGATCCTTTTGTGTCCATCTCGGCTCAGGAAGAAGCATGAACATCAAGGACTTATGAAACGACTATTTAGGAGTGCTGCTAACTAGAGAGTTCTGTCTGAATTTTTCTGAAACAGAAAAACTCAGGGAGGAGCTGAGGAAGGAGTGCCTGCAGAAGGGGACGGAACTAGGGCAGGCGGTGGCCGATGCCCTCTTCGCTCTACAACCCATCGAGGACCGCGATGGCCCTATCGTATACCTCCCACCGCCCACTGTCCGACTCCCGCGAGAGAAGCATGTGAGAACCTCTCTCTTAAATATGATGTGCTATACAAGTATTCAGTCACATGGGATGGACTGCAGTTTGGCATGCTGCTATAAATCTGGTGCCTTCTCCCTATCGTTGTACAAGTATTCAGTCACATAATGAATTGTTTTGGCTGACCCTTACCTTCTCCATATCATTTCTATTTTGTTAACAATGTTAATACAGTAGATGTAAGTGAGTGTTGCTAGGTGTTGGATGGAAAACGTTCTCTGCAAATAGAATTGTTTGTTTGAATCAATTAGACCTACTTGAGCAACCAAGTTATTGCTAAGGAGAACATTGGTTGTTTGATTCATATTGAGGTCATGTATCAAAATCACAATCAACTTAAAGTGAAACATGTCCCAAAAAAGAATAAACAGATCACATTACAATCCATAACTACTACAATAATTTTAGGTGCAATAGAATTGATAATGTGCAATGCAGCTCAGTTGTGACAGTGGATAATAAATAAATAGGAAGATATTTTGGTGATGGTAATCTTCCTTGTGAGGTGACATTTGCATATTTTGGTGAAGGTAACATCGTGGTATGTCCAAATATTTGAGATTGAAGTGCTTTTGATTATCATCAAAGCATTATCATCCTCATCTAAGTAACTGGCCTTTTGTGTAGGTTCTTGATCCCACATACAAGGAAGAAGCAGTAATGGGAGGGAGGATGACTGCTATAGTTAACTCAAATGGGGATGTTTGTGCCATTCAGAAAGCTGGTGGAGAGGGTCTCATGTCAAGTGTTACCATGCAGTATCTTGAGACCCTCCGATCTTCACAAACCATCCGGTGAGTCTCGCCCCCAATCCACACTATTTGCAATCCCCTTTTATGTTATAAAATTTTGCATCTGTTTTGATATCTCTACATTATTGTTTGCATGAATTTGACAGTTTGCATGCTGATAGAGATGCTCGCTGGTGGAATATTTGAGAAAGGTAATAGTTATCCCCATTTTTTGGCACTTTAATGATGTAATGATCCTTTGAAACACTTGACACCAGCCGACATGCATCGCATATTTTTGTTTGGCATAATGTTTTCTTGTGATGACCATATGCCTGCTGCATATTTTTGGCGTAATGTTATCTTGTGATGATCAGAGGTCTGCTTGCTTGTGAGTTGTGACCCACATTTGTTTTCCCTTAATTTCATGAGACTTAACTTTCCAAGGCACAGTCTTATATTTTAGTAGCACCTGCTCAAACAATACTTGTTTGGAGAAAATTCATGCCACTGCCGATCGGTTTATTAGGCAAGAATGACACTTGCAACAAGTGAGCAATAGTTCAAATAATGCAGTGACGGTACATACCTGAACATTTGATTTTTAGGGGTTATCTCAACACACATTTTACGTGTTTATAATGGTCCAAAGAATAGTTGTGCCCACATATTTGTCTGCTAGCACCTTCTGTCTAGAACCCATACAGTCCATACTTATATTTCCTAATTCAGTTATGGTTTAGTAGTAGAGTCCATACTTCTATTCCCATACATATTCAAATTTAGACTACAACCCTGAGCTTGAGGCATTCATTCTGCTGAAATCTGCTGCCTGTCCAGAGAGAAGTTCTACAAATCTGCTGCCTATTGTTTGCTTATTGTTGTTGGTGAATAGCTGAAATAACCTTGTCAGGGTGCCTTGAGTTTATAGCTGTAGAATTAACAACAACTAAAATATCAGTAATCCCTGCTTTTAAATTTATTTGCTGAAACAGCCAGTCAACAAGGTGTCCAGTATGAGGCAGGAGAAACAATGAAGGGATGGAGAAATTAGGCTCTGAGATCTCGCATCTGCTCCGTCTATGGAAGGCCACCACATCCCATCCTCGGATTCCGTGCCCCATCCTCTGATTCCACGCGTCCGCGCCGTCCGCGCACGTTGTTGCATCAAAGCACTGGGCGCGGCAACCCCTAGCGTCAGCGCCGCCGCGCCGGAGAGGGAATGGCAGAGACAGGACGGATACAGAACGGCGGCCCCATCCTCGGAATTGCAGGGTGGCCAGCAAGTACAACGGCCTTGCCAGCGGCACACCCACTCATCGCTCTACTCCTCAGCGGGTGAGTCATTAGCTATTCAACACTGTATGTCTCTCCAATCTTAGTCCCCTTCCTGTTGGCCATGGTGAGTGGTATAGTTCCTCCTTTATCATGATTGGGTTTGTGATAAATTCTAGGACTAGATCACTTCTATGTTGTTATCATGAAGTGGTCAGATCAATGGTTTTGCTTCTAACATGGATATGGTTTTGCTTATAAGATTACTTGTGTGCACGCTTGTGGAACTAGCTATGAACTCAGCACCTATTTTGGACTTACCACACCCCTAACCAACTTGTCTCTCTTTCAGGTTTGCCTTATGGATAAGGATTATATTGTTATGACATGAGCCTAGAAGTTCTCACCCTGTTGTCCGCGACATACATCGACCCCGCCGCCACCCTGCCATCACCACTCTAGCGCCATATCTGGACGCGACGCCCACGACCACGACATTGACCTCACGCCATATGGCGTGCAGCTGCTCGAGGTTCTGCACGGAGATCCACCCCGGACCTCCACCCCTACTGACCAAGTTGTGTTCCTCCCCATTGGGCGTAGCGTGCGTGCACATCGGATTATCGCCGCCATCACGCGGTGGGGAGGCGAAGCACCTGAGCAAAGGACGCGAAAGGGACGAGCAGGCAAGTGAGAAGCTCGGGAGGCACTGCATCGCTACTACTGCAACCAGAGGAATGCGAGTCACACTAGACTCGGTAATACTCGAGCATCACTGCATCAGAGAACATAAAAGCTTGTTCCTTTTTTGGCATCATTTACCAGTCAAGTCAAATATTCACAGTAAGTTATTGCTATTTTATCTTGTAAATATGCTGAATAAGATGCGCATGTACTGGTTCAAAAAAGTATAACTGTTATAAATTTAGGAGTAAACTTCATACTGTTTGTGAGAAAAAAAACATTTGAAATAGCACAAAATAAACTTCATACTGTTTTGGCCTTGCAAAGTATGTATGTAGTGGCTGATAACATACCATCCCTTGGTCTCTTTACTGATAGGGTTTACAACATGTTTTATCAGTGGCGGCTTAAATTACTCATATATATGTTATTTCTTCTCTTACAACACTCGTTATACTTGCCATTCTGCTTTTCAGATTTGCTTCAGCCTTCTCACGTTATAGTTTTCTTTTTCAATAAGTTAGGCAAAGGTCCATGCTGATCTGATTCAGCTCTTTGTCTGATTGCCTGAGATCCTCTTCCCATGCAAGACGATCCTCATCACGTACCATCAACGTGTTCTTGCGTTCTTCCACATCCTGGAATTTGGCGTTAGCCAAATCAAACATTTCCTTTAGTCTTTGGAGCTCTATGGTGAGCTCCTCTACTTATTTCTCTGCACCTTTGGACATTGTGAAGGCTGCCTGAGCTTTGTTAATGGAAATATCAGTTCCGATCAACAAAGAATCATAATCCTCCTGCACTTTTCCCAACACATATTTCACTAAAATCACTTTGGCAACCAATGCTTTGTGTCGTTCTTGAATATTATTCAGCTTCTCTCTAACCACAACAGTATCATTACAGTCAACTCCCTCCATCGCCTGTGAAATAATTTGAAATAACTCCAAATCATCCTTGGCATCCACCTCCTCAGGTTGTTCCCTCTCCAGGACATGTTACATTTCGTCGCTAAGCTTCTTTGTTCTCTCAACCTCCTTTAATAATAATAACTTTGCAGCCTCTGCAGCTTCTGTTTGATGTTTACATTCTGAAATTTCGTTCTTCAGCTTATCAAGCTCAAGTACGATACGGTCACTCGCCTGCTTATAGAAATAAAGAGAGTATGTCACACAGTAATAACAGTTACAATACACAAAAAGAATGAAGGTAAAGCACTTATCAGTTGCATGTGTTGTCTGTGTCTTGTGAGTTTTCCAGTTCATGCTGTCACCAAATTTTGATGCAACAACCTTTACTGATTCAATGGGAGTCGTAGTATCAACAATGTTTTTATCCATTCTTAAGTATTTACTGATAGAGTTTTCCAGTTCATGCTGTCACCAAATTTATGTTTGGCTAGGATCACAAATGGATTACGAAACATTTTCTCATAACAGTATAACACACATTCGCACACAAGTTATATTAGTATTATATATGTTTCCGTTGCAACGCACGGGCACTCAACTAGTGTGTATATATATATATATATATATATATATATATATATATATATATATATATATATATATATATATATATATATATATATATATATATATATATATATATACTAGGTGAGTGCCCGTGCGTTGCAACGGGAACATATAATACCACGATAACTTATGTACAAATGTGTGTTATACTGTTATGAGAAAAGGTCCAAGAGCACCTGGTTGGCCTGGGCAACGGCGACGTCGCCGGTGTGGCAGCGCGTGAGGTCGCGCCACCAGAGCAGGCCGTCGCGGCCCTCAGAGTCGTCCTCGGAGAAGGTCGCAGCACGGGGGGCTAGCGAGGTGGGCCAGACCCCGCCGCACGCCGAGAGGAGCCTGAGGAGCAGGCCTAGCATGCTCCCGCCACATCGCCGACCAAGGCGTCCCCGAGGCGGTGTGGGGAGGACGAGTAGTCACGGGCGGTGGCTGCGGAGGCAGGGCAGTTTCGGTGGTGTGGGGAGGCGAGGGCGAGGGTCGCAATCGGCCGTGTACGAGAAGAATGGTGGGAACGGAATGGAACGGAACGGCCGAGCGCTCGAGCCGAACAGGCGGGACGGGCGGAATTGACAACGCGGAGTTCGTGGGGGAGGGCGACGACGAGGTTTCTGGGGGGGGGACGAGCGGGCGGGGACGACAATCGGGAGGATGGGGGCGAGGGGGCGCCGGGGCAAGGGCATGGCCTCGCCCCTGTGCTTGCCCTCCTTTGCCCCTTAATAATAGGAGTAGAGATATGATTTTTATGAATAATATCAATTTTCTTACTGCCTTAAATGCTCAACCTATAAATAATGCACTAAACCAAAATCTCAAACAACAGATGTTCAACAAGGAAATGATTGTTTGTGAAATAAAGTTTTGCATTACAAAGTCCAAAGGGCTATTTCTTTTAGCCGCATCATGTTTTCTCTTTAGCATATCTTACCCTGTCATTCCATCTTTTAGTTTTTCAAGAACAATTATTTCCCCATCCTTAGTTTCTAGTGTTGGTGTTCAGCATTTGCATAACACCTTTGCTGGCACCGTCTGTCAGGCAAATGAGTTCTGGATCATTGCAGCAAGCAGAGCATAGAAGCGTTAGAAATATCATGACTTACAACTCTGACAAAACAAATATAGAACCCAGGAAAGGAACCACTACTGTCTGCTTTGGTACAAGCAATAAGGATAGCACAATGTGCAAAGATGATAGGAAATAATGGTAAATTCAGCATGTAAAATAAAACAGCACTGACAAAATACATATTTAGACCATTGTTCAATATAAATCATGCAAACAAACTTTGAACGTCTCTTGATAGTGAAATGAGGCAATGAAAGGATCAAAACACCACGCGTTACAAAGCAGGCATAAGATAATAAAAGATGTAGTATGTTACAGGGTAGAGCAAGATGATACAAAAAATAGATCCTACAGTTCAAATAAATAGATCCCTCGTCAGCGACAGAGACCGCGATGGAGCCCCAGTCGACGCTGTAGAGGACGGAGGTGGGGCGCACGTGGAGTAGCACGACGGCGTTCTCGGGGAGGAGGTAGTTCTGCACGGTCCACTTGCCTGCGATGGCGATGTGGCGGTGCGGGGAGGCCGTGTTGGTCCCGACAAGCGAGGAGAACAAGAATCACGGGGAAGAAGGCTGAATCGCTGCCGCCTGTGGCCATGGCCTCCTGCCAGATCTTCTCGCCGGAGCCTGCGCTCGCCTAGGCCCGATCGACGAAGATGAGGAGGAGCTCGGGGCATAGCTAGCCATGGAGTCCATGATGCGGATGGAGGAGGTGGAGGGTCCACATGTTGGTGATGGTGGCGGAGGGGAAGAAAGGGGACAGCGACAGCAGCGAGACGTGGAGGCGCTTGACGGCGGCGGGCAGTACACGAGGAAAACTATCCCGAAGTCGCCGTCCCCGAGCTTGCGTGCCGGGTCGAAGCCCGCGGTGGTGGAGCGCAGCTGCTTGTAGGTGGCGGCGCACAGTGGGTTCGTGGGAGAATGGCGATGCAACCGCAGACGGTCTAGGGTTTGGAGGCGAGAATGACAGAACAAGGATATGAATGACAGAACAGGGAATGTGAATGGCAGAACAAGGAATGGCAGCCTACCCCTTGCAGCCTTAATAAGTAGTATAGATATATATCCGTGCGTTGCTACGGAGTCAACATGTTATATTAAGATATATTGAGATACACAAGGACTAATTATCATTCTATGCTCTTGTTAGCGTCTTTTAAATGTTAAAGAGGTTTACATACCTTAAAAAATATATTCGTATATGTTCGTACTTTGACATGGAAATTAATTTGCCATGGAAATTAAAAAGAAAATCACCAAATTTATGCGATAGTTTGTTGTAAGATATAAATATTATAAAAAAATTCAGATAAAAAGTATTACAGAAAAGACATAGTAATCTATTACATTGTTGTAGAGAATGCAAGGAAGCACAACACAAAACAGGTGTTTTTCAAATCGCACACATGTGTCATCAATTCCAACACCACTCCATCTCATTTCTAGGATGCTTGTAGTAAAAATGCAGATGAAAAGTGACATGAACCCTAGGCTGGCAACATTATTCAGCAGCAGCAGATCAAACAGTGAACATAAGCTTCAGACATTCCGCAATATACAGAAATAAGTCGCTTAAACACAGAATAAGAGCACTTTAATTTGAACTGATCTTTGAGAAAAATGTGATAGTTTTTGTTAGCAACTTTTATGTATATTGATAGTCACTTGTGTTCCAAAAGAAGCTGCTTCCTTCAGCTGAGTATCCATGTGGAAGATGAGGTCCATAGATGACGTCTTCAGAATGTGGGAGATGAGGTCCATAAACAACGTTCCCATTCATAAGTGTCATTTGGTTCACCTGCGGTGTTGCTTGATAAGCATTTGGAGCATTAACTTGATTGGGGGCGTTAACATGGGGATGAATATTTGCATTGGTATCCTTCTGGTTAGCCTTTGGCTTGCTCCTAGCAGTCCGTTTGTTCTCCACAGGACTGTCTGCAGTCAGCCTGCCCATTTGCTGCTGGATTTCATTCAGTGGACTACTGGACAGTTTTGACCTGACGCTTCTTTTGGAGCTAGAGGACTTGTACTCAAGACGGTACAAGGCGAGGGCATCAGACTTTTGATGTTCCAATTGGCTAATCCCATGCAGGTTATTGAACTGATCTTCATTAGTTCAGAAATATTTATTTTGTAATCATCACCACAAAGAAAATCATCAATACAAAGTTCACGGTCTATATAGTACATCTGCAAGCAAAGTAAGATAGGGTTATTAAAGATATCAATAGAGATGGTAAAAGAAACATGATACACTACATGCACCCAAAAAAATGGGATGGAATGAAATGGCCTATTGCCAGCTAACTCAATCCCTGCCAGTTATTGAACAAATCATCAGATGCAGTGCAGACTGGCGATGTAGATGCAGCTAAAACATATACTATTCTCCTTTTTTAAAAAAAACAAAACAAAAGGGAACAAGAATACTAAAAATCATGATAAATTTTCAGTGGTATTGTTGTGTTCATTTTATTTCAATATGGTATGTTACAGTTACACAGATCTTGATCCTATCCACCATTCCTTTTATTTTCAGTGGTTATCTTCACTTGCATGTATTTATGCAGAATTCTAATAGAAACAACAGATTGAATAAAATGATACTTGCACTAAACTAACCAATTTTGCAAATGGTGCTGGAATTCAGTTAAGTGGCATCAATCCAATGTATATAATGAAAATCACTATTCGAATAGTTAGATCAATTGCATGGAAGCAATAATTAATATGCACTGGAAAACAAACTGATTCAGAATGGAATGGGTTAGCCTAATCTTTTAAATTAGAATGCCATAGTAGTACTCTAAATGAATAACTCATCAAGATCTTGCGCACAACACGCCGCCTCAGTTGCCGCATGTCGGGGCTCTGAGGGGGCCATGGTGACTGGCTGTTAGATCAAGATCTTGCATATTATGTTAGTGATTCTCCGGCTATCAGGTTATTAGTGCATCAGAGAACCACTCATTCAATATAACGACATTTGTTTCAGAACCAAGGGAGTAATGAGTATGCACAAATTCTTCTGGTTCTAAATACCAAAAAAACTAAAAATGAGGAGGTCTCCTCAGATTAAAGTCGCTTTGGACCTATGATCGCTTTGCAAGGACCATACATGCTCGTCAACCAGAAAAGATCAAGAGCAGAGCTGCATCTTGCTGACAGCTTATATACAACTCAAATGCACTGCATGCAGTTGATAAGCCGATATATTCAGAGATGTTCCTTAAATAAAAGGGAGAAAAAGGAGCAAGGAGAAGCAAAGGCAATGTCAAAAAGAAAGCTCTCAAGGTCGAGCATCTCAAGACGAAGAAAAGCAATCACAACCCAGACCACCATAGCAGTATAAAGCAAATCTGAACTTGCAGAGTGTGCTAAGGTTTCAGCAGTACCTGATGAGTTGGCGACTGGAACCAGAAGCGCCAGGAGCAGCTCGGCGGCAGCTACAGCCTGCAGCCCGACCTCTTTGGCTTGCCTGTATAATCGATAACTGTTCACTAAAAATGCCCGACCTTTTTAATTACAGAATAATCCTTTTTACAAAATACGTGTCGATAACTGTTCACTAATCAGCTAATCCTTTTTAGCGATATCGATAATTCTTTGTTGTACGTTTGCAGGGATGGCATATCGACACGAATTGTCCTCATAACTTAAAAGGTCAATCACGAAGTTCCTTCGAAGAGTCTTTGCATCCTACAGACAAAGACATAAGAGAACAAAACATATTATATTGTAGAACGAGATAGCTAGAATGTAAGTTTGAACATAAAACGAACGTACTACACTCACCCCAACAAATTTCAGTGGTCTGTCATTCCCCCACATGGCCATAGCTTGTAGAACGAGATAGCTAGTATTAAACCTATAGAATAATATTTGGGCAACTATGTTTTATATACAATGAATATCATAGAAAAAATTTAAACTGCTGAGAAGATGGTACGAAGAAAATACCCTCTTAAGTCAATTGGAACACCAGTCTGAATTGTATGTTCCCACTTAAAGATATCCTCCGCCCATCCAGAACGTTTCTTGCTGTAAGCAATCTTATATTTTTTTGAGGTCATGATAATCGCTTCCGCGAACCTCTTGTATGGCATGTGTTTACACCAATCTTGAGTCGGTGTAAAGTCGATAAAAGTCACATGCTTTTTAACATGATCTATTACGAAGAGGGCGTAACATCCATTGAATTTCCATGGCATGAGAACCTGCAAAATATCAGTTATTAGGATCCTACAACAGAAGTGTCCTTTATAAATACATTTGAAATGAATACATACTTACATATCTACAACCCGTGATGTAATAATTCATTGATGGCCAACAATCGAGTGTTTTGGCTAACTCTTCTGTTGTAGGATCCTGATGGTACTTTGGAAGTTTACCAAAACCAACCATTCTCTGGACATTATATATACATGTCCACATGATGATTAGATGTAGATACTATATATTAATACATTAATGATTGGAAACAAACTTACCCAAAAACGCATGTCCATATAATGCTTTCTATTATTTATGATTTCTTCCTTCGGCCTACGTGACTCTTTATTGGCAAGCAGCCGAACAGCCATGTCAAAACATCTTAGAATCATATCTTGATTTGTCGTTAATATGTTTTGTAGGTCTTTGACAGATATTTCTATCTTAAAAGGATTGAAACTTCGCACCCATGTTCTCCTGTAATGTAGCATGACGAAAGTCTATATCAAGATTCTAAGTAGTTGATATACATAAATTAAATAAATCAATGAGCACTTACTCTAGTGTCGTATCGTCGTTTATTGCCATGATATAATCACATAAAACATCTATTGAATCGGCTTTAGTCACTGGCATATCCTTTGTGGAAAGACCAACCATTAAAAAGTCATTGGTGCAACCCTCGGAAGTGAGAGGTGTGACTTTTACAGGAGCTCTTTTATCCCAATCATCAACAAACCACCTTTGTAAGTCTGCTTGAGTAATAGGGCCTTCCTCATCTTCATACACTACTTCGCTATCATCAAGCACGTGGAGTAGTTTCCTCTTATTAGAATCTGTTGGGTTTTCTAATATCTCAACATCAGATGGGCTTCCAGAGTCAACTTCTTTTTCATTTTTGTATAACAGACACCCCCTTCTCTTATTCAGGTCTGAAGATAGTAATATAGCAGCCATTTTTTTCCTAAAGTGTGACATGTCATCCTACAAATAAGAATCAATTATTTAACATTATATATGTAACACTGACTGTAGATGTCCATATATGTCATAGTAGTAATAATATACCTGGGTAAAACTGTCAGACAGTTCATCCCCTGTCCAGTATTCGATATAGTTCAAAAGAAAGAGACCGCATGAAGAGCTACAATATACATTAATATCAACATAAATATTGGTATGAATGAAGAAATTGGTAAAGAAGATTTTAGGGCGTACCTATCTGTCTGCTTTGCATATCCCATGTCAATTTCTCTGAGCGGCCAAGAAGCAACTTAGAGGTCTGGCCACCTGTGGTCTTTTAACTCCATACGTTGAGATATCATATCAATTTGTCTTTGTAGTCCTTTAATCTTTATATATTGTAAAACAAAATTAGAGATTGGGATAAGTTAATATTGAATTCATAATTGTTTAGTTTGTGCATACTCACAGAGTCAGTGAGGTCTTTGCGGTCTTGTGAACTACCAAGTGAATCGAGCACTTGTATCTCCATATTTCTTGCATGGATAACAGCAAGATACCAGTGCGTCTCTCGGATGTTTATCGGAATAAACACCTACAAAACAGTTATAAATACTTGCATAAGAATAAATTACATATAAACACTAACTGTTCAAATTGCAAACTCATAAGTACCATGTCATGGTCTAGGTAAAGTAACACCCTTCGTTCAGCGCTACATATTTGTGTCATGTCTTTAATTGGATATAGCTCCTCTGTTTTAATTTCAACATCACCATCTCGCTTCAGGAAATTGAACTGGAAAGCATTTTCTATGTGAACGCGACCTCCAGATCGGCACTTTAGATGCTTTTGAGCTTTTATCAAATTTATGTAACAGTCTATAACCTGCAAGTGTGTAAGTTGTGGTTAAAAATACCAGGATGAGTAAAAAACTTATACATAACAACGTCGCCAAATATAAAGATTAAGCATGGATTACCTCGTCTCCTAAATATGAGTTCGGCTGAAATAAACACTCCATCCACTTCCTTTCAACAAAGGCATCATCAATAAGCACGACTTCTACCCTTGGTTCACAAGGGATTTCCTTAATAAAATCGATGAGGGCAAGATCACCTTGTGTGCAAATATAGTCTAGGAGCAACCAGTCATGAGATAAAACTAAAATTAGTTATTACAAGAAATACAAATTGACCCATACAGAACTATGAAACTTATAATACCTTCTCGAACTATTGCGGTTGCCACCGATTTTTTTGGCTTGTTATGAGACAAGCCTACAAATAGAGATTCCATTCTCGCGAGACAAAAACCTACATTCATAACAAATTGTTAGATGCATAAAAATTAATATTGCTAATTTCACAAATGATCCAAAACTCAACAATACTTTAAGATATTATGCATGCAGTAAGAAGTTTGATGACTATCAAAAAATGTGCGGGTATAATAAAAACAATTGTAGCATGCTAACATGACTTGATAATACACCAGACCAATCAAACAGAAGACAAACATCATCCTATTAGTTTGTTAGCTGAACATGCAACTCTTACCATGGGTCTAATTTGTTAGGACCTCTTTGTAGACGATGTTCTTGGTATATGTCCCACAATCTACGGTGGGGAGTTTTTTTACACCCTTCCTTGACTTTTTCCTCCCATCGACAGCTGGGATGACAAGAATCTTTATGTTCGATCGGGCTGTCGCTCTAGATAGAGCAACATATAGTTGGCCATGAGAGAACACTGGTTCAGGCAAGTATACACCAACATTGGGAATAGTCTGACCCTGTGCTTTGTTAACCGTCATTGCAAAGCTAAGCCGTATAGGAAACTGCTTTCTTTTGAACTGGAAAGGGAACATCTCTTCATCGGAGGGACACAGCGGTATACGCGGTAGGAAAATCCGTTTTCCAACGTGTTGACCCAGTACAATCTCTGCGTCAATGCTATTTCTTTGGAAGCCACGAACGACCAGCCTGGTGCCATTGCAAAGTCCATTTGCAGGGTCTATATTCCGGAGCAATATAACAGGACATCCAATCTTGAGCTTCAAAACATGTGGTGGTAGCCCATTAGGCGTCAATGTGTTTAGGAACTCGGGTGGGTAGTAGTTATGGGGATCATCCATGGCGCTATCGAAACTATGGTACACCATATGCTCCCCTTGAAAACGATCAATCATCTTAACATTTATCATATCAACCCAGTCGTTCCGTGTTGACAGTATCGCCCTTGAAGTGATGTACGTGGAATCAGACATATTTTCGTTGAGATTTGGGAAAGCGAAGTCTATTAGGTTGTCAAGATCGTTATCACTCCCAGTGTAAGGCACACACACATCATCAGGAAGACGGATGTCGCCATCAATATTTGTTTCCTCAGTTCCACCGCCTACGCGCAGCAAAAACTCCGCAAACCAAGGGTCGTTTTTTGCTCTCATGTTGCTAACAAGCTTTAAGTGGGACATGGACTCCCATAGGTAAGACATCCGTAGCGAAGACGCGACCACTTGAGCCCTTGACCCTTTACGAACAACAGGCAATACCTGTCTGAAATCTCCACCGAAGACAATGGTTTTACCACCAAATGGCAGTGCGGGTCGACCCATTATATCGCGCATGCTATTGTCCAGTGCCTCCACGGCTTGTCTCTTAGTCATAGAAGCCTCATCCCAGATAATGAGAGACGCTTTCCGTAGCAACTCTGCTGTTCCACTCTGCTTCGTGAAGCTACATACGGCGCCATCGTCAATAGTGAGTGGTATCTTGAAGCGTGAATGGGCGGTTCTTCCTCCAGGCATTATGGAAGCTGCAACGCCAGATGTAGCTGTTGCCACTGCAATCTTGCCCTGGTTGCGTAGCGTCGCGAGGAGCACTCTGTATAGATAAGTCTTCCCGGTGCCACCAGGTCCATCCACAAAGAATAATCCGCCCTGATCGGTGTCAACGGTAGACATAATCTTATCATAGGCGGCCCTCTGTTCCTCGTTAAGAGAGTCTTTAAGAGCCACATCTCCCACTGTCGGTTGGATAATTTCCTCCTCGTAAACCTCCCTAGCAGTACCAATAGCATCGTCATACGCGTCGATGATAGGAGGTAGAGGTAATGTCTTTATGTCCTTTCCCATTGACTGCAGCATGTTCCTAATGTCAATCAATACCATCTGCTCAACATGAGTTTTGTTCTGACTCCTGTGTTGATAGTCCTCGGACATAGAATCTTTGTGTTTCTGCCAAAGTACAGCCACATCGCTTGGCTCACAGTACACCAGTATTGTGGCAAAAAGTCGTCGCAGCGCCGATGGCATCTGGAAAAGAGCACGCTCAGTGAGACACTCATCCAGTGTGTTGTCCGACTCAAGTAGTCCCCTTCTCTCTGCTGCCTCACGAAAAGTCGGTAGGGTGACACCATCAACTGTCCTTAGATCCACATATGAGGCGGCGCCAGTCACGTGGTTTAGGAGAACACGAAGATAATAGCGCTCACCCTCGGCCGGATGAGCAGAGACTATCCTACCGACTTGTCCACCTGTATCTCGTTTCCTTCGTTGCCATACTTTGCCCTTACCACTCTGCCAAGTGTACCACTCAGGGAAGTCACGATATAGGATGCCACGAGCCTCCTCGTGTAGCCTATTCGCCTCAAAATATGCTGTGAGCATCGACCTATCAGCACCTGGACGGTTGACGACTCGCTCGACCATTTGCCGCTCGTGAAACGCCACCATGTGCATGTTTGGAAGATGGAGTTGCAGCTGCATAACAGGTGGAGATATCTGACTAAGCTCAAAGCCGTATATCCTCCACAAGGCTTCCGGAGGAGTCACCCACCTTGCATCTCTATACTGCTTGATCTCATCAACATCATCATCTGCTTTGCTCGCATCTCTCATAACAACAGACGCACGATCATGGCCTTTGTATATGTACTTGAACAGGTATTTAACAGCCTTGATGCTCCCACATGCCTCGACATTGATGTGACAGTTGAAGAGACGAAGGAGGTATGGGTTATAAGGGACAACCCATCTATTGTCCAGTTCGCACCCTCGGACCTTTTCTTTACGATCATCGTCACGACGTCTGTAAATAGGGTACGAATCCTTCCCTTGCAAGGTTGTGTCACTGAAAGGTCGAGGGTAATGATTCTTGCACGAGTTACGACCCTTAGTGCATGGGCAGTTAGGGTTTAGCGACCCACACGGGCCATGCATCATATGCTTGATAACCATCTTTCGTAGTTCAGGGTACTTGTTGCTTGGGATCTCGGCTGAGATCAAAAGGTCGTACTGCTCAGGACATGTGAGCTTGTACTTCCTCTGCATTATGAGTAGAAAATGGGCATGCGGCAAACCCCGCTTCTGAAACTCCACGACATAGACGTAGGCTCGGACCTTACCAAGAATATCCTGTTTAGTCAGCCTATGCTTTAACTCTTGTAGCTTCGCATGAAAGACACGCACTACAAGATCCGGACGATCTTGCGGTGTCTGCCCAGGGAGAAGCTCCCTCCTTATCTCATCCCAGTTAGGGTTACATGTCATGGTAAGAAATATGTCTGGTTTACCAAACTTCCGCACCAGAGCCATAGCATCCATATACCGACGTCTCATGTCACGAGGACCACCAATAAACGACGTCGACAGCACAGTTCGCTTGCCAACCTTATCTGCTCTAATATCTCCATCTACCATGCTATCCACCAAGCCCTGGTACAGGTCTGCCCTTAACCGATCCTGATTCCTGCGTATGTAATCTAAACGAGAGCTCTCAATCTTTATGTACGTGTCGACCGCGAACTGCTGGAAAAGCCGCTTTCCATGAAGTATTGGATTGAATACCCCGGGGCGAATCTGGAATTTGTAGCAGTAGTAGTCACGTACAGACACACATAAATGGCTAGGAGATTCTGCATACGCAAGGTTAATAAAGTGAGTGATGCTGAAAAGATAGTTAATAATGCTGAAATAAATCAAATTATAAAAAAACAACTAACCCGCATCTTCATCATTTGCATTACTTGCCCTATGTGTCGCACGGTATGCATCAACTTCGTCCATGGATACTCCAACCTTTGGGATATTTGCATGCCATCCAAGTTCACCTCTAGGGAAGAACAATGGATATGATAGTGCATCGTAGCATCCATGGTATGAGCGGATGCAGTGGCTTGAACTGTCCTTCCCATGGAGCATAACACTCTTGCTAAACTGGCCTCGCCCTTCGCTCCCTTCGATCCAGACAGCGGCCACCTCGGAAGTGAGAGGTGTGTTATATGTCTTCTGGTTCAACGTCTGGTCTAGGTTCAACGCGATACGATAGTCATCAAGGTTATCAACGTGGCCCATGGTCCTAAGGTGCTCGGAGTACGGGTTTCCACGTAGTATGTCGACTAACTGTCGAATAACCTCTTTGTCTTTCTGTTGATGCTCTTCGCGACACTTACGGAACCGATGCTCGAGAGTGGGATCATCATCATAAAAGTAAAGCTCAAGGTGTTTATGCTCTGACCCACCCTCCCTACCAAATGACTTGATATTGTGATACATCATGCCCTGTGCTCGGAACGTGTATATACCAGAATCCCTTACATTAGTTGTCATACTATCGAGGCAACAATATAGGGAAGTGAAAGAAAAATGGCCATTAAAAAACCTAATGTTGTCACGAAAGTGCCTAGCATCAGAGTCTGCACTATCCCACAACCTCTTGAGTTGGGTAGGGGTCTCCAGTGGGGCTAGCTCAACCTTCCCACCACGACAACAAAAACCAGGTGACTCATACTCAAACTTCTTCGCGGTGCAATAACTGCAGTTGGGAACAGTCTTTAGCATATGTGTTTCTTCAGGGATGTTGCTATACACCTTGTCGTACGGGTCAGGAACATCAGTGGCAGTCGATTCATCTTGACTACCATCGATCTCTATATCCTCATCGGTATCCTCATCTGATATTTTTTTTGGAAACAATGAGTAAGACATATGTATTTATATAAGCATTGGTACCATATCATAAAAAGATTTAAATTAGTACATTGCCCAGCGAATAGGTATCCCTCGTTCTCATCAGCATCGTCTTCAAATACGACACCGTCATTGTCATCAACTGGAGGGTGAAAATACAAGCCACATAAAATACCTAGGCATTCAGGATAAAAGGGTGGTGAAAATATGTAACCTGAATAAAGATTCTTAACAATTACCATTAGAAATGACCCTTGGCTTCGACTGGGTATGTGTCCAATCATCCCCTTCCTCGGCGTCACTAATAGTATCCTCAGTCGCAGTAGCCATGTTCCTTGAAATGGATGCTTCAAATTGCCGGTTTCGACGGGCTAAGATAGCTTGTCTTTCACCACGTGGCACATGTTGTTTACGTCTTTGTGGTCTAGTAGACATACGCAGTGAATCAGCATCCTCAGTCTTTGTTGAAGCTGGCAGGAACGGGTTACTGGCGATATCAGGAATAACCCAGTCGCAGGGAGTAACTGCGGATCCATCAGGTTCAATTGCATCTGTTGTAGGGTGCACAACCTTAGGGGTATATGTTGGGGACTCCATGGCGATGGACTCCTGACTCAACGTGTCAGCCAACAGTGCTCTACGTTTTCTTATGTACTCTATCTTTGACTCTTTCCGCTTTGGTGTATTATTATACAACCTAAGGCGTTCACGCCTAAGTTCCCTCTCGGCTGGAGTTAAGTTTTTGTACCGCTCTCTAAAGTAGGCGGTCCTTCCCAAATTATGGTTAGGCGTGTTACCAAAAGTTTCATGCACACCGCCTGGAATAAGGCATGTATACGTTAAACCGCCTGAAATCAGCTGTTTTGCAAAATTAGTTGAGTGAACAGTCATGTACCTGGTGTCAGAAGGTCTCTCGTTGTGAAAACATCGTCTGACTTGAATGTCTCATTCCTATGCAACCAATCGCTATCATCATCTAGATTCAAATTTGGAACTGCCAAATCAACAGTGGCAAAATGATTTTTCATGGCTGCAAATCTGTATTTATAAAACGATGGGTTGAAAAAAAATTGTGATAGGTATACCCGCAATACCTTGTGTTGGAAAGTTTGTGAAATCAATTGTGCTACACCCATCGGAAAGACTAACTGTGAAACACAATGAAAACCAAAATAAGATTAATAGACATTCACTAATCCACAAGAGGATCTATTAAAATAATTAGGAATTTAACTTTTTTCATCACCTCTAGATGCCTCTGGTTGTATAGGAGGTCCTTTATTTCGTTGGCGTACTTCACGACGTTTTATACTTTTCTCGTTTTTTTGTTCAACGGTCATCGCCGCATATCTTTCCCTTTCCCTTTGCCTCTTACGTTCCTTAGCATCGACATTTGGACCAAGCCTTTTCGATCCATTTTCATCAGCTACAATATAACCTTGTGTATTAGTGTTCCCCTAAATACTATGCTTCAAACGTTAATCGACACGCGTGTAAAAACCTTTACCTATAGTAATGGTGTTTGAGATGTTTGTCAATGGTGTGCGACCATTAGTATGGTCCATCTGATCTGTTTCTGTTGGTTCTCCGTTCTCCATAAAGAAACCCTATCATGGACATAGGAACTGGCTTAGTTAAGTTTTCACACAGTAATTGAGTAAGGGCTGATTTGGTGATGTAATGGAAAATCAACAAGGTATGTATATGGTTTTGGATATATATAGTCTTGAAGTCTACTCGTGGTCCCTCTTCCAGTCGCGGCCGAACAGCAGCAGCGCGTGGAGGAAGCGGTCGTGCTCGTCGGCGGTCCACTTCTCCCATCATCGACAACTCTGTGCGCAGTTGCAGACTTGCAGGTGCAGCAGCAAAGCAACCGGGCTTGTGAGACAGAGCAGCTAGATCTGCTGGCAGTGGCACTGAGCAGCACTGCAGTTGCAAGGAGGGCAAAATCCCCTGGATGTGTTTTGTGTTGCCAGAAGAAGGAGAGGCCAAGAATTTATAGGCGTCGTTGCATCCCTCGACCAGAAGCTCGCTTAGGGTAATGCAACCATTGGAAGACCATATTACTATCAGGTACAGAGAAAAAAGTTTGTTTTCCTTTTTGTTTTGGTATTTACCGGACTGTGTACTTACATACTTCATGTTCAACAGGCTTTTCCAAATGCCCCTATCCAACCAAACCATATGTACATGCATACAGAGAAAAAAGTTTGTTTTCCTCCTCCCCACCCCTCGTTCCATCCTCGCCCGCGCGCTCCGCACGCGTTCCATCCATGCTAGCCTACAGCAATAGACGCCCATCCCCACCATCGCGCTCGCCTCCCTCCTCTTTGTTCCCTCCGCGTCGGCCTCCACCCCGCTCTCCGACGCGCTTGCCGCCGTCACAGATTTTTGGTGCACTCTCTTCTATACGGCGCGAGCAAGGGCGGCGCTTGCCATGGCATCGACGGGAACCAGGCATCACTCTCCCTATCTCCCTATCTCTACGGCACGAGCAAGGGCGGCGCTTGGTGGCTGAAACCACTGGATCGAGCTGCTAAACGGGGTACCAGAAGGTGGATTTGGTAGTAGCACTGAACAGCGAGTGGAATTTCTCTAATACTGTCCAGGATCATAATTTCTCTAAGAACCAGGCATCACTGAGCATGCTTGTTTTAGTTGTTTCGTTTTACAAGAAACTCAATGTTTGTTGTAGTCTGCTTTCAGACAAATGTGGTAACTATTTGCAGAAGACCCTTTATCTAATTATAGGGTATGAAATCTTTGTTTGTTTCATCAGGTAACAAAAAGGACAAGCATGTACATGGATATTTGAGGAAAACATGCCATCAAGATTGCAAGCAAACCAACCCCGTTTAATTTAGCTAAGGTACCTACATTTGTCTTTTGTTATACTGGACATCAGCAGATACCCAAATCCCTCTGGTACAATGTATGTTAACGTACAGACCCTAATGTGTTGAATTTATGTTCATTTTAGCCTTGTCTGCACCTGTTAACTACCCTGTTCATTCCTATTAGCAAAGATATTAGTAAACTGATATATTAGGAGGGACAGATAACATACAGATTCAGTTTAAAAAATATTTGTTAAGGAACCTTTCATTATGCTGGGTTTATTCTTGGTCAAAATAGTGAAATTTCATACATTATGTTGGGTTTATTCTTGGATCAAAATAGTGAAATTGCATATATATGAACATACCATCCCAGCACATGTCTCACAGGTTACTATTTTTTTAGTTTGTTATGCCTAAAGTGTTTTCCATATGTCTCACAGGTCACAAGTTAAAGTGCAGGAAAATATTTTAAGAGAACAACCAGTACCAGCTAAGTAGTAAATATTTCAACTCACTTATAGGAAACCATATACATAGGATCCGTGTGAAACCAATTTTGGTAGGGTACTTAGTAGTATGGATATAAAGAATTGAATTTGTTAAGTATATAAACTACTGTGTTGAATTCATGTTAATCTTAGCCTTGTATGTATGTTATCTGTACCCACTTCATTTTTATGGGCAAATTATAAAGAGACTGGAGCCTTCATCTAAAGAGACCAGAGCCTATATATACATCACCAAAACATATTTTCCCTGGTAATGAACTTTTTACTACTACATTCCTAGAAACATTGTCTTTTTATTTATTTATTTTTGGATGCAATTGTCTTTGCCACTATCACATTGTTGGCGTGTAGAAACTCATGTGTTGATTTAATCTTATCTCCATCACTTGCCTATATGTTAACCTAGTCTTTGTACAGTTTGGTTACCAAGCAAAATTATTTCTAAATTTGGTCTATAGAAGTTTTTTGTCACTTGGTAATGCTGTTTTGGTCTATAGAAGCTTTTTGATATGCCATTATATCCACTTTGCTACTATCTGTTGTGCTTGTGATTTGCCTGTTTGGAGATCATGTTTTACAAATCAAGTAATTCAGACTATTCTTGGTATGCCATTATTTCCACTTTTCACAGTGACTGAACCTACCGAGACTGAAGCAAGTAGGGACAGAGCAAAAAACTCTCTTGAGAATTGGGCATCCAATCAGAAAGTTATAGATAGATACCTTAGTTTGATGTACATAGGTTTCTGTTAAAAATATATTTGACTCAAACACAAACCAGGATTGCCAGCGGTGCCTCGAGCATCACTTCGTAGTTAGAAATATTCTTGTACCATGATTTTAATTTTGATGTGAAAACTCTATAGTTTGTGTTTGAGTCTGAACAAACTGTAGGTTATTGCTGAGCATCTGTCTTTATCTACTACTCTTTAGTTTCAATAATAATTTATCGAAATGTGCTACAGCTTAGCTAAGAAGCTCCAGCCTGATATGGTCTAGATTTGTTAAATCACCATATTTCTCATGGGAGTTTCTAGCAAGTTTCAGGAGAGGAACGAGAGGCTTTTCTACAAGCTTTTAATTGATAACGTGGAGGAGCTGCTTCCTGTGGTTTTTTATTTTTATTTTTACCGATACCAGGGGGGCAACCTTAATTAGTTGGGATCATCATCCTTCAGTTTACTGCCTTTTGTGATTGTACTGATTTGGAAATATGAATTTTTGCAGGGCACAGCATCAGTGGTCCTTGCAGGTTTGTTAGCAGCACTCAAGGTGGTTGGTAGGACCTTGGCAGAGCACACTTATTTATTCCTTGGTGCTGGGGAGGTTAGTTAAAACATGTCCTGGTGAACTGTTATTTCCTTTGTCACCAACTGTCGAAGCCTACTATAATTAGTATATTTTGAATTGAGATTGTGACCATTAGTAAGAATCTTTTTTGTTTGAGGAAAGTAGACCCATAGATAAGATTCTGATAATGATGAGTTCTACAGAAGTGCTTTTTAGTCTGACAATGACCACATATGTTGCTACCTGCAACTTGTTATAACAGTACGAGTGTATGGTGGAGGGTTGTGGTATGAAATTGAAGAGTTACAAGAGTCGGCAGCAGCATCTCATCGATAAGCATATGCAGCATCTCACGCTGAACCACATCCCTCTGTCACCTGATACAGTTATCGAGGTGAATGGCCAACGGAGCAGCTTGCATACTGAGTTCATATCCTCCTCACTGAGGAGGGACAGGGTTGACAAAAAGACAGAGGAAGCTACATTTGTCAGCACAGATAATATACGGATGACAGGGAGTGCGAGGTTCCAAGTGTTTGATAAGAATGATCTCTTGCTCACAGGAGACCTAGATTTATGCAATGTCAATGGAGTCGTTGGGGAATCGAAGAACAACAGCAAGAAATGGAATATGAAGTGCCAGTCATCCACATCATGCAATGGCTTCTTGAAGGGAAAGCTGTCCAATGGCTCGGAATATGTACAACCTATGATCGAGGTTTATGTCGCTGGGACCTCCTCTGGCACACCTATCATATTAACAAAGACAATTCAGCTTATATCACGAAGGAAGTCTGAAATGAAACTAAAGCTTGATTCCATCCCTGAGAATGAAACAACTGAACAGCAGAAAGAAGAGTCAACTGAGGACACTTTGAAGGTACTTTCCATCTGTACAGTGAGTATTCTCAAATGATTTTATCCAACTACAATCTCACTTGTGGACCTTTTTTTGCCTGAAGCATAATAACTCTGTATTATGTTATGCTTGACACTCACTTAGTCACTTGGGAGCTCTAGGCTATTTTGGCTATTTTGGATTTTATCCAGCGTCAGCGGCAGAAGTCCAAGAGGAGGCAGATTGCTCACAAGGGTGAATAGACAAGGGATAATTCGATGGACGTCGACGGAAAAGGTGCAAGGCAAACAAAACGGAGGTACCGGCTGAAGCAACATGATCATAGCGAACCGAAAGAGAACAAGCAGCAGCATAAGGAGGCCCCGGATGTTAAATGTACACGGAAGCTCAGGTTTCCACTTTGTTTCTTGTAAGACTATTACTTTTACGTCCACATAAATCAATTGACACTCTAGTTGAATGGTGATAATTGTGTGTTCTGAAGCTTTCTTTTACTATCTGAACTCTGAGTAATGCAGTGTGAAGCATGGAATGGATACAGAAAGCCACCATCAGAACAAAATTCATGTATATATCGCCAGCAAGCATGGTTCAATGGCAGCTGATAATCCATCAAGTCAAAAAATACAATTATCATTATGGTTCAATGGCAGCTGATAATTCATGTCTATATTTGCACGGTCAAAATTTTCACAAAATATCTCTTATTAAACCCATGTAATAGGTATTACAAACAAAATTCATAGACATACAAGTTTGCCTCATGTTGCTTTTGGTTGATCAATAACAGTACGACACGTATTCTATCATTATCGAATCTCTCTACGACTAAGCATAGTCCCAATTATTGTTCTTTGCGAATTTGTAGAATCTATCTACGCCTTTGTTCTTCAAGAAATGTAACCGCAAACTGACGGTTGTTCCGCGCCACCAAAGCTCTTTGAATTGCTGCAATGAATGCCATAATTAATCACATCTACACGTAGTTCATGATATAATGAGAACAATGACGGTTTAAATTTAATTAATTTTTTAGAATATACTTACGTCCAAAATGATGGGTGTTGTGATGGAACGGATTGAAGTGTATTGCGGTATGATCCGAAGACTCGAGGCACTCTAGAATTACACATATAAATCTTTGTTACGAATCATTATAAAGCAAAACTTAGTGACAGATGGTTTTGAAAGGCGTAAAGACATGTTGTACCTTGTCTTCTGAACCGTCTAAACATAGTCCCAATTATTATGCCATAATCCTCCTTAGCCAACGCCCAGCGGAGTGCATTTTTGTTTAGTACGTCACCCCAAACTTTAATGATATGTAAATACCCCCTACGACATTGATTGTGGATAAGAATATGTTAGTAATATTTAAATTTGAATATATATACAATTAACGGATTATACCTAGCATCCATTATAACAATCTTTCTGAAAGGGCCCCACATTGTGCGATGAATTGTATCCAAGTGGACTACAATAGCCATTATGTCTACAAAAATAAGAATTTATAAATGGATTAATACTGAATTTTGTGTAAACGATATTATAATAATATTAAGAGATCGATATATTCTTACCGACTAAAGTCCTGTTTGGCAACTCGGCAATATCAGCAAGGTTCAAGAGTATTTGTTTTGGGAATGGCGCCATTTGAATTGGAACAGTGTATGGTTCCACGATAGTTTGTTGATCAAGACACAATTCCATGGGACCATTTAGATGACGAAAATTAAATTCACCCGGATGAAGACTGAACTTTACATTATGCATCTTGTAATCATGCTTTTCATGGAGCAAATTGTCGAAATGTTTGACTGTCTCATACATATATGTTATGGCCTCGATCTTGGCTCCCTAATAGTATTTTAGTAGGAGAAGAGGCGATGTTATGAAGAGCGTGTAAATTTGAAAATGAAAGTTAGAGAATTGTTGGCTTACATTGATGTCAGATAATATGAAATGTTGTCTATCACGAAAACGTGGTTCAATCGGGAATTTAACTTCTACCCGAGCCACAATACTGTATTTGCGCGGTAGCCCATAAAAATCTTCATCACGGTAGTCGTCGAACAACCTGAAGCTATATAGTAAACATCCTTTTAAATAACGGTCATAACTTTGATAGACAAATTAAGTGTTATTATATTTATATATAATAACTTACATAGGCATCCGTTTTCTTTGGGCCGTTGCGGCTCTTTCACGGTTCAATACGATCGGTTCCATCAAAACCTTGCAGCGTGTAACATAAATGGTAACACATGTCATACTTTCGCGGTTCAATATTATAATTATCAAATAGTTTAAATGGTTATGTATTTAGTGTGTATTGTGTAGTAAGCAATCCTTTTACTTTATATTTGACTCGAACGTATGTATGAGGCAGTTCGTATCTATGATTCGGTACAAGTATGTTATTTAAAAGGAGGGAGAGCAAGGATATATAGCCTTGAGACCCCATACAAATATGTGTGCACAAAAAAACATGATTTATTGCTCTGATTTATGATTTATAGTAGTAGAGATTAGCATCAACCGATATATACCGGAAGAATGCATATAAACTTTATACCCCAATAGAAACCACCAATACACACAAGCATACACGGCATTAACAACATTGTTTGTTAGGAAAATTCAATTGAAACATGATCGCAAAAATGCAACGAAAGTGGTATTATTTTACTAACATATCACAGGCTATTAAAGAACATTTGCAGCAACAAATTTGCTTGAAAGCTTACCTAGGCCTGAGAAGATGCGGATGCGTTGCAGCGAACCCCCGACGGTGTCCTGTCGTCCGGTCCAGGTAAACCAAACGCCTTTTCCGTTCCTTCCTCCACACCCTCGCTAGCTGAAACAAAAAACTACTTCAATGAAACCACAAATCATAGATACGAACTGCCCCGTGATTGGAAAATTCTAAAGTCCATGAAGGGATTATTACAGAACAAACTACTACATCAGTCTGCCTGAATTAGGATCAACTTGAACCTGGGTTTAAGTTTTGTTAGTGTTAAACCCAGGTACATCAGTCTGCCTGAATTAGGATCAACACATGCTTGTTTTTAAAGCTACATGAAAAATAATACTTCTTTCTGTCGGAGAACAAGGCGGTGGAAGAAATGCCGAACCAAATTGGGCTATGGTTGTTCTTTCTATCATCAATTGTTTTTTTTCTCCCCCAGCATGGAATTAACCACTTCAAGCATCATGTCCAGATTGAACATTGATGATTATCAGAAATAAGGCAGTCAACAATCACCCCTGACAAAACAGCAAGAGTATGGTATGTGCAGGTCATCAAGAGTTTGGTATGTGTTGTACTCTGTCACATCGAGATAGTTTTTATTGTGTTTTACCCAACTCATTAAACTTAAGAGCTCCCCTAACAAAACAGCAAGGACTACTGAACGGAGGACCTACTCATCAAAAGTTCTGAGATAAAAAAATCAGCAATTGAAAGGTGGAAGCAGATCATTATGAGCACAAACTAAACTGAACTGCAAAACTGGAAGCAGATCATAGTTTTTCTTGTGTTCTATCACAAGCAGATCATAAGTAAAACTGAAGTGCAACCATATTGAAACTACACCCAACCAAAAACACGCACCATCACTCAACTATTGATGTGATACTACAAGCACTAAAACTACTGCACATACAATATTTGTTCAAGTCAGGATTCAATACAGACGAAAGCACAAACAGATGAATAGGTAGGTAAACCAGATGAATAGGTAGCTAAACCAGATGTAATAATAAGGGCACTCAACCAAACACAAGCCCCAACAGCATGTCACAAGTAAAACTAAACTGCAAGCATATTGACACTACACTCAACCAAACACAATAATTTATGCATCAATTGTGTACTGGGTCCCGGACACTCAACTGATGATGTTCCTGACCCGTACGACAAGGACGCAAATAGTTTATGCATAAATTATCGCAGTCCCCAACACTTAACTGGAATAAAATAGTTGTATGAGCAAAATAGTTTATGCATCAATTGTGTACTGGGTGCATAGGTTCTGGCATAGGTTTATGCGACCGCTTTGTTTTGGCAGAAACAATAATTTGCATAGCTGGTAGAACTGTTAGTAAGAGCTGGTAGAACACAAGAAAAGACACTGACCTTTTGCGTCGAGTGTCCTCCGCTTCCCGTCGCGCGGATGGCGTATGGCGTATGGCGTATGGATCGATTAGGGGTTTTTAAATACATAGACGGGCGGATTTGGGGGCGCAGGATGAACGCCTCCATCGACGGGCGGATTTGGGGGCGCAGGATGAAAACACACTGACCTTTTGCGTCGAGTGTGGCGGATCCGTGGGATTTGGGGGCGCAGGGCTACAACCTTCCATCGACGGGATGTAGGCGTAGCTGGCGCGGCTGATTTTGGGCATTTGGTGGCGCAGGATGAACGCCTCCGCGGAGCTTTGCCTGGCGCCACCTTCCATCTACGGCCTGCGATTCCCCAAATCCTCGGCCTTCCATCGACGGGCGAGTCGCGGGATCGGGGCGCGGCTCGACCTTCCTTTCATGCGGACTGCGGCTCCCATTCGTGAGCGGACCTTCCATTCGTGAGCGGACAGCGGGGAATTGGGGATCGGGGCGCGGCCGCGGGAGCGGACAGCGGCGGATTGACGGGCGGGGAATTGGTGGGGGACTGGGGCGCGGGAGCGGGAGCGGACTGCAGGCGCGGGCGCGGGAGCGGGAGCGGGAGCGGGAGCGGACTGCGCGAGCGGGAGCGGGAGCGGACTGCCGGAGCGGGAGCGGGAGCGGACTGCGTGCGCGGGAGCGGAGAGGCAGAACCAAATAGGTGTGGACGCCTACAGTCCACACATAAGAGTAGTAGAGATATATCGGCTATGTCGCTCAAACTGGTGCGCACGTGTCTGCGATGTCGCTCAGCACGCGAAGCGGCGGCAGCGGCGTGGTGTACGTGCCCTCGTGCCCTGATTTTAGGAATGGAGCCGCTCTGTTGTATGTTTGATAAGTTGAACAATTCGTATGTTGGCCAGTGGCAACGCTCGCTTTGTGTCTAGAGCCAGGGCCGGGCAGAGGCATGTGCGAGCCGTGCGCTCGCACAGGGCCTCAAAAAATTAAGGGCCCAAAACTTAGCAGATGTATATATTTAATTAAGAGCCCAAAACTTAGCAGATGTATATATTTTAGTTTTATGATCTTCTACATATGTTAATATGTAGCATATATTTTCCTCCCCACCATACCGCTACGCTGAAGCGAAACTACCGAGCGCTACACTAAAGAATAAATCTTCATAGAATCTTAACATATTTGTTCGCGTGAACGAAGTTCTCTAAATTAAAGCTACTAAATTCATATTTGTGTTCTACTATGATAAAGACATATTATTTAGCCACAATAAGGGGGTGTTTGGTTAGAGAGACTAAACATTAGTCTCTAGTTTTTAGTCCCATTTAGTCATTTTTTTGCCAAACACTAGGACTAAAATATGAACTAAAATGATTTAGTCTTTAGTCCTTCACATATGTGCTAAAAGGGACTAAACCATATTAATTCCACATTTACCACTCATTTAGTTCAATTGTACTGATAGCAGGAGAATGTTAAAGGTCATTTTAGTCTTCTTATTAGTCAATTAGTATATTCTTACTATTTTTAGCCCCTAAAACCAAACATGTTAGGGACTAA
This sequence comes from Zea luxurians, assembly GCA_029449295.1. Lineage (NCBI taxonomy): Eukaryota > Viridiplantae > Streptophyta > Magnoliopsida > Poales > Poaceae > Zea > Zea luxurians. Next base: position 56,538,672 of record JAOPSE010000021.1, on the reverse strand, counting down.
ACTTTAGTCCCTTAACTAAATTTTAGTCCCTAAACTAAAGAAACCAAACATGGCCTAACACTCGAGAGTGAAGCTTTAAAAAAAATCGAATATAAGCATGTTTGTACAAGATTTTCTTTAAAACCCGCTAAAAGAACGATGTTATTCAAATAAAATAGAAATATTTCTTTAGATATTATATTGCAATATATATTACTGTAACTTGTAGATTGTTATTACTGATTTTTAATAATATATACATTACACTACTCTAGATTTGGCACAGGGCCTCAAATTTCTCTGACCCGGCCCTGTCTAGAGCCCGCGTGCTCCATCGGCTAGAGCACACGCTACACGCAAAAGATAAACACCGTCTCTGTCTACACGATGTAGGAACACTAACAAAGCTGTTTAGCCATAACCATAGGATATTAAATTAAAACCAAAATTTAATGGCATCTGGGGATGTAGCTCAGATGGTAGAGCGCTCGCTTAGCATGCGAGAGGCACGGGGATCGATACCCCGCATCTCCAAATTTTTTTGTGGTTTCTGTTTTTTTGGTTTATTTTCTGGTTTTACAAGTATGTTTTTTTCTCGTTTGTTTCTGTTTTTTCCCATATATTTTTTAATGTTTTTTGTTTGCTTCTGTTTTTTAAAAGTGTGGTTTCCATCTCTCTCTTTTGGTTCATGTACTCACGCAGTACCACCAAAAAAAATTAGAAGACAAACGATGACAACGGATGAAATTCTGGAGGACATAAAGGATGACAAAGCGCGACGTCATAGACCTCGTATTGCCACACATGTATCCACGCATAGATCACAACGCTAAAACTAGGAATCCAAAAGTCTAAATACATCTTCTTCTTTTGAAAAACTAAGAGAAAGATCGTCTGTCGTTCTCGGTTACTGTATAGAGTCGGCGTGCTCCATCGGCCAGAGCACACGCTACACAGAAAAGATAAACACCGTCTCTGTATTTCTTGGTAATGCAAATAAGCAGAATGCAAGAAATATCGACAAAGCTGCTTAGTGATGTGTTACGTTCTAAACGAAGAAAACTAGAAATCAATTATGTCTGGGGTACGTGTAGCTCAATTGATTCCCCGCATCTCCAAAAAATTTCAGTTTTTTTGTTTATATATTTTTATGTTTTTTGTTTATTTATTTTTTGGTAGTTACGTTTTTTTCGTTTGTTTCTGTATTTTTTTGGTACAAGGACTCCTCTTTGTTTTATTCGTTTCGTTTATGTACGTTTTATTATAAACAGATTTTTTTTTTGCCTTGCATGGTTGCACTTTGTTGTCTCTAGCTGAACATTAATTAGTTCCTAGCTAAACTTTGCTCGATCAACGTCGTAGTATAGTCATGGCTCACAGTCACGCTATGTTCCCGCCATTCACATCAGTAACCAGTGTTGGGAATTAGACCGGGCTCCCTCTCAAAATCAGCACTATAGTGCTGGTAATTGGGTCGGGCTGGACCAGGCCTATCGTGCTTTGGGTGTCACCTTCTTTGGCTCCAATTAGTCTGATGATGAATTCTTCATTTTTATTATCAGCTAGACGTTCTCTTGCCATTTTGAATTTTTTAGCCAATGGATTGTGAAGATCAAGCATTTTTATTAGATCATTCACTATAGTCGGATCTAAATCCATATGTGATTCTTCACTGTCTTTGATACATTGTATTCTATTTTGCACCTCATTTGCAGTGTCGTAGATATATAGCTGTATAAACTTCGGGGGAGAACTATCTGGAGGTAACAGAGACCCAATACGATGATGAACTTGACCACATATTTTGAATAGCGGCGGGCCACGCCCATCATTTACATATTTAGATTTAGATTTATCTTAAGTCTAACAACTTAGTGCGGCTGTGCTCAATGGGATTATCCGCCATGCGGATTGCACTCTCATTATCACATAGGAGAGGGACTTTGTTAAATTTGTAGCCATAGTCCCTGAGGGTTTGCCTCATCTAAAGCAATTAAAGAAAAAAAAAGTTACCTTCAACAGCTAGCTCTCCAAAGATGTCCACGAACTAGACAAACGTTCAAGCTAGAGGACAACAAACAATTGAGGTGCAATCGAGCAAGGCAAAAAATAAAATTATGTTTAGAACACGTCACGATCGCGCACGAACTAGACAAACGTTCAAGCTAGAGGACAACAAACAATTGAGGTGCAATCGAGCAAGGCAAAAAATAAAATTCTGTTTAGAACACGTCACGATCACGCATCGTCGTAAGTCACACGATAATTTTTCGCGAAAAACGCAAGTGAGCACATGTGGTGTTTCTATAGCCATCTGTTGTCTCATGTGAAGAGTGATGTGCACCCTCGCATATATATTGGTCATCTTCTACCTAGATGAGCAATGTGGCACTAAAGCCCACCCATGACATCTATGGACACACATATTTGGTTTTCTTAAATGAATTTCGACATCAACAAATGGGCTTAAATAGGCCTAGCTAATAGGTCCAACAATGCATTGTTTCTCTTCCTACACCTACGTCGGCCCGTCAACTACACCTCTGCATGCATATGCAGTGTAAACAAAGGCTACCTCATCATCAGTAATAAGTTGCAAGATACAGTAGTGTAATTTTATGTTATTATGTTTCATTCTTCTATCCTATATGTTTTAGTATATTCTTATTAATTATTTGCATAATCTGTTTGTGGTTTAATTAATAAGATTTAGTTTTCTTGTTGTATTTTTTTTTAATTTTCTGAATAATAACCTAATTATATTATTATTCTCTCCCACTTAGCTTTCATAATCGTAAGTGACACTTGGCCGATCGGGTAATTTTATGTTATTTATTTTTCCTTCCTCCATCCTATGTTTTAGTATATTCTTATTATTTGCATAATCTGTTTGCGGTATAATTAATAAGATTTAGTTTTCTTGCTGTATTTTTTTTAATTTTCTGAATAATAACCCAATTATATTGTTATTCTCTCCCACTTAGCATCCGTACGTGACATGTGGTAGCTGTGAGCTGCTGGGCTCTACCTAGTTACGTATGTCTTCGTGGCTTGGAGGAGCTGCTGGGCTCTACCTTGTTACATTTATATACCAGAACGTACCAGCATGTGACGTGTGTTTGTATCTGTTCAACGCACCGCAAACGCATCTCTGTACCATTACGTGGCTACATCAATAGCATACATGCATGCACCACAACACAAGGCGGCCGCACGGCTGAGGAACAGAAAAAGGGAGCGAGCTTTGCCGATCGGGCCCTCGAGTAATAGGGAAACTATATATAATAGCTTGGTCGATTCTAGTTTTAAATCCAAATTCAACAATTCCAATTCAAGTTTGAATTATCACAAACGTAACTTAGGTTTGGAGCACACGTCTTCACCCAAGCAGGTCGTCATTTAACATATACTATAGAAAAAAATATAGTTTCGAAACCCATATATATATATATATATATATATATATATAATGTTTTTATATATTACACCTGGGTGCATTCAATATAGAGAATGCACCCAGGCCGAACCTACGCGCCAGGTCCGAGCCAACCGTCCCACCCAGGTCGTCTTCGTCCGTCTTCGTCCCTCCCGCACGTCTTCGTCGCTCCCGCCCGCTCCCGACAGAACTTTTTCACTTTCCCGCCCACGCCCCTCTTTCTCTACGAACGACTCAACCTCTTCACATAAGTTGCAATCACACCAGACTTGCAGTTGCAATCACACCAGACAAGCCGTTGCAATTACACCAGACAGCAGTTGCAATCATTGTTTGTTTAACAGATTTTTGGACATAGTTATATAAAAGTTGCAATCACACCAGACCAGAAGTTGCAATTACACCAGACCAGCAGTTGCAATCTTGTTTGTTTAATAGATTTTTGGACATAGTTATATAGAAGTTGCAATCACACCAGACCCACAGTTGCAATTACACCAGACCAGCAGTTGCAATCTTGTTTATTTAATAGATTTTTGGACATAGTTATATAGAAGTTGCAATCACACCAGACCCACAGTTGCAATTACACCAGACCAGCAGTTGCAATCTTGTTTGTTTAATGGATTTTTGGACATAGTTATATAGAACGAAGTTGCAATCACACCAGACCCACAGTTGCAATTACATCAGACCAGCAGTTGCAATCTTGTTTATTTAATAGATTTTTGGACATAGTTATATAGAAGTTGCAATCACACCAGACCAGCAGTTGCAATTACATCAGACCAGCAGTTGCAATCATATTTTTTAACAAAATTTCTCAGAGTTATTCAAATGCGGGGGACAGAGACACGCTGACAGAGAGGCGCGCGGCGGCGCGGGGACAGGGAGACGCGCGGCGGCGCGAGAACAGGGAGGCGCTCGGCGGCGCGAGGACAGGGAGGCGCTCGGCGGCGGTGGGATTTAGGGGAGGAGCATCGAGGAGGCGGCGGCGGCGCGGGGAAAGGGATGCGCGCGGCGGCGGGGGCTAGGAGGCGCGCGAAAACGCCTGGGTGCATTCAATATAGAGAATGCACCCAGGTGCATTTTAGCAGCGCCGTATATATATATATATATATATATATATATATATATATATATATATATATATATATATATATATATATATATATATATATATATGGTATGGTATAATGGAGCCCTGGGCTTCCAATAGTTAAAAGAAGTCTAGGCCGACCACCACTGTAAACTGGTTCAACCCAGCGCGCCCAACCAGGCTGTCGGGTGCGCCACCTGCCCCACGTTTGTTAGCGCAAAAAAAGTAATGCATGCATGAGTCAAACACGATCCAATGCATGCCATTAAATTTAGAAAAGATATGTGCGACGGTTTCTATTTTTAAATCCTTTATTTCCTCCATAAATTTAGGATCGCTGCAACAGCCATGCAGCTAGACGCGTAAGGACCATTTTATGATATATACTGAGACTAAATATGCTACACTGTGTAAATAATTATGCAATTCGATATACTGCGTAAAAATCTGTTACCAGCTGCATGCACACGAATTTATGATGAAAAATAATGTGCAATGAAAGGAAATGAATTACACGCATAGAAACAAAAAATCGTATTTAATGTTTTATTTCCTTTATAAATATAAGATCCCTCCAACAGTCATGCAGCTAAACACATTAAATCTAGTTTATGATATATACTGATACAAATTATACTACATGGTGTAGGTATTTATGCAATTCGTTACACTGCGTAAAAAATCTGGTATATTGTTCACTAGTGGACGCATCTCCGGGTTGGAGCGTAATAATCTTAAGTTTTGAGCATAAAATCCCTCAATTATAAGCGTATATACCGAGCCAATGTGAGAGGTTGACAGCTCTATTAGGTTGTTATTACGATCCTATTTTTATGGCAGAACCGAAAAATATGGCAGCCGCATGCATGCGGTTATACAGATCCAAAAATTATGGCAAAATGCATGCATGAGTCAAACACGTTTCCTTGTATGAGCGTAAATTTAGGAAAGATATGTGTGGCGGTTTCTATTTTAAATGCTTTATTTCCTCCATAAATTTAGGATCGCTGCAACAGCCATACAACTAACTCGTAATGACCATTTTATGATATATACTCATACTAAATATGCCACACTGTGTAGGTATTTATCGGGGACCATAATTAGGGGTACCCTCATGACTCCTAATTCTCAGCTGGTAACCCCCATCAGCACAAAGCTGCAAAGGCCTGATGGGTGCGACTAAGTCAGGGATCGGTCCATTCGAGGGACTCGATCACGTCTAGCCCGAGCCTAGCCTCGGGCAAGGGCAGCCGACCCTGGAGGATCTCCGTCTCGCCCGAGGCCCCCCTCCAGCGACGAACATACTTCCGGCTCGCCCGAGGCCCAGTCTTCGCCAAGAAGCAACCCTGGCCAAAACGCCACGCCAACCGACCAAATCGCAGGGGCATTTAATGCAAAGGTGGCCTGACACCTTTATCCTGACGCACGTCCTCCAGTCGACAGAGCCGAAGTGACCGCAGTCACTTCGCCGCTCCACTGACCAGCCTGACAGAAGGACAGCGCCGCCTGCGCCGCTCCGACTGCTGTGCCACTCGACAGAGTGAGGCTGACAGGCAGTCAGGCCCGGCCTCAGGCACCATAGGAAACTCCGCTTCGCCCGACCCAGGGCTCGGACTCGGGCTCAGCCCCGGAAGACGGCGAACTCCGCTCCGCCCGACCCAAGGCTCGGACTCGGGCTCAGCCCCGGAAGACGGCGAACTCCGCTCCGCCCGACCCAGGGCTCGGTCTCGGGCTCAGCCCCGGAAGACGGCGAACTTCGCTCCGCCCGACCCAGGGCTCAGACTCGGGCTCAGCCCCGGAAGACGGCGAACTCCGCTCCGCCCGACCCAGGGCTCGGACTCAGGCTCAGCCCCGGAAGACGACGAACTCCGCTCCGCCCGACCCAGGGCTCGGACTCGGGCTCAGCCCCGGAAGATGACGAACTCCGCTTCGCCCGACCCCAGGGCTCGGACTCAGCCCTGGCCTCCGCCGACAGTCTCCGCCTCGCCCGACCCAGGGGCTCGGACTCGACCTTGGCCTCGGAAGACAGACTCGACCTCGACCTTGGAGGAGCCTCCACATCGCCCAACCTAGGGCACGGACCGACCACGTCAACAGGAGGCGCCATCATTACCCTACCCCAAGCTAACTCAGGCTACGGGGAACAAGACCGGCGTCCCATCTGGCTCGCTCCGCCAGACAAGTAATGATGGCGCCCCGCACGCTCTATGACGACGGCGGCTCCCAGCCCCCTTACGAAAGCAAGAGGACGTCAGCAAGGACTCGACAGCCCCGACAGCTGTCCTTCCGCCAGGCTCCAGCGCTCCTCCGACGGCCACGACACCACACGAACCGGGTGCCAAAACCTCTCCGGCTGCCACGATGGCATGTACTTAGGGCGCTAGCTCTCCTCCGCTAGACACGTTAGCACTCTGCTACACCCCCATTGTACACCTGGATCCTCTCCTTACGCCTATAAAAGGAAGGACCAGGGCCCACTTACAGAGGGTTGGCCGCGCGGGGAAGAGGACGGGACAGGCGCTCGCGTGAGGCCGCTCGCTCCCCTCCCGCGTGGACGCTTGTAACCCCCTACTGCAAGCGCACCCGACCCGGGCGCGGGACAAACACGAAGGCCGCGGGATTCCCACCTCTCTCTCTCTCGCTCCGGCTGCCTTTTTCCCCCCTTCGCGCTCCGTCTCGCGTCGACCCATCTGGGCTGGGGCACGCGGCGACATCTTCACTCGTCGGCCCAGGGACCCCTCGGTCTCGAAACGCCGACAGTTGGCGCGCCAGGTAGGGGCCTGCTGCGTGTTGACGAACAGCTTCCCGTCAAGCTCCAGATGAGCAGTCTCCAGCAACCTTTCCAGCCTGGGACGGTGCTCCGTTTCGGGAGTCTTGAGTTCATGTCCCTCGACGGCAGCTACGACATGATACTCCTTCCCCCGCCGTGCGACAGCGACAATGGCGGCCGACAGCCCGCCCGCCGGCGGCGGAATCGACGACGTCTTCCCCGCGTGGTGGAAGAACAACATTCAAGCTCACCCCGCCCTCTCCCCCACCGACAGAGGAGGAGGCAGGGCAACCAAGGCCAGGCAGGAGGCGGCACCTCGTCAGCTGTCGAGCGAGTCGACGGCGCCGGCGCCCCAACGGGGGGCACGTCGGGCATCGACCTCACGTTTGAGACGAAGACGAGCGCGGACTCCCCGCAACACGCCAATTCCAAGCAAACGGACGACGCCAGCACGCTCGCGAAAGGCTTGCTGGGCGTCACCCTCGTACCTGAGACGACGGTGCAGTCAGTCCCTGACGTGACTTCGTCACCGCCCGTCGACCAAGAGGTACCCACCGATTCCTATCTCACGCCCTTTGGATTCAGCCTCGACCCGCCAAGCGACTTCGCTTTGGTGGACGCTCTCGTAGAGGCGAGTCCGAACCCTTTGGGGTTTTGTATGCGGTCACCCTGGGACCGGCTGACAGACGTCTCGACCTACGGGCCCTCGGGGTCCGAGGAAGATGACGTGTCTGACTTCTGTTGGGATTTCTCCGGACTTGGTAACCCCAGTGCCATGCAGGACTTCATGACCGCATGCGACTACTGCCTTTCCAACTGTTCCGACGGTAGCCGCAGCCTCGACGACGAGGACTGCGGCCCAAGTCGTGAATGTTTCCACGTCGATCTAGGGGGTCCCTCCGAAGGCAACCATCTTGGTGTGCCGGAGAACGGTGATCTCCCTAGGCCTGTGCCTCGCGTTGACATCCTACGGGAGCTAGCTGTGGTCCCCGTTCAGGCGGGGGGTCATGACCCATAGCTCGAGCAAATCCGCGGGGTGCAGGCCAGGCTCGACGAGGGAGCAGGAACGCTTGAGCCGATCCGCCGGGACATCGGGCAGGAATGGGCGGGCCAACCTTCGGTCGGAGAAGTGCGCCATCTACCCCAGGGTATCCAGCACCGCATCGCCGACGATGTCAGGGTAAGGCCGCCACCCGCTTCCAGTGGAGTCGGCCAGAACCTGGCTGCAGCAGCAATGCTTCTCCGCGCGATGCCGGAGCCATCAACCACCGAGAGGCGGAGGATTCAGGGAGAGCTCAAGAATCTCCTGGAGGGCGCCGCGGTCCGACGGGCCGAAAGCTCCGCCTCCCGAAGGTAGGGGTACCCCTCGGAACATCGCGCCGTGACTTCCCGATTCATGCGGGAAGCCTCGGTCCACACAGGGCACACGCGCGACACAGCGCCTGCGGCCCCGGGTCGCCTTGGCAATGAGCACCATCACCGCGACCGTCGGGCCCACCTCGACGAGAGGGTGCGCCGAGGCTACCACCCCAGGCGTGGGGGACGCTACGACAGCGGGGAGGATCGGAGTCCCTCGCCCGAACCACCCGGTCCGCAGGCTTTCAGCCGTGCCATACGACGGGCGTCGTTCCCGACCCGGTTCCGACCCCCGACTACTATCACAAAGTACTCGGGGGAGACGAGACCGGAACTGTGGCTCGCGGACTACCGGCTGGCCTGCCAACTGGGTGGAACGGACGATGACAACCTCATCATCCGCAACCTCCCCCTGTTCCTCTCCGACACCGCTCGCGCCTGGTTGGAGCACCTGCCTCCGGGGCAGATCTCCAACTGGGACGACCTGGTCCAAGCCTTCACCGGCAATTTCCAGGGCACGTACGTGCGCCCTGGAAACTCCTGGGACCTCCGAAGCTGCCGACAGCAGCCGGGACTACATCCGGCGATTCTCGAAGCAGCGCACCGAGCTGCCCAACATCACCGATTTAGATGTCATCGACGCGTTCCTCGCCGGCACCACTTGCCGTGACCTGGTCAGCAAGCTGGGTCGCAAAACCCCCACCTGGGCGAGCGAGCTGATGGACATCGCCACCAAGTTCGTCTCTGGCCAGGAGGCGGTTGAGGCTATCTTCCGGAAGGACAAGCAGCCCCAGGGTCGCCCACCGGAAGACGCCCACAAGGCGTCAACTCAGCGCGGCGCCAAGAAGAAAGGCAAGAAGAAGTCGCAAGCGAAACGCGACGCCGCCGACGCGGACCTTGTCGCCGCCGCCGAGTACAAGAACCCTCGGAAACCCCCCGGAGGTGCCAACCTCTTCGACAAGATGCTCAAGGAGTCATGCCCGTATCATCAGGGGCCCGTCAAGCACACCCTTGAGGAGTGCGCCATGCTTCGGCGCCACTTCCACAGGGCCGGGCCACCCGCGGAGGGTGGCAGGGCTCGCGACGACGACAAGAAGGAAGATCACCAGGCAGGAGAGTTCCCCGAGATCCGCGACTGTTTCATGATCTATGGTGGGTGAGCGGCAAACGCCTCGGCTCGGCACCGCAAGCAAGAGCGTCGGGAGGTCTGTTCGGTGAAGGTGGCGGCGCCAGTCTACCTAGACTGGTCCGACAAGCCCATCACCTTCGACCAAGCCGACCACCCCGACCACGTGCCAAGCCCGGGGAAATACCCGCTCGTTGTCGACCCCATCATCGGCGACGTCAGGCTCACCAAGGTCCTCATGGACGGAGGCAGCAGCCTCAACATCATCAACGCCGAGACCCTCGGGCTCCTGCGTGTTGATCTATCCTCGGTCCGGGCAGGCGCTGCGCCTTTCCACGGGATCATCCCCGGGAAGCGCGTCCAGCCCCTCGGACAACTCGACCTTCCTGTCTGCTTCGGAACACCCTCCAACTTCCGAAGGGAGACCCTCACGTTCGAGGTGGTCGTGTTCCGAGGAACCTACCACGCAGTACTGGGGAGGCCATGCTACGCGAAGTTCATGGCTGTCCCCAACTACACCTACCTCAAGCTCAAGATGCCGGGCCCCAACGGGGTCATCACCGTCGGCCCCACGTACAAACACGCGTTCGAATGCGACGTGGAGTGCGTGGAGTACGCCGAGGCCCTCGTCGAATCCGAGGCCCTCATCGCCGACCTGGAGAGCCTCTCTAAGGAGGTGCCAGACGTGAAGCGCCATGCCGGCAACTTCGAGCCAGCGGAGACGGTTAAGTCCGTCCCCCTCGACCCCAGCAGCGACGCCTCCAAGCAGATCTGGATCGGCTCCGAGCTCGATCCCATATAGGAAGCAGTGCTCGTCGACTTTCTCCGTGCAAACGCCAACGTTTTCGCGTGGAGTCCCTCGGACATGCCCAACATACTGAGGGATGTCGCCGAGCACTCGCTGGATATCCGAGCTGGAGCCTGACCCGTGAAGCAGCCTCTACGCTGATTCGACGAAGAAAAGCGCAGAGCCATAGGCGAGGAGATCCACAAGCTAATGGCGGTAGGGTTCATCAAAGAGGTATTCCATCCCGAATGGCTTGCCAACCCTGTGCTTATGAGAAAGAAAGGAGGGAAATGGCGGATGTGTGTAGAGTACACTAGTCTAAACAAAGCATGTCCGAAGGTTCCCTACCCTCTGCCTCGCATCGATCAAATCGTGGATTCCACTGCTGGGTGCAAAACCCTGTCTTTCCTCGATGCCTACTCAGGGTATCACCAAATCAGGATGAAGGAGTCCGACCAGCTCGTGACTTCTTTCATCACACCCTTCGGCATGTACTGCTATGTCACCATGCCGTTCGGCTTGAGGAATGCGGGCGCGAAGTACCAGCGGTGCATGAACCATGTGTTCGGCGAACACATTGGCCGGACGGTCGAGGCCTACGTCGATGACATCGTAGTCAAGACGAGGAAAGCCTCCGACCTCCTTTCCGACCTTGAAGTGACATTCCGATGTCTCAAGGCGAAAGGCGTGAAGCTTAATCCCGAGAAGTGTGTCTTTGGGGTTCCCCGAGGCATGCTCTTGGGGTTCATCGTCTCCGAACGGGGCATCGAAGCCAACCCGGAGAAGATCGCGGCCATCACCAGCATGGGGCCCATCAAAGACTTGAAAGGCGTATAGAGAGTCATGGGATGTCTTGCGGCTCTGAGCCGCTTCATCTCATGCCTCGGCGAAAGAGGCCTGCCTCTGTACCGCCTCTTAAGGAAGGCCAAGTGCTTCACTTGGACCCCTGAGGCCGAGGAAGCCCTCGGGAACCTGAAGGCGCTCCTCACGAACGCGCCCATCTTGGTGCCCCTCGCTGCCGGAGAAGCCCTCTTGATCTACGTCGCCGCGACCACTCAGGTGGTTAGCGCCGCGATCGTGGTTGAGAGACAAGAAGAAGGGCATGCATTGCCCGTCCAGAGGCCAGTCTACTTCATCAGCGAGGTACTGTCCGAGACCAAGATCTGCTACCCACAAGTTCAGAAGCTGCTGTACGCAGTGATCCTGACGCGGCGGAAGTTGCGACACTACTTCGAGTCTCATCCGGTAACTATGGTGTCATCCTTCCCCCTGGGGGAGATCATCCAGTGCCGAGAGGCCTCGGGTAGAATCGCAAAGTGGGCGGTGGAAATTATGGGCGAAACGATCTCGTTCGCCCCTCGGAAGGCCATCAAGTCCCAGGTCTTGGCGGACTTTGTGGCTGAGTGGGTCGACACCCAGCTCCCAACAGTTCCGATTCAACCGGAACTCTGGACCATGTTCTTCGATGGGTCGCTGATGAAGACAGGAGCCGGCGCAGGCCTACTCTTCATCTCGCCCCTCGGGAAGCACCTACGCTACGTGCTACGCCACCACTTCCCGGCGTCCAACAATGTGGCTGAGTACGAGGCTCTGGTCAACGGGTTGCGCATCGCCATCGAGCTAGGGGTCCGACGCCTCGACGCTCGCGGTGACTCGCAACTCGTCATCGACCAAGTCATGAAGAACTCCCACTGCCGTGACCCGAAGATGGAAGCCTACTGCGATGAGGTTCGGCGCCTGGAAGACAAGTTCTACGGGCTCGAGCTCAACCACATCGCCCGACGCTACAACGAGACTGCGGACGAGCTGGCTAAAATAGCCTCGGGGCGAACAACGGTTCCCCCGGACGTCTTCTCCCGAGACCTGCATCAACCCTCCGTCAAGATCGACGACACGTCCGAGCCCGAGGCACCCTCGGCCCAGCCCGAGGTACCCTCGGCTCAGCCCGAGGCACCCTCGGCTCAATCCGAGGCACCCTCGGCTCAACCCGAGGCACCCTCAGCTCGGCCCGAGGCACCCTCGGTTCAGCCCGAGGTACCCTCGACCCCCGAGGGTGAGGCACTGCACGTCGAGGAGGAGCGAAGTGGGGTCACGCCTAATCGAAACTGGCAGACCTGGTACCTGCGATATCTCCACCGAGGAGAGCTACCCCTCGACCGAGCCGAAGCTCGGCGGTTGGTGCGGCGCGCCAAGTCGTTTGTCTTGGTGGGGGACGGGAAAGAGCTCTACCACCGCAGCCCCTCAGGCATCCTCCAGCGATGCATTTCCATCGCCGAAGGCCAGGAGCTCCTACAAGAGATACACTCGGGGGCTTGCGGCCATCACGCAGCACCTCGGGCCCTTGTTGGAAACGCCTTCCGACAAGGTTTCTACTGGCCAACGGCGGTGGCCGACGCCACTAGAATTGTCCGCACCTGCGAAGGGTGTCAGTTCTACGCGAGGCAGACCCACCTGCCTGCTCAGGCTCTGCAGACGATACCCATCACCTGGCCTTTTGCTGTGTGAGGTCTGGACCTCGTCGGCCCCTTGCAGAAGGCACCCGGGGGCTACACGCACCTGTTGGTCGCCATCGACAAATTCTCCAAGTGGATCGAGGTCCGACCCCTAAACAGCATCAGGTCCGAACAGGCGGTGGCATTCTTCACCAACATCATCCATCGCTTTGGAGTCCCGAACTCCATCATCACCGACAACGGCACCCAGTTCACCGGCAGAAAGTTCCTGGACTTCTGCGAGGATCACCACATCCGGGTGGACTGGGCCGCCGTGGCTCACCCCATGACGAATGGGCAAGTAGAGCGTGCCAACGGCATGATTCTACAAGGACTCAAGCCTCGGATCTACAACGACCTCAACAAGTTCGGCAAGCGATGGATGAAGGAACTCCCCTCGGTGGTCTAGAGTCTGAGGACAACGCCGAGCCGAGCCACGGGCTTCACGCCGTTCTTTCTAGTCTATGGGGCCGAGGCCATCTTGCCCACAGACTTAGAATACGGTTCCCCGAGGACGAGGGCCTACGCCGACCAAAGCAACCAAGCTAGTCGAGAAGACTCGCTGGACCAGCTGGAAGAGGCTCGGGACATGGCCTTACTACACTCGGCGCGGTACCAGCAGTCCCTGCGACGCTACCACGCCCGAGGGGTCCGGTCCCGAGACCTCCAGGTGGGCGACCTGGTGCTTCGGCTGCGACAGGACGCCCGAGGGCGGCACAAGCTCACGCCTCCCTGGGAAGGGCCGTTCGTCATCGCCAAAGTTCTGAAGCCCGGAACGTACAACGTGGCCAACAGTCAAGGCGAGGTCTACAGCAACGCTTGGAACATCCAACAGCTATGTCGCTTCTACCCTTAAGATGCTTTCAAGTTGTTCAAATACCTCGCTCCCACGCAAAGTTTAGTCATCAAGGAAGGGTCAGCCTTGCCTCGGCAAAGCCCGACCCTCCCTCGGGGGCTAAAAGGGGGGGAACCCCCTCTGCATCGAAATTTTCCTCGAAAAAAGATCCTTTCTGCCAGAATGTCTTTCGTGCTTTTCGACTACTTCGAAAGTGGATCCTGAAAACGACGGAGTACACGTAAGCAGCCAAGGCTGACCGAGCCGAGGGACTCCTACGCCTCCGGGATACGGATACCTCACTCATCACCTTCTGCGATAAGTAACTCGCGTTCGGATAAGTGATTCCGCGGACCGAACAAGTCTTCACGCTTGAAAGCTCCTCTGCCGAAGCGATTCTTCGGGCCTTCTCGACTGCGTCGGTGACAGAACCCTATGGACGGGCAAGAGTGCGCGTAAGCGGCAAGGCCGACCGAGCCGAGGGATTCCTACGCCTCCAGGATACGGATACCTCACTCATCACCTTCTGTGAAAAGCAACTCTCGCTCGCACAGACAATTCTGTTACCGATGAAAAAGTCCAGATACTCGAAACAAGAGGAAAAGAAGCACAACTTTACAACACGGCGATGGTGTGTTTGGGCCTCGGCGGCCGCAGAAAACACACGCTACAAGATAATCCGATCCTGCAGGCTCAGATCTCGATAGTTGAAGGGAGCTGTAGCACCCTCGGCGTCGACTACACCTTCGGCGAGGTCCGACCTAGCCTCGGACGGCGACGCGGTCCGAGGATCTCCACTCTAAAGGACGACTTCATCATCACGCCCGGGCCATCGCCGCCAGGGTCTCCTCCAAGAATCCGGCTCGAGCAGGCGGCTCGGCTGGTCACCCCGAGGCCTCGGCCAGCTGTCCCCCGAAGACATCAGCCCGGCCCGAGGCCTCGGCAGATCAACTCCGGCATCGGTCCCGCTAACGGATGACCCGGCCAGGCTCCGGCCGACCAAGTCTTCTTTTCGAGCCAACTCTGCCTCTGTCCGTGCTGACACCGCTACCCCTGGCTTCGGCTCATCGAAGAGCGACCGAGGGGTTCCTTTAACTAAGCAAGAGAAGCCTCGGACAGCAAGGCTGACCGAGCCGAGGGACTCCTACGCCTCCGGGATACGGATACCTCACTCGTCACCTTTGTACGGGGCGACTCACGCTTGGTGAAGCGGTTCAGACAACCAACAGGCGAGTCTTAGTGCTCGAAAATGAGGAAAAAACACGGCTCTGCGCCAGAAATACATACACGTTCAGGCCCCGACAGCCACAATGAACAAAAGACCGGCATTCAAGGTGCCATTACAAACGGGACTCCGGTTCCACCTCCACAGGTACGAACAACCCCACACGATTGGGGGCCTGCGGAGCAACAGAAGACCGACGGGTGGCTCGTCGTCGCCCGTTCCGGCAGCAGCGACAACGACCCCCACTCCGGGTGGCCGAACTGCAGCAGCGATGGCCTCAGGGCGGACGCTGCTGCAACCTTGCCCTCGCCCACGCCGACGCTCGAGGGGCGAGGACAAGTACAAAGAGCCGGAGGCCCAAAGCGCGGATGGTGGCGGTGATCCCGTCGGCGATGGGGACTTCTCGAGCCACCCCCACCTCGGCACCAACGACAGGGGCCGTCAGCCCTCCGGCAGGTCCCCACTCAGATCCTCCCGGACGAGTGGAGCACCGACCTCCGTGCGGGGGCGCCGTACCGGTGCAAAGGCAGGACCGCCCCAGAACACGAACGCCGCCCTAGCAGCGCGCGACGTCTTGGGCGGTCCTCCCGTGCGCACGGCGCGACAACCGCCCTCGCGGCAGGAGGGGGCACCGAGCACCAAGCCGGCGAGCCCAACACGCTGAAGCTGACGACGCCTGCCGTCGACCAGCCCCGCGTTATCGAAGTCCGCCCCGCTCGCAGGGCCAGTGAGCGCCCTCTCCCTTGAATGCTGAAGGAGAGGCTGACCCACGAACCTGCGCGGGAGGTAGAGCTCCGGCTCAGCCCGGCCCCCGCCCCAGCGAGGATGATGAACATCCTTGAAGCTGACGGCGGGACCAAGATCGCAGCCCGGCTTGCTTCTCCCCACCCAGGGGCTGGTGGTCACCGTCTTGGGTGACCACCGGCGAGGGGATGCAGCCGGGATGACTGATGAAAATCCTTGAAGCCGAACGATGGCTGAAAGGTACCAACTCCCATGGAGTTGCGTTCCTCCAACGACAAGGCGGAAGGACTGCGGGTGTCCCCAATCCGGGGGCTCGGAAGGTGGAAAGACACAATGCATAAGGGAGCGCGAAGACATGGTTGCCTTTCAAGGGGGTCACCCTCCTTTTAAAGGCGACTCTCCCTACTTGCGTCCCCAGCCGTCGTGGGCTGAGTCTTCTCCAACACGCTCCAAGGTCCTCCCCCTACGGCGCAGGGGCTGGGTCCCACGCGTTGTGCAAGCTGGCCCAGAGCAGAAGAAGCCAAACCGCCGCGCGCGGTGCATGCAACCGCCCAGCGGTTACGAGCATTCCTCCACTTTCGCCCAGACCAGCGGGCGAAAGGGCGGGCAGCCATGCAGGCGGCATGCAACCGCGCCAAGTGGGCGTGCCCCTCCGACTTCCAACGCACCCAGCATGGGGGCCCACGCCCATGCGTCACGCAACCGGCGCGCCGGTCGCTACGTGCAAGCAACTGCACCGCCACTCGCACCACTGCCACACCTCCTCGACTGCGGAACCAGTACCGCGACTCGAGGCGACCCTGCGTACGACCTAGCAGTGCCAGCCAGGCGCGACGGTCAATACGGCCAAAAATGGGCCGACAGTAATGGCGGTGGCAGGCGGGCGGGAGCAGCGGTCACGTCGTCCGCCAAGCTTACGTCCCATCCTGGGGCAGTGAGAGAACCCTCTCTCATGGCGTGAAGACAGCGCGCCCGTGTTCCATTCCCCGAACGGCTCGCGCACGCGCAACGGCCGCCCCGCGAACCGCTCGCCCCGTCGCACTAACTCCGCGGCGGGAAAGGCGGCGCCTCTGGCAGGGGAAGCGAGCGACGCTTCACCTTCGCCATAATGACCGCGTCAAAAGAGGTACGCCACGTCATTCGATTTCGTATCCTTTTCCTTTTTCCTCTTTCTCTCTCTTACAACAGGGACCGGGAAAGGGGGATACCCCGAAAAGGATCCTTCTCCGTGAAGGAAATAGGCTCCGAGCCTCCCTACTGATCAGAGGTTCGAAGGCTGGCCCCTCGGAGGGGTTCAACAGCCGCCTCATAGCGCGTGGGTTCTACGCCCACTACTGGTTAGAGGTTCGAAGGCCGGCCCCTCGAAAAGGTTCAACGGCCGCCTCAGGCTACTCGGGCTCCGTGCCCACTACTGATCAGGGGTTCGTAGGCTGGCCCTCGAACGGTTCACAGCCGCCTCAGACACAGAGCGAGGGATGACCATGGGTAGGTTCGATACATAACCAAGGCTCGGGCTACGCTCCCGAGGTACCCTAGGACATTTCCGAGACCAGCGGGAACGATCTTGTAACGGAATCCCATCAGAGGGAGGCATCGAGCCCTCGGACCCCGTCGACAGGGGACCGGGTCCGGCAGATCACCCGCAGGTACTTTTGAGCGCGCCTCTGGGCCTCTAGCCGACCCCTAACAAATGGGGCATGGGCGTCCACTCGGATTACCCGCCAGCAGCTCACCGGAGACACCATGTTCGGCGCCCTCCGAGGGCAACATGGCGCTTTCCCCCCTCCTCCTTGCGGAAAGGCGACGCAGGGGCATATGTTAAAAAGTCGAGTCTGTCCTTGACCGTCCTCTCGCCCTGTGCGGAGGCTCGGGGGCTGCTCTCGCAAACCCGGCTCCGGCCAAACCGTTGACAGCGTCAACATACCAGCCCGAGAACTTGGGACCCGACCGTGCACCTGGGCTACAGCCAGCTCGCATGAGGGAACGACCAGACCAGCTGAAGCATTGCGCGAGGCATTAAGACCTCGGAGGAGTCAAACCACTCCTCCGAGGCCTCGGGGGCTACACCCGGCGGGTGCGCTCGCGCGCACCCACCGGAACAAAACGCAACCGAGAAAGGCTGGTCCCCTTGCAAAAAAGTGCGACAAAAGCCTCCAAGCGAGTGTTAACACTCCCTTCGAGGCTCGGAGGCTACTGTCGGGGACCATAATTAGGGGTACCCTCATGACTCCTAATTCTCAGCTGGTAACCCCCATCAGCACAAAGCTGCAAAGGCCTGATGGGTGCGACTAAGTCAGGGATCGTTCCATTCGAGGGACTCGATCACGCCTCGCCCGAGCCTAGCCTCGGGCAAGGGCAGCCGACCCCGGAGGATCTCCGTCTCGCCCGAGGCCCCCCTCCAGTGACGAACATACTTCCGGCTCGCCCGATGCCTAGTCTTCGCCAAGAAGCAACCCTGGCCAAAACGCCACGCCAACTGACCAAATCGCAGGGGCATTTAATGCAAAGGTGGCCTGACACCTTTATCCTGACGTACGTCCTCCAGTCGACAGAGCCGAAGTGACCGCAGTCACTTCGCCGCTCCACTGACCGGCCTGACAGAAGGACAGCGCCGCCTGCGCCGCTCCGACTACTGTGCCACTCGACAGAGTGAGGCTAACAGGCAGTCAGGCCCGGCCTCAGGCACCATAGGAAACTCTGCCTCGCCCGACCCAGGGCTCGGACTCGGGCTCAGCCCCGGAAGACGGCGAACTCCGCTCCGCTCGACCCAGGGCTCGGTGTAATACACAAAATTGTAAAACATAATAAAAGGGTGGACCCTCTTGATAGTTTTGCCATCTAATCCTCATTTCATGGGGATAATAATATTTAAGGAAATTAAATAAGGCACCTTCATATAAAAATATACTATTTGAGTTTAGAATTTGAAGTTAACCCAAAAGTACAATTTAGGAAATTAGGATTTAGCCCAAAAATTTAAATTCAGATTTGAAAGTAAGAAAGAGAGAAATATTCTGAAATACAAAACCAAAAAAAACTTATAAAATTCAAACTATGATCAAACTGAACATTGGAGGTGAAGATAAATGTCAAAAATGGAGTTCCGGAACTAGGAAAAGAGAAGAAAGAATACACAGTATAAGATAAAAAAATGTATATAATATTATGCCAGGTAGTAAAATCATTATTTATATTAGATTTGTGTATAATATCCAAAGTCGAAGTTCAAATAGGAATTTAAATTTGAATAGAGTCTTGAACTTAGAAAAGAGAATAAAAGAAACAAATAAAAAAAAGAGAGTGAGGGAACTGCACCTGGGCCACCTTCCCTGACTTGGCCCAGCTCGGCGGTCATCTAGCCCATCCTGCAATCCAGCCGCCATTACCACAATGGGCCATTCTATCTCCTCCTTTGATTCGCCTAGACTCGATGACAATCCGCCCCCACCTGTCAGGTCACCTTCTAACCAAGGACCAAGCCATGATATCTCGCTCTGGTCTGTTACCGAGCAGCTCGTGGGGTTTGATGCTGCTGAATCCTCGCCGCGCAACCCACTCCCTGCTCCCCAATGCTGGCCCCTATTTGCTCGCCGCGGGACCCGCATGTCCACACGCCTCAAGCCCTGGTGTGTGGGGCCCGTCCGCCGAGATTCGCCCTGATAACCGATGGTCACTTTGACCGATATGGCCGAACTCCCCAAAATCTGCTTTGCGGACCGACCTTGCCTTCGGCTCTTCCCCTGCTCTATAAATGCTAGCGTCGCGATTTTCCCTCGCCGTCATCCGTGCACACTTTTCTTCTCCCCTTTCCTTGCGCTTCAACCAGTCGACTGCGCCTGCGTACAAGCACCACCGACAGAGAGAGAGGAAAGTGAGTGGCCACCTCCATCTGGTGCTTGCACAGCCGCTTGCGGTCCGTGTTGCGATTCGAGAGCTTCGTGAGCGCGCCTGTGAGGCAAATCCATCCCCGATTTGGCAAGAAGCATCGTGGTATGGTGGTAATTCTTCACCGGAGCTTGGTGGCGGCGCGGAATTCCTTTCCCTCCGTGGACCGGCTCGAGCATCCTCGCAACCACCAATAAGGCGCCATGCCCTAGTTTGTTATCCCCTCGGCAATACGATACTAGTGGTGGCGGTACGATTAGGGCGATGGGTCGTGGAGTCGTGTTCTCACCGGCGTACGCGGGTCTGCTGTGTGTGTCTATGGCACCAGCGGCTGGAGGAGGAAGACGACACCTGGTGCCGTTGATCTGCGAGGTAACGGCCGGAGTAGAACGCAGAACCGTGACCGCAGATTTGTGATCCAAGGGCTCACGGCGCGTACCGGTTCGCATAAGCACTGGTTTGATCTGGGCCGTAGGGGGGTCTGATCGGACGGTTCGGGATGGATCAAGCTTCATAAAATCAGAGACGTCGGATTCCGATCCTATGGCTGCCCTTGCGTACCGGTTCATAAGAAGGCCGATTTAATTCGATCCGTTGGATTGGGATCCAACAGCCGATATTCACCCGTACCCCTTCGGCCAACGCTTTATGCATAAGAGTCCCTCTATTCTCAATAAATCAACCCGCAATCCACAGAAACTGCACATTGAGTCTAGTATCCCTTGCGCAGAGGACCCTGCGATATTTAATAATTGTGCGCCCAGTACAGAGAGTTGGAAAATCAGAGAAAATAGATTAGAAATGGATTTTTAGTGCAAAAATAAATGCTAGAACTTGTATTAATCATAGAAAATTCATATGATGTCCAGATTAGTTCATTCCAATTTCTATAATTCTATAATATTATTGTTTATCACATAGTACCTCTGTTTTGATATGAAAGTCACATCAAAATTTATATTCTATTTAATCTAGTATAAAATACATAAAACCTTAGGAAATCCGTATCTCCTCCGTTTTAACTCCGATTTGATCCGTTCAAGTTGCGTTAGTGAGAGCACCTAGAGGGGGGGGGGGTGAATAGGTGATCCTGTAAAACTTTAAACTTAAGCCACAAAACTTGGTTAAGTGTTAGCACAGATAATGCCAAGTGGCTAGAGAGGAGTCCCAACAAAACACAATAACCACAGAAGATCAATCACAGAGATGGCACAGTGGTTTATCCCGTGGTTCGGCCAAGACCAACGCTTGCCTACTCCACGTTGTGGCGTCCCAACGGACGAGGGTTGCAATCAACCCCTCTCAAGCGGTCCAAAGACCCACTTGAATACCACAGTGTTTTGCTTTCTTTTCTTTATCCCGTTTGCAAGGAATCTCCACAAATTGGAGTCTCTTGCCCTTACAAATATATGATCACAAAGAAGCACAGAGTAAGGGAGGGAAGCAACACACACAAATCCACAGCAAAATGCGCACACACACGGCCAAGAATCGAGCTCAAAAGACTATCTCAAAGTTCTCACTAGAACGGAGCTCGAATCTCTGAGAATGACAAACGAATGCGCAAAGACTGAGTGTGGATGATCAAGAATGCTCTTAGGTTGCTTGGTGTACTTCTCCATGCGCCTAGGGGTCCCTTTTATAGCCCCAAGGCAGCTAGGAGCCGTTGAGAGCAAATCTGGAAGGCTATCCTTGCCTTCTGTCGTCGGGTGCACCGGACAGTCCGGTGCACACCGGACACTGTCCGGTGCCCGATTTCTTTCCTTAAACAGCGTTGCCGACCGTTGCTGACCGTTGCAGATCTGGGAGCCGTTGGCGCACCGGACATGTCCGGTGCACACCGGACAGTCCGGTGCCGTCTTCTAGCCGTTGGCTCGGCCACGTGTCCCGCGCAGATTGCGCGGCCGACCGTTGGCCCGGCCGACCGTTGGCTCACCGGACAGTCCGGTGCACACCGGACAGTCCGGTGAATTTTAGCCGTACGCCGTCGGCGAATTCCCGAGAGCGGCCACTTCGCGCCGAGTCAGCCTGGCGCACCGGACACTGTCCGGTGCACACCGGACAGTCCGGTGTGCCAGACCGAGCTGAGTCTTGGCTGTACACAGCCAAGTCTTTTTCTCCTCTTTTCTTTTCTTCTTCTTTCTGTTTCTAACACTTAGACAATTATATTATTACACAAAACCAATGTACTAAGGCTTAGAAACATACCTTTACTTCATGATTTGCACTTTGTTCATCCATGGACATAAATTCACATTTAAGCACTTGTGTTGGCACTCAATCACCAAAATACTTAGAAATGGCCCAAGGGCACATTTCCCTTTCAATCTCCCCCTTTTTGGTGATTTATGCCAACACAACATAAAGCAACTAGAACAAGTGCAAACTCACTTCAAATAAAACTCAAATTTATTTTGATTCAATTTTGGCATATATGGATCATCCTTTGCCACCACTTGGTTTGTTTTTGCAAATCAAACTCAAATCTCTATCTCTAAGTCAAACACACATGTTGAAGCATAAAGAGAGTCATTCAAAAAGAGATTGATCAAGGATTTCAAAAACTCCCCCTTTTTCCCATAATTACTACTTCTCCCCACAAGAAGCCAACTTTTGACACAAGAGACAATAAAAGCGTTTTGACAAACCAAAAGCTCTACTCTACTATTTTCAAATTTCTCAAGTGGTAGCTGATCCATTTATTGCTTTGGCCTTTATTTTCTCCCCCTTTGGCATCAAGCACCAAAACGGGATCAATCTTGACCCTTTAACCCCATTGCCTCACCAAAATCTTCAATTTAGAGCAAATGGCAATAAGAGTTCATGAGATGGACTTGGAATAAGTTACCCTCTCATCGGAGTGCAGTGAAAGTCGTTTTATGGTCCAAGTCCACCTTTTCCCTTTCAATTCTCCTTCGAGACTAAATCAAGCAAACTCAAGCATATGGTTAGTCTCAAAGGGTCAAGTTGTAACACATCTCCCCCTAAACATGTGCATCACTTTGCAACGGACTTGTGAGGTCCAGGGAGTGTTTGTACAACTTGAGCACCATAATAAGCAACAAAATGCAGAATGGACATGATCAAAGGCATAAACACATGTATGCTACAATTCAATCCAAGTTTCGCGAATCTAAGACATTTAGCTCACTACGCAGCCTGCAAAAGGTCTTCTCATCTAGAGGCTTGGTGAAGATATCGGCTAGCTGGTTCTCGGTGCTAACATGAAACACTTCGATATCTCCCTTTTGCTGGTGGTCTCTCAGAAAGTGATGCCGGATGTCTATGTGCTTTGTGCGGCTGTGTTCAACAGGATTTTCCGCTATTCGGATAGCACTCTCATTATCACATAGGAGTGGGACTTTGCTCAGATTGTAGCCAAAGTCCCTGAGGGTTTGCCTCATCCAAAGTAGTTGCGCGCAACACTGTCCTGCGGCAACATACTCGGCCTCAGCGGTGGATAGGGCAACGGAGGTTTGTTTCTTAGAGTTCCATGACACCAGGGACCTTCCTAAGAATTGGCACGTCCCCGATGTACTCTTCCTATCGACCTTACATCCAGCATAGTCGGAATCTGAGTACCCAATCAAGTCAAAGTTAGACCCCTTTGGATACCAGATCCCGAAGCAAGGAGTAGCGACTAAATATCGAAGAATTCGCTTCACAGCCACCAAGTGACACTCCTTCGGATCAGATTGAAATCTAGCACACATGCATACGCTAAGCATAATATCCGGTCAACTAGCACATAAATAAAGCAAGGAACCTATCATGGACCGGTATGCTTTTTGATCAACGGACTTACCTCCTTTGTTGAGGTCGGTGTGTCCGTCTGTTCCCATCGGCGTCTTTGTGGGCTTGGCGTCCTTCATCCCAAACCTCTTTAGCAAATCTTGTGTGTACTTCGTTTGGGAGATGAAAGTGCCATCCTTGAGTTGCTTCACTTGGAACCCAAGGAAGTAGTTCAACTCGCCCATCATCGACATCTCGAATTTCTGCTTCATCACCCTGCTAAACTCTTCACAAGACTTTTGATTAGTAGAACCAAATATTATGTCATCGACATAAATTTGGCACACAAACAAATCACCATCACATGTCTTAGTGAAAAGAGTTGGATCGGCTTTCCCAACCTTGAAAGCATTAGCAATTAAGAAATCTCTAAGGCATTCATACCATGCTCTTGGGGCTTGTTTAAGTCCATAGAGCGCCTTAGAGAGCTTACACACGTGGTCGGGGTACCGCTCATCCTCGAAGCCAGGGGGTTGCTCCACGTACACCTCCTCCTTTATTGGCCCGTTGAGGAAAGCGCTCTTCACATCCATTTGGTACAACCTGAAAGAATGGTGAGCGACATATGCTAGCAAGATACGAATTGATTCTAGCCTAGCCACAGGAGCAAACGTCTCCTCAAAGTCCAAACCTGCGACTTGGGCATAACCTTTTGCCACAAGTCGAGCCTTGTTCCTCGTCACCACCCCGTGCTCGTCCTGTTTGTTGCGGAACACCCACTTGGTTCCCACAACGTTTTGCTTGGGACGAGGCACCAGTGTCCAAACTTTGTTGCGCTTGAAGTTGTTGAGTTCCTCCTGCATGGCCAATACCCAATCCGGATCTAGCAAGGCCTCTTCTACCCTGAAAGGCTCAATAGAAGAGACAAAGGAGTAATGCTCACAAAAATTAACTAATCGAGATCGAGTAGTTACTCCCTTGCTAATGTCACCCAAAATTTGGTCGACGGGATGATCCCTTTGAATCACCGCTCGAACTTGGGTTGGAGGTGCCGGTTGCGCTTCTTCCTCCATCACGTGATCATCTTGTGCTCCCCCTTGATCACACGCCTCCTTTTGATGAACCTGTTCATCGTCTTGAGTTGGGGGATGCACCGTTGTTGAGGAAGAAGGTTGATCTTGTTCATCTTGTTCCTGTGGCCGCACTTCTCCAATCGCCATGGTTCGTATAGCGGCCATTGGAACATCTTCTTCATCTACATCATCACAATCAACAACTTGCTCTCTTGGAGAGCCATTAGTCTCATCAAATACAACGTCGCTAGAGACTTCAACCAAACCCGATGATTTGTTGAAGACCCTATACGCCTTTGTATTTGAATCATAACCTAATAAAAACCCTTCTACAGCTTTGGGAGCAAATTTAGAATTTCTACCCTTCTTCACTAGAATGTAGCACCTGCTCCCAAATACACGAAAGTAAGATACATTGGGTTTGTTACCGGTTAGTAGCTCATACGACGTCTTCTTGAGGAGGCGGTGAAGGTAGACCCTGTTGATGGCGTGGCAAGCCGTGTTCACGGCTTCCGACCAAAAGCACTCGGGGGTCTTGAATTCTCCAAGCATAGTCCTCGCCATATCTATGAGCGTCCTGTTCTTCCTCTCTACCACACCATTTTGCTGAGGTGTGTAGGGAGCGGAGAACTCGTGCTTGATCCCTTCCTCCTCAAGAAACTCCTCCACTTGAAGGTTCTTGAATTCGGATCCGTTGTCGCTCCTTATCTTTTTCACCTTGAGCTCAAACTCATTTTGAGCTCTCCTTAGGAAGCGCTTGAGGGTCCCTTGGGTTTCAGACTTATCCTGCAAAAAGAACACCCAAGTGAAGCGGGAAAAGTCATCAACAATAACTAGACCATACTTACTTCCTCCTATGCTTAGATAGGCGACGGGTCCGAAGAGGTCCATATGCAGCAGCTCCAGAGGTCTTGACGTGGTCATCACATTCTTACTGTGATGTGCTCCTCCCACTTGTTTACCTGCTTGACAAGCTGCACAAGGTCTATCTTTTTCGAAATAAACATTGGTTAGACCTATCACGTGTTCTCCCTTTAGAAGCTTGTGGAGGTTCTTCATCCCCACATGTGCTAAGCGGCGATGCCACAGCCAGCCCATGCAAGTCTTAGCCATTAAGCATGCATCTAGACCGGCCTCTTCTTTTGCAAAATCAACTAAGTAAAGCTTGCCGTCTAGTACACCCTTAAAGCCTAGTGAACCATCACTTCTTCTAATGACAGACACATCTACATTTGTAAAAAGACAATTATATCCCATATTGCATAGTTGACTAACAGATAGCAAATTGTAACCAAGAGACTCAACTAAAAACACATTGGAAATTGAGTGCTCATTAGAAATTGCAATTTTACCTAACCCTTTTACCTTGCCTTGATTCCCATCACCGAATATAATTGAATCTTGGGAATCCTTATTTTTGACGTAGGAGGTGAACATCTTCTTCTCCCCCGTCATATGGTTTGTGCATCCGCTGTCGATAATCCAGCTTGAACCCCCGGATGCATAAACCTGCAAGGCAAATTTAGGCTTGGGTCTTAGGTACCCAACTCATGTTGGGTCCTGCAAGGTTAGCACAAATATCCTTAGGGACCCAAATGCAAGTTTTGTCTCCCTTGCATTTTGCCCCTAACTTCTTAGCAATTATTTTCCTATCCTTTCTACAAATAGCAAAGGAAGCATTTAAAGCACAATAAATTGTAGAAGGTTCATTCACTACTTTCCTAGGAGCATGAATAATATTCTTTCTAGGCACATGATGAATAGCATTTCTCCTAGACATATTTCTACCATGCATATAGGAAGAACTAGAAGCAAACATGGCATGAGAGTCAAAATCATCATAAGCATTATAACTCCTATAAGCATTTCTAGTTTGTCTCCTATCATGATATATAAAAGCATGGTTCCTTTTAGTACTACTAGCCATAGGAGCCTTCCCTTTCTCCTTGGCGGAGATAGGAGCCTTATGGCCTGTCAAGTCCTTGGCTTCCCTCTTGTAGCCAAGTCCATCCTTAATTGAGGGGTGTCTACCAATCGTGTAGGCATCCCTTGCAAATTTCAGCTTATCAAATTCATTCTTGCTAGTCTTAAGTTGGGCATTAAGACTAGCCACTTCATCATTTAGTTTGGAAATTGAAACTAGGTGTTCACTACAAGCATTAATATCAACATCCTTACACCTAGTGCAAATTTCAACATGTTCAACACAAGAGTTAGATTTACTTGCTACTTCTAGTTTAGCATTTAAATCATTAATTTCACCTTTTAAAGAAGAAATAGTTTCATTACAAGTAGAAAGTTCACAAGAAAGCATTCCATTTCTTTTAACTTCTAGAGCAAGTGAATTTTGTGCACTAACAAATTTATCATGCTCTTCATATAAAAGATCTTCTTGTTTTTCTAAGATTCTATCCTTTTCATTCAAGGCATCAATCAATTCATTAATCTTAGCTATCTTAGTTCTATCCAATCCCTTGAATAAACTAGAGTAATCTATTTCATCTTCACTAGACTCATCATCACTAGAAGAATCATAAGTATTAGCATTATGATTGATTACCTTCTTCTCCCTTGCCATGAGGCAAGTGTGATGCTCGTTTGGGAAGAGGGCCGATTTGTTGAAGGCAGTGGCGGCGAGTCCTTCGTCGTCGGAGTTGGACGAAGAGCAATCCGAATCCCACTCCTTTCCAAGGTGTGCTTCGCCTTTGGCCTTCTTGTAAACCTTCTTGTTCTCTCTCTTCCCATTCCTCCCTTGCTCCTGGTCACTATCATTTTCGGGACAGTTAGCAATAAAATGACCAAGCTTACCGCATTTGAAGCATGAGCGCTTCCCTTTGGCTTTGGTCTTGCTCGGCTGCCCCTTGCGACCTTTAAGCGCCGTCTTGAAGCGCTTAATGATGAGGGCCATCTCCTCATCATTGAGTCCAGCCGCCTCAACTTGCGCCACCTTGCTTGGTAGCGCCTCCTTGCTCCTTGTTGCCTTGAGAGCAATGGGTTGAGGCTCATGACTAGGACCGTTCAACGCGTCGTCCACGTATCTTGCCTCCTTGATCATCATTCGCCCGCTTACGAACTTCCCAAGAACTTCTTCGGGCGACATCTTGGTGTACCTGGGATTTTCACGTATATTGTTCACCAAATGAGGATCAAGAACGGTAAATGACCTTAGCATTAGGCGGACGACGTCGTGGTCCGTCCATCGCGTGCTCCCGTAGCTCCTTATTTTGTTGATAAGGGTCTTGAGCCGGTTGTATGTTTGTGTCGGCTCCTCGCCCCTTATCATCGCGAACCGTCCAAGCTCGCCTTCCACCAACTCCATTTTGGTGAGTAAGGTGACATCGTTTCCCTCATGAGAGATCTTGAGGGTGTCCCAGATCTGCTTGGCATTGTCCAAGCCGCTCACCTTGTGATACTCGTCCCTGCACAAAGAGGCTAGCAACACAGTAGTAGCTTGTGCATTTTTATGAATCTGTTCATTAATAAACATAGGGCTATCCGAGCTATCAAATTTCATTCCACTTTCCACAATCTCCCAAATGCTTGGATGGAGAGAAAATAGGTGAGTACGCATTTTGTGGCTCCAAAATCCGTAATCCTCTCCATCAAAGTGAGGGGGCTTGCCAAGTGGAATGGGGAGTAAATGAGCATTTGAACTATGCGGGATGCGCGAATAATCGAAAGAAAAGTTTGAGTTAACTGTCTTTCGCCTATCGTAGTCGTCGTCATCCTTTTGGGAGGAGGAAGATTCGTCGCTGTCGTAGTAGACAATTTCCTTGATGCGCCTTGTCTTCTTCTTCCTCCCGTCTTTTCTTTTGTGGCCCGAGCCTGAGTCGGTGGGCCTGTCATCATTGGGTTCGTTGACGAAGGACTCCTTCTCCTTGTCGTTGATCACCATCCCCTTGCCTTTAGGATCCATCTCTTCAGGCAGTTAGTCCCTTTCTTGAAGAGAACGGCTCTGATACCAATTGAGAGCACCTAGAGGGGGGGGGGGGGGGGGGGTGAATAGGTGATCCTGTAAAACTTCAAACTTAAGCCACAAAACTTGGTTAAGTGTTAGCACAGATAATGCCAAGTGGCTAGAGAGGAGTCCCAACAAAACACAATAACCACAGAAGATCAATCACAGAGATGGCACAGTGGTTTATCCCGTGGTTCGGCCAAGACCAACGCTTGCCTACTCCACGTTGTGGCGTCCCAACGGACGAGGGTTGCAATCAACCCCTCTCAAGCGGTCCAAAGACCCACTTGAATACCACAGTGTTTTGCTTTCTTTTCTTTATCCCGTTTGCAAGGAATCTCCACAAATTGGAGTCTCTTGCCCTTACAAATATATGATCACAAAGAAGCACAGAGTAAGGGAGGGAAGCAACACACACAAATCCACAGCAAAATGCGCACACACACGGCCAAGAATCGAGCTCAAAAGACTATCTCAAAGTTCTCACTAGAACGGAGCTCGAATCACTGAGAATGACAAACGAATGCGCAAAGACTGAGTGTGGATGATCAAGAATGCTCTTAGGTTGCTTGGTGTACTTCTCCATGCGCCTAGGGGTCCCTTTTATAGCCCCAAGGCAGCTAGGAGCCGTTGAGAGCAAATCTGGAAGGCTATCCTTGCCTTCTGTCGTCGGGTGCACCGGACAGTCCGGTGCACACCGGACACTGTCCGGTGCCCGATTTCTTTCCTTAAACAGCGTTGCCGACCGTTGCTGACCGTTGCAGATCTGGGAGCCGTTGGCGCACCGGACATGTCCGGTGCACACCGGACAGTCCGGTGCCGTCTTCTAGCCGTTGGCTCGGCCACGTGTCCCGCGCAGATTGCGCGGCCGACCGTTGGCTCACCGGACAGTCCGGTGCACACCGGACAGTCCGGTGAATTTTAGCCGTACGCCGTCGGCGAATTCCCGAGAGCGGCCACTTCGCGCCGAGTCAGCCTGGCGCACCGGACACTGTCCGGTGCACACTGGACAGTCCGGTGTGCCAGACTGAGCTGAGTCTTGGCTGTACACAGCCAAGTCTTTTTCTCCTCTTTTCTTTTCTTCTTCTTTCTGTTTCTAACACTTAGACAAGTATATTAGTACACAAAACCAATGTACTAAGGCTTAGAAACATACCTTTACTTCATGATTTGCACTTTGTTCATCCATGGACATAAATTCACATTTAAGCACTTGTGTTGGCACTCAATCACCAAAATACTTAGAAATGGCCCAAGGGCACATTTCCCTTTCAGTTAGTCTCGTAGCTTCGCGTAGATTGTTATTATTCAGTTTGTTATTATGTTTGGTGTGATGTTAATTTTATCTATACCATGTTTGTTTGTATTGCTACGTCTAGTGCGAGGTTTCAAGTCACCTGAAGTTCACCCTGGTAGCTGGATCTCAAGTGCCAGGCAAGTTTTGCCCTTGATCACTTACTTTTTCCCAGCCATGTTCTTATTAATTATAATGATCTGCATAGGATAATTTTGATGGGACCTAATAGGTTACCCTAGTTTTGGCTATCTTTATACCTTGTTTACCACTGAAATATTTCATTGGGTAGTACCTGCTATTGCTTTATGTGGATTTGGGTATGAAGATACTTTATTCATAATTACTCTTTTATTCTCTTTTATTATTACTGTTCATGTTAAGATCATTATGTTAATGGGAACATGGAGCGACCACCCGGGAAAACAGTGCTACCACAAGGGTATAATGGGACGCCCTTGGCTGATTAACTAGGAAAGCTAGTGGAGGTCTTCCTTACCCAAAAGGGGCAAGGGCAGTAGGGGAGTGGTCAGTGTAGGGAGGTCCTTGGTTGATTTTGCTGCGATGGCGGTCAGGCAAGAACCCTGCATTGGAGCTTCCTATAAACTGTAGCGGGTTTTCTGAAGCTAGTGGAACTTTGTAAAGGCCTCGTAGTGTTACCCTGCCTCGCCTCCTCGGTAGAGGTGTATGGGATTGGCCATCTCTTGGCAGATGGGTAACATGACTTGTGGGTAAAGATGCGCAACCTCTGTAGAGTGTAAAACTAGTATACTAGCCGTGCTCACGGTCATGAGCAGCTCGGACCCTCACATGATTAATTTATGGAACCTAAATTCAATTTGTCATATGCATTTGCATGGGATTATTTATTAATTTTGTTCTATTATTTATTATGGTTTGGTATTTACTTACATCTAGTAATTGCTAATAAAAGTATGACCAACATTAAAAGCAATGCTCAGCTTTAACCATTTTCTTTGATAAGCCTTACACTTCATGAGCTCCCACCTTTGGTGAGTTCATGCCACATTATTCCCCACAACTTGTTGAGCGATGAACATGTGTGAGCTCACCCTTGCTGAGGAGAAGAACAGGTGGTCGAAGAGGAGCCGCCTAACACTGAGGCATTCGACTTGATCTAGGTGGCGTTTCTCAGTTGACATTTGCGCCGACGATCCTTAGTTCGTTTTATGTTCATTCTTTTATTTTGTATTAAGTCTTCCGCTATGTAATAAAGTACTCTGATGTTTTATGACATTTATCTCTATACACTCTGTTATTATATATGTTGTCTTCTTTGGCGCATGTATGAGATGCACCCGGCTTTGTTCCTTAAAACCGGGTGTGACAGAAGTGGTATCAGAGGAAATGTTGACTGTAGGACGAAACCTAGATAGAAATGGACAAAACCCTTACCTACTTACCTTATTCTGATTCATTCTACACTTACCTCACTCTGATTCTTTCTACACTTATCTTGATCCTGTCTCACCTTCTACTGTTCTACTCTGATCATTCTTACCTTTTCTACTCTTAATCAAGATGGATTTCACACCTTGGAATCCCTACCCCTATGACATTTTTAAGAGATAGGAAGCCTAAGACAAAATTAAAACTATTTTCTCTATAAAAAAATGTTGGTTGATTGTTCTGATGATAAATGCTTGATTTGCTTCTTTGATTGATTGAAACATTATAGTTGGGCATCTTAGCATGTACCACCATAAAGTAATGTATTAGCTTTAGTGGATAACACACTAATCTACTTAGCTCATAAATCCCCCACAGTAACATTCCTCGTAATTACTCGCCGTGTCTACAATCCTTTCTTTCTTACCCTATGTTTCTAACCCAGATGGACTATCCCTATACTGTTAGAAGAGAGCAGTATAGACGTGATCCTTAGTATGTCATGGTTAAGAAAGACAAATGCAGTATATACACTGTGCTAAGGGAACCATAGAACTCACCAGTTCCAAAGGAGAAAGATTTGAAGTTGGAATTGCAGTAACTACCGCCACCAGACTAGCGACATTCTTAGTAGATGGGAAGTTTGTTGGTGTCAACATCTGTGTGGTTAGAGATTTTTTGGCTGTCTTCCTAGAAGGGTTACCAGGGATGCCACCAGATAGGGAAATTGAGTTTGTCATTGATTTCTTACCTAGGACTGGTCCTAATTCTAAACGACCATACAGGATGTCCATTGAAGAACTAAAGGAACTTAAGAAGCAATTAATGGAATTACAAGAGGCTGGGTACATTCGTTCGGATTCTTCACCTTGTGGAGCGTCAGTTCTGTTTGTACAAAAGAAAGATGGATCACAAAGGATGTGCGTGGATTATAGATCCCTTAATGATGTTACTGTAAAGAACAAGTATCCGTTACCCCGCATTAAAGATTTATTTGATCAGATGAGAGGTGCAAGGGTATTCTCGAAGATTGATCTCCGATCGGGATACCATCAGATGAAGATTAGACCCTCGGATATTCCTAAGACGGCTTTCTCAACCCGATATGGATTATATGAGTTTACTGTTATGTCATTTGGATTAACCAATGCACCGGCTTATTTCATGAATTTGATGAACAAAGTGTTTATGGAGTATTTGGACCGATTCGTCGTGGTGTTTATCGACGATATTCTGATTTATTCTCAGAGTGAAAGTGATCATGAACAACATCTAAGGTTGGTGCTACAAAAGCTGCGAGATAATCAACTCTACGCTAAGTTCAGCAAGTGTGAGTTTTGGATTGACAAGGCGCCATTCCTTGGTCATATTATTTCTAATGGAGGAATAACAGTGGATCCTGCTAAAGTGAAGGAGATAATGGAGTGGAGAGTGCCCAATACAGTTACCGAGATTCGGAGTTTCTTGGGACTCGCAGGATATTATCGGAGATTTATTGAAGGGTTCTCTAAGATTGCCAAGCCTATGACCTCGCTTTTGGAGAAAGGGAGAGAATTCAAGTGGGTTGAGAAGTGCCAAGAAAGCTTTGATCAATTGAAGGAGAGATTGATGTCACCCCTAGTATTGATTATGCCAGATCTACAGAAGGGATTTGACATTTACTGTGATGCATGTGGCCAAGGACTTGGATGTGTGCTTATGCAAGAAGGTCATGTGATTGCCTATGCATCTTGTCAGTTGCGGAAACATGAATTGAACTACCCCACTCATGACTTGGAATTGGCTGCCGTTGTGCATGTACTTAAGATTTGGAGACACTACATCATGGGAACTAAGTGCCAAGTATATACGGATCATAAGAGTTTGAAGTATATATTCACTCAGAAGGATCTCAACCTTAGGCAACACCGTTGGTTGGAGCTCATTAAGGATTATGATTTGGAAATTCACTATCACCCAGGCAAGGCAAATTTGGTTGCAGATGCCTTGAGTCGGAAGGAGCATGTTCACTCCGCTTTCGTTGTCCAACTACCTGATGAATTAGCAAAAGATTTTGAGAGACTCAACCTGGGAATTGTTACACATACGGAAGGAGTGACTATTGAATTGGAACCTACCTTGGAGCAAGAAATTCGTAAAGGTCAGGTTGGTGATGCTAAAATCCAGGAGATCAAGGATCTGATAACAGAGGGTAGAGGCCCGGAATTCACAGAGGATGAGCAAGGCACGATATGGTTCAAGAATCGGATCTGTGTTCCCGATATTGTTAGTCTTCGGGAAACTATATTGAAGGAAGCACATGACTCAATTTATTCTATCCATCCTGGAAGTACTAAGATGTATCAGGATTTGAAGCAAAAATATTGGTGGTATGGATTGAAGAGAGATGTGGCTGCACATGTGGCTATGTGCGATGTGTGCCAAAGAGTTAAGGCTGAACACTAGAGGCCAGCCGGACTACTGCATCCACTGAAGATACCCGAGTGGAAATGGGAAGAGACTGGCATGGACTTCATTGTTGGATTACCCCACACGTCTGCTGGATATGATTCTATATGGGTGATTGTGGACAGGCTAACTAAAGTAGCCCACTTTATTCCAGTGAAGACCACGTATTCAGGAGCCAAGTTGGCAGAGTTGTACATGGCACGGATTGTTTGCCTACATGGTGTGCCTAAGAAGATCGTGTCTGATCGAGGATCACAGTTTACTTCTCGGTTTTGGAAGAAGTTGCATGAGAGCTTGGATACAAAGTTGAATTTCAGTTCAGCCTACCATCCCCATCTAACCTCAAACAAACTTTTAACCTACATCTTGTGGTCTATCTCACCCATATATATCTCTCATCTTGACAGATTCTATTTTACCCTTGGATATTCACCTTATACGAATGGTTACCCAAATCTGGACATAAAACAAAGATTTAGCCCTACTGAGGAATCTTCAGATTATAACCAGCTACTAGCTTATTCATTCTGCTTACTGAATAATTTCCTTTGCAAAACTATTACCATATGCTTCTAACTTTCATGGTCAATACCAGGAAATGAAAGATTATCACGCAACCGCAAACAGAAATGAATCCTCCAAATCCTCCACCTGTTGAAATCGATCAAGTGGTTGCTGCCCAAAGACTGGTAATACAACAATTAACAGACCTGGTGACCGAGATGCAAAATCAGATAAGACAAGAACGCGAGGAAATACGTCAGGTCCGCCAAGAAATAAGGCAAGCGCGGTTGGAGAGACAACAACAACAACAACCTCCACCACCACCACCAGCTCCACCAAGCTACATAAACATATATATAAATTACTACTAGTTGTAAGATCTACATGTTACTTTAGTTAGTAGATGGTATGATACTATTTTAGGAGGAATAATAAGGTCTATTTGACCCCATGTGTTGCTAATAAAGTATGCATCATGCTGAGATTTTGTTTGTGCATATGTGTTGAGACAATAAGAGTATAAACCCTTTCCTTACAAATCTCGAGGACGAGATTTCTGTTAAGGGGGGTAGGATTTGTAATACACAAAATTGTAAAACATAATAAAAGGGTGGACCCTCTTGATAGTTTTGCCATCTAATCCTCATTTCATGGGGATAATAATATTTAAGGAAATTAAATAAGGCACCTTCATATAAAAATATACTATTTGAGTTTAGAATTTGAAGTTAACCCAAAAGTACAATTTAGGAAATTAGGATTTAGCCCAAAAATTTAAATTCAGATTTGAAAGTAAGAAAGAGAGAAATATTCTGAAATACAAAACCAAAAAAAACTTATAAAATTCAAACTATGATCAAACTGAACATTGGAGGTGAAGATAAATGTCAAAAATGGAGTTCCGGAACTAGGAAAAGAGAAGAAAGAATACACAGTATAAGATAAAAAAATGTATATAATATTATGCCAGGTAGTAAAATCATTATTTATATTAGATTTGTGTATAATATCCAAAGTCGAAGTTCAAATAGGAATTTAAATTTGAATAGAGTCTTGAACTTAGAAAAGAGAATAAAAGAAACAAATAAAAAAAGAGAGTGAGGGAACTGCACCTGGGCCACCTTCCCTGACTTGGCCCAGCTCGGCGGTCATCTAGCCCATCCTGCAATCCAGCCGCCATTACCACAATGGGCCATTCTATCTCCTCCTTTGATTCGCCTAGACTCGATGACAATCCGCCCCCACCTGTCAGGTCACCTTCTAACCAAGGACCAAGCCATGATATCTCGCTCTGGTCTGTTACCGAGCAGCTCGTGGGGTTTGATGCTGCTGAATCCTCGCCGCGCAACCCACTCCCTGCTTCCCAATGCTGGCCCCTATTTGCTCGCCGCGGGACCCGCATGTTCACACGCCTTCAAGCCCTGGTGTGTGGGCCCCGTCCGCCGAGATTCGCCCTGATAACCGATGGTCACTTTGACCGATATGGCCGAACTCCCCGAAATCTGCTTTGCGGACCGACCTTGCCTTCGGCTCTTCCCCTGCTCTATAAATGCTAGCGTCGCGATTTTCCCTCGCCGTCATCCGTGCACACTTTTCTTCTCCCCTTTCCTTGCGCTTCAACCAGTCGACTGCGCCTGCGTACAAGCACCACCGACAGAGAGAGAGGAAAGTGAGTGGCCACCTCCATCTGGTGCTTGCACAGCCGCTTGCGGTCCGTGTTGCGATTCGAGAGCGCGCCTGTGAGGCAAATCCATCCCCGATTTGGCAAGAAGCATCGTGGTCTGGTGGTAATTCTTCACCGGAGCTTGGTGGCGGCGCAGAATTCCTTTCCCTCCGTGGACCGGCTCGAGCATCCTCGCAACCACCGGTAAGGCACCATGCCCTAGTTTGTTATCCCCTCGGCAATACGATACTAGTGGTGGCGGTACGATTAGGGCGATGGGTCGTGGAGTCGTGTTCTCACCGGCGTACGCGGGTCTGCTGTGTGTGTCTATGGCACCAGCGGCTGGAGGAGGAAGACGACACCTTGAAAGGGAAATGTGCCCTTGGGCCATTTCTAAGTATTTTGGTGATTGAGTGCCAACACATGTGCTTAATTGTGAATTTATGTACATGGATGAACAAGGTGCAAATCATGAAGTAAAGGTATGTTTCTAAGCCTTAGTACATTGGTTTTATGTACTAATATATTTGTCTAAGTGTTAGAAACAGAAAGAAGAAGAAAAGAGAAGAGGAGAAAAGACTTGGCTGTGTGGTGCCAAGACCCAGCTCGGTTTGGAGCACCGGACTGTCCGGTGTGCACCGGACAGTGTCCGGTGCGCCAGGCCGACTCGGCGCGAACTGGCCGCTCTCGGGAAATTGGCCGACGGCGTACGGCTAAAATTCACCGGACTGTCCGGTGTGCACCGGACTGTCCGGTGAGCCAACGGTCGGCCGGGCCAACGGTCGGCCGCGCAATCTGCGCGGGACACGTGGCGGAGCCAGCGGTCGGAAGAAGGCACCGGACTGTCCGGTGTGCACCGGACATGTCCGGTGTGCCAACGGCTCCAGATCTTCCAACGGTCGGCAACGGTCGGAAGCGCCTGTTATGGAAACAAATCGGGCACCGGACACTGTCCGGTGTGCACCGGACTGTCCGGTGCCCCCGACGACAGAAGGCAAGGATGGCCTTCCGGATTTGCTCTCAACGGCTCCTAGCTGCCTTGGGGCTATAAAAGGAGCCCCTAGGCGCATGGAGGAGATACACAAGCAACCTTTGAGCATTCTTGATCATCCACACTTAGTCTTTGCGCTTTCATTTGTGATTCTAAGTGATTCGAGCTCCGTTCTAGTGAGAACTTTGTGATACTCTTGTGAGCTCGAGTCTTGGCCGTGTGTGTGCGCATTTCGCTGTGGATTTGTGTGTGTTGCTTCCCTCCCTTACTCTGTGTTTCATTTGTGATCATATACTTGTAAGGGCAAGAGACTCCAATCTGTGGAGATTCCTTGCAAACGGGATAGTGAAAGGAACAACAAAACACCGTGGTATTCAAGTGGGTCTTTGGACCGCTTGAGAGGGGTTGATTGCAACCCTCGTCCGTTGGGACGCCACAACGTGGAGTAGGCAAGCATTGGTCTTGGCCGAACCACGGGATAAAACCACTGTGTCACCTCTGTGCTTGATTTTCTTGTGGTACTGTGTTTTGTTAAGACTTTACCTTAGCCACTTGGCAATAATCGTGCTAACACTTAACAAGTTTTTGTGGCTTAAGTTTGAAGTTTTTACAGGATCACCTATTCACCCCCCCTCTAGGTGCTCTCAATTGGTATCAGAGCCGTTCTCTTCACAAAGGGACTAACCGCCCGAAGAGATGGATCCTAAGGGGAAGGGTATTGTGATCAATAACAAAGAGAAGGAATCCTTCGTCAACGAGCCGAAGGACGATAAGCCTACCGACTCCGGCTCGGGACAAAGACGGAAGGAAGGGAAGAAGAAGAAGACAAGGCGCATCAAGGAGATCGTCTACTACGACAGCGACGAGTCTACTTCTTCCCAAAAGGACGAGGACCACAACGACTACGAGAGAAGGAAACCGGTTAATTCGAACTTTTCCTTTGATTACTCTCGTATTCCGCAAAGTTCACATTCTCATTTGCTCTCCATTCCACTTGGCAAGCCCCCACACTTTGATGGAGAGGACTACGGATTTTGGAGCCACAAAATGCGTAGTCACCTATTCTCTCTCCATCCTAGTATATGGGAGATTGTAGAGAGTGGAATGCACTTTGATAGTTCGGATAGTCCCATGTTCATTAATGAACAAATTCATAAGAATGCACAAGCTACTACTGTTCTTCTAGCTTCTTTGTGCAGGGATGAATATCATAAAGTGAGCGGCTTGGATAACGCCAAGCAAATCTGGGACACCCTCAAGATTTCTCATGAGGGGAACGACGTCACCTTGCTCACCAAGATGGAGTTGGTGGAGGGTGAGCTTGGACGGTTCGCAATGATAAGGGGCGAGGAGCCGACGCAAACATACAACCGGCTCAAGACCCTTATCAACAAGATAAGGAGCTACGGAAGCACACGATGGACGGACCACGACGTCGTCCGCCTAATGCTCAGGTCATTTACCGTTCTTGATCCTCATTTGGTGAACAATATACGTGAAAATCCTAGGTACACCAAGATGTCGCCCGAAGAAGTTCTTGGGAAATTCGTCAGCGGGCGAATGATGATCAAGGAGGCGAGGTATGTGGACGACACCTTGAATGGTCCGATCAACGAGCCGCAACCTCTTGCTCTCAAGGCAACACGAAGCAAGGAGGCGCTACCTAGCAAGGTGGCACAGATTGAGGCGGCCGGACTCAATGATGAAGAGATGGCTCTCATCATCAAGAGATTCAAGACGGCGCTAAATGGTCGCAAGGGGCAGCCAAGCAAGACCAAGACAAAAGGGAAGCGCTCATGCTTCAAGTGCGGTAAGCTTGGTCATTTTATCGCTAACTGTCCCGATAATGAAAGTGACCAGGAAAAGGGGAACAAAAGAGAGAAGAAGAAGCAATACAAGAAGGCAAAGGGCGAGGCGCATCTAGGAAAGGAGTGGGACTCGGATTGCTCCTCCTCCGACTCCGACAATGAAGGACTCGCTGCTACTGCCTTCAACAAGTCTTCCCTCTTCCCCAACGAGCGTCTCACATGCCTTATGGCAAGGGAGAAGAAGGTGAGTACTCAAGACTCCACTTATGCTTCTTCTAGTGATAATGAATCTAGTGATGATGATGACATAGATTATTCATGCTTGTTCAAGGGCTTAGATAGATCTAAGATAGATAAAATCAATGAATTGATTGATGCATTGAATGAAAAGGATAGGCTTTTAGAAAAGCAGGAGGATTTATTGTATGATGAACATGATAAATTTGTAGAGTTACAAAAATCATATGCTTTAGAAGTGAAAAGAAATGAAATGCTTTCTTATGAACTATCTACCTGTCATGAAACCATTTCTACTTTACAAGGTGTTAACAATGATTTAAATGCTAAGTTAGAAGTAGCAAATAAATCTAATTCTTGTGTAGAACATGTTATGATTTGCACTAGGTGTAAGGATTTTGATGTTCATGCCTGTAGTGAACACCTAGTTTTAATTTCCAAATTAAATGAGGAATTGGCTAGTCTTAATACCCAACTTAAGACTAGCAAGAGTGAATTTGACAAGTTAAAATTTGCAAGGGATGCCTATACAATTGGAAGACATCCCTCAATTAAGGATGGGCTTGGCTTCAAGAGGGAAGCCAAGAACTTAACAAGCCATAAGGCTCCCATCTTCGTCAAGGAGAAGGGGAAGGCCCCTATGGCTAGTAGTGCGAAAAAGAACCATGCCTTTATGTATAATGATAGGAGAAATGCTAGAAATGCTTATAATGATTTCGATTCCCATGTTTATGATTCTCATGTCATGTTTGCTTCTAGTTCTTCTTATAAGCATGATAGGGATATGTGTAGGAGAAATGGTGTACATATGCCTAGGAGAAATATTGCTCATGTGCCTAGAAAGAATGTTATTCATGCTCCTAGGAAAGTAGTGAATGAACCTTCTATAATTTATTATGCTTTAAACACTTCCTTTGCTATTTGTAGAAAGGATAGGAAAATAGTTGCCAGGAAGCTAGGGGCAAAATGCAAGGGAGACAGGACTTGCATTTGGGTCCCTAAGAACATTTGTGCTAACCTTGCAGGACCCAACATGAGTTGGGTACCTAAGACCCAAGCCTAAATTTGCCTTGCAGGTTTATGCATCCGGGGGTTCAAGCTGGATTATCGACAGCGGATGCACAAACCATATGACGGGGGAGAAGAAGATGTTCACCTCCTACGTCAAAAATAAGGATTCCCAAGATTCAATTATATTCGGTGATGGGAATCAAGGCAAGGTAAAAGGATTAGGTAAAATTGCAATTTCTAATGAGCACTCAATTTCAAATGTGTTTTTAGTTGAGTCTCTTGGTTACAATTTACTATCTGTTAGTCAACTATGCAACATGGGATACAATTGCCTTTTTACTAATGTAGATGTGTCTGTCTTTAGAAGATGTGATGGTTCACTAGCTTTCAAGGGTGTACTAGACGGCAAGCTTTACTTAGTTGATTTTGCAAAAGAAGAGGCCGGTCTAGATGCATGCTTAATGGCTAAGACTTGCATGGGCTGGCTGTGGCATCGCCGCTTAGCACATGTGGGGATGAAGAACCTCCACAAGCTTCTAAAGGGAGAACACGTGATAGGTCTAACAAATGTTTATTTCGAAAAAGATAGACCTTGTGCAGCTTGTCAGGCAGGTAAACAAGTGGGAGGAGCACATCACAGCAAGAATGTGATGACCACGTCAAGACCTCTGGAGCTGCTGCATATGGACCTCTTCGGACCCGTCGCCTATCTAAGCATAGGAGGAAGTAAGTATGGTCTAGTTATTGTTGATGACTTTTCCCGCTTCACTTGGGTGTTCTTTTTGCAGGATAAGTCTGAAACCCAAGGGACCCTCAAGCGCTTCCTCAGGAGAGCTCAAAATGAGTTTGAGCTCAAGGTGAAGAAGATTAGGAGCGACAACGGGTCCGAGTTCAAGAACCTACAAGTGGAGGAGTTTCTTGAGGAGGAAGGGATCAAGCACGAGTTCTCCGCTCCCTACACACCACAGCAAAATGGTGTGGTAGAGAGGAAGAACAGGACGCTAATCGATATGGCGAGGACGATGCTTGGAGAGTTCAAGACCCCCGAGTGCTTTTGGTCGGAAGCCGTGAACACGGCTTGCCACGCCATCAACAGGGTCTACCTTCACCGCCTCCTCAAGAAGACGTCATATGAGCTACTAACCGGTAACAAACCCAATGTATCTTACTTTCGTGTTTTTGGGAGCAAGTGCTACATTCTAGTGAAGAAGGGTAGAAATTCTAAGTTTGCTCCCAAAGCTGTAGAAGGGTTTTTATTAGGTTATGATTCAAATACAAAGGCGTATAGGGTCTTCAACAAATCATCGGGTTTGGTTGAAGTCTCTAGCGACGTTGTATTTGATGAGACTAATGGCTCTCCAAGAGAGCAAGTTGTTGATTGTGATGATGTAGATGAAGAAGATGTTCCGACGGCCGCTATACGAACCATGGCGATTGGAGACATTCGGCCACAGGAACAAGATGAACGAGATCAACCTTCTTCCTCAACAACCGTGCATCCCCCAACTCAAGACGACGAACAGGTTCATCAAAAGGAGGCGTGTGATCAAGGGGGAGCACAAGATGATCATGTGATGGAGGAAGAAGCGCAACCGGCACCTCCAACCCAAGTTCGAGCGATGATTCAAAGGGATCATCCCGTCGACCAAATTCTGGGTGACATTAGCAAGGGAGTAACTACTCGGTCTCGACTAGTTAATTTTTGTGAACATTACTCTTTTGTCTCCTCTATTGAGCCTTTCAGGGTAGAGGAGGCCTTGCTAGATCCGGATTGGGTGTTGGCCATGCAGGAGGAACTTAACAACTTCAAGCGCAATGAAGTTTGGACGCTGGTGCCTCGTCCCAAGCAAAATGTTGTGGGAACCAAGTGGGTGTTCCGCAACAAACAGGACGAGCACGGGGTGGTGACGAGGAACAAGGCTCGACTTGTGGCAAAAGGTTATGCCCAAGTCGCAGGTTTGGACTTTGAGGAGACTTTTGCTCCTGTGGCTAGGCTAGAATCAATTCGTATCTTGCTAGCATATGCCGCTCACCATTCTTTCAGGTTGTACCAAATGGATGTGAAGAGCGCGTTCCTCAATGGGCCAATAAAGGAGGAGGTGTACGTGGAGCAACCCCCTGGCTTCGAGGATGAACGGTACCCCGACCACGTGTGTAAGCTCTCTAAGGCGCTCTATGGACTTAAACAAGCCCCAAGAGCATGGTATGAATGCCTTAGAGATTTCTTAATTGCTAATGCTTTCAAGGTTGGGAAAGCCGATCCAACTCTTTTCACTAAGACTTGTGATGGTGATTTGTTTGTGTGCCAAATTTATGTCGATGACATAATATTTGGTTCTACTAATCAAAAGTCTTGTGAAGAGTTTAGCAGGGTGATGACGCAGAAATTCGAGATGTCAATGATGGGCGAGTTGACCTACTTCCTTGGGTTCCAAGTGAAGCAACTCAAGGACGGCACCTTCATCTCCCAAACGAAGTACACGCAAGATCTGCTAAAGCGGTTTGGGATGAAGGACGCCAAGCCCGCAAAGACGCCGATGGGAACCGACGGACACACCGACCTCAACAAAGGAGGTAAGTCCGTTGATCAAAAAGCATACCGGTCAATGATAGGTTCTCTGCTTTATTTATGTGCTAGTAGACCGGATATTATGCTTAGCGTATGCATGTGTGCTAGATTTCAATCCAATCCTAAGGAGTGTCACTTGGTGGCGGTGAAGCGAATTCTTAGATATTTAGTCGCTACGCCTTGCTTCGGGATCTGGTATCCAAAGGGGTCTAACTTTGACTTGATTGGGTACTCAGATTCCGACTATGCTGGATGTAAGGTCGATAGGAAGAGTACATCAGGGACGTGCCAATTCTTAGGAAGGTCCCTGGTGTCATGGAACTCTAAGAAACAAACCTC
This sequence comes from Zea luxurians, assembly GCA_029449295.1. NCBI lineage: Eukaryota > Viridiplantae > Streptophyta > Magnoliopsida > Poales > Poaceae > Zea > Zea luxurians. Next base: position 56,495,898 of record JAOPSE010000021.1, on the reverse strand, counting down.
CGTTGCCCTATCCACTGCTGAGGCCGAGTATGTTGCCGCAGGACAGTGTTGCGCGCAACTACTTTGGATGAGGCAAACCCTCCGGGACTTTGGCTACAATCTGAGCAAAGTCCCACTCCTATGTGATAATGAGAGTGCTATCCGAATAGCGGAAAATCCTGTTGAGCACAGCCGCACAAAGCACATTGACATCCGGCATCACTTTTTGAGAGACCACCAGCAAAAGGGAGATATCGAAGTGTTTTATGTTAGCACCGAAAACCAGCTAGCCGATATCTTTACCAAGCCTTTAGATGAGAAGACCTTTTGCAGGCTGCGTAGTGAGCTAAATGTCTTAGATTCGCGGAACTTGGATTGAAATATAGCATACATGTATTTATGCCTTTGATCATGTTCATTCTGCATTTTGTTGCTTATTATGGTGCTCAAGTTGTACAAACACTCCCCGGACCTCACAAGTCCGTTGCAAAGTGATGCACATATTTAGGGGGAGATGTGTTACAACTTGATCCTTTTTGACTAACCATATGCTTGAGTTTGGTTGATTTAGTCTCAAAGTAGAATTGAAAGGGAAAAGGTGGACTTGGATCATGCAAGACTTCCACTGCACTCCGATGAGAGGGTAACTAATTCCAAGTCCATCTCATGAACTCTTGTCGCCATTTGCTCTTAATTGAAGATTTTTGGTGAGACAATGGGGTTAAAGGGCCAAAATTGATCCCGTTTTGGTGGTTGATGCCAAAGGGGGAGAAAATAAAGGCCAAAGCAATAAATGGATCAGCTACCACTTGAGAAATTTGAAAATAGTAGAGTAGAGTTTTTGGTTTGGCAAAACCCTTTTATTGTCTCTTTTGGCTTCTTGTGGGGAGAAGTAGCAATTATGGGAAAAGGGGGAGTTTTTGAAATCTTTGATCAATCTCTTTTGGAATGACTCTCTTTATGCTTCAACATGTGTGTTTAACTTAGAGATAGAGATTTGAGTTTGATTTGCAAAAACAAACCAAGTGGTGGCAAAGGATGATCCATATATGCCAAAATTGATTCAAAATAAATTTAAGTTTTATTTGAAGTGAGTTTGCACTTGTTCTAGTTGCTTTATGTTGTGTTGGCATAAATCACCAAAAAGGGGGAGATTGAAAGGGAAATGTGCCCTTGGGCCATTTCTAAGTATTTTGGTGATTGAGTGCCAACACATGTGCTTAATTGTGAATTTATGTACATGGATGAACAAGGTGCAAATCATGAAGTAAAGGTATGTTTCTAAGCCTTAGTACATTGGTTTTATGTACTAATATATTTGTCTAAGTGTTAGAAACAGAAAGAAGAAGAAAAGAGAAGAGGAGAAAAGACTTGGCTGTGTGGTGCCAAGACCCAGCTCGGTCTGGAGCACCGGACTGTCCGGTGTGCACCGGACAGTGTCCGGTGTGCACCGGACAGTGTCCGGTGCGCCAGGCCGACTCGGCGCGAACTGGCCGCTCTCGGGAAATTGGCCGACGGCGTACGGCTAAAATTCACCGGACTGTCCGGTGTGCACCGGACTGTCCGGTGAGCCAACGGTCGGCCGGGCCAACGGTCGGCCGCGCAATCTGCGCGGGACACGTGGCGGAGCCAACGGTCGGAAGAAGGCACCGGACTGTCCGGTGTGCACCGGACATGTCCGGTGTGCCAACGGCTCCAGATCTTCCAACGGTCGGCAACGGTCGGAAGCGCCTGTTATGGAAACAAATCGGGCACCGGACACTGTCCGGTGTGCACCGGACTGTCCGGTGCCCCCGACGACAGAAGGCAAGGATGGCCTTCCGGATTTGCTCTCAACGGCTCCTAGCTGCCTTGGGGCTATAAAAGGAGCCCCTAGGCGCATGGAGGAGATACACAAGCAACCTTTGAGCATTCTTGATCATCCACACTTAGTCTTTGCGCTTTCATTTGTGATTCTAAGTGATTCGAGCTCCGTTCTAGTGAGAACTTTGTGATACTCTTGTGAGCTCGAGTCTTGGCCGTGTGTGTGCGCATTTCACTGTGGATTTGTGTGTGTTGCTTCCCTCCCTTACTCTGTGTTTCATCTGTGATCATATACTTGTAAGGGCAAGAGACTCCAATCTGTGGAGATTCCTTGCAAACGGGATAGTGAAAGGAACAACAAAACACCGTGGTATTCAAGTGGGTCTTTGGACCGCTTGAGAGGGGTTGATTGCAACCCTCGTCCGTTGGGACGCCACAACGTGGAGTAGGCAAGCATTGGTCTTGGCCGAACCACGGGATAAAACCACTGTGTCACCTCTGTGCTTGATTTTCTTGTGGTACTGTGTTTTGTTGAGACTTTACCTTAGCCACTTGGCAATAATCGTGCTAACACTTAACAAGTTTTTGTGGCTTAAGTTTGAAGTTTTTACAGGATCACCTATTCACCCCCCCTCTAGGTGCTCTCACACCTGGTGCCGTTGATCTGCGAGGTAACGGCCGGAGTAGAACGTAGAACCGTGACCGCAGATTTGTGATCCAAGGGCTCACGGCGCGTACCGGTTCGCATAAGCACTGGTTTGATCTGGGCCGTAGGGGGGTCTGATCGGACGGTTCGGGATGGATCAAGCTTCATAAAATCAGAGACGTCGGATTCCGATCCTATGGCTTCCCTTGTGTACCGGTTCATAAGAAGGCCGATTTAATTCGATCCGTTGGATTGGGATCCAACAGCCGATATTCACCCGTACCCCTTCGGCCAACGCTTTATGCATAAGAGTCCCTCTATTCTCAATAAATCAACCCGCAATCCACAGAAACTGCACATTGAGTCTAGTATCCCTTGCGCAGAGGACCCTGCGCTATTTAATAATTGTGCGCCCAGTACAGAGAGTTGGAAAATCAGAGAAAATAGATTAGAAATGGATTTTTAGTGCAAAAATAAATGCTAGAACTTGTATTAATCATAGAAAATTCATATGATGTCCAGATTAGTTCATTCCAATTTCTATAATTCTATAATATTATTGTTTATCACATAGTACCTCTGTTTTGATATGAAAGTCACATCAAAATTTATATTCTATTTAATCTAGTATAAAATACATAAAACCTTAGGAAATCCGTATCTCCTCCGTTTTAACTCCGATTTGATCCGTTCAAGTTGCGTTAGTCTCGTAGCTTCGCGTAGATTGTTATTATTCAGTTTGTTATTATGTTTGGTGTGATGTTAATTTTATCTATACCATGTTTGTTTGTATTGCTACGTCTAGTGCGAGGTTTCAAGTCACCTGAAGTTCACCCTGGTAGCTGGATCTCAAGTGCCAGGCAAGTTGTGCCCTTGATCACTTACTTTTTCCCAGCCATGTTCTTATTAATTATAATGATCTGCATAGGATAATTTTGATGGGACCCAATAGGTTACCCTAGTTTTGGCTATCTTTATACCTTGTTTACCACTGAAATATTTCTTTGGGTAGTACCTGCTATTGCTTTATGTGGATTTGGGTATGAAGATACTTTATTCATAATTACTCTTTTATTCTCTTTTATTATTACTGTTCATGTTAAGATCATTATGTTAATGGGAACATGGAGCGACCACCCGGGAAAACAGTGCTACCACAAGGGTATAATGGGACGCCCTTGGCTGATTAACTAGGAAAGCTAGTGGAGGTCTTCCTTACCCAAAAGGGGCAAGGGCAGTAGGGGAGTGGTCAGTGTAGGGAGGTCCTTGGTTGATTTTGCTGCGATGGCGGTCAGGCAAGAACCCTGCATTGGAGCTTCCTATAAACTGTAGCGGGTTTTCTGAAGCTAGTGGAACTTTGTAAAGGCCTCGTAGTGTTACCCTACCTCGCCTCCTCGGTAGAGGTGTATGGGATTGGCCATCTCTTGGCAGATGGGTAACATGACTTGTGGGTAAAGATGCGCAACCTCTGCAGAGTGTAAAACTAGTATACTAGCCGTGCTCACGGTCATGAGCAGCTCGGACCCTCACATGATTAATTTATGGAACCTAAATTCAATTTGTCATATGCATTTGCATGGGATTATTTATTAATTTTGTTCTATTATTTATTATGGTTTGGTATTTACTTACATCTAGTAATTGCTAATAAAAGTATGACCAACATTAAAAGCAATGCTCAGCTTTAACCATTTTCTTTGATAAGCCTTACACTTCATGAGCTCCCACCTTTGGTGAGTTCATGCCACATTATTCCCCACAACTTGTTGAGCGATGAACATGTGTGAGCTCACCCTTGCTGTCTCACACCCCCCCACAGGAGAAGAACAGGTGGTCGAAGAGGAGCCGCCTAACACTGAGGCATTCGACTTGATCTAGGTGGTGTTTCTCAGTTGACATTTGCGCCGACGATCCTTAGTTCGTTTTATGTTCATTCTTTTATTTTGTATTAAGTCTTCCGCTATGTAATAAAGTACTCTGATGTTTTATGACATTTATCTTTATACACTCTGTTATTATATATGTTGTCTTCTTTGGCGCATGTATGAGATGCACCCGGCTTTGTTCCTTAAAACCGGGTATGACACTCGGACTCGGGCTCAGCCTCGGAAGACGGCGAACTCCGCTCCGCCCAACCCAGGGCTCGGACTCGGGCTCAGCCCCGGAAGACGGCGAACTTCGCTCCGCCCGACCCAGGGCTCGGACTCGGGCTCAGCCCCGAAAGACGGCGAACTCCGCTCCGCTCGACCCAGGGCTCGGACTCAGGCTCAGCCCCGGAAGACGACGAACTCCGCTCCACCCGACCCAGGGCTCGGACTCGGGCTCAGCCCCGGAAGACGACGAACTCCGCTTCGCCCGACCCCAGGGCTCGGACTCAGCCCTGGCCTCCGCCGACGGTCTCCGCCTCGCCTGACCCAGGGGCTCGGACTCGACCTTGGCCTCGGAAGACAGACTCGACCTCGACCTCGGAGGAGCCTCCACATCGCCCAACCTAGGGCACGGACCGACCACGTCAACAGGAGGCGCCATCATTACCCTACCCCAAGCTGACTCAGGCTACGGGGAACAAGACCGGCGTCCCATCTGGCTCGCTCCGCCAGACAAGTAATGATGGTGCCCCGCACGCTCTATGACGACGGCGGCTCCCAGCCCCCTTACGGAAGCAAGAGGACGTCAACAAGGACTCGACAGCCCCGACAGCTGTCCTTCCGCCAGGCTCCAGCGCTCCTCCGACGGCCACGACACCACACGAACCGGGTGCCAAAACCTCTCCGGCTGCCATGATGGCATGTACTTAGGGCGCTAGCTCTCCTCCGCTAGACACGTTAGCACTCTGCTACACCCCCCATTGTACTCCTGGATCCTCTCCTTACACCTATAAAAGGAAGGACCAGGGCCCTCTTACAGAGGGTTGGCCGCGCGGGGAAGAGGATAGGACAGGCGCTCGCGTGAGGCCGCTCGCTCCCCTCCCGCGTGGACGCTTGTAACCCCCTACTGCAAGTGCACCCGACCCGGGCGCGAGACAAACACGAAGGCCGCGGGATTCCCACCTCTCTCTCTCGCTCCGGCTGCCTTTTTCCCCTCTTCGCGCTCCGTCTCGCGCCGACCCATCTGGGCTGGGGCACGCGACGACATCTTCACTCGTCGGCCCAGGGACCCTCCGGTCTCGAAACGCCGACAGTATTTATGCAATTCGTCACACTGCGTAAAAAATCTGGCATGTTGTTCACTGGTGGACGCATCCTCGGGTGGAGCGTAAAAACCTTAAATTTTGAGCATAAAATACCGAGTCAATGTGAGAGGTTGATAGCTCTAGTAGGTTGTTATTACTATCCTATTTTTATGATAGATCCGAAAACACGGCAGCCGCGTGCATGTGGTTTCTATTTTTATACAGATCCAAAAATTATGGCAAAAATCGTGGGATTTCCATTGCATGCGCGTAAATTACGAACAACATAAATCAAGGAATTGCCTTTCCAATGTGCATGCAGCAAACTGATATACGAACTCCGTGTTTAAACATAAAATCATACAACTTTTGGCGTAAATAATACATGTGGTAGGCATAAAACACAATAATCGAAAAGAAAATTTCGCCGGATCGGAGGATGTCACGCGCGATCATCGCTGCGCGTAGGGATGAAAGTGGTAATCTGAACTCTTAGAACAAATTTAATATTTTAAAATAGATATTTATAAAATTTTATATTGATCTTTTCTTATGTTATCAAGCACATTAGTACAAATATGAATAAAATATTATATAAATTATTTTATGTATTATTTGCTCCCTACAACACAAAAAGTTGAAAATTTTACCGAATTTGTTTCCGAATCCATACCGAAGTTTATATCTATTATTTGAGAAAATATATGATGAATTTGAAGTTTACCTTTTATGGATCTTTACAAGTTGAATGTTAAAAACAAGAATACAAATTTTTATTGTAGATTCTATATCCTATTCATTCGCAATCAAAGAAAAAGACTAAAAAAGTGATTACTGAATAAATACCGTTTCCGACCGTTTTCATCCCTAGCTGCGCGCATCTCGGGCCTTCTGTGACGCCGCTCGCTCGAAGATCGCGCCTCATGCGTCGCCGTCGCTACTCACACGTCGACGGATCGGATGATGTCACGCACGATCATGCTCTGGGGATGCCGCCGCTTGCCCGCATAAGGGCCCCGCTGCGGATCGAGGAACCTCCGCCACCGCGCGTCGAGGTAATGGAGTTGCGGCCACCGGCCTGGAAACCGCCACACAAGGGCGCTGCCGCCGCTCGCCCTCTGGATCGGGGGCCACCACCGTCGGCCTGGGAATCGCCGCCACCGCATGTCGAGGTCGGGGAGCCACGACCACTGCAGCCACTTGTCGGGGTCCACCGCCGCGCGCGCTATCGGGCAACCGCCGTCGCTAATGAATCGAGATGGGGCGTGAAAAATTGAACTCCAGCACTCTGGGTCCTGTTTTATAGACGTCCGGATGTAGTCCGGCTCGACCGAATTGCACTGTCTGGCTGGGCTTCCTTTAGTTATTGGAAGCCCAGGGCTCCTAATATACAATCTATATATATATCTATATATATATATACTAGGTATATGCCCGTGCGTTGCTACGGAAAATTTAAATGTTCTCATGAATACTAATCCACTTCAAACCCTAGCTTTCATGCCATGCCAGTTTTAATTTAGAATTATTGATGCGTTCTATAATTTAATGCCCACAAAGTTCTCCATGAAACTCCATTAACACGGGCCAGATCAGCCAAGCTTGTCGTGGACCATTTAAAATAGATAAAGTACCATAAAGATAATTCGATACAGTTTTGTTCCAATTATTTGAATACTAAGATGAACGCAAAGGATTAAGAACTCACAACTATTCATACATAAAAATTATAAAGAAATTTTAAATTATCATCGCTTCAAATGTAAAAAATTGTAAACAAGTTTTCACACATTGTGTTGTGCCCAGCATGTCGCCTAGCGTCAGCAGCCACTCCAGGGTCACCTTGTTGTGCACGCCGTACACATACTTCTGGATGGTGGTATGGTGCCACACGAACATGATGACGAGCAGGATGAGGGCCAAGAGGATGGGCACCCACGTGCCCTCCAGGAACTTGATCAGCGACACCGAGAAGTAGAGCGCCTCGATGGAGGCGAAGAGGAAGAAGTCGAGGACCAGCAGGTGGGAGCGGTCATAGCACAACATGGTAACTCTAATATTTTCTGATCCTTATTAGTCAATATTGCTGCAACAATGGTAATACATGCTACGAAAAATTATCAATTAGGCAACAACCTGTGAGAACGTAGTGTCATTACTGTGTATTCTGAATCCGTGAGAAGAATGTTTCCTTGTTCATAGATATCTAAAATTATGAAATGTGCATTACTGCAAAGCCCAAAATGGAAAAGGATAATCTGCACAAACAAAAAAACGGTCACAATTAAATAGCCAACAAACAACAATACAAATCTGCTTACATGAAATGTTTATATGAGAGAAAGAAAAACTGGAACAATACCCTGTCATATCTGAGCATATGGACATCTTCAAGTCTCTTGTTATGAATGCGCTTTCGTAGTTTTAGATTGAAATCTAAAGGGGTGGTGCTCTTGTCACTACAGAAATGCATACACCAGGGTATCCTGACACCACTCCATGAGCAGCAAGACCTTCTCGCGCTCCCCTGATTCAGTAATCCCACTGCTGTTCACCAACTTGTCCAACTGCAAAAAGATATTACCGAAGTTACATCTGTAGTTCTATACAAGTACCATCATATATATAGTAAAACACAATTACGACATAAAAATACCAAGAATAATATGATCTGTTTGTATGATGTCCTAGAAATACAATACTTCTATTAATGGCCCAAAGAATTCAGGCAACTAAGCCTTACTCAAAACTTAGAATAGATCAAAAGGCATGAACCACCTAGTTGATCCTAACAAAATACTATTGAAGCGACACACAAGGATCTTGTATCCCCACAAAACTACACCTAAAATGTGCATCAACAACCTCATGCCTCAATGAGCCAGTTCATAGTGTTATCTATTGATTATGTCAGATTTTACATGTAAGCACGAGCTACATCGACTACTGAAAAATAACACAAGGAAAATCTCGTAGCATACAGAGCATCAAACTAAGAAGTTCTCTATGCCCTGAACTCATGCTAATGTCTGCTAGGTAGCAGCACCACTGGTCTAGTAGACCGAAATCCAATTCATATTACAGAATCGCCTCGTGCAGCACACCTCTACCGGTTGCGGGCATAAATGACGATTGGACAAGCCTGACACTGCATAAATAAAGGTCATATGAATAGTTAGAATGGATGTAGTACAATGGTATTGTTTGGATTTCAAAAACCTACTGATATTGTTAATTTTAGTAGTGTTGGTGATGTTAGTGATATGATAGCATCAACAAAGCTATTGAAAATGCTAATCATATTTTAAAAACAATTTACATGCTAAATCCTAAGATACTGAGTGGAACTTCACCTTTTTCAACATGTTAAATGTTATTAGAAAAATACTTGACATTTTTTATTCTTCTCCATTCTAATTCTAACTAAGTTCTTTTAGAATAGCGAAAATAGACCTGCCAAAGCTTTAGCCTTCATGTGGTCATCTTCCAGCTTTCCTTCCATATCCTCTTCTGCAAGTTGACTGTACTCTACAGTACACAGATGTCCAAAACATAGAACCAAATTCTACCATGTATTCCTGGGCGATAACTCTTTCTCCGCAGGCAGCTACAGCACTTCGCGGATACCTTCACATACCTGCGTGTGATAATGCCAATAGCTAAGCAGTAGGACATAACGACGTATGAAAGAATGGAGCAACTATAATTTACTTCCTACATTCAAAATCGACCTTTTCTAGATTTACAGTTTGTTTCGTTATGCACTTGAATATACACTGTCTAAATACGAAGTAAAAGCAATGTATCTGAAACAACCAAAACATCTTTATAACTTGGAAGGTAGTAGTAGATTATATAATTTACGACATAATGGAACACCTAGACAATTATAATATGCATTGTACGTACCAACTTGATCTGTGCTTTTATGCTTGCGATGAGATGCGTGTATTCGTCTATTGGCCTGCAAACGAGCAAGATTTCTAAGGTTAACATCTGGGGGAAAAATGCTGCTTCAGGGACATCCACACAAGTATATAACAGGATTAGAGTATTTAACCGTGAAAGCTTTCTAAAATGAAACATCAGCCTATGGATAAATTTTAGTCATGGGAACAAAAATGCAGAAGGGAAGTGTCCGACCATAAAAACGAAACAAACACAGGATTAGGCAAAGAGAACAAAAAACTATGGTGCTAGCAGTCAAGCTTAGACAACGAAACTTCTCTCTATGAAGCCTGATGTGCATGTGTTTCAATTTCAAGAGTATAATGTGATGATACTTCAGGGTACACAAATATGAGCAACCACTTCAGAAGATCTGCTTAGATTCAGTTGCTAAATTGCTCTTGAAATTATACGGAAAGATACCTTCCATCGTGTAATAAGATAATACTAACAAGACCATCAAATCTGGGAATATAATTAGTGATTTCGACATGATCATGCTTTTATCCTGATAAATCCAGCACAGACCTCCAAATACAAATTATAAAAACCAGTTAGAAAAAGACAAATGAAAGCAAAGAAAACTAAGGAACACGAGGGGAGGGGTTCATCCTTCGCTTTCGCTTTTTTCATTCTGATGATGTCTGTGTGTCCCCCACCTCCAGTTTTGTCACAGATCACATCAAACAAAAAAACAGCTTAAAAAACCAGAACAGAAATCAGATCAGATCACAAATCTCCTGTCAATCTTGGCTCATCCCATCCGTGCCTCCTCCCACTCTCAACGCATGGAAGTGGCATGCATCTTCGCTTTAACAAAGTAAATCTGAATTCTGAACTGTGATAGTCCATCCAATCCAACCACAGTATAGTCCAATCATTCTACTTAAAGAAGCATTTCTAGATTTTTGACAAGCTTACCACATTAAATACACCTCACCTCCACGACGCAATGGCACAACATATTTAATTCCTCTAGAATCTAGATTGACAATATGATACTAAATTCAAATTTCAAACATAGATAAAGTCCTAGGCATGATAATAATATCATTGACAATGGCATAAAATTATGTTAGATTATCTGTTAGTGATTAGAAGATACAACCTTACATTAATAAAATCAGCAATTGCATAAACATCAGTTTCAGATGCAACAAGCTCATTATTTTCGTCCTGTTACAGCACAGAAGATGTAGTTACACAAATATGGCAATATGCATCAGAAACATATGAAAAATGACATAACTTCTTATCTTTCAAATATTCAAACAACTGCTTACCATAGTTCCAATGGAGTTTAAATACAGGTAAATGGGTTATGTGTGGTCGTCATAGTCTAGCCATATAAATTGAGCAACAATAATCTCAGTTACTATTGGACCAGCACAATAGTTAAAGGCCAATATCTTTAGCCAATGGACCAGGCGACCAGCACAAGCTGAAAGAGCAACCGCCTTCAAGTGGACAAGCAGTCTCACAAGCACAATTGTTAAACCAGGTTAATTTGTGAGCTAGGAAATATTCCGGATCAAGATAATCCTACCAAATAGTAATGGTATACTACCATAAAAGAAAGCATGGAAAGTTTGACATTTCCAATGTGACTGACAGTATGAGACTTAATGGGCTGGTAATGTCCCTTCGACATCCGGTACTGGAGCAAGCCTTGAGACCAAAATCAGCATGTTGTTGACCTCCACATCATGGAGTATAGGTGAATCTGATTCAGTATGGTGATTTGGCCTTTCTGCAGGCTGCCCATAGGCTCTGCATATTTCTACAGCCCTTTATATTTCATTTTTCACTTGAGCAGTTGTATGGTGGTAGCCATATTAACTATGTGCTCCTTGGTGTGGAGGCAAGAGAAAGCAAAGCAGCGTCCTCACTTGGTGTGGAGGCCATGGTAGGCGTGCTCGGTTCCATTGACGAAGAGGAGTACGGTGGGGAAGCCCTTGACCCCCGACGGCGGCAGCCGCCTTGGGGTAGCGCTCCCCGTCGAGCTTCGCGAAGGCGACAGCGCTGCCCATGGCGCGCAGCACGGCGGCGGCCTCGGCGAACCGCGACATGAGCTGGTAAGATGTTTTTTAGTTTTCATAAGTAGTCCAAAAAAAGGAATGTGTTGAAAAGGGTGAAGTCAGTAACAGGAGGCTTAATCATCATAATATCTTAAGAACAGGGAGAACTACTGTTGAAAATTTTGATATACAAGAGCTTGAAGTATAGTCTTAGCCAGAGGTTACTTTTAAATGTTAGAATGATGATACGGACAATCCAAATGTAGAGGGCAGCAGGGTGTAGCAAAAAATCAGATCACCTGACAGACGTGTAGCTCAATGAATTAGTTTAATAAAAAAGAGCTTATACAATCTGATAAAGAGTAATTTATGAAGTACGAAACAGGGTTTTAAACAACGTAGAGTAATACATCACTTGCTTTCAGAAGAGGTAACAAGACACATATTTTTCTTGTAGTTGTAGGTGTGTTCAAGCAGATTATAATAGTTAACCCCTTGCTTCCCAGAAAAGAACACAAATGCAAACACTAACTTGCCATCCAATCTCGTATCACATGCATAAGCTTAATTAGGACCAGGATCGTTAAACATAGTGACAAAATCTATATTTTAACAACCAAATAGCATGTCAAGTAAACATGCAGGATCCAAGCACCAAGCACTATGACCAAGTAATATGCCTAGCAAGCAGGAAACGATAATAAACAAGGCAGTAATATTGTCTACAACAAAGCAACTGATTTCTCATGATACACGTCGACTCTAACTACAGAATAACGAAGTTCTAGACACAATAACAAGTCTTATAATAGTAGATAGACTTTCATACCTTGATGGCACATACCTCTCGATCAAGAACTAACACCATCAGGAAGGACCAGATCGATCAAGGCCATAACGGTCGTCGCCCCGATAGCTACCGTCATCTCGACTATGACCAGAGTATCAGTCACCGCCACGATCAGAACCATAACGACCTCCACTGCCACCATACATGTCATCCCTACTACCATATTTGTCCCCTCTCCCACTGTCCACCATACCTCCACTTAATACATCATTGAATTTATTTTCACAATATAATTGTTTAAATTATCATGAGATTCACCCTTTGAATTTATTTTCATAAGTATTAAGTACTCACGTCGAGTAAAGTTTCATATGGCCTGTGGCCATACTTAGGCAAGCTTTGTTCGATAAATGGAGGCAAGAACATGGTAGAAACTGTACAGAAACAAGGAATAGGACCATGCCTACATTGTCACATACTACAGTCTACAGTAGATGGCAAAGATCTTGCATACTATACAAATCATGATTTGAAATCCAGTATAATATGATTCTATATGCAAGAATCAATTAGTTTTACTCTAAGTAGGAGAAACATCCAGTATAATATGATTCTATTTGCAAGAATCTGCATATTAATGACCAAACATTGCTGCCTTAATTTTTATTTCAGCATCGCCTTATACAGTATGCAAATCAATGCCTGGTACGAAGACAAAAGGCTATGTTCTGGTGGGTGGTCTCCTAGAGTAAATACTCGTAAGATTAACAAAACAAACTTCCTATCTACAACGAAGTATATCCATCAAAAGGGTTTGAATCGTGGGAAGTTGGGACCCTAGAGTAAACACACAGTAGGATGAAGCCTGGTATTTGTATTGCTGAGAGAATAGCAGGTATCCACTGACCCTGATGTTTTCAAACCTTCACATGAAAAGTGGGCGTACCACGGTAGTTCATCGCACATGCTTCTTTAGGCTGGGATTGGAGCTACCATAAGCAGAGTTGTGAATTTTAAGTTCCTAGAGAACACAAAATCTTTGTTTGTAATAGTGTAGTTAGAATATACAATACAAGAAGTATGTTATGAGTTTAACTTATTAAAAAATGGTAAATGTTGTAAGAGTTGCAGAAATCTAACCAGATAATGATAGGCATGTTGCCTCCCTTCGTGTGTATCTTGCCAAAGACTGAAAAATAACAGAACAAGTAGTAGGTTGTGAAAGGTGAAAGATGAATGTTTTGGTAGGGTAGTTGTCTCCATGAGGAAAAGAAGCTTGCCTGGAAGCAACCACATCCGTAGCCTCTGAGCCTTCCTTGGCAAAAATATTTCTAGCATTCAATACATGTATGTACCCATCATACATGATGCCAGAAACTTCTATCGTGAAAGAAAGACAACAAAAGCATATTACCAACCAACATATAGTTCTTAAAGGCAAATAATGAGAATTTGATAAAGCATATTACCAATCAACAGATAGTTCTTAAAGACAAATAATGAGGACTACATTCAGATAATCATGAATCAAAATTACAGCAATGTATATAGTAACCATATACAAATTTCTTTAAAACAGCCAACAACTTACCCCAACATTAGCAAAAAAATCTAGAACCCGCGCCCATGACTCCATGAGGCCATAACTGCCGTTAGATACAACAGAGAGGTGAATTGGTGATGCTCCAGTCCGCATCACACCACTGGCAAAATTATGTACTGAAATTTAGAAAAAAAGTATAGGCATAGTTGAGAGATCATGAGACATGATCGAGGAGGAATCGAGTACTTGGCGAACTTACCTATATCGTGTATATAGTAGTTTTTTGAATGTGTATTGGGGTTCAGTTGCTTCAACAAAGACCACCTGACACACAAAAAAATGTAATTCAAGATAAATAACCTCAAGTGGCAATATTTGTGCAATTTAGACATTCAAGTAAAATTACGGTGGATATTGTATGTCTTTTATTGTAGTTAATAAAGTAAAATTCAGGTATATATTGTATGCTAATGATTGTGGAATATTGTATTGTAAGTAAAATTCAGGTACATATTGTATGCTAATAAAGTAAAATTCAGGTCGCTAAGACCCTAGAAATAGTAAATACCCATCCCATAAGACCCTAGGATTGGTGGTTTTCTTGAGCTTTCCTGCCTGCTCTTGATGCACTTTCTTCTGCAATTTGGCCACCTGCATTTGATACACAACAGCATGTCAGGTTCTTCACATTCTAACTACAGGTAAAAAGCTGCATTTCTTTTTCAGTACCATCAGTTCACACTTCACGGAAATAGCAGTTACCTTCAGAGCAACATTCTCCTTCAGAGGAACATTATCATTGTTCTCCAACAGTCTGTTTTCACTTCCATAATGTGATGAATTGTCCAATGCTTCTTCACTCGGAGCACTGGACACATTCTCCTTGTTGTCATCTGAATTGCCACATCACGATACATCCACCTCGATTCTCAATTCCTGCAGCACAACCTTCCTTTCCTGATGGGAGCCAGCAGTTTCTGCAAGCGAGTTCTCGTCTGCAGCAGTGCTGCAACCATTTCGGTTCTCTCCATCAGGTCCGGCATTAGCACGCTTCACTGAGCGTCCTAAAATTTTCTTCTTGGCATTGGTCTTGGATTCCAGCCCCCGCTTCTCGCTCTTGGCCACCGTGGTCTCTTCACTCTTCTTGGCAGTCTTCGTATTCTTCGGCTGAGGCTGAGACATGTACCTGCTCGGCACCTCCCGGCACGCCAAGTTCAGCTTCCTCAGCTTCGAACAGACCTCGGACACCGCCCCCTTGCTCTTGTCTGCCGCTGGCGTCTGGACCGGTTCCTTTTTTGGTGTCATGCTCATGAACAGAGACTTGACGACCGTCCCTTTCCTAGCTGCAGCGGCCAACGGCTCCTTCTGGTGCCTCACGCTGTGGAACAGCTCCTGCCTCGGCCGAACGGCCTTGCTCCGCGGCGTGGTCAGTGCCTTCTTCCTCTCGCTGGGACATTCGACCCTCGCTGTCTTGGTGTGAATTGGGGATGCTCGCATGGCGCAGATCCGCTCGACCCTTGGCTTGGGCTCCGCCGGTGCCTTCCCCGCGGCCTCAGTCTCTGCGCTCAGCCTCGCGAACCGAGCTCTCGGACGCTTTGGCGGCGCAGAATGCGAGCATTTCAGCATCGAGCTGCGTCAAAATCAGAATCCGGACTATAAATCTCGGACGCTTCGGCGGCGCAGAGTACTATTTTTTTGAATATCTAATAATAGTACGAATAGATGTACTATACATCGTTTTACATTAAACATACTAACTCTGTATCCATAATTCAAGGGCATAAACAGGCAACACGAATTTAGCCTATGAAAATTTACAAATCGTGAATGCCAGTGCATTTAAACGATTTGAGGGCACTCAGATCTAACACACATATAGGCATAAATCAACAACAATTATGCTACATAACTACTAACTTCATTGGATCATGGAAAATAATGCACAATTTCGGCTAATCACTGTTCTAATTCTCTATCCAAAATTCCAGATTAAAACAATCAAACCTCGATCATGCACCATCTCACCAGATCAACGAACCATGCTTAGCAAACATGGATCTGTGCAAGGAGGGTGGTGCCTGGAGAGGAAGGGGTATATCACCATGGTTACGGGTTACGGCCCTCTCTACAAGCATGTATGACATGCCAAATGCCTACTCCTGGATAAATCCATTATTAAAAAGAAACTTCAAGATAAATCCTCCATCTATTTTATATTAGTTGATTGACTTCATGACTTGCCTAAGAGATATCGTTAGTAGAGAACGAGTCTAGTTGAATCAATTAAAAACTACTTTTAGTAGATAGATTTGGCGCTGTTGTTTCCATGTGCTTAGGATATTTCCCTGTTTTAGTATCGGTTCAATTCTAAATCTTAATGGGTACTCATCTGAGTGGACAAGCTAGCAGCGTTGTACTGTCTACTGAACAGGATTTGGTAATTTACTGGCAAATTAACAATAAGGTAACCAAAACATCAGTTCTGATCCAAAGATAACAATGAGCTAACCAAAACAGAGCTAGGAGTTTAGTGGCAAGATGATGTGAGCAACGGGATGCAGGGTTGGATCAGGAGTCCCAAAAAATATGAAACAAAAAATTGCAGGCTACTAAAGAAGAGTAGACGCATCTTCAGAAGTGTGCTAGCATGCTAACTACATGTAAATGCATGCTTCCTTTTCATGTATTTATGTGCCACTCCTATGTGATAACCATACAGACCTATGTGATAACCATACAGACTTCATAAGGGAATAGTTTAATTTCCACCAGAGATGTTCCCCACATAAATGATAAGATGCACCCATAGCACCTACTCTTTCTAAACTCTAAATAAATATCTTCTCTGTCTTAAAAGCGAATAAGACTGCTATAGCTGAAACTCATGTCGTTACTAAAGTTTATATTTGACGTCTCTGTTTTCTGTGTTTATATTTGAGTTCAGAACACAACTGTGTTGGTCCGCAGAATTTCCATTCCCGGGCAACTGTCAGAGAAGATTGTTTTGTCCCCTAGGTAAGGTCTTCTCTTCAGTCTTTTACTTTGCATTATCATTAGGCTAGGGGTCAGACATTTTAAACATAGACCAATTCATGTGGAAATGTGTGCCTGCAGTCTGAACATTTTGGCTTCACAATGAAATCAACATAATAGGTCTCACTATTTCCCTAATGTTTTTTTTGTCTAAATTGCTCCCAGTGAAAGAGGATTGTTGGGCTTGCGCATGGATGCTGAGGCAGCGTTTGCAGGACAGGGGAAGTCGAGCACGCTGGCTTACGGATCCATGCTAAACCCACCGGATCTACTCATGCACGGAACAAATGCAGCAGATCGAGGGGCATACCATGTAGTTCGTGGTGATGAAAGGGTCGTCGACGGTGACGAGCTTGACATCCTCGCTCTGGAGGGGGACCCTGCCACGAGCTCGCTGAGCCTCCCGAAACCTGAGCAGATACACAGTTTAGATCGGACCAAACCAACTTGAAGTAGCTGAAGAGATCGAGGGGAAGAGGGCGCGATGGGGCGGATCGCGGAGCAGAGGGGAGGAGGGTGAGAAGATAGGGACGGGGATCTAGGCCGCCGCGCGGTGGGGGGGAGAAGGGGATGACGGACGGCGGGCAGGGGAGGAGTGTGAGAAGAAGGGGATGATGGGCTGCCACACGAGTGGAGAAGAAGCATGACCTCCATTTTTGCTGGTAGGGCATCGACGTCGTCAATCTCGCGCAGACCACGGAAGCCGATCTCCACACCCGCCAGCGCGACTCGGCCCGCCGGAGCCGATCTCCACGCCCGCCAGCGCGAGAAGGGGCGGGGATCCGGGCCGCTGTGCGGGGGGTGAAGAAGGGGACGACGGGGGTGCGGGACGGAGAGGAGGGTGCATCACGGGGCCGGAGAGGGAGGCGTCCGTCGCGGAGAGGATGGAAGGGGGCACGGCTGGGGCGGATCCGATGATGGCGGCGCGAGGGGCGGATCGGCGTAGGGAGGCGGGAGGTGGCGACTGCGGAGACCTAGCATCCCCGGATGGGTCCTTGAGCAACGCACGGGGGTCGGGGGGTGAGGGCCGGCCGCGACTCGCGCGGCGCAGGGCGGTGGGAGGCAACGACTGCGGGATGCTACGTGGGTTAGACGATGTCGATGCAGTAGATCGTGGGCAGCAGATACGGACGGTCCAGATTACCCGGAGGCAGAACCAGGGGAGGCAGCCTACCCCTTGCGTTCTTAATAGGTAGTATAGATATATCTATTACTACTTATTAAGAAGGTAAGAGTAGTCTGCCGTTCTGCCCTCCCCGTTCCACGCGCAGAAAAAAAATTAAATCATGGCTGCTCAGGGATCGAACCTTGGATCTATTGAGCAAAATGCCTAGCCTTCCACCCTCTAACCAATGTGACTCATGTTGAATTGCATACAACTTCAACTAAGACGTCTTTTGTGTTCAACCCGCCGTCCACTCTATATGCTCACTAAGTCTAGAAAAACATTTATAGCTTGGCCCCTGATCTTTTTGGAATTTGGGACGCAGTCCAGGAAATAAAGAAAATAGGGAAAAGGAGTTTAGAAATTGATTTTTAGTTTAAAAATAATTACAGAAACCCATTTAATTCATGGAAATTTCATATTAGATCCAAATGAGTTCATTCCAATTTCTATAATTCTATAATATTAATTTTATCACATAATACCTCTGTTTTGTCATAAAAACAACAATAAAATTGATTTCCTAATTAATCCTATATCAAATACATAGAAACTTTGGAAATTCGTAACTTCCCCATTTTAATTCCAAATTGAACCGTTCCAGTTGTGTTAGTCTCGTGTGAATATTTACTACGCAGTAATAACATTGATTATACCATGTTTCATACTTTTATAATTAGATATTTATTTATCCTATGTTAATTGGGTTAATCTATGTCTATTGGATTAATTTATTTAATATATTAATATAGTATTCTAACTTTATGGTTATACGATGTTTGACCATTAGTCTTGCAAACACACACACTTACCTTTTTGTTTAAGCAAAAGCATATGGTGGTACGTGTCCGATGACTAACGATGTACGAGGGAATTTCTTCCGGTATGTGTGAAACGTGCTCTCCAATAATGAGACCATGCAAATCGTGACATATATCGAAGTCTGCATGATACTGATGGTTGCAATGTAGTGGTGAAACAGATAGATTATAAATAACAAAATTTATGTATGGTCAGAATCACAAATTGATTATGAAACATTTTCTCATAACGGTATAACACATATTTTGTATATAAGTTATCGTAGTATACTGGTATTATATATTCCCGGTGCAACGCACGGGCATTTAGCTATGATTGATATAGGCATATAGAAACAGTGATCTCTACTAACTATTAAGAACTTACTGTAGACTGCCCCGCCTCCCTACGCCCGCCCACCCGCACGCCGCAAACCTGCAAACCCCGCCGCGACCAAGGCGAACCGTCCTCCCGCCCGCACACCGCAAGCCTGCGAATCCCGCCGCGACCATGGCGAACTGCCCTCCCACCCGCCCTACCGCCCGCACGCCGCAATCCCGCACGCCCGACGCATGCCGCACACCCACCTAGCGCGACCCGTGGAACCCTGCAGCCGCCCCCGAACCAGCCCAAAGCGAGACCGGAGGGGCACGGGCGCCACCGCCTTGATCCCGCCCGCTCCTCCCCAGATCTCCTTGCCATTGTCGCCGCCATGCCCGGATTCGCGCCCTGCTCGCCCAGATCCGACCGCGACTTTGATTTCCCAATCGACGTAGGAGCGGTGGGTCTGACCGGCCGCGACCCGTCTTCTCATGGGTGCTTGCTGGTGTGGTTTGCTGATCAAAATGGCGATGGTGGCAGGCTCGCACAACCGCAACGAGCTCATCATGATCCACCATGACGGCGATGCGCCGGGCCCGGTACATCCAGCCAATCCAGTGCCGCCCTCGCTGCCTGCTTCAGATTCAGTTTCTAGCGGCTCATGTCGTGCGCGCACGTCTGTCTCTGGATCTGGGCCGAGGTGTTAGTCTTTAGTCTAACGCTTGGGGTTCGCCCCTCAAATGCGGTCGCTTCTGCGTGTCTCTGCTCATAGATTTTGCCTGTCCATTTCAGCGATGCTTCCGTTGCGCCGTGTAAGTCACCAGATCAGACATGTCCTCCTGGCAATTTCTGAACTGTTCGTGCTCGGTCCAATTCTTCGAACAGTTGCCAAATCGACAATAGGTAATGATATGCCGTTCATGTTTCGCTGTCTTGGAGATCCAGTGAAATGGAGCCTCAGATTGTTTAGATCCCTGTGTTTACCCATGCCTCAACAATTCCTTGTCATAATTACCATGGACCGACGGTGAATTAGATCCTTCTTTGCCCTGCTGCAGCGTGCCTTTGTTTATGACTACTACACCATTGAATTAGTTCATCTTATGTAAATTCGAAATTACCTTCCTGGCATTTTGATCTTAGCCTCGACTTCAAGACTAATAGACACTTGATCGCAGGTTGATTTTTACAGTTTGTTGCTCACCAGTAAAGTGCATGAGTCACTGAGGTGTCCTCTAATGCTGAATTTCTGATTGCATGTGTGCTGACTTTGTCGTTATCTCGCTAATGCAGGCTAAGCCCACAAAGAGTGCGAATGGGCAGGTCTGCCAGATTTGTGGTGACTCTATAGGTGTTTCAGCCACTGGCGATGTCTTTGTTGCCTGCAATGAGTGTGCCTTCCCTGTCTGCCGCCCATGCTATGAGTATGAGCGCGAGGGGAACCAATGCTTCCCCCAGTGCAAGACTAGATACAAGAGACAAAAATGTTGGTTTCCTGGCAACTTCTTTGAGTGTGTGTAACTTGTATGAAGCTAGCATGACGGAGTTCACATCACATGCTTACTTTACGTGAATAAAAGGTTCCAGGCTTGCAGCATAGTGGATATGCCTTATGATAATGACATTCGACAGCCTAGATTAAGCCATCTACTTCATTTTATTCTCTATAACAGTAATTAACGAATTCTTCTTACTTCCTCTGCACCTACAACTACGATGGTAAGCGACCACGCCCCTCGTTCCAAGATGAATCTGACACGCAATCTTGTGCTCATGGTCGTCATGCGTCGTTTTTTCTGTTTCGTCAGGGGACTACAAGGACAAGGATGGTGCCAAGGGCCTGTGTGTCGTGGGTGCCATCAACAACTGTACCTCCCAGCTCCCCACCTATGGGAGATCTTCTCCCCCATAATGTAATGTCGCTACTCTGCTACTCGTATGTGCATGCTCCAATTCTGCAAAGTTTTGGACAATTTGTCATTAACAGTCATGAACGTTGCTTTTCTGCAGTGCAGATAATATAACACAAGCGTTCATGTTTCTCTCGCACTTCATCAGAGACATACACTAGGTAGTACAAACCACAAGCAAGGTTTGATGTGCTCTATTTGGTGTGTTTGATCAGATCAACAATGTGGCTGGCCGCTCATGCTACTGACTGCTAACACAACTACTACCTGTACTCCATAGCCACTTCACTCCGACAAAGGAGGGAACACCGTCGACTTCCACTGGTACGCAAGGAAGACTGTTTTACACTATGTACGTACGTCAAATACTGGACATCATCAGTCATGATCTTGAAATCTATAGGAACCTGGATGCTAGGGCATGCTCTGTTTTGTTCACTAATTGCCCGGTTTGGAACGCCAGCATCATCTAGCCGACTAAAGACGACTTCTATGGAGACAGCGTAGCCGGTTACATCGACACACTGAAGAAAAACATAATGATATGGAACTAGGATAAGAGTTTTCTATAGATAGAGAGAAAGAGAGAAGCTAAATGTTAATTATTCAGACCTTTATTCGCTCGGTAGCACAGAGAATGGTCGGAGAAGTGTCCAGCTGGGAAGCATGCGGCAAGAACCAGACTGTATGTCCAGATATGTATATATGCTTTGCTTCACATTCAGATTTTTTGTGCTTGGGCATTTAATTGATCTTTGTATGTTGTTGCATCGAGTGTTTTTTCGTTGATTAATACAATAATTTTCATAATTTTCTTTATGTTTCAAATCCTTCGTAAAGTAAGATTACCCTCTGAGTTTTTGACTGGTTATAAATAAATATCGCAAGATATGCGTCTGAGAACATCATTGCATCATGCCACTGGGAATACAAGGGTGTTGAGGAAGACTCAACCCTAGAAGGTACTACTAATACTAGCACATTACTTTTTTAATTAAGGTAATGCCTACATTCCTGTTCTGTAGTATGCACACCGGATTTGTATTGTTGTCGTACTATTGATGCATGATTTTAACTTGAGGGGGCAAGAATATGCTAATTAATTTGTGTTTATGTTCTTGGTGCAGATCCCTATTTCTTACAAATCTTATCTCTACTATTTCATTCACCTCTCTCTCCTCTCCCACATTCAAACGGTAAAAATCTAAAATTATGCAAAATAAAGATTAATAATTTGTGAGTCGTGGCAACACACGAGCACCTGACTATGTTTGGTTAATGCATGTCTGATTTCTGTTGACGAGTGTTTCAAACAACAGCTGTAGGTTTGGGGCAGTCAACTTGTGTAGGCATCGGTGGTGATCCGTTCAATATAACATATATACATTTTGAGATTAAGGCCTCATATTTTAAGCAAAAGCCTTCCTTTTTTAAATCTATTATGAAATATCTTGTCATGGATTTTGTACTTTGCTCTGTGGAATTAATCCCTTGTCTGGCATTATCTGGTACTTGAATACTTAAAGTGTATTTTTTTATTCCAAATGCTACATACATATGTTTTTTAGTCAACACAACTCCATCTCATTTTGTAGTTTTCTTAGTGTTCAATACTATTTGGATTCTATTAAGTCATAAATAGTAAAGATAACATAGAAAGGTGGACTTCCAAATGCAGAAGCAATTGGAAAATTGTACATCTTATGCAACTTGATCGAACTGTTATATTTTAGATCTTTTGTTTAGCATTTTTTAATCCACATGTATTTCTCTATCATATAAAACTCTATTGATTCTTTAAAATAATTTATATGAATTTGATAATGTTTGTCACAACTCACACGAATTCTGTAACCATAATGAATTGATGGTTGAGAGACTATGCACGAGACATGCAAATTAACAAGACTCATACAAGCGTCGAACAGTGTGCTGATGATGATCAGAGACACAAAGGCAGCACATGATCAGGTCTTAACATGTTTGGCTTCCGAACAGGCTTTTCTCCAGATCCCCAAGGAAGAAGAAGATCCGGTCAGATATATGTCGATGCTCATCCCAACGTACATAAGTTATCAATGGTATTATATGTTCCCGTTGTAACGCACGGGCACACAACATATATATATATATATATATATATATATATATATATATATATATATATATATATATATATATATATATATATATATATATATATATATAGGGAAGAGGTAATGGAAGCCCTGGGCTTCCGTTAGTGGGCGAAGCCCCAGCCAGGGAGACCGATCGGGTCGCGTTCGGCCCACTGGACGCCAGCCTGCGCCATTTATGCAAAGGATAACCACGTATCCCGGCTTACACGCGACATGCAAATACGCAACCATAAATATGTGTACAAATGTGCATAACTCATGCATAAATGGAATCTTTGCATGCCAGGAATCGCGCGCACGAATATTTGCATGTGCTTGACGTTTACGACTGCATAACGTTGTGATACATGATAGCGTAAACCATGCAAACGTTTAAAATCTACCACCGGATTTGAGATAAGGCAATACGTGATCTTCGTGCGCGTAAATAAAGGCGCAGTTACGGCAGGAAACTAATACAACTTTACAGCCGCGTCCACGTTCGCTCGTCCATCTGAAATATTGGCGGCGGTTAGCGGCGGCGGAAGTGAGAGGTCCGTCCGGCGATGGGCGGCGAGAAGATGTCCACCACCGGCGCTGGCGATGACATCCTGCCTGTAACATCTGTGCATAAGCCAGCAGGTACGTCTGTTTCAATGGACATGCATCCTGTAGCGTCTGCAATCGCCCCATACACAGAGGGTGTCTCTGTTACTCCTCCGGCGGCATTGAGGGCACCTGGACATATTGAAGAGCACACAAAAACAGCAGACGTGGTCGGCGCAGAGAAGCACATCCCCATGAGACATATTGGGCCGCATGAACAAGACACACCTCATATTCTTCAAAGCCACGTAAGTTCTCCCATATTACGTTAAATTTAGTCGCTATTGAATCGTAAATGCTATATTTCTGTGCGCAGCCGGACAATATTGATATAAGATTGATACCTAAAGTCGGTATGACATTTAGTAACGTGGACGAGGCATATAATTTTTATAGTCAATATGCATACGAGGTAGGATTTCCGTTGAAGAAATATAGGGAGCGGAAGAATTGTAAATGGTTGAACTGTTCAATGGAAGGAAAGAATGCTGAAAGGGTAGCTGGAAATCCAAGGATACGTAACACATGTTCGAAACGAACACAGTGCAAGGCTGGGATGAAACTTAAAAAAATCTACGATGATGCTAAAGAGAATGTTATTTCCGTTCGGATTGATCTGGTAAACTATGAGCATAATCATGAATTTTTGAAGAAAGATACAGAAAAAGGGCAATTGCAATGCAACAAAACACATGATCGTGAATATATGGAGTTCCTTAGTGCGATGCAAGAAAGCAGGATTCCACAACATTGCATTATGGATTTTGTTACAGAAATGCATGGTGGCCCAGAAAACGTTCCAATAACCGTGCAGGACATGAGTAACCTGTAAGTGTATTATGCATTGACAATAATTGTATTTTATATTACATAAACAATCGTAATGTGTTGAGTTAGATATAGTGCATAATCATTACATTTTTTGACAGGAAAAAAGCATGGCAAAGGGAAAGAAATGCAAATGATGTGTCAAAGTTGTTATCTTTTTTTTCATTATGCAAGAAAGATAATCCACAATTTTTTTCAGACTTTCAACTGGACAAAGAAGGGAAAATTTTAAGCATATTTTGGTCCCATGCTAGCCAGCAAGCCGAGTACATTGATTTTGGTGATGCAGTTACATTTGATACTACACATAAGACTAATATGTACGATAAGCCATTAGGCATGTTTGTTGGCTCGAACCACCACCTACAATGCACAATATTTGGGTTTGCTTTACTAGGAGACGAGACAGTTGATACATTCGAGTGGGTCTTCAATACGTTCAAAACATGCATGGGATGTGACGGACCACGAGTGATGTTGACAGGTATGTTGTCATAAAATGGCTCGTAATTATTATGGCACGTACTATATGATATCATATTGGCTTGCATGATGTTATGTAAATTTATCTATTTCAGATCAAGACCCTGCCATGCCAATTGCACTTGGCAGAGTATTCCCAAACACAATACATCGATAGTGTTTGTGGCATGTGCAAAATAGGTATATGCCCCACTTGAATGAATTATATGCAAGATTTGAGGACATGGATTTCAAAACAAGGTTCCAATCTATAATACATCATCCATTGAATGAAATGGAGTTCGAGGCTGCCTGGAAAATGATGCTTGATGATTTCCAACTACACGAGAACAACACCCTTGCCAGATTATATGAAATACGCAAAGATTGGGTACCTGCATTTTTCAAAGGAGACTATTGTGGTCTTATGGTCTCTACACAACGAAGCGAGAGCATGAACAAGTTGGTGAAGAGTGCCCACGTGGATGCAAACACACCGCTTCATCAATTTGCAAAGCAAATGATGAAGCTCCTGCATAGTAGGAAGATGAAAGAGACCAAAGAGGCACTAGGATGCATGGTAAGTGAAAAAAAATAATAAACATATGTTTTATGCTATTAAAAACAAAACAGTATTAATACTATATTGTGTAATTTGCAGGGTCAAAAGGATACAACTACATTGTATATGTTTGAAATAAGAGTTGCAAGGGCATACACTAGAGCTGTGATGACAAGGTTTCAGGAGACAGTAAAATATGCAACTGCATACCGAATAGACCGTGATACAGAGGGTGAGGAACATGATTGGGTGGTGAAACATACTACAAGATCAAATAAAATTGTTTGGGGTCAACACCAATTCAAGATAAGGGCTGATGTGGATGCCGGAAAGTATTCATGTGAGTGCAAGCATTGGGAGCATACAGGTATGTTATACTAAACGATTTTTTCTATATAAAATTATAAATTATTACGAATACATAGCTGTTTGCGATTAATATATGACATAATGTATGTTTAATCAATTATAGGTCTATTTTGTGTTCATCTTGTACGCGCTTTCATGCATCTACAAATTGAAAGGATCCCGAGTGAGTATATTTTGCAACGATACACATACTCCGTGCATCAAGATGTGGCTTTTTCAAGAGACGATAGGAATTTGAAAGGAAAAGATGGAGAAACTAGATCATATAGACAGAAGATGTTGCTTAAAAAAGCAATGAAAGTAGTACACCATGCGAGTCTGTCTAAAGCTGGGAATGATAAAGCACTAGAGATGATGGACGAATTATTAGGGTTATTGATGCGTGTGGAGCCTGATATAGGTACTGGTGAGAGTTGTGGCACAAGTGTTTGCGATGACATCCAGGTACGCACCTCGTGATGTTATGAATTTTGCATAATTACTTGTCGATAATGATCCATGATTGTAATGATGATATAGGTCGAAGCGTATGAAACAGAAGAAATGGCTATAGACAACTTACGCAAATTAGATGATGGGAACGAGGTATGGAACAAATCTTTATAATGTATTACATATACTGCTCTATAAGATTTGTGTCTTCACTGGACTTTGTTTTATTTCACAGGAAATTTTAATGGGCTCTAATACAAATGAATGCAATACTAAGGATGATCAATGTAATATGCAGATATTAACATTGGAACATAACACTGACATTCGGTTGGTTGAGAGTAGTTCTATGGATGTGGAAGCTAGAAAGGTGAAAACATTGCTACAATATATGATGACATACGTGAATATAAAATCTGACTTGATATCTTTGTTTTGTAGAAACTGGAATTTCATATGGAAGGTGTAAACTTAGCAAGACCAGATAAGGCCAAGCCAAAGGGAAGAACAATCAAAAGTAGTGAGCAACAAGTTTTAAAATTGGGTGCGAAAGGAGCTAAGAAGATGAGCAGGAAATGCCAGAAATGTGGCATAGCTGATGGTCACAACAGCCGTACGTGTTTAACTATCGAGGATAATAGGGTTCGATTGGCTAACCTGTAAACCCTAAAAATAAGTTATGAGTTCATTTATTTCTTCTGTGTCTTTTATAGGAAGTAATACAAAGAAATTGAGTAAACATAAAAACATCTTCATTCTAGTAGTATAAGTTATTCTTCACATGAAATTTAAAGAATGCTCTTAAATAAAAAAATATATATTCAAGATTAAGTGACTCTCGGTAAAAGAGAAAATATTATTCTCCCTTAAATAGGTAAGGTAATAGGTATTAATTTTTGTTAGCTTAAAAGGTAATCCCATACTTATTAGATTTCATGCATACAAGCACTTATCGGAACAGAGTAAACAAAGAGTAAATAAATATGATATATATATATATATATATATATATATATATATATATATATATATATATCTATTTCACTCAAAGTAGGTAAGAAACAAATATTCATTTTTGAATTGATAACCACTGATCATATTTTTCCTAAAACAAACAATAAGTAAACTTATCTTTATTATATGATTTGGAGCATTTACTTAAAGAGAAGTAATAATAAGTAAATAAGTAAACAAATATATTTTTCATTTGCGTGCTAGAATTTTTATTTTGATTGTGCATTTTCGAATCTGAAATTTGAATTTAGATTTGGAATTTCGGTTTGCATTAAGAATATTAAAACAAAAATAAAAAAAAGGGAAAGAAAATAGAAAACTCGCGCGTGGGCTCATTTCCGCTTCTGGCCCACTTCTCCTTCTACCGCGTGGCCCATCTTCATTTCCTCCTCACCGCACCAACCATCTTCGCGTGGCCCATTCTGCGTGTGACGCGCGCACTCACTGCCGCGTGGGCCCTCTGGCCTGATTTCCTCCTCATACGCACCGCGGGCACGGACTCGTCTTCTGGGCCGCTGACAACGTGGGTCCGTGGCGACAGGAGCATCGTCTTCATCCGAAACACAACAGAACCGGGCGCCGTTCTTCTGCCGCGATTCTCGCTGTTCGTGCAACAACCTCCGTTGGATTTCTGGGCGCTATAAAAACGTGAGCCGCTACCCCCCCTCGCCATCCTTATAGCTGGGAAACAGAAGAAGAGACCGAGGGAGAGAGAAAGCAAAGTGAGAGAGAGAGCGGGTGCCGCCATGGTGGATTCAAAGCCTACGACGATGTCGAGTAGTCGGAATCGTGCCGGTGAAGCTCGCCATGCCACAGGGAATACTATTGTAGCTTCGTCTGTCCGAAATTGTGCCCTGCGCTGCCGGAATCGTGCGCTGGTAATCACCCCTCCGCCAGATCCGTCGACCGGCCTCACCAACGCACCAGCGCCAGTAAGACCACTTCCGTTGTGCTCGCCATCCTCTCTTCATCGTGTGGGGGCTTTTGGATTGGGGGTTTTGCGCTCCTGTCCGCTTGTCGGGTACCTCGCCGGCGAGGACGTGTCGTGGGCAGGGCTGCGCCGCCGTGGCCTGTCGCTGGTTGGAGAAGAAGCTCGGTAGCCATCGATCTTTGATCCGGTGAGCGTCGTAGCGTATCGTTTGGGAAATAGTGTGTGAGCCGTTGGATCGTGGGCGTGTGGCCGATTAGAAGTAGATACCGGTTCGGCCAGGACTCGTCTCGGCCGTTGATCGTGGGATGAGCGACCCCGGGTTGATCTGGTGTTTTAAACATCTGAACCGTGGATCCTTGATCCAACGGTTCAAATAGCGTACCGGTTCGTTTAAAAATATTAAGTGATCCTCGACGTTGATTTCTAATCGGACGGTTAATATCGAGAGATACCCCTTCGCTACGGCTATCTTACAAAAGAGTCCCCGGGGAATTCACCAATCAACCCGCCGTCCACCGTGGGGTAGGTCTGAGTCTGCTGAAGATTTATAGATTAGCCCCTGCATTTTCAAATTTTGGGCGCGCAGTCCAGAGTGAAATAAAAATAAAGGAATAATTAGGGAAATTGATTTTTAATATATAAATAATTGCAGAAACTTGTTTAAACCCTAGAAAATTCATGTGAACTTCAAATTGATCCATTCCAGTTCCTATAATTTTGTAATAATATTCTCTATTAAATAGTACCACTGTTTTTACATGAAGTACACATTAAAATTTATTTCCCACTTAATCCTATATTAAATGCATAAAACTTTGGAAAATCCATAACTTAAAATCTATAACTCCAAATTTAATGATTCCAGTTCCTGTGACCTTAGTTTAATGTCTAGATTATTACTGTGTATTTTATTTACATGTTTGTTGTAATGTTAATTTTGCCTATACAATGTCTGTTTGTAATGCTACGACTAGCGTGAGGACACGTGTCATCTGAAGATCATCCTGGTACCTGGAATCTCAAGTCCCAGGCAAGTTGTGCCCTTGATCACTTCTTTTTACCCACTCATGTTCTAATTAATCATAATGATCTGCATAGGTTAATTTTGATGGGACCCAATAGGTTACCCTAGTTTGTCTATCTTTATACCTTGTTTACCACTGAATTTTTTTGGGTAGTACTTGCTAGTGCTTTATGTGGTTTTGGGTATGAAGGTACATTATTCATGATCACACTTCTATTATATGTTTATTATTACTGTTCATGATAAGATCATTATGTTAATTGGAACATGGAGGGACCACCCGGGAAAACAGTGCTACCACAAGGGAGGAATGGGACCCCTTGGCTGATTAATTAGGAAAGCTAGTGGAAGACTACCTTACCCGAAAGGGGCAAGGGCAGTAGGGGAGTGGTCAGTGTAGGGAGGCCCTCGGGAGGATTTTGCTGCGATGGCGGTCCTGCAAGGGATTCCTGCATTGGAGCTTCCTATAAACTGTAGCGGGTTTTCTGAAGCTAGTGGAACTTTGTAAAGGCCTCGTAGTGTTACCCTGCCTCGCCTCCTCGGTAGAGGTGTATGGGAAGTCGCGATCCCTTGGCAGATGGGTAACATGACTTGTGGGTAAAGATGCGCAACCTCTGCAGAGTGTAAAACTGGTATACTAGCCGTGCTCACGGTCAAGAGCAGCTCGGACCCTCACATGATTAATTTATGGAACTAAATTCAATTTGTCATATGCATTGCATCGCAGGTGATGTTGTTACTTTTGTTCTACTACTTAATTGGGTTGGTATTTACTTATACTTAGTAATTGCTAATAAAATTTTGACCAACTTTAAAAGCAATGCTCAGCTCTAACCATCCTCTTTGGTAAGCCTTACACTTCACGTGAGCTCCCACCTTTGGCGAGTTCATGCACATTATTCCCCACAACTTGTTGAGCGATGAACGTATGTGAGCTCACTCTTGCTGTCTCACACCCCCCCCACAGGTCAAGAATAGGTACCGCAGGATGATGCGCTCGGAGGATGCTGTGAAGTGTTCGTGAGAGACCTAGGTCGTCGTCTCCCAGTCAACTTTGGGTTGCTGGACCGTTGTCTCCTTATAATGTAATTATTTATTTTGTATAGAACTCCTGTTATATATAAAGATGTGACATTCGATCCTGTGCCACTATACATCATACGTGTGAGACTTGGTCCCAGCATACCTGGTGTTTATGTTCGCGCCCGGGTCTTGGTGCCCCTAAAACCCGGGTGTGACAGAAGTGGTATCAGAGGAATGTTGACTGTAGGACGAAACCTAGATAGAACTGGATAACCAATAGTTACTTATCTTTGCTACTCTGGTTCTTTTCTAAACTTTTCTTAATCCTTTCTCATCTATTTCCGCTTTACTCTGATTATTCTTACCTTTTTCCTTCTAAAGACAAATGTGGATTTCACACTTGAAGTCCTGTGCCTAAAGTGACCTTTAGGAATAGGAGACCTGCTCTTAGGAACAAAAACAAAACTATTTTTTTTCTATGCACTTGAATGTTTGTTCTTATGATATTTGTCTGATTTGGATCTTTGATTGAGTATGATGGGTTGTGGAGTAATGTCCACAATTACATCTTCATATACATATAATGCTTATAAAAGTAACTAGACAAATTATATTATCCCTCAAAAAAAATGTATCTAGCTTGATAGATTCATCCTATCTTAAAAGATTCTATCCTACACTCATAGATCCATCTTATCTTGAAAAGATCTTACCTCATCTTAATAGATCTAACTAACCTCAAAGGATTCTACCTTATCCTTATGGATTCATCTTGCCCTAATTAGCATATTTATCTCACTCTTGAATTACAACCATGATTTAATCCAAAGTAATTAGATATTATCTATTCTAATCTAGTTATACCGATCTAATCTAGATCCCATCTAATCTAATATGGTCCAATCTAAAGTGGATTACTTAACGAACTAGTTAATACTAGTGAAATAGGTTAGACCCTGCTGGCCATGTTTTAACTTAAATTAGTACATCAGACCAAACCACCCATGAACAAATAACTTACCAGCATATTCATGGTGACCATCCCTCCCATCCTAGATGTTGCCATAATACACTTATCTTATGCCACCAGCCTGTTAACCATCTGTCCTTACCTACAAGTTATCCTAACTACATGTCCCTAATTCGGATAAAGACTTCAAGAGCAAAGATTGAAGATGATCGAGCTCATCAAATCAAGGAAGGATAAGATTCAAGCTAGATCTTCAAAAGTAATCAAGATCCACAAATCTTGGATGGAGTCTCTCCTTACCGCACTCTTTCTTACCCAAACCTCTCTATGCTTTAAAGTGGATAATACATACCCATGCTCTCATAACCACTGTCTAAATAACATGAAACTTCTTAATTCTTAAACTAATTAGAAGTTAAAAGCTAAAACTATAAATAAAGCTTTCTACATCCCTGTCCTTACAAATCTCGAGGACGAGATTCCTGTTAAGGGGGGTAGGATTTGTAAACCCTAAAAATAAGTTATGAGTTCATTTATTTCTTCTGTGTCTTTTATAGGAAGTAATACAAAGAAATTGAGTAAACATAAAAACATCTTCATTCTAGTAGTATAAGTTATTCTTCACATGAAATTTAAAGAATGCTCTTAAATAAAAAAAATATATTCAAGATTAAGTGACTCTCGGTAAAAGAGAAAATATTATTCTCCCTTAAATAGGTAAGGTAATAGGTATTAATTTTTGTTAGCTTAAAAGGTAATCCCATACTTATTAGATTTCATGCATACAAGCACTTATCGGAACAGAGTAAACAAAGAGTAAATAAATATGATATATATATATATATATTTCACTCAAAGTAGGTAAGAAACAAATATTCATTTTTGAATTGATAACCACTGATCATATTTTTCCTAAAACAAACAATAAGTAAACTTATCTTTATTATATGATTTGGAGCATTTACTTAAAGAGAAGTAATAATAAGTAAATAAGTAAACAAATATATTTTTCATTTGCGTGCTAGAATTTTTATTTTGATTGTGCATTTTCGAATCTGAAATTTGAATTTAGATTTGGAATTTCGGTTTGCATTAAGAATATTAAAACAAAAATAAAAAAAAGGGAAAGAAAATAGAAAACTCGCGCGTGGGCTCATTTCCGCTTCTGGCCCACTTCTCCTTCTACCGCGTGGCCCATCTTCATTTCCTCCTCACCGCACCAACCATCTTCGCGTGGCCCATTCTGCGTGTGACGCGCGCACTCACTGCCGCGTGGGCCCTCTGGCCTGATTTCCTCCTCATACGCACCGCAGGCACGGACTCGTCTTCTGGGCCGCTGACAACGTGGGTCCGTGGCGACAGGAGCATCGTCTTCATCCGAAACACAACAGAACCGGGTGCCGTTCTTCTGCCGCGATTCTCGCTGTTCGCGCAACAACCTCCGTTGGATTTCTGGGCGCTATAAAAACGTGAGCCGCTACCCCCCCTCGCCATCCTTATAGCTGGGAAACAGAAGAAGAGACCGAGGGAGAGAGAAAGCAAAGTGAGAGAGAGAGAGCGGGTGCCGCCGTGGTGGATTCAAAGCCTACGACGATGTCGAGTAGTCGGAATCGGGCCGGTGAAGCTCGCCATGCCACAGGGAATACTATTGTAGCTTCGTCTATCCGAAATTGTGCCCTGCGCTGCCGGAATCGTGCGCTGGTAATCACCTCTCCGCCAGATCCGTCGACCGGCCTCACCAACGCACCAGCGCCGGTAAGACCACTTCCGTTGTGCTCGCCATCCTCTCTTCATCGTGTGGGGGCTTTCGGATTAGGGGTTTTGCGCTCCTGTCCGCTTGTCGGGTACCTCGCCGGCGAGGACGTGTCGTGGGCAGGGCTGCGCCGCCGTGGCCTGTCGCTGGTTGGAGAAGAAGCTCGGTAGCCATCGATCTTTGATCCGGTGAGCGTCGTAGCGTATCGTTTGGGAAATAGTGTGTGAGCCGTTGGATCGTGGGCGTGTGGCCGATTAGAAGTAGATACCGGTTCGGCCAGGACTCGTCTCGGCCGTTGATCGTGGGATGAGCGACCCCGGGTTGATCTGGTGTTTTAAACATCTGAACCGTGGATCCTTGATCCAACGGTTCAAATAGCGTACCGGTTCGTTTAAAAATATTAAGTGATCCTCGACGTTGATTTCTAATCGGACGGTTAATATCGAGAGATACCCCTTCGCTACGGCTATCTTACAAAAGAGTCCCCGGGGAATTCACCAATCAACCCGCCGTCCACCGTGGGGTAGGTCTGAGTCTGCTGAAGATTTATAGATTAGCCCCTGCATTTTCAAATTTTGGGCGCGCAGTCCAGAGTGAAATAAAAATAAAGGAATAATTAGGGAAATTGATTTTTAATATATAAATAATTGCAGAAACTTGTTTAAACCCTAGAAAATTCATGTGAACTTCAAATTGATCCATTCCAGTTCCTATAATTTTGTAATAATATTCTCTATTAAATAGTACCACTGTTTTTACATGAAGTACACATTAAAATTTATTTCCCACTTAATCCTATATTAAATGCATAAAACTTTGGAAAATCCATAACTTAAAATCTATAACTCCAAATTTAATGATTCCAGTTCCTGTGACCTTAGTTTAATGTCTAGATTATTACTGTGTATTTTATTTACATGTTTGTTGTAATGTTAATTTTGCCTATACAATGTTTGTTTGTAATGCTACGACTAGCGTGAGGACACGTGTCATCTGAAGATCATCCTGGTACCTGGAATCTCAAGTCCCAGGCAAGTTGTGCCCTTGATCACTTCTTTTTACCCACTCATGTTCTAATTAATCATAATGATCTGCATAGGTTAATTTTGATGGGACCCAATAGGTTACCCTAGTTTGTCTATCTTTATACCTTGTTTACCACTGAATTTTTTTGGGTAGTACTTGCTAGTGCTTTATGTGGTTTTGGGTATGAAGGTACATTATTCATGATCACACTTCTATTATATGTTTATTATTACTGTTCATGATAAGATCATTATGTTAATTGGAACATGGAGCGACCACCCAGGAAAACAGTGCTACCACAAGGGAGGAATGGGACCCCTTGGCTGATTAATTAGGAAAGCTAGTGGAAGACTACCTTACCCGAAAGGGGCAAGGGCAGTAGGGGAGTGGTCAGTGTAGGGAGGCCCTCGGGAGGATTTTGCTGCGATGGCGGTCCTGCAAGGGATTCCTGCATTGGAGCTTCCTATAAACTGTAGCGGGTTTTCTGAAGCTAGTGGAACTTTGTAAAGGCCTCGTAGTGTTACCCTACCTCGCCTCCTCGGTAGAGGTGTATGGGAAGTCGCGATCCCTTGGCAGATGGGTAACATGACTTGTGGGTAAAGATGCGCAACCTCTGCAGAGTGTAAAACTGGTATACTAGCCGTGCTCACGGTCAAGAGCAGCTCGGACCCTCACATGATTAATTTATGGAACTAAATTCAATTTGTCATATGCATTGCATCGCAGGTGATGTTGTTACTTTTGTTCTACTACTTAATTGGGTTGGTATTTACTTATACTTAGTAATTGCTAATAAAATTTTGACCAACTTTAAAAGCAATGCTCAGCTCTAACCATCCTCTTTGGTAAGCCTTACACTTCACGTGAGCTCCCACCTTTGGCGAGTTCATGCACATTATTCCCCACAACTTGTTGAGCGATGAACGTATGTGAGCTCACTCTTGCTGTCTCACACCCCCCCCACAGGTCAAGAACAGGTACCGCAGGATGATGCGCTCGGAGGATGCTGTGAAGTGTTCGTGAGAGACCTAGGTCGTCGTCTCCCAGTCAACTTTGGGTTGCTGGACAGTTGTCTCCTTATAATGTAATTATTTATTTTGTATAGAACTCCTGTTATATATAAAGATGTGACATTCGATCCTGTGCCACTATACATCATACGTGTGAGACTTGGTCCCAGCATACCTGGTGTTTATGTTCGCGCCCGGGTCTTGGTGCCCCTAAAACCCGGGTGTGACATAACCTATCTGGACGTAAGCGAGGACGGCCTCCTGGTTCAAGGAACAAAATCATAGCTGCAGCCCCGCAATGGAATGAGACATCAACGTCGAAAAAACGAATGGTGGATGTCGGAGATGATGATTCATCTGGTAGAGAGTAGAAGACCATAAGATACAAATATTTCCTTGTGTAAATGTGATTCCTGTGTTCATTTGACAACTTCCAGAAAGTATCATAAATATACTTGCAAACTGGCATAAACGTATGTGTAATTTGTCATAAGCTTTAACAGTTATGCAGCAAACTGACTGTACATAGACTTAGCATACATGTATGTGAAAAAATGCATAACTCTGCGTTGTGTAATGCATAAGATGGTTAGCCTGTGAACCATGACTGTACAAAAAATGACCCTGTTTGCAGTATATAACTCTGATAATGTATATAATAATGTATTGGCATATAATGATGACTATTGTATCATAAGTGTATGGACAAACATGCATAAGACTGGCAATAAGTATATCGTAAACTTTGGACAAAAAACATGCATACTTCGAGGTTATTGACATAACAATATTGTACAGGAAACTGGCAGAATCAAATGCAAGAAACACACATTACTATCAAACACAGTTTGGTACAACATTCCAGTTTAGAAGTTAGTTGATCCCCAAAGTTGTCATTGATATAAACTAAGAAACGTCTACGGACTTTGCCCATAATATACACACATGACTGATCTGAAGTTTAGGGAACCATTGTATACAAAATTTATTACATGACCAAACTAAACTACATCCTTTAGACCTTGAATCTTTGGATGTCTTGGAGCAGCGATAATGCTTTGTTCTTCGGGTGGAATGTGATATAATGCAGCGCAAGAGACCGTATCTCACTGGTGTTGCCCTGCAATACAAAAACACTGAGTTAGTTACACCTCTGTTCCATATGTTGCCTTGTGCCAACTATAGAATTAACTGGTAAATTTGTACGTACTGCTTCTATGTCTGACCGCAAAGATCCTTCGTCGCATTGATAAAATAGAATGTAACCCATGACATAAAACCCACAGTCATTGGATCCAGCTGCCATGTTAGGACAATTTGGGCACAAGTCAATTGTGAAGTTACCAAACTTGGGAAAGCATGTACTGGGCCGTACATGTTGTATTGCTTTGTTTAATCTGCTCATAATAACCTTAGCCCATGGTAACTTTCTGCCACCTGAGCCCAAATGTGCAAAATGATAGTCCTTCCATGTAGTTCCACCAAGTGTTGGTCCATATGGGTTGGAATCTAAAATATGAATGCACTTCTTGACCTTGTTAACAACATACAATGTCCAATGCCCCCTGCTTACCATGGGGACCATGATCTGACCGTGTAAAAAAAGCATAAAATTAACAGGGTAACTTACAAAAGCATAACAATGTGATATGTTCCATTTAAAAGGAATTATGTTTGGATGATGAAATACGATTGTTACCGCTTTGCATTGGTCCAATTCATCTGTCTCAGGCAATGAATTGTCTAGAAGTGTGTGGAGTACAGATTCATCAAAAGGTTGAGGGTTGCGACTGTGTCGTTCCTGTTCCTCAAAGTTGAGTAGTGACTGCAATAAACGATATAAATGGAGTGAGTGTACTTGGGTTCATCTAATTTGTATATGAAAATGGTGTATGTAAGTTACGATAGTTTACCCCAACATTAACATCAAGAACCAAACTGTTCGAACTCATGGAAGTCTGCTGATTTTTTGCATCATCAATAACACATTGGATGAAACACTGCATGAATACATTGTCGAGACACTTCCCATCGGCAAAAGATTCATATATGTTAGAACATGTCGCTGAATATTCACCATAATCTATTATGGTCCTAGGGAATTTTTTTATATCAATTAGATAGGTCGCGTAAAACTACCAGCATATAAACAGATTTTGATTTAGTATGAACTTCATACCTGCCGGTGTCAGATTGCAGACCACACAAATATTCGCGTAGAGCTAACACAGTTTGCATCTGCGAATCAAGAGAAGCCTGGCCAACCTGTGGAGTGTTTGTAGCTGGATCGGTTTCAACAGAAACCTAAAATATATATGAAAATATACATAAAACTCTGTGAACAATTTTGACAACTATAAAGAAAATGAAAATTACTGAGCTGACATAAAGTGGAATATACGTATGTGGAATGAAGTGTCATAAACTGGCATAAAATTAATGAGCTGACATTACTGATACAGATCAAGAGACAGAATTATTCTTGCAAACTGCATAAATGTATGTGTAATTTATCATAGGCAGCCAACAGTTATATAAAAACTGAATGCACATCTACTTAGCATACATGTATGTGCAAATATGCATAACACTGATTTGTATGATGCATAACCTATTTAGACTGTGAAGCATGGTTGTACAAAATCTGTGAACAGTTGAAAACTACAAAGAAAATGTAAATTACTGAGCTGACATGTTCAGATGGAGTCTGATCAAAGCATGGACCACTGTCAGGCAAGTCTGTTTCTGCCGCTTGTTGTACGCCGCCAGTAGACTAACAATGATGGTATAAATGGATTACAAATTTAGTAAACTGCTAATGAGAATATAGAAAAACCACGAGGGGTTTAGTCATACCTTGATTTGCGGAGTCGCATCAAATATCGGCGCGTCAGGATCCATGTGTGGTGTTGCTTTAGGAGTGACGTTTGTATTGGTCGGCATGTTCTTGCCACCATCACCATGTTTACCCTGAAAAAATTGTAATGGTTATATGCTATTTACATAAAACGATGAATACAACCCTATAATGAAAAAATACAATTAATAAGAAAAACATTACCACTGAGGTTGTAGGTGTTTTGTTCTGTTTCGTTATATTTGTGTGAACCAGTGGATCAATATCAGCTTCATCGGGGCAACTTTCTAATAGTACACGAATATGCTGTTGCCTTAACAGTAATTCATGTACCTGTGTGTCTGTAAACTGCGTATCCTGCTGACAAACTGGAGTAGACATATCGGGTACAGTTGGGGGGGGGGCCGGACACGTACATCCTTCTGTACGTGTCATGTAAACAAAGAAAACATTGTTTAAAATAATGGCATCAAAACGATATCGATAAATGATTGCATAACTTTTTTATATTGACGTAAATACATTAAACTGACTAACCAGCTGTCTGGGGAAGAATATCATCTGATTTTGATGTGGTTTTCTGCACATCATAAGCATCTTCGTTGTCACCCGCCTCGGCACGGAGGACCTCATCATTTAACTCGCCAAAAACATCAGATAGATTGTATTGTTTCTCGACAATCTGCTGAAGAGTCTGTTTAATAACTGAACACGCCTTACCAACCTCCGCATCAAAATGTGACAGCTTCTCTATGAAACCCAGGCGGTGGCGAGATGGAAGCTGATTCAGCTTGCTTGATATCAAATCCCTGATGAGCGGGAGTTCGATGTGAATTGAGTGCTGTCCAGATGGGTCAGGACGAGGAACATCAAAAGTGTTGGTCCTGGTCTTATGCTGTTGTAAATTGAAAATTATTAAGTAAATGTATAGCATATCACTGAATATTATGTTGAAATTCTATGACAAACAAATATATAAATAGAATCATGCCTTGAATTGTGCATCAACGGGTGGTACAGCTATGTAGCAGGTCTCTGAGGAGCTTCGGAACTAAAAAAAGGCGTGAAAGATGGAGTAAAACTTATACAAACATATTAAATTGATAAATGAGATTCATATGTTTAATGGAAAATGCAAAAAAAACATCACAAATATGCTTACAAACGGGCATAAAGGTATGTGAACGTTATCATATGCATGTAAATAAATGATTGACACATAAAAAAAATACCGAGCAATGTCCAAATGCTTCTTCTCCTTTGCGTATCTTGCCCTTGTCAGCTCTTGTCAGGGCTTGAATAATATTCCTATCAAAGTATTTGATTCGTGGTGTTCCACGTTTGTTCTAGGGTGCCGCTGAGTCATGCAAATGATCCAAATAATACAGCTGCAAAAGGCATAACATGAGTCATTATAAGACATAACAAAAGCATAATCTACGTGTATATGGATTTTGCATACAAGATTATGGGTACATGTAACAGACAAAAAAAGGATATGCTTACAAGAATAACGATGGAACATCCATAGATGGTTGTAGAAACGTTCGTAACGCTCCTATTATGCCACTTCTTGGCAGCTTGGCATAAATCATTGAAAATAAGCTGGCACCAGTCCATCTGGTGGAAATGATCCATCTCCTCGGTTAAAAGAACCTCATGGTTTGTTATTCCCCAGCTGGCAGTAGGGAACAACAACCTATTGAACAATATCAAGAAAAAGCATCTGATGCTTAAATCATCGTCAGAACCTTTCCTCAAATGATCTTGAAGAGCTGTAACCCCAAAATCTTCTTTCGATAGACCAAGTTCAGCTCTTAAATTGTTGGCAGCAACAGCTTCATCGATGCCCAATGCAGTTCCTCCCCCAGCATTAGGTAACCCCAAAATTAGGTGCACCGTATCCTTTGTAATTTTCAGCTCCTTTCCAGGGCCAGCTCGAATTGTCATGTCATTGTGGTCGAGCTTTTCCATCAGCCAAGCTAAGTGTGATCTGCTGCCGAGTGCGTCCTGTCTCATATCAAGAATACTAGAAAATCCCCTACGTGCAATTGCTTGTTGCTGTCTGTCATTTAATATCTGTATGCTTACTAACACATCTTGGGGGTTTCATCTGACGTTAAGCCTCTGCTGAAAAAATATATAAAATGAATATTGTAAACATTTACATCTGCATAAACGCAACACAATGTTTAACTCAGACATCAAGACAACATGATTTCACGCATAAAATGATATATTGCCATAGACATAAATCTCTAACCTGTCGGGGGGGGGCACTGCTTTCCTCCGCTTAGTGACTACCTTCTTCAAAACTTTCCCAGGGCTGTCGTCCAAGTTACGCTTCTTGGATAATGGCATAAAGTCATCATCCTCATCAGCAGCATGCCTTGTTTCGGGTCTAACAGTCCCCGCCGGAGCACGGGGTATGTCAACGCTGAAGCACTCCTGAGTAGACTGGATTATGATCCGTTTTGGATTGGAAGGAGGTCGGTCTACGTTCTTCATGACTGATGTTCCTGCCAAATGAAACAACACATATACATAAAATACGTAAAGGATCAAAAAAAAGATAAGCGCAAGTCAATTCAGTTCAGTTCATGACCATGCATTCCATTAGATCCTAGCATATCGTGCAGCATCACTACTAAATTGTAAATTGCATAATTGTATCAACATAGCAGCATAACACAATATTGTAAATTGCATAAACTTGTGAGACTAACTTGATAAAAAAATCTGCTCATATGCGACATCCAATTAATGTATAACCTGGTTATTTCGTGTGAGCTGGCCCAATTTGAACAGCAATAGGATTTACGGCATAATGTATTGATGTATGGATCATACTTCTGTCAACAAATCAGCATAAACAAAGTATTGTAAACTGCATAAACGTGTGATAGATTGCATAGTATACATTTGTGTCTCCATTTAACTATAAATTTATAATGAATTGGTATTTGATAAATCAAGCAATTGGCAAAATAATAATGTGAACTCTATCTACGATTCAGATTGTAAGAGTTAAAGGTTGATGGCTTACCGGAATGTGGATGGGCCTGGAGGGCGGCTGAATTCGAGACACCTCTGCAAGGGACAACCCAATGCGACGCGGGGCTGTGTCAAATGCGTTGGGGACTCGACGTTGGGGACGGAGCTCGCGACGGGGTAGGGGACTCGGCGTTCGGCAGCCGCGGTGGAGAAGATCGAGGTCTCGGTCTCTGACGAGTAGAAGAACGCAGGGGTGGCACAACCGCCTCCGTGATTCCGGGTCCCTTGCCGGAGACGAAGAACAAGGCCACGGCGTGTATGCGGCGGAGAAGGCGAGTGCGGGTCTCTGCGGTGGTGAAGGAGAATGCGACGGCGGGGGAACTGCGGGGGAGAATCTTAATGCTCACGGCGGCGATTAGTCTAGGGTTCGCCGGGCGCGGAGGAGAAGCAGCATACGGCGGCGGATTTGGCTAGGGTTCGGCGGCAGCGATAGTTACGGGAGAGATGAGCTGAGAAAATGAAAGCTCGGTTCCTTGATTCGTGGGCCCGGTATACGTAAGCTGCCCAAATTGCGGGGACACGATCTTTTCGTGGGCCCGGATGCCGCGAGACGTGCGCACACCAAAAGAGTGTAAACGGAAACAAAATTGAGCATAACTCGTATTTATAATTGACGTAACAATGTATTACAGTCAACCAGTAAAGCGTGCGCGCCGGTCAGAGCACCTGGTCGGTTTCTGGTCGGGGCTTCCATTAGTTAGAGAGAGCCCAGAGCTCTAAATACTATATATATATATATATATATATATATATATATATATATAGTTTTTGACAAATCCCCTATATAGTTACTTGTTTGCAGGTGATGTTTCGAATAACGCATTGGCTTTGGCTAAACTCAAAGAGGATTTAAATAAATGTGGCATGTTGGCGATTGGAGACGGCGTCTATCTAAATATTCGCTCACTTTGGTTGGAGATATACGAACATGATCACTGCTGTTTAGACGTCGTTAAAGTCTGTTTTGTTTTTTCTAGTTGTTTTGTTCCATGGTAAATTCAGTTCAGTGATATTTGTTATGTGGTGATGTAATCTGTTGGCCATACATTACGTGTGAGGGGAATGCCGGATTGATGTTTTTTCATTATCTAAAAAGAGAAGCCATATCCATGCATGCGGGTGTGCGGGAGGCGCAGCATGCAGAGAGCATGCATGCACGCGTCGCGTGTGCTTTTTTGGTCGTGAGGAATTAACACAAAAGGTAAGTTTTTTCTTCTTTTGACAACACCAAAAA
Organism: Zea luxurians; assembly: GCA_029449295.1. NCBI lineage: Eukaryota > Viridiplantae > Streptophyta > Magnoliopsida > Poales > Poaceae > Zea > Zea luxurians. The sequence continues at coordinate 56,453,497 of JAOPSE010000021.1, read as the reverse complement.
AAAATAACAAATTAAATGGCGTATGGACTCTGGACATGTACTTACTTTTGCATATTTTAATGCTAGTGAGTACAAAAAATGTATTTTCATTATATAGACCACAAACAGAACCTTAGTCAATACCGTCTTTCCACTAGCATTAAAATAATACAACCTATCTAATTCAATTTTGAACTACAACGCGACGTATAAAAAAGAAAAAAGGGAGCTTATATTAGTACTTACTGCTGGTTTGGCCATCACATAAAATAATAGCGCCTCTAAGATCATGGGCACGCTCTGCAGCTCTGGAGCAACGCTTCATTGTCATCGGCGCCCTAGATTACGTAGCCGTGCCTCACGTGTGTGTATATATATATATATATATATATATATATATATATATATATATATATATATATATATATATATATATATATATATATAGTTTATCTATTAAGAGCCCTGGGCTCTATATAACTGTGGAGAGCCCCAGCCATCAAATATGCAAACCCACGTTCGATCACGTTTTATGCAAGCGAACTGATATAGCGTAAACAGAGTAAACAGCCGTGGGCCCTCGTTCCAGAAATAGCGGCTTAGGCCCACTTTCCACGTGATCAGCCATATCTTCCTTAGTCAGCACGTGTTTACACTATTCCATTCGTCCGTTTATACACAATAGAGAATTAGCGTAAATACTTCAGCCGACCCACGTTCCCGAAATTCAGGAATTGGCCCACTACCCCACTTCCCACTCGGTCAAACATTTCTATACCCTAACCCCCGCGCAGTCAACCTTCCTGGCCGACTCGCCGCGATTATTCAGGCGACACCAGGGCGATTCCCCTTGCTGCCCTCCCGCCAGGGCGATTCGCCGTCGTCCGCCGCCACTCGCCCTCAACCCTAATCGGCGCCGCCGTTGTCAGTGTCTTGGAGTCGCCCGCCGCTGACAATCCACCGCGCACGCGTCACATTGTTCTTCTACACGCTCGACGACGGTTGTCCTGCTTCCCAAGGTGCTCGAGTTCTCTGTAATTTTTATGCATACTCTGCTAGTTCCTAATCTCCCCATTCATATGCTTCATTTTCTTATGCATTGTGTGCCGTATTCCAGGTGCCCAACTCCATCAACCTCTGTCGGATTTTCTGGCAGTCAATAACAAAGAAACACATGTGATATATTTACGCTAATTTATTTTTTTGTTTACTGCATAAATGTTTTTTGTTTGTCCATATATGAATGCTTATTCTAGTACTATATAAATATTTATTTTTGTTTTGTTTCTTTTTCTTTGTCCAAACCCAGCAGTTCTAGTTCAAATTTATTGCTTCACATCTAGCAGTTTAAACCCATCAGATCCAGATACAATTGGTACATTTTCTTTATCATCATTGTGTGACATCATAAATTGTATTGTAAAAATCCAGTGATCTCTTTGGAACATCAATTTTCAAAGAAAAAATAATACCAAACATTGATAATAACAGTGTGGGAATTATAATAATATTTGCCCAAAAGCTTTGGCTCTGCTGGTATTTTTTGTAATCTCTACCTTTTTTATAACCTTGTTAATGTGATGGATGTAAATATCTATGACCTGAAACTGAAAGCTGCATTCGGCCTTTTATTCAAGGTTACAATAAGCGCTAGGCGTTAGGCGGGCATTAGGACACTGTTTAGCTCCTAGAGAGCTTAGGCGTGGATTAATCGTGCTTAAGCGTCTGTAGGAATATACAATATAATATATATATTTGCGCAGAAAAAATAGTTTTAGCTAGGAATTAGGGGTACTTACCTGGAATAATGAATAAAAGTATAGAACGGAAGATATGGAGGAGCAGAGCAAAAGCAAAGGAGGGAGAGTGAGAGCACGCCTGGATAGCTAGGGAAAAGGAGCAGAGAGCGATGACCCCGGCGGCCTGGACGACTTGACCAGAAGGGGAAGAGGTCACCGACGGTGGCGGCCCTAGACGGCTGGGGAAGAGGACCAGTCTGTTGGCGGCCCTGTTTTCCTCCTCTCCCATCACTACCGGAATCCGAGGCTTTGCCGAGTGTTGGCCTCTTTGCCGAGTGCCTTTTGTCGGGCACTCGGCAAAGAAGTCTTTGCCGAGCGCCGCGCTCGGTAAAGCTAGGCACTCGGCAAACCGTGCTTTGCCGAGGGCTGAACACTCGGCACAGAACGACACTCGGCAAAGACAACTTTGCCGAGTGTTAAACACTCGGCAAAAGGGGCTCTCGGCAAATGGCCGTCAGCGGCCGACCAAAAGCTGACGGCCGTCAGTCTTTGCCGAGTGCCAGCCGTTGGCTCTCGGCAAAGAGGTTCTGTACCGAGTGCCACATAGTAGGCACTCGGCAAAGCATACTTTGCCGAGTGTCATCTCTGGACACTCGGCAAAGTATATTTTTATTTTTTTTATTTTGTCTATCAAAATTTTTGTGGTATGTTCCTACACTATGTAGACCTACATGTATCATTTGTGGACAATTTTAACAGAGTTTTCAATCGTTAGTAGATTTAGTTCGTTTATTTGAATTTCTTCGGAAAATTTAGATTTGAACTGTAGGTCACTCGAAACTTGGAAAACCGTGCATGCAAAAATGATATTCATGTTACTTAGCATAAGTTACGACCGATTCCAGGAGCGGACCGGAAACTTCGAGCAACATGCTCACTAAACATGGCCGTGAACTTGCCACACACATGTTTAAAAATTGTATAAAACACAAACAAAGTCAGAAAATCCTGAAACTTGTCCACGTGTCATGATATCATATGTACAGGCTGCGATAAAAAATTGAAAAAATTTCGAGAAAATTATGACGTGCTATGTGTACAAACCTAAGAGATCCACATTGAAACTCTATGATTTCATGTGTAGTTCTCATAGGTTTCTACACATAGTGTCTCACAACTTTGTCCAAACATTCTCAATTTTTTATCACAACCTGTACATATGATATCATGACACGTGGCCAAGTTTCATGATTTTCTGACTTTGTTTGTGTTTTATACAATTTTTAAACATGTGGATGGCAAGTTCATGACCATATTTAGTGAGCATGTTGCTCGAAGTTTCCGGTCCGCTCATGGAATCGGTCGTAACTTGTGCTAAATAGGACAGATATCATTTTTGCATGCACGATTTCCCAAGTTTCGAGTGACCTGCAGTTCAAATATGAATTTTCCGAAAAAATTCAAATAAACGAACTAAATCTAATAGTTATAAAAAACACTTTTATAATTGTACCAAAATGGTACTTGTAGGTCTACATAGTGTAGGAACACACAACAAAAAGTTTGGTTGCCAAAAATAAAAAAAATAAAATATACTTTGCCGAGTGCTGGCCAGTTAGCACTCGGCAAAGACGGCGTTGCCGAGTGCCTGTCCTTGAGCACTCGGCAAAGTTTGTACAACACATCTTTGCCGAGTGCTCTACAGCTAGCACTCGGCAAAGGCGTCTTTGCCGAGTGCCCGCGATCCGGCACTCGGCAAAGTTTATTTTAAAATTTTTAAAAAATCTTTGCCGAGTGCCGGATCGCGGGTACTCGGCAAAGAAGGTGAATAAACCGCCCGCGCGCGGCCGGCTCTCTTCTTCCTTCACGTTTCCTTCTCCTTTCCTTCTCTCCTTTCCTTCTCCTCACCGGCTCGCCCCACGCCCGCCGCCCGCCCCACGCTCCGCCACGCCCGCCGCCCGCCCCACGCTCCGGCTCGCCGCCGGCGCCGCCCCACGCTCCGGCTCGCCGTCGGCGCAGCCCCACGCGCCCGGCCGCCGCTCTAATACGCTCGTCCACCGAACCACGTCCACCGAATCACCCACTTCTCCGTGGCCAGCCTCTTTGGAAAGGTAATACGCTCGATCTAATCATGTTTCATAACTCATGTATGATAGTGATGCTCATGGTGCTGCTTGTCTGAACGCTACCGTATATCGTGGCTAGAACGTCGTCGAATCTGTCTAGAACGTCGCCACGGACTATCTTCGCGTGGATTGGTTAAACTGTGCTCTTTCTGGGTAAGTTTATGTGGGCAGCGTATGTTAGAAAGGTCACTGAGACTCGCCATAACCATGGATTAAAAGCTACGATGCCCTAGACCCAGGTTCAAACCCGCCGGAGCTCGGCTCTCCGCCTCCGCCCTGGTCAGAGAGGCTCTAGGTTGTTTAGGATCGATTAACCTAAGGGAAATAGCAAGTTAGTATTGGGGATCACGTCCGGATGCTTAGTTTCGTCGGAGAGGGATCTCATCAGCGAGTTCATGCGGTGGATGGCCAGAGCTTGTCAGGGTTGGATCGTGGACCGGCGTTTGTAAATAGATTGAAAACGGGGTGTCTCGGTGCACATGTCAGCGACACAAATGAATAGGGCGTCGGACCCCTGTGTGGTTAACTGATTCAGTGAGGGGGTTTCTGTAAACATTCCAGGCACGAGCGGCCGGTGCGGGGGCCGTTTTCCCTGTGCTCGTGGGCCGAACCAGCAGCTTTCGGCCCAGTGACTGTTGCAACTTTTCCAAACTAGTATAAATCTTGCGCCCACCACGTATACCATCCGGAGAACGAAACACACATACAAATTTACTTGTGGGAGCTAGATTCAAAACACCGACAAAATCATTAGTGCCACATTACTTAACACATTAACCGCCACGTCAATTTGACATGTTAATGCACTCGTTGTAGTGGTCTAGTGAAAATTTCATGATGGTTCCAATTAAAGTAACAATCACCATTATTAGTCATGATAGAAATATTATTTTCATTAGCTATGGTTTACCCTCACTAGTCAAAGGAGAAGTTTAAACAAGCACCTTTGTGTCGGTGGGTATTTTGTCACTACACGTTCTCGGTTCTCGGGGGTCCACCGCCACTGCACGTTCTCGGGAAACTGCCGCCCGTCACATGCGTCTGGATGGCCACCATTGCTCGTGCATCGGGGTGGGACGACAAAAATTGAACCCTAGCAGCCTGGGGGTGCTTTTGTAGATGTCTAGGACCTGGTGGGACTAAACCGGATGGCACCGTTGGGCCAGAGCTTTTCCTAGCTATTGGAAGCCCAGATCTCGTAATATATAAACTATATTATATATATAAATATAGGTTGTTGGTAATGGAAGCCTAGGGCTTCCGATAGGCATGGAAAGCCCCAGCCAGGGTAGTGGTCACGCACATGGTCAGGTTGGGCCAGTGGGGCACGTTTATGCATGTGTAAACATGTGTAACCTCTACTATGACTTGTACTCTTCGCAGCGCTCTATGTCCCAAGAGGCCATGGGGACTTAGACTCATGATCATCTTAGGAAACTTAAGGGTCCTAGGGGCTTGAGCTGCTCATAAATATCCTAGGGGGAAAGGGGCCTCAAGGACTTTGATTATCTAAGCCTAGGACATCTAGGGCACTATGGACACTAGTTCTTATAGCAAAATAGGGCTCACTGGATGTCAGGTCTCTTCATCTAGGGCACTATCGACGTGCCGGTGATGTGAATTTTGTAGGTTACATGCTTACATTTGTAATTTAATTTGTAAAAGTCAGACTTGGAATCAAGTGCCGGTGATGTGAATTTTTTGTTGACAGGCATGTATTTTTTGCAGAGGTCTTCCTAGCCGCTGCGGGTCTGCCTGCACCGCGTCGCGTCGCCACTGCACCGACCCGCCACAGCCCCACTAGCCTGACTCCACCGCCACCCTAGGTATAACCTCTATTTCCGCATCATGGTCGTAGATCACGTAACCCAGTTAGGCGTCTCCCGTTCGAAAGAGATACGGTGTAGATATGCAGATCTTTGCATATCTACAAATGTATCAGTTTCGAATTGTCCACGTTTTCTGGACAGCCCGCGGTTGCGTAGATGGTGTTAGTTTCCATGCTCTACTCCGGTCCGAGAAAGAGTTTCGGCGTCACCTCCCTGTTGTTCTCCGGACAGTACACTCTCCCTGCCAGGACGTGTATCCGGAGAACAGCGGGGAGGTGCTGCCGAAATTCTATCTCGGATCGGAGTAGAGCATGGAAACTAACTCCATCTACGCAACCGCGGGTGGGATTAGGACCTATCCTCACCTATTAGAAGGTAGGAACGTAGTGTACATGCATTACATGTCTATATTAAACTATACTCGGTTATATATGTTAGAGGATGGAGGACCGTGAGTGGATGTACATGGGCCGCGTTCGACGTAATGATGTCACCCCAGAATGGATTAGGAAGACCGATGCTTTCGTGGAACGGGCATATGGCGAAGCTGCTAAAGGAGCTAGCCTAGTCCCTTGTCCGTGCAGCAAATGTGACAACCGGAAAAGAAAACCAAAGAAGGCCATGGTAGAACATATTTGGAAGAATGGATTTACGCCGGACTATACTCGGTGGATCTTCCATGGTGAAGCGCATCGCACGAGAGAGGAGGTGGTGAGACAACACGTCGAGGATTACGATGTTGATGCCGGGGTAGCAGACATGTTGAACGACTATCACGAGGCACAGTTCGCCGAAGGACGTACGGAGGACGAGCCAGAGGCGACCGCAAAGGCATTCTACGACATGTTTGACGTGGCACAGAAACCCCTTCACGGCAAGACAAAGGTTTCTCAACTGGATGCCATTGGGCGTATAATGGCGTTCAAGTCGCAGTATAGCATGAGTCGAGACGCCTTCGATGGTTTGTTGACAGTTATTGGCAGCCTACTTCCAGAAAGGGTGCGGGAAATGGATTGCCCGATTTCATTTCCTGGTTTAAACATAAGGTACGTGCTTAGTTTGTTATTCCAAGTTGCTCTTACGTGCGAATAATATAACAATCTAGCGTGTTTGAACTTGCAGGGCCAAAGAGAGCCGTCTATGAGTGCCGAGTTGAGACAAGTAGCCAATGGCTTTGCCTATAGGGTCAGGAAATTTTCTGGGTATGACGTCAATGGATACCGTTTTTGCACAACAAGCTACGACCAAAGTCGGCCCAATCGAAAAACCACGTGTTCTGGAGTCTTTACGCCCGGGCTTGACGAGGTCGAGTATTATGGAAGAATTAAAGAAATATATGAACTCAATTTTTATGGTTCTAAACCTCTTACTCCAGTGATATTCAAATGTCATTGGTTTGACCCTGAAGTTACGAGACGGACACATTCTAATCTTGGGATAGTCAAAATTCGACAGGATTCCACCTTAACAGGAGACGATGTCTATATTGTGGCCCAACAGGCCACACAAGTGTATTATCTTCCATATGCGTGCCAAACGAAACAACATCTTAAGGGTTGGGATGTTGTGTATAAGGTATCACCGCACGCTAAATTACCTGTTCCAAACGATGAAGATTATAACTTAGACCCGGACACATATGACGGAGAGTTCTTCCAAGAAGATGGGCTCGAAGGGCAATTTGAGATAGACTTAACCGAAGCGATCGGAATGGAAGTAGATATTGAAATGGTTGTTTATGACGAGGATGATGAGGTGCAAAATGAGAATGACTTAGAAATACTTGAAGGCAATGCCAATGACGAAGTTGCGCCTTCAGATGATGTTGACTATGAAATGGTTGATAGTGATGATGACACTTATGATCCGGCTAACCCGGACACATATGAAGATTATTTTTAATCGATGTAATGCTATATTTCATTTATTTTGCATATGTTTCTAAATACATATTTTTTATCTGTGCTTAATTGTTTACTCTTAATTGCAGGTTGTTGGACAAAGATGGTGGGCGGTGGGACGAGGACGAGGAGGGGGAGGGGGAGGGGGAGGAGGAGCACCCGTAGGACGGAGGAGGAGGCGCAGCAGGACGACGCCGTACAGCAGCAGGTGGAGCAGCAAGCCGCTGTCGATGCGGCACAACAGGACGACGATGATGCGGCGCAGCAGGACGACGACGACGACGACGCCGCTCAGCAGGACGTCTCAGGTTCTGGCTCCTCAGGTTCGAGGAGTATCTACCTGCGAGGTCCCGCGAGCCTACCTAAGCGACCCATACTTCGTGACAGACGTCCGCTCATACGACCCGATGGAGAGAGGTAGGTAACTTTAGATGTTGTTGCTGCTTTTTCATATTATATGTTCAAATTAATAATAGAAACTAATACTTCATCTTAATCACTTCGACAGGTCTTGGATGGTTTTGGAGACTGCAGGGGGTCACGGCCGCAACCCCAATGGCATCCTCGGCCTTCTATGCCGGGAACACTTCCCTGGACTTGTCGAGTACGCCGGAGTGACGAGCCCAGCATACACCTTCGACCACTACGCTGTCGCCCCCGATGCAGTAGATCAGGACGGCAGACAATTCAACAACAAGGCGGAGCGGGTGAAGCAAGAGCTGTGGGTAAGTCTTCCTCGCACTATATTGTTTAATAAGTCGCATTTGTTGCATATTCTTGAAATAATGTATGGATACATCGTCTTTGTATGTAGGATTTCTTCAGGTGCGATGCTGGATACGAGGCCAGGGCGGATGTGGTGTCTACGACGTGCTGTAAGAAGCTCGTCGTGGACATGCACTACGAGGCGCGCATCCAGGCCATCGTCACTTACCACGGCTCCGTCCTTGGGGAGAAGGTGAACAAGAAGGACGCCCGAACCATGTCATTGACTGCGGACCAGTACTTGCAGGTAAATACAAAACTTTATTATTGGTACTAAATATGCTTATTCTTATCTTCTGATATGCGGTGTACTTATATTTTTTTAGATGATTCCTCATTGGTGCGCCGCGCATCCTGAGTGCTGGGAGAAGATGGTGCAGAGGTGGTGCTCGGCTGAGTGGGACGAGGCGCACAACGCTAGCCGGGAACGGCGTTTGCTGATGCAAGGTCCCTCCCACCATCAAGGCAGCCGCAGCCTGGGCAAATACGCGGAAGCATGGGTACGCGCTCTTTTTTATTTAGGTATATAACTTTCAATTAGACATGATTTCTAACCATATCGTTGGTTTTCTCGCAGTCGGCGGCACATGGTGGCGCGCCTTGCTCCACGTTCTCGGCATATGCCATGGCCCACAAGGGGAAGGCGACGTCCGACGTCACCTACAACCCGGATGACGGGCCCGAGGCGTACACCAACCCCGCCATCCACAGCCGACTCAGTGAGTACACCGCAATGGCCAAGGAGGTCCATGGGCCAGATTACGATCCGAGGACCGAGGACATCGACGGAGATGTCCTCATGAGGGTCGGAGGAGGCAAGAGGCATGGGCGGTACTGGATTGCCGACGGGGCAATCGACTCGTCCTCCACTCCCACTCTCTCTCAGGTGCGAGCAAGGAGCACGAGCGCGAGCCCAGCCATACGACCTCGGCAGGACACCTCACAGCATCGTATCCAGCAACTCCAGGTTATTCCTTATCTATTCATCGTTCATTGATTTTTATATATCTTCTCTTTGCATTATCGTAACATTAGGGCGAAATATTACAGACTCAGCTAGATGATGAGAGGAGGCAACGTGAGGAGCTGGAGAAGAGGATGGCGGAGATGTTCGCGTACATGCAGAGCCTTGGCGCCGCACAGGGTCATGCTCCACCACCTCCGTTGTTCCCTGCAACTGACCCTGCTGAGTTCACTACTCCTGTGAGTATCAAAATTTTAGTACTGCATGATATATATTCATATGTTCTCACACATACAATCTCTTCTCTATACAGGGTCAATCGGCGGCGTCGAACAACCCTCATGCTTCGTCCAGCCCTTCGCCGAACCAGTCCAGATGCCCACCTCGTTGATGATCCAGACTTGGTCTTGTGAGTGTTGGTGATGTTTGGCTAGACTTGGTCTTGTGAGATACTTGGTGATGTTAGTGATGATCCAGACTTATATCTATTTTGTGATGAACCTGACTTATATTTGTGAGACTTATATTAGTGAGACTTTGTGATATATATGGTGTTGATGATAAATGTGTTCATTCTGTGATGCGATTGATATATAATGTGATGTGAATGATATATATCTTTTGTTTGTTTGGATGGAACAGCAAAAACAAATAAAAAAGGGACATCCTGGTCACTTTGCCGAGTGTAACACTCGGCAAAGGTCGCTTTGCCGAGTGCTATGACCATGGCACTCGGCAAAGAAGGAAACCTGGGAACCGGTAAAGCCATCTTTGCCGAGTGCTGACCATGGCACTCGGCAAAGAAGGCAACCTGGGAACCGGTAAAGCCATCTTTGCCGAGTGCTGAAAATGGCACTCGGCAAAGAAGGAAACCTGGGAACCGGCAAAGACATCTTTGCCGAGTGCCATTGCCAAGGCACTCGGCAAAGGGACTGGCAAAGGGGCCCACTGGAGGGTTCTTTGCCGAGTGCCTGTCCACCAGACACTCGGCAAATAAACCTCCTTTGCCGAGTGCCTACTAGAGCTCTCGGCACAGGGACTGGCTGTGGGGTCCACTGGACCAGTCTTTGCCGAGTGTCGCCGTAGGCACTCGACAAAGGATCCGTCACCGTCACTTGGCGCCGTGACGGTGACTTTTCTTTGCCGAGTGCCAAATGGTACTCGGCAAAGTCTTTGCCGAGTGCCCGACAAAAAGTACTCGGCAAAGATGTTGTTGCCGATGTACAGTTCGCCGAGCTTTCTTTGCCGAGTGTTACACTCGGCAAAGCCTTTGCCGAGTGTAAACAAGCCTTTGCCGTGTGTTTAGAACACACGGCAAAGGAACTGATTCCGGTAGTGCATGCAACAGCAGCTTCAGCTCCCAACCTGTTTCACTCTCTCCCGGTCAACAATATTTCCCGCCTCTTTCCCTCCTATTCACTTTATATTCCCGCGCAACAGCTTCGTGCTCATCTTTTCCCCGCGCGCCGAACCCCGCTTCTACATGCCTCGTTTCCGCCTCAGCGCGCATAGCGCAAATCATGCACCGCCTACACGCGCCCACCGCGTAAACCACCGCCCAGGTCCTAAGCGCAGCGCTAACATGCTGCTTAGCGTCTAATTGTGATTAGGCGGACGCTTAATTGCGCTTTTTTGAACATTGCTTTTATTTGAACCCACCAAACCAATCTTAGAAACTGCATTGCAGTGTTCACGACGCAGCTCATTAATATTTTCATATTATTCATATATAAAATGTAACCAGGATACTAGAGAAATGATGATCAGCCCAAGGTACTTGGATCATTTTTAGCAGTTAGCAAGTTATTTTAGTCAATTCAAACAGGTTAGCATGACAAACACCTCATATGCATATGATTTGGGTAGATCATTTTTTTGGCAATTGTGGATCTGTGTGCATGTTAGGTATTCGAAGATAAATGTTTTCAAATATTTGAAATGTGTGTCTCTCAGGACCTTAGCAAAGCTATATAGCAAGTGGCTTCAGTCAAACATAATAAGTAGGAAACCCATAACAACACGCATGTTGCCAAGTTGGTTTTAGTAAGGGATAGCATGTTTTCTTTCTGTCGTCTCAGCAGGCACGCTAAGATCTATTCACGCTAAATTTCTGATCTAGTTACGCTAAATTGGTTTGTTGTTTACTGTATAAATGTATTTTTTTTGTTTGTCGGGATATGAATGTTTATTCTAGTACTGTATAAATGTTTATTTTGTTGCTTAGTCACTATTACTACTGCATAACTGTTTATTTTGCTGGTTAAATACTGTTTTAGATGAACATATTGTTGGTATGCATAGATGTATATGGCAATTTGTACAATGGAATGATACGTATTTTTTGATGTTTTGTTCACTTACCATCTATGTTGGTAGGCTCATATAACAAAATTGATGTGAATTATACATAGCTTTATGAACTAGTGGTTGATATTTTGATGTGCAAACAAGTGTGCTGCTCATGACTTCGTGCTACTATATATTATTTAGCTAAACTGAAATTCAATTCACTTTTTATATACTTACTGGATCATATTTTTCACATAAATATGGTAATCAATCATGTCCAAATTGCAACAATAAATATTTGAACTTCTGGTTGCATGTTTTGTTTTAGTCATATATACATATTTATGTTGATGCTTATTAACTACTACTATTGCATAAATATACATTTTTCTTGAGTAAATATTGTTTCTATTAACAGTCTGTTGGTTTGCATATATGTATATATGGCAATTTCTATAATGCAATGATACAATTTTTTTGATGTTTGACTGTGTTGACATTTATTTCGTTAGGATCATATAACACAATTAATGACATTTTTTCAATTAGTTCGTATAATCATTGGTGTATATGTTGTTCTAACTCAATGAAGCGCATATGTTTTACATTGTTCTTTTGCAGGCTGCTGCTTCAATAATGCGGAAGGTTGATCGACCCCCAACCAATCCAAAGTGTTTAATCATTGAGTCAAGTCAAGAATGTTTCAGTGTTGACATTCCACGCTCGACTGACATGGCAGACCCTACAAATACGCCGTCTGATGGTGATCCTCCGCAGCATAGAAAGAGGGGTGTTGCAGCTGCTGCTAAAAACATTGCTATGCCTAATGTGGATGATGACTTTGAGCCACCCAAAAAGAAGTGCAATATCTCAATGGATGCCCCAAATAAGACGCAGGTGAGTTTAAAACATTGCAGAAATTAATCGTCTCAATACATACCTTATGTGCTGAAAGTTATAGCTTTCTACATTACCTTAGCACATTAATACAAAACAGTCATAGTGCAAGGAACTTTGTATAAATAAGAAAGCATAAATTGTGATATTTAAGTATTCACATATTTATCCATCTATCTACCTTTTCATTTCATAAGCTCAACATCAGATGCAACCCAGGAGATGTTCTTGCGTCCATTCAGATATTGAATGAAAGGCAACGTTAAGCTATAGTCAGAAAAGGATTTTCTAGTATTCTTGACATGACAATTTGAAGCGTCCCCAATCCTCTGGGACTCAAATGTGATACAATTACTAGTCCCAGGAGGCTAGTAAACACATTTATACATCAGATGATTTCAGATCTGCTTAAACGAGACAAACCTATAAAGGTGGCGATCAACTTTAAGAGTTGGTCCACAACTCAAGACATATCATCAGAGTGGGGCTAAAGCAGCCCGATATACGCAGCAAAGCAAATCAGCGGTCCAACAGCCACAGGCAAGGTTGAGAACAGTCGTAACTCTTACCCGATCTCCTTTTTCTGAAAAACAACAAATAAGCAAGGGTGAGTACAAACGTACTCAGCAGCCCACCTTCACCCGCGGAATGAGGAAATTAGATATAATGCATGGAATATGTGGAGCTCAAGATATTTTGCAGAAACAACAATATTTTATGCAGGGTTGTTTTGAAAAACATTTTGTACTTTTGCAAAGCGCGTCCTCTCCAAAAGGAGCAGGAAGTTTTTCAGTATTAGAACAAAATCCCCTGGACTAAACCATCCAGGTATCTCAGTAGTTTCCCACTGGTTTTCATTTTCAAAAACAGCTACTGGACTTCCCGTCCACCATAGCTCACAGCTCAACCGCCGAACCTTTTAAAAACCACTTTTCTCAAACGCACCCTTTTTTTGGAAAACAAAACATTAATTGCCATACCATACCAAACTCGTCCATTCCTGTGGACACAGACTATTCGAATAGGTTTGAACTCTGCGCAGAGGGGTACACTTTACCCACTAGTCCGGCTCTGCGATCTCATGATCAATGAGATCCGAATCCAAATCTCTTTCTTTCCCCACACGTCCTAACCTTAACGGTTATACCGGAAGGAGTCAGGCCACCGCCATGTCCAAACCGGACAAAACATTCCCCCTCCTTATCCTCCCGGTGCTCCCTAGCCTTCATAACCCTGGGGTTGGACCGTACGAGTTCAGATTGAGTGACTGCCCACATAGTCTCGAGTGGTTGTACTTATCATGAGTACAGGTAGTGAAAGATGACAAACCGGTCCTTATACAAGGGGACAATCCTTCTGCTCACGCCTAAACCAGCTGAGCCATCACCTTAGACCCTCCCCTAAACCAGGGAGTCCCTGATTATCCCACTCACAAGGTGATAAGGGTGAAAACCCTTCATCATACACATTTTGAAAAGCATTTTCTTTTGAAAACTCACACCTTTTCTCAAATCATTTGAACAAATATATTAAGGATTGATTGCAGCAAGCAGCTTGGGTGGCCATAATAACTTATCTCAAAATCATATCATGCATAAAATAACAGGCTGAGGGTTGTGGTTGAACAACATAGGTAATTTATGCATCAAAGGGATCTAGTGAGCTTGTCGTGCTTATTCGGCGAAGGGGGAAGGGGAGCTCGCGGAACTAGCTTCTAGCTCCACTGCCTGGCGTAGACTTGCAGGTCTGGCCTCCACGAGACGGCACGAACGCTCCGATAACTATGCAACATGAATAAGCAAACATACAAACAAGCAAGTATACCAACAAATATTTAGTATAGTGGTCAAAATAGCGATACATGGATGGGTAGAGTCTTGAGTAGAATATGTGTCATGTGGTGTTGAGATACTACTAGTGGTGGAGCGGAGGTGCTTACCAGGAGGGTGGACTGGAGGCGAAGCGACACTATGCGTGCAGCCGGCAGAGCGGAGTAACTGAGTGGGTGGGGTGTTTGCCTTGGCTGAGGGTGTTGAGTGTGTGTGGAGAGGGAGAGGGTAGCTAGGTGTATTTATAGCTGAGTGTATGTGGTATAGCACAGTGAAGTTCACTGTTGGTGAGAATAGTGACGAATGAATCGTCTGACTTAGTATGAATAGGAGATTATAGGCAGAATATGGGACAAGAGTATTTTGGGAGTTTTCTGGAATATGGACCAGGATTAAGGGATGACATGGTTGGATAGGGAATAATTCGATAAGAATTTAGAAACAAGAATTATTGGAATCAGAGTTTGTAAGCCTGGTTCGAAGGAATCTCAAAGTTAAGTGTGCTCAACTTGGAGAAACCTAGGATGGGTGACCAGATGGGAAGTTCCCTACTGGAAGGAAAATCATAGTCACCGGAGTTTGTATGACTGGAATATGGGTCTGGCTGGTCTTGGGTGGACTGGACACCATGATGGATGAGTAGTTGAAATTTTGGGTGATCGGCTAATCAATGAATAGTAACAATGAATAGTAACGATGAATAGTGATGACGAAAAAGTTACCATAGATATCATCGTTGAGTAGTAACGATGATGAATAGTAACAATGAATAGTAACGATGGTGAATAGTGTTGTGAATAGTAACGATGAATAGTAACGGTAAATAGTGATGGTGAATAGTCGTATGAACGAACGATGAACGATGAATAGGAACTATGAACGAACGATGAACGATGAATATGAACTATGGACGAACGGACGAACGATCGGATGATCGGACGAACGAACGATCGGAATTCCGGCAACATAACGGCAGGACAAAGATTATCTGGAAGAATGATGAATAGGGACTACGAACGAACGATGAACGATGAATAGGAACTATGAACGAACGATGAATGATCGGATGATCGATCGAACGAACGATCAGAATTTCGGCAGCATAACGGCAGGGAAAAGATTATTTGGACGAACGAACGGACGAACGATCGAATGATCGGACGAACGAACGATCGGAATTTCGGCAGCATAACGGCAGGACAAAGATTATCTGGAAGAACGATGAATAGGGACTATGAACGAACGATGAACGATGAATAGGAACTATGAACGAACGATGAACGATGAATAGGAACTATGAACGAACGTTGAACGATCGAATGATCGAACGAACAAACGATCAGAATTTCGGCAGCATAACGGTAGGAAAAAGATTATTTGGACGAACGAACGGACGAATGATTGAACGATCGGACGAACGGACGAACGAACCATGAACGATCGGACAAACGATCGAACGATCGGACGAACGAACGCACAAACTAAGAACAGGGGACGAACGATCGAAGAACGGTCGAACGATCCTTGTGCTAGTGTGTGCTTGTGTGGAACATGGAGTAGGTGTGTGTGGGGGGGGGAAGAGAGTTGCCATGAAATGGCTTGGGGTGGGATGAGAGGAGGCCCTTGCCCCTCTATTTATAGCCATGGTGGGGGGATTAGGGGGAGGGATGACAGGATTAGTGGGAGGATGAGATGATTAGTGGGAGGTTAGCATGTATTTGCCTTGTATAAGTGAGATTAGCTTGTAGAGCTCACCGTATGACACTGGAGGCATACGTATACGTATGAGCATGAGGAAAGTTATGAAGAAAATATTTGTAGGGACTTGAAAAATGATTCTGAGAGGTATTTCTCAATAGGAAAATACCTGGAGATATATCGGTGGAATATTTGGGCAGTATTTCTGGAAAGAACTTGAAGAGGATCACTAGGGAAATATCTGGGCAGTATTTCTTTAAACAATTTGAGGGGGATCACTGGGGAAATATTTGTAGGATATTTTGAGGAGGATTTTAGAGAGAATATAGACCACTATACTTTATTTGTTGATATCAACTCGCAAACAAACATTTTGAAATGAAATTTGAAATTCATTTTGAATTTAGAGCGAGTTTGAGAAAATTTTAGGATTTGAATTTTTGGGATGCTACAAATCTACCCCACTTAAAAGGAATCTCATCCTCGAGATTCGGCTTAGAAGGGTTATGGGTATAGCTTTACTTCAGCTACATATCTTCACTTTGCAACTCTTCGAGGAGATGGAACTTCAACAAGATCTGGTCTGGTGGAGCATCTGGTTGCTGATTGCAAACGCTGATTCTAGCTACTCAAAGATCATCTTCAGGCTTCTAGGTTTCGCTTGGCAGCTAGCTTATTGAAGAAGCAACGATGCCAACACGCAAACCTTCTTCTTGCGAACTTATCCATGGGTCCCTTCCTTGATTGGTCTTCTGGTGCTTCATCAACAAAACTTGGGTGACCACTTCTCATCCAGAAACTTATATGCTTTGATGATCTGGTCCTCCACAAGCTTGCTACAAGTCTTCTCCTATTTCTCCACAGCAGGAACCTTACTGGAATACTACCCCACTTAAAAAGAATGAGGGTAGAACTCTTGAATCTTGGGGATTTGAACTCCTTGAAGTACCACATAAAAAGGGTGTTACGGGTCCTTCTTGCTGCTGTTGCTGCTTGAGCAGGCTGCGGAGGGATGACTGACACAGGGTTGATTCTGGGAGAACCTTCTTCTTATCTTCTCTTCACTTATCTTCTTTTCTCTTCTCACTTTTCACTTTTCACTGCCTCTTTCTTTCTCTTTGCTCTTCCCACTGGAGGATTCTATCGATGAGTATTACCATCATACAGAGGAGGAAACCAAAGACTATGAACCATGTGCAACAGTCTTCAACCCAAGAATCACCAAGCATTGTGATCTTAGGGGCGAGGGAGTGGAAAATGGAGTTGCTTGCGATTTGGCAGAGGGGATTTATCTGGAGTGTGCTTTAAGCGAGTTGGGAGTTGAGGGAGCTGGTGGGGGGGTTTATAGGCGAGCGTTGGCGTTCGGTTGCGGAGTAGTGGTGATGGAGTAGGTGCTACGTGGCAACAGGTGCGACGGAGGGGAAGGGGGGCCTGGTGTCGGCGATGATGGCGGCGGTGAGTGCGCTGCAAAGGGGGGTGGGCGGCGGTAGTGCGCTGCAAAGGGGGCATGGGCGGCGGTGCTAGTGCGCATGGAGGCGGGCACACATGCGGGGGGCACGGGTGAGTGGTGGGGTCGATGATCCTGATGTCTGTGGTCTCTAGTTCCTTCTGTCCTCTTTTCCTGTTTACTTTGACTCAGGGGCAGTGCTTTGATTCCCACGGTCGGTCCTTTTGACTGAGCGTCTGGACTGGTTTCTTCTGTAGCTTGTCCTAGGCTTCAAGGGTAAGCTTCCCGGTATCTTCTTGCACTATACGACGGTTGATCTTTAGCGACCCTTATTAGGGACAGACGGTTGGTCGCTAAAAGTTATGTACTGACAGTTGGTCGCTAAATGCATTTGTAGCGATGGGCCACCGGTCGCTAAAAATCTAGAAATTTAACTACTCAAGGTTGGTCGCTATAGAGGCAGGTGGACATCCGACGGTTGGTCGCTATTGATTGACATGTGACTGTTGGTGGCTAAAAAAATTGGGCCCGAACAGGCCCAACTCAGCAACTCGTCCAAATCGAAATCACTTCTATTAAAAACTAGCAAACCCTACCTCCTCTTCTCTCCTTCTCTCGACGGCGCCACCATGCCGCCTCCGCCCTCAACCCTAGCCGTATCGCGCCCTCGCCCTGCCTCCAGCCCCGCGCAGTATGCTGCTCGCTCGTCGTTGGCTACTCGCCTGCTCCCATGCTCCCTCCGGATCTGCTGCTCTCGGTGATTTGGCGCAGCGGCTTTGCGCCTCCACACTTGGTCGCCGGCCTCCTCACCTCCACAAGCCCAAGTCGTCGCCGTCTCCTCTTCGCCATCGCCCCGCTCGCCTCCTGTGCCAACGACCCGACCAACCTCGCCGCCAAGCAGGGCCACACCGGTGAGCTCCCCTTCTGTTGATGTTGTGGGAGCGGATCGAATGCCCGGATTCGTTTGGGGTTTGCTTTTTATGGACGGGACTGGGTAGAACTCTTTGTTGTCTTCAGCTGATAGGCTTTACTCTTGGCATCATTCAGCTGGCCTAGGCTGGAATTTGTTTGACATCCGGAGCTTCGAAGTTCAACTTGTTGGCATTGACTGGGTGGGCTGTAGATGGAATTTTTCGAGTTCTGCAATTCAGTTCATGGTGATCCCAACTTGCTGACAGTTCTAACTGTTTCTGTATGTTTTAAGTTGATTCACTGTCAGCTGATGAGGTTCCTACCATAACACTTAAGCAAGGAATCCTGTACACTTCTCTCCTAGTAAATAGACTGATAGTAGAGTAATACATATTGTTGCCATGATAAAATGCTAACTGTGCTGCATAGGCTTGTACTGGTAATTTTAAAATGGAACTAATACGTATTATTTAAGTCTTCGTAGTATATCCATCCTGAGTTACAAAAGTCAATGACGCATTGGATTTCCAGTATCATGAGCAATATCGTATGGAATGTAGCCAGTCTATTCTTTACCCCCTATCCTTGATCAAAGTAACTTATAGGTGACTTGTAAATTGGTACCAGGGGTTGTGACTTGTAAATTGTCAAGGATCACTTGGATGTGGTAAATGCTATACTGGACACTGATGATAGCTGCATAAGGATTGTGCGGAAAAACGGGAAGACATCCCTACATACTGCTGCAAGGATTGGATACCATCGTATTGTCAAGGCACTCATAGAGAGGGATCCAGGAATTGTTCCGATCAAGGATAGGAAGGGACAAACTGCACTTCACATGGCTGTGAAAGGCAAGAACACAGATGTAGTGGAAGAGTTACTGATGGCTGATGTTTCCATTCTCAATGTGCGGGACAAGAAGGGAAATACTGCTTTGCACATAGCTACACGGAAATGGAGGCCCCAGGTATGGTTCTTTTCAGGTGTCTTTTACAAGTAGTTTGCTATTTCAGTTTTAGCTGACTATAACCTGCATTGAGAGCTATAACGCTGTTATATCTGTAAGGCGTGGTTTCAGTGTGTAGCCAATTTTTTATTTATTTGCCCTCATTTTAGAGTTACATCTGCGTGGACATATTGTTTTCTTACAGCTATCTGAAGTTTAGTAGCTGTCTGAAGTTTAGTAGTTGTCTATCTTGTTTTTTAGGGATCTGGAATAACAAGAGCCTGATGGTTGCATCAGTAGAGTTGACCACTTCTCAGTATTGCGAGATGCATCTTACATGGTCAAGAAGATAATTCCTATTCTGAACTACTTGCTCGTGTACAAGTCTCCTTATCATGTCCTCCTTTCAAGCCAGTCTATTCTTTGCTTGATTCATCACGGGTGCACATTATTGTAATTAGAATCTTCAGAGTACTCGAAGGATAGTTAAAGCTGTTTGGCTAGTCCTTCAGATTACTGAAAATATAGTTAAGAACATTTGTATTTTGCTATTTCGATTTCCAACAGTACAACTATTGGGGATGATTGCTTTCCTTTATAAAAGCAATCAAGTAATTTCTTAGCTAAGTTCTAGCTATAAGTTCTGCATGACATGCTATTGCCCATGATAATTCTGACAGGATTGCTTCAACTCTTTCAGGTTGATCAGTTTTGCCTAGTCCCAGTACCATACAAAGATGTTCAGGTGAACCTGAAAATTCTTCTCAATTTGACTTGCAAGCTTTCTGATGCGAGCACTAAATAGTGATATTTTGCAATTTTGTATGAGCATTGTTTGAGTGAATCTTTTCTTTGGGCAGCTGGATATAAACATTTCTCCACGTCTCTCTTCTGAATACATAAGTTATCTGGAAAATCCTGTTGAGTTGCTCAATGAAGCGGCAAAAGCTGCAGAGAAAGATCTATGGAAAATCCTGTTGAGTTGCTCAATGAAGGCTTTTGCAAATCACTTGAAGCGTTAGTACTTTTGTGAATGATTTTGTAAAGTGTTTGCAAATATGTGCAAAACATAATAACATGTGTAGGTTTTGTGAATGATTTTGTTGTGGTGCTTGTTGATGATTTATGTGATGTGGATCTATCATTGTGCAATACTAATTAAATTTGTATATCTATGTGATTATGTGTATAAAAATTGGTGATTTGTGATGCTTTTGTATATATAACAGTTGTTGAAAGCTAATTAATGGTATATTATCGTTATTAACGACTATAATTAGGGGCAACTTTCTGTTGGTTGCTAAATGTATAGTATAACGACTCACGATTGGTTGCTAAATCTATAGTACAACAACCCACGGTTGGTCGCTAAATATACAATATTAGCAACGGAGGGTCGGTCGCTAAAAAGATGTCGGTCGCTAAAGCCTTTAGCGACGGCACTTACAGCGACCATCCTTATGGGTCGCTAAAAGTTTTTAGCGACCAACCGTAGGTCGCTGAAGGTCGTTTTAGCAACCAACCATAGGTCGCTGTAAGTGAACCGTCGTGTAGTGTTGGGTAAGGCACTTTTCTCTTGAGATGGGTTAAGATGAGAATGGAAGCATAAGGTGAGGATTAGATCTAATTTGTGATTTATGTTTTTAGAGAAAACCTTTCTTAAAAAGAAAGAAAACACACAAGCTTAGCATGATAAGCACAAACAAATCAAATGTTTTGAATAAGGGAAGAATAGAGTTTTTCCAAAGCACGGACTACTCAGATTCGGGAGCTAAGCATAACTATTATTGCTTGGCTCCTGAATTGAGAACTATGCTAATTGCAACTTATGAGCACTAACGTTAAAGCATCACATATGCACTCAAAAGGGGAGAAAACATCAAGCGAAATTCATTTTGAAATGCCCTAGGGGGCCACACAAATAGAGTTTTTCAAAACATGAGGCTACACGGTTACCTCTCATACATGCAGGGCTCTGGCCAAAGTGAAGAAAAACTTCACTACCCAATGCATGCAGAGGACTGGGTATAACTAACTCAGATCTGGCAGCTTCTCTTCTGGCAAGGCTGACGCACAACTTCAATCTGAGATATCTCCTGGATGGGTCAAGAGAGAGCTGATGTTGATGACTTCTTCTGGTAGCGACTGAGATGGCAGCACGGGGTCGAACTCTTCTTCCCATGGGACTGGCTCTTGTAGTTCCTCAGAGGGTGGCGTTGCTGGCGGGGTGCTTGCAGCTTTTTCCTTGACTTCAAGGGATGGTGCTGGAATCTTCTTCATGGTAAGGGGCTCAAACAACTCTGGCGGAGGATCTTGGGAGGACTCGGGGTGCTCTTTCTTATCCATAGCCTGAGGGAAGACTGGAATTCCTTCCAAGACTATGGCTCCTTCCGAGAGTTCCCAAGCCTTCTTCTCTCCTCTGATAGAGACCGGGTGACCTTCAAGAATCTGGGGATCTTTAGCTCTCCTGAGTTGAACTGGGTTGGATGAAGCGGGCTCTTAGATCCGCAGGGCTCTACGTTGGTTATGGGTTACCAAGTAGGCCTTCATCAACTTCTGGACGTGCTCATCCTTGGCTTGCTTTAGGGCTTCAACAACAATGGCTTCACGACTTTCCAAGGCAGCTACACGGGCTTGGGCTGAGGTGAGATCCACATGCAGCTTACGGTTGAGCTTCTCTGCATCTTCTGCTCGGGCAATCATCTGACGGTGGTGCCGAGCCAATAAATCATACTACGCATCCAGGGTGAGCAGGTATGCAGTGAGGTACACGACTGTGGGGTCGTCCTCAAGCAGCTGCTGCCCTTCCAATGCACGCATCCTGGCCATCCAAACGGGACGGCCTCTCTGAAAGGGTGGAAAGAATCTGAGCGGGGTGTCGGCCACTTCTTCTTCATAGATCTGACACAGGGCCCTCAATGCCTTACGGGCGACGACTTGGCAGGTGTCTCTGAATCTGTGCCCAGCAGCAGTGACACTCCATTCCACATGGTGCGGACTGGATCCAATGTATACAGTCACGACACACTTCTTTGTGCCATGCTCGACGAATTCACGACCATCATACTCTGGCTGGCTCTTGATTCCGAGGCGAACTGTGCATGCTCTCAGCAACTTGGGGAAACCATCTTCATTCTGGCAAAAGCTGGTTTGGCAACGAACCTCCATCTGACTTCTGAGAGAAGGAAAGGGGGAAAGCATTTTTGAAATGAAGGGATGAGAGCAAGATTTTTTTTAAGAAAATAGTTTGGACTCAAAAACTTTTGATCATGCTAAGGGTTACGTCCTGCGGCCAACCTAACAGCTCTGATACCACCTGAAGCATCCCCAATCCTCTGGGACTCAAATGTGATACAATTACTAGTCCCAGGAGGCTAGTAAATACATTTATACATCAGATGATTTCAGATCTGCTTAAACGAGACAAACCTATAAAGGTGGCGATCAACTTTAAGAGTTGGTCCACAACTCGAGACATATCATCAGAGTGGGGCTGAAGCAGCCCGATATACGCAGCAAAG
Organism: Zea luxurians; assembly: GCA_029449295.1. Classification (NCBI taxonomy): domain Eukaryota; kingdom Viridiplantae; phylum Streptophyta; class Magnoliopsida; order Poales; family Poaceae; genus Zea; species Zea luxurians. Next base: position 56,430,652 of record JAOPSE010000021.1, on the reverse strand, counting down.
CAAATCAGCGGTCCAACAGCCACAGGCAAGGTTGAGAATAGTCGTAACTCTTACCCGATCTCCTTTTTCTGAAAAACAACAAATAAGCAAGGGTGAGTACAAACGTACTCAACAACCCACCTTCACCCGCGGAATGAGGAAATTAGATATAATGCATGGAATATGTGGAGCTCAGGATATTTTGCAGAAACAACAATATTTTATGCAGGGTTGTTTTGAAAAACATTTTGTACTTTTGCAAAGCGCATCCTCTCCAAAAGGAGCAAGAAGTTTTTCAGTATTAGAACAAAATCCCCTGGACTAAACCATCCTGGTATCTCAGCAGTTTCCCACTGGTTTTCATTTTCAAAAACAGCTACTGGACTTCCCGTCCACCATAGCTCACAGCTCAACCGCCGAACCTTTTAAAAACCACTTTTCTCAAACGCACCCTTTTTTTGGAAAACAAAACATTAATTGCCATACCATACCAAACTCGTCCATTCCTGTGGACACAGACTATTCGAATAGGTTTGAACTCTGCGCAGAGGGGTACACTTTACCCACTAGTCCGGCTCTGCGATCTCATGATCAATGAGATCCGAATCCAAATCTCTTTCTTTCCCCGCACGTCCTAACCTTAACGTTTATACCGAAAGGAGTCAGGCCACCGCCATGTCCAAACCGGACAAAACATTCCCCCTCCTTATCCTCCCGGTGCTCCCCAGCCTTCATAACCCTGGGGTTGGACCGTACGAGTTCAGATTGAGTGACTGCCCACACAGTCTCGAGTGGTTGTACTTATCATGAGTACAGGTAGTGAAAGATGACAAACCGGTCCTTATACGAGGGGACAATCCTTCTGCTCATGCCTAAACTAGCTGAGCCATCACCTTAGGCCCTCCCCTAAACCAGGGAGTCCCTGATTATCCCACTCACAAGGTGATAAGGGTGAAAACCCTTCATCATACACATTTTGAAAAGTGTTTTCTTTTGAAAACTCACACCTTTTCTCAAATCATTTGTAACAAATATATTAAGGATTGATTGCGGCAAGCAGCTTGGGTGGCCATAATAACTTATCTCAAAATCATATCATGCATAAAATAACAGGCTGAGGGTTGTGGTTGAACAACATAGGTAATTTCTGCATCAAAGGGATCCAGTGAGCTTGTCGTGCTTATTCGGCGAAGGGGGAAGGGGAGCTCGCGGAACTAGCTTCTAGCTCCACTGCCTGGCGTAGACTTGCAGGTCTGGCCTCCACGAGATGGCACGAACGCTCCGATAACTATGCAACATGAATAAGCAAACATACAAACAAGCAAGTATACCAACAAATATTTAGTATAGTGGTCAAAATAGCGATACATGGATGGGTAGAGTCTTGAGTAGAATATGTGTCATGTGGTGTTGAGATACTACTAGTGGTGGAGCGGAGGTGCTTACCAGGAGGGTGGACTGGAGGCGAAGCGACACTATGCGTGTAGCCGGCAGAGCGGAGTAACTGAGTGGGTGGGGTGTTTGCCTTGGCTGAGGGTGTTGAGTGTGTGTGGAGAGGGAGAGGGTAGCTAGGTGTATTTATAGCTGAGTGTATGTGGTATAGCACAGTGAAGTTCATTGTTGGTGAGAATAGTGACGAATGAATCGTCTGACTTAGTATGAATAGGAGATTTATAGGCAGAATATGGGACAAGAGTATTTTGGGAGTTTTCTGGAATATGGACCAGGATTAAGGGATGACATGGTTGGATAGGGAATAATTCGATAAGAATTTAGAAACAAGAATTATTGGAATCGGAGTTTGGAAGCCTGGTTCGAAGGAATCTCAAAGTTAAGCGTGCTCAACTTGGAGAAACCTAGGATGGGTGACCAGATGGGAAGTTCCCTACTGGAAGGAAAATCACAGTCACCGGAGTTTGTATGACTGGAATATGGGTCTGGCTGGTCTTGGGTGGACTGGACACCATGATGGATGAGTAGTTGAAATTTTGGGTGATCGGCTAATCAATGAATAGTAACAATGAATAGTAACGATGAATAGTGTCGGGGACCATAATTAGGGGTACCCTCAAGACGCCTAATTCTCAGCTGGTAACCCCCATCAGCATAAAGCTGCAAAGGCCTGATGGGTTTGATTAAGTCAGGGATCAGTCCATACGAGTGACTTGACCACGCCACGCCCGAGCCTAGCCTCGGGCGAGGGCAGCCGACCCTAAGATGACTCCGTCTCGCCTGAGGTCTCCTCTTTCACGGCAGACGCATCTCCGGCTCGCCCTAGGCCCCGCCTCCGATAAGGAGAAACCCTGACTAAATCACCGCACCAACCGACCGAGTCACCGGGGCGTTTAACGCAAAAGGTAAGACCGACGGGCGGCCAGACTTCGCCAGTGGTGCCATAGGAGACTCCGCCCGACCCAGGGCTCGGACTCGGGCTAAGGCCCCGGAAGACGGCGAACTCCGCTCCGCCCGACCCAGGGCTCGGACTCAGGCTAAGGCCTCGGAAGACGGCGAACTCCGCTCCGCCCGACCCAGGGCTCGGACTCAGGCTAAGGCCTCGGAAGACGGCGAACTCCGCTCCGCCCGACCCAGGGCTCGGACTCGGGCTAAGGCCCCGGAAGACGGCGACCTCCGCCTCGCCCGACCCAGGGCTCGGACTCCGCCTCGGCCTCTGCCGAATAATCTCCGCCTCGCCCGACCCAGGGCTCGGACTCTGTCTCTGTCTTGCAGGACGGACTCGGCCTCGGCCTCGGAGGAGCCTCCACGACGCCCGACCTAGGACACGAGACCGCCACGTCAACAGGAAGCGTCATCATCACCCTGCCCTGAGCCGACTTGGGTCGCAGAGAACAAGACCGGCGTCCCATCTGGCCAGCTATGCCAGATAGGCCATGATGGCGCCCCGCTAGATCATGACGACGGCGGCTCCCAGCTCCCTTACGAAAGCAGGAGAACGTCAGCAAGGACCCAGCCACCTCGACAGCTGTCCCCCCCGTCCGGCTCCGTTACTCCTCCAACAGCCACGACGCCACACCAACAGGGTGCCACGATCTCTCCGGCTGCCACCTGGGCATGTACATAGGGCGCTAGCTCTCCCTCGCTAGACACGTAGCACCTTGCTACACCCCCATCTTGTACACCTGGACCCTCTCCTTACGATTATAAAAGGAAGGGCCAGGGCCTTCTTAGAGGAGGTTGGCCTCACGGGGACGAAAGGCAGGGGCAGGCGCTCTCTCGGGGCCGCTCTCTCCCTTCACCTCGTGCGGACGCTTGTAACCCCCTACTGCAAGCGCACCCGACCTGGGCGCGGGACGAACACGAAGGCCGCGGGAATTTCTCCGACTCCCTCACGACCCGGCTCCGGCCACCGACTCTCTCTCTCTCTCTGTTCCCCCCTTCGCGCTCGCTCCACGCGCTCGACCCATCTGGGCTGGGGCACGCGGCACTCTCACTCGTCGGCTCGGGGACCCCCCGGTCTCGGAACGCCGACAGTTGGCGCGCCAGGTAGGGGCACGCTGCGTGTTGACGTTCGATTTCCCGTCAAGCTCCAGATGGGCAGTCTCCAACAACCTCTTCAACCCGGGACGGTGCTCCGTTTCGGGAACCTCGAGTTCATGTCCCTCGATGGCGACTACGACATGATACTCCTTCCACCGCCGCGCGACGGCGACCTCGCTGGCGGACAGTCCGCCCGCCGGCGGCGGAATCGACGACGTCTTTCCCGCGTTGGGGAAGGACAACGTTCGAGCTCGCCCCATCCTCTCCCTCGCCATCGGAGGAGGAGGAGGCGGGGCAACCGGGGCCGAGCGGGAGGCCGCGCTCCGACGGCTGTCGAGCAAGTCGACATCCCCGGCGCCCCAGCGGAGGACACGCCAAGCGTCGCCCTCGCGTTCGAGGCAAACGCGAGCGCCATCCCCCCGCAACACGTCGACCCCGAGCAGGTGGACGACGCCAGCACGCTCACGGAGGGCCTGCAGGACGTCGCCCTCGTACCCAAGACGACGGCGCGGTCAGCCCCCGACACGACTTCATCGCTCCTCGTCGACGAAAAGGTACCGACTGCTCCCCATCTTTCGTTATTTCGACTCGGCCTCAGCCCGCCTGGCGACTTCGCTTTGGCGGGCGCTCACATTGAGGCGAGTGCAACCTCTCTGGGGTTTCGTGTGCGGTCGCCTTGGGACCGATTGACGAGCGTCTCGACCTACGGACCCTCTGGGTCCGAGGAAGATGACGACTCCAGCATCTGCTGGGATTTCTCCGGATCTGGCAACCCTAGTGCCATGCGGGACTTTATGACCGCATGTGACTACTGCCTCTCCGACTGTTCCGACGGCAGCCGCAGCCTTGGCGACAAGGACTGCGGCCCGAGTCGCGAATGTTTCCACATCGAGCTAGGGGATCCCTCCGGAGGCGGCTGTCTCGGCATGCCGGAGGATGGTGATCCCCCTAGGCCAGCGCCTCGCGCCGACATCCCGCGGGAGCTAGCTGTGGTCCCCGTTCCGGCGGGGGGTCACGACCCACAGCTCGAGCAAGTCCGCGGGGCGCAGGCCGGGTTCGATGAAGGAGCAGGAGCGCTCGAGGCAATCCGCCAGAACATCGGGCAGGTATGGGCGAGCCAACCCCCGGCCGGAGGAATACGTCACCTGCCCCAAGGTCTCCAGCACCGCATCGCCAACGATGCCAGGGACAAACCGCCACCCGCATCTGGCGGGACTGGCCAGGACCTGGTCGCTGCAGCAATGCTCCTCCGCGCGATGCCGGAGTCATCAACCACCGAGGGTCGGCGAATCCAGGGAGAACTCAAGCATCTCCTGGAAGGCGCTGCGGCCCGGCGGGCCGAGAGCTCTGCCTCCCGCAGGTAGGGACACCCCTCGGAACCTCGTGCCGCGACTTCCCGACTCACGCGGGAAGCCTCGGCCTTCACCGGGCGCACGCGCACCACCGCGCCTGCGGCCCCGGGCCACCTCGGCGTCGAGCACCCCCATCGCGACCGTCGGGCACGCCTCGACGAAAGGGTGCGCCGAGGCTACCACCCCAGGCGTGGGGGACGTTACGACAGCGGGGAGGATCGAAGTCCCTCGCCCGAACCACCCGGTCCGCAGGTCTTTAGCCGAGCCATTCGGCGGGCGCCGTTTCCGCCCCGATTCCGACCCCCGACTACTATCACGAAGTACTCGGGGGAAATGAGACCGGAATTGTGGCTTGCGGACTACCGCCTGGCCTGTCAGCTGGGTGGGACGGACGATGACAACCTCATCATCCGAAACCTCCCCCTGTTTCTCTCCGACACCGCTCGTGCCTGGTTGGAGCACCTGCCCCCAGGGCAGATTTCCAACTGGGAGGATCTGGTCCAAGCTTTCGCCGGGAACTTCCAGGGCACGTACGTGCGCCCCGGGAATTCCTGGGACCTCCGAAGCTGTCGGCAACTGCCGGGAGAGTCCCTTCGGGACTACATCCGGCGGTTCTCGAAGCAGCGCACCGAGCTGCCTAACATCACCGACTCCGATGTCATCGGCGCGTTCCTCGCTGGCACCACCTGCCGCGACCTGGTGAGCAAGCTGGGTTGCAAGACCCCCACCAGGGCGAGCGAGCTGATGGACATCGCCACCAAGTTCGCCTCCGGCTAGGAGGCGGTAGAGGCCATCTTCCGAAAGGACAAGCAGCCCCAGGGCCGCCCGTCGGAAGATGCTCCCGAGGCGTCCACTCCGCGCGGCGCCAAGAAGAGAGGCAGGAGGAAGTCGCAAGCGAAACGCGACGTTCCCGATGCAGACCTTGTCGCCGCTGCCGAGCGCAAGAACCCTCGGAAGCCCCCTGGAGGTGCTAACCTCTTCGACAAGGCACTCAAGGAGACGTGCCCCTACCATCAGGGGCCCGTCAAGCACACCCTCGAAGAGTGCGTCATGCTTCGGCGTCACTTCCATCGGGCCGGGCCACCCGCAGAGGGTGGCAAGGCTCACGACGACGACAAGAGGGAGGATCGCCAAGCAGGAGAGTTCCCGGAGGTCCGCGATTGCTTCATGATCTACGGAGGGCATGCGGCGAACGCCTCGGCTCGGCATCGTAAGCAAGAGCGTCGGGAGGTCTGCTCGGTCAAGGTGGCGGCGCCAGTCTACCTAGACTGGTCCGACAAGCCCATCACCTTCGACCAGGACGACCACCCCGACCACGTGCCGAGCCCGGGGAAGTACCCGCTCGTCGTCGATCCCATCATCGGCGACGTCAGGCTCACCAAGGTCCTGATGGATGGAGGCAGCTGCCTCAACATCATCTACGCCGAGACCCTCAGGCTCCTGCGCGTCGACCCGTCGTCCGTCCGGGCAGGCGCTACGCCCTTCCACGGGATCATCCCCGGGAAGCGCGTCCAGCCCCTCGGACAGCTCGACCTCCCTGTCTGCTTCGGAACACCCTCCAACTTCCGAAGGGAGACATTGACGTTCGAGGTGGTCGGGTTCCGAGGAACCTACCACGCAGTGTTGGGAAGGCCATGCTACGCGAAGTTCATGGCCATCCCCAACTACACTTACCTAAAGCTCAAGATGCCGGGTCCCAATGGGGTCATCACCGTCGGCCCCACGTACAAACACGCATTCGAATGCGATGTGGAGTGCGTGGAGTACGCCGAGGCCCTCGCCGAGTCCGAAGCCCTCATTGCCGACCTAGAAAGCCTCTCCCGAGAGGTGCCGGACGTGAAGCGGCATGCCGGCAACTTCGAGCCAGTGGAGACGGTTAAGGCCGTCCCTCTCGACCCCAGTGGCGACACCTCCAAGCAGGTTCGGATCGGTTCCGGGCTCGACCCCAAATAGGAAGCAGTGCTCGTCGACTTTCTCCGCGCAAACGCCGACGTTTTCGCGTGGAGTCCCTCGGACATGCCCGGCATACCGAGGGAAGTCGCCGAGCACTCGCTGGATATTCGGGCCGGGGCCCGACCGGTCAGACAACCTCTGCGCCGATTCGACGAGGAAAGGCGCAGGGTGATAGGCGAGGAGGTCCACAAGCTGATGGCAGCAGGGTTTATCAAAGAGGTATTCCATCCCGAATGGCTTGCCAACCCTGTGCTTGTGAAGAAAAAAGAGGGGAAGTGGCGGATGTGTGTAGACTACACTGGTCTCAACAAAGCATGTCCGAAGGTCCCCTACCCTCTACCTCGCATCGATCAGATCGTGGACTCCACTACAGGGTGCGAAACCCTGTCTTTCCTCGATGCTTACTCAGGGTATCATCAAATCAAGATGAAAGAGTCCGACCAGCTCGCGACTTCTTTCATCACGCCCTTCGGCATGTACTGTTACATCACAATGCCGTTCGGTTTGAGGAACGCGGGTGCAACGTACCAGCGGTGCATGAACCATGTGTTCGGTGAACACATTGGTCGCACGGTCGAGGCCTACGTCGATGACATCGTAGTCAAGACGAGGAAAGCCTCCGACCTTCTCTCCGACCTCGAACTGACATTCCGGTGTCTCAAGGCGAAGGGCGTCAAGCTCAATCCCGGGAAGTGCGTCTTCGGGGTGCCCCGAGGCATGCTCTTGGGGTTCATCGTCTCCGAGCGGGGCATCGAAGCCAACCCGGAGAAGATCGCAGCGATCACAAACATGGGGCCCATCAAAGACTTAAAAGGCGTACAGAGGGTCATGGGATGCCTCGCGGCCTTGAGCCGTTTCATCTCGCGTCTCGGCGAAAGAGGCCTGCCCCTGTACCGCCTCTTAAGAAAGGCCGAGTGCTTCACTTGGACTCCCGAGGCCGAGGAAGCCCTCGGGAACCTGAAGGTGCTCCTCACCCAGGCGCCCATCTTGGTACCCCCAGCGGATGGAGAAACCCTCCTGGTCTACGTCGCCGCAACCACTCAGGTGGTCAGCGCCGCGATCGTAGTCGAAAGGCAGGAAGAGGGGCATGCTTTGCCCATTCAGAGGCCAGTCTACTTCATCAGCGAAGTGCTGTCCAAGACCAAGATCCGCTACCCACAAGTCCAGAAGCTGCTATACGCTGTGATCCTGACGAGGCGAAAGCTGCGACATTACTTCGAGTCCCATCCGGTGACTGTGGTGTCATCCTTCCCCCTGGGGGAGATCATCCAGTGCCGAGAAGCCTCGGGACGGATCGCGAAGTGGGCGGTGGAAATCATGGGCGAGGCAATCTCGTTCGCCCCTCGGAAGGCCATCAAGTCCCAGGCACTGGCGGATTTCGTAGCCGAATGGGTCGATACCCAGTTGCCAACGGCTCCGATCCAGCCAGAGCTCTGGACCATGTTTTTCGACGGGTCGCTGATGAAGACGGGAGCTGGCGCGGGCCTGCTTTTCGTCTCGCCCCTCGGAAAACACCTGCGCTATGTGCTCCGCCTCCATTTCCCGGCGTCCAACAATGTGGCTGAGTACGAGGCTCTGATCAACGGGTTGCGAATCGCCATCGAACTAGGGGTCCGACGCCTCGACGCGCGCGGCGACTCGCAGCTCGTCATCGACCAAGTCATGAAGAACTCCCACTGCCGTGACCCGAAGATGGAGGCCTACTGTGAAGAGGTTCGACGCCTGGAAGACAAGTTCTACGGGCTCGAACTTAACCACATCGCCCGGCGCTACAACGAGACTGCGGACGAGTTGGCGAAGATAGCCTCGGGGCGGACAACGGTTCCCCCGGACGTCTTCTCCCGGGATCTGCACCAACCCTCCGTCAAGATAGGCGATGCGACCGAGCCCGAGGCACCCTCGGCCTCGTCCGAGGTAACCTCGGCCCAGCCCGAGCCATCCTCGGTTCAACCCGAGGAACCCTCGGAGCCCAAGGGCGAAGCGCTGCACATCGAGGAGGAGCAGAACGGGGTCGCGCCAGATCAAGACTGGAAAACCCCGTACCTGCAGTATCTCCGCCGATGAGAACTGCCCCTCGACCGAGCCGAGGCTCGGCGGGTAGCGCGACGAGCAAAATCGTTCGTCCTGCTGGGCGATGAGAAGGAGCTCTACCACCGCAGCCCCTCGGGCATCCTCCAGCGATGCATCTCCATCGCCGAGGGTCAGGACCTCCTGCAGGAAATACACTCGGGGGCTTGCGGTCATCATGCAGCACCTCGAACCCTCGTTGGGAACGCTTTCCGCCAAGGCTTCTACTGGCCAACGGCGGTGGCTGATGCCACTAGAATTGTCCGCGCCTGCGAAGGGTGCCAATTCTATGCGAAGCAGACCCACCTCCCCGCTCAGGCTCTGCGGACGATACCCATCACTTGGCCCTTCGCTGTGTGGGGTCTGGACCTCGTCGGCCCACTGCAGAAGGCGCCCGGGGGCTACACGCACCTGCTGGTCGCCATCGACAAATTCTCCAAGTGGATCGAGGTCCGACCCCTAAACAGCATCAGGTCCGAGCAGGCAGTGGCGTTCTTCACCAACATCATCCATCGCTTCGGGGTCCCGAACTCCATCATCACCGACAATGGCACCCAGTTCACCGGCAAAAAATTCTTGGATTTTTGCGAGGATCACAACATCCGGGTGGACTGGGCCGCCGTAGCTCACCCCATGTCGAATGGGCAAGTGGAACGTGCCAATGGCATGATTCTACAAGGGCTCAAGCCTCGGATTTACAACGACCTCAACAAGTTCGGCGAGCGATGGATGAAGGAACTCCCCTCGGTGGTCTGGAGCCTGAGGACGACTCCAAGCCGAGCCACGGGTTTCACGCCGTTCTTCCTGGTCTACGGGGCCGAGGCAATCCTGCCCACGGACCTGGAATACGGCTCCCCGAGGACGAGGGCCTACAACAAAGAAAGCAACCAAGCCAGCCGAGAAGACTCGCTGGACCAGCTGGACGAGGCTCGGGACAGGGCCTTACTACACTCGGCGCGGTATCAGCAGTCCCTGCGACGCTACCACGCCCGAGGGGTCCGACCCCGAGAACTCCAGGTGGGCGATCTGGTACTTCGGCTGCGGCAAGACGCCCGAGGGAGGCACAAGCTCACGCCCCCCTGGGAGGGGCCGTTCATCATCGCCAAAGTTCTGAAGCCCGGAACGTACAAGCTGGCCAACAGTCAAGGCGAGGTCTACGGCAACGCTTGGAACATCCAACAGCTACGTCGCTTCTACCCTTAAGATGTTTCCAAGTTATTCATATACCTCGCACCTGCGCAAAGTTTAGTCAACAAGGAAGGGTCGGCCTCGCCTCGGCAGAGCCCGACCCTCCCTCGGGGGCTAAAAGGGGGTTAACCCCCTCTGCGTCAAAATTTTCCTCGAACAAAAAAAACCTCTTTCACCAGAACATCTTTCGTGCTTTTTGACTACTTCGGAAAGTGGGTCCTGGAAACGACGGGGTACACGTAAGCAGTCAAGGCTGACCGAGCCGAGGGACTCCTACGCCTCCGGGATACGGATACCTCACTCATCACCTTCTGCGATAAGTAACTCGCGCTCGGATAAAGTGACTCCGCGGGTCGAACGAGTCTTTACGTACGGAAGCTCTTCTGTTGAAGCGGTTCTTCGAGCCTTCTCGACCGAGTCGGTAACAGGGCCTCATGGATGGGTAAAGGTACGCGTAAGCGGCGAGGCCGACTGAGCCGAGGGACTCCCACGCCTCCGGGATACGGATACCTCACTCATCACCTCCCGCGAGAAGCAACTCTTGCTCGCACTAACATCCCTGCTACCGACAGAAAGTCCAGATACTCGAAACAAGAGGAAAAGAGACACAGCTTTACAACGCAACAAGGGTGTGTGTTCTGGCCTCAACGGCCGCACAAGGCCCACGCTACAAGACGACTTGACCCTGCAGACGCGGATCTTGACGCCGGAAGAGGGCGACGACACCCTCGGCATCAGCAGCACCTTCGACAAGGCCCGACCTAGCCTCGGGCGGCGACGCGGTCCGAGGGCCTCCGCTCCGAAGGACGACGTCGTCACCGCGCTCGAGCAATCTCCGCCAGAGACTTCCCCGAGAATCCGGCCCGAGCGGACGGCTCGGCCGGCCACCTCCGGGGCCTCGGCCGACCACCTTCCGAGGGCGCCAGCTCGGTCCGAGGCCTCGGCCAATCAGCCCCGGCGTCGATCCTGCCAGCAGACGACCCAGCTGGGCTCCGGCCAACCAGGTTTCATTTCCGAGCCAGCAACGCCTCTGTTTGTGCTGATATCGCTACCCCTGGCCTCGGCTCGTCGAAGAGCGGCCGAGGGGTCTCTTTAACTAAGCTAGAGGAGCCTCGGACAACAAGTCCGACCGAGCCGAGGGATTCCTACGCCTCTGGGATACGGATACCTCACTCGTCACCTGGACACGGGGCGACTCATGCTTGGTGAAGCGATTCAGACAATCGACAGGCAAGTCTTATTGCTCAGAAATGAGGAAAAAAACACGGCTCTGTGCCGGAGCTACATACATGTTCAGGCCCCGAAAGCCGAAATGAACAAAAAACCTGGCACCCGAAGTGCCACTACAAGCGGAACTCCGGTTCCTCCCTCTGCGGCGGCGCAGGCCTCAGGGGAAGGCACAGCTGCTGTCTTGCCCTCGCCCATAACGCCACCCGAAGGGCGAGGACAAGTACAAAGAGCCGAAGGCCCAAAGCGCCGATGGTGGCGGTGATCCCGTCGCTGACGGGGACTTCTCGAGCCGCCTCCACCTCGGCACCGTTGCCGGGAGCCTACCGCCAGATCCCCACTCAAATCCTCCCCGATGAGTGGGGCGCCGGCCTCCGCGCAAAGCCGCCGCCCTGGTGCAAAAGCAGGGCCACCCCAGAACACGAGCGCCGCCCTAGCGGCGTGCGAGGTCTAGGGTGGACCTCCCGTGTACACGGCGCGGCAGCCACCCCCCGACAAAGGGGCCCGCCGGAGCCGAGCTAGCGGACCCGACACGCTGGAGGTGACGGCGTTCGCCGCCGACCCATCCCGCGTTGTCGAAGTCCGCGCCGCCCGCAGGGCCAGTGAGCGCCTTCTCCCTCGAATATCGTGGGAGAGGATGACCCACGAACCCGTGCGGGAGGAGGAGCGCCGGCTCAGTCCGGCACCCACCCCAGCGAGGATGATGAACATCCTTGAAGCTGAGGGTGGGACCAAGATCGCAGTCCGGTTTGCTCCTCCCCACCCAGGAGCTGGTGGTCACCGTCTCGGGTGACCCCCAGCCGAGGGGGGCAACCGGGCTGCCTGATGAAAATCCTTGAAGCCGAACAATGGCTGAAAGGTACCAACTCCCACAGAGTTGCGTCCCTCCGGCGATGGAGCAAAAAGACGGCGGTTTCCCCCATCCGGGGGCTCGGAAGATGGAAAGACGCAATGCATAAAGGAGGTAGGAGACATGGTCACCTCACGAAGAGGGTCGCCCTCCTTTTAAAGGCAACTCCCCCTGCTTGCGCCCTCAACTGTCGCGGGCGGAGTCTTCTCCAACACGCCTCCAAAGTCCTCCCCCGCGACGCGGGGGCTGGGGCCCGCCTGTCATGCAGACCGACTCCAAGCAGAGAAAGCCGAACCGCCGCGCACGACGCACGCAACCGCCCAGCGGTTACAAGTAACCCTCCACTTTTGCCCAGACCAACGGGCAAAAGGGGCGAGCGGCCATGCAGGCGGCATGCAACCGCGCCAAGTGGACGCGCCTCTCCGACTCCTGACAGGCCAGCGCGACGGCTCAAGCCCACGCGTCGTTCAACTGGCGCGCCGGGCGCTGCATGCGAACCGCCGCGCCTCTCGCTCCACCACCGCACCTCCTCGATTGCGGGACCGATACCGCGACTCGAGGCCGCCCAGCCTGCGATCCAGCGGCGCCAGCCTGGCGCAGCGGTCAAACGCGGTCAAAAATGGGCCGGCAGTGATGACGGTGGCAGGCGCGCGAGGGCAGCAGTCACGCCATCGGCCAGGCTCACGTCCCATCCGGAGGCAGCAAGAGAACCCCCTCTCACGGCGTGAAGACGACGCGTCCGTGACCCGTACCTCGAACGGCTCGCGCACGCGCAACGGCAACCTCGCCAACTACTCACCCCGGCGCATTAACTCCGCGGCTCGACGGACAGCGCTACGAGCGGGAGCGGCTGGTGACGTTTCGCCTTCGCCAAAACGACCACGCCGAAAAAGGTACGCCACGATGTTCAATTTCGAACCCATTTCCCTTTTCCTTCTTTCTCTATCTCTTGCAACAGGGACCGAGAAGGGGGATAACCCCAAAGGGATCCTTCCCCGTGAAGGAACTAGGCTCCGAGCCTCCCTACTGATCAGGGGTTCGAAGGCTGGCCCCCCGAAGGGTTCAACAGCCGCCTCAGATCGCGTGGGCCCGACACCCACTACTGGTCAGGGGTTCGAAGGTCGGCCCCCGAAAGGTTCCACGACCGCCTCAGGCTACTCGGGCTCCGTGCCCCCTACTGATCAGGGGTTCGAAGGCTGGCCTGTCGAAGGGTTCACAGCCACCTCAGACGCCGAGCGAGGGATGACCAGGGGTACGTTCGATACATAACCAAGGCTCGGGCTGCGCTCCCAAGGTACCCTAGGACATTTCCGAGACCAGCGGGAACGACTCTGTAACGGAATCCCATCGGAGGGAGGCAACGAGCCCTCGGACCCCGTCGCCAGGGGACCAGGTCCGGCAGATCACCCGCAGGTACTTTTGGGCGTGCCTCCGGGCCCCTAGCCGACCCCCAACGAATGGGGCACGGACGTCCACTCGGATTACCCGATTGCAGCTCACCGGAGACACCATGTTCGGTGCCCATCGAGGGTAACATGGCGCACTCCCCCCCTCCTCCTTGCGGAAAGGCGACGTAGGGGCGTATATAAAAAGTCGAGTCTGTCCCTGATCGTCCTCTCGCTCCGTGCGAGGGCTCGGGGGCTGCTCTCGCAAACCCGGCTCCGGCCGAACCGTTGACAGCGTCAACATACCAGCCCGAGAACTTGGGCCCCGACAGCGCACCTGGGTTACGCCCTGCTCGCATGAGGGAACCGCCAGACCAGCCGAGGCATTGCGCGAGGCATTAAGACCTCGAAGGAGTGAAACCACTCCTCCGAGGCCTCGGGGGCTACACCCGGCGGGTGCGCTCGCGCGCACCCACCGGAACAAAGTACCTCCGAGAAAGGCTGGTCCCCTTGCAAAAAAGTGCGATGCAAGCCTCCAAGCGAGTGTTAACACTCTCTTCGAGGCTCGGGGGCTACTGTCGGGGACCATAATTAGGGGTACCCTCAAGACGCCTAATTCTCAGCTGGTAACCCCCATCAGCATAAAGCTGCAAAGGCCTGATGGGTTTGATTAAGTCAGGGATCAGTCCATACGAGTGACTTGACCACGCCACGCCCGAGCCTAGCCTCGGGCGAGGGCAGCCGACCCTAAGATGACTCCGTCTCGCCTGAGGTCTCCTCTTTCACGGCAGACGCATCTCCGGCTCGCCCTAGGCCCCGCCTCCGATAAGGAGAAACCCTGACTAAATCACCGCACCAACCGACCGAGTCACCGGGGCGTTTAACGCAAAAGGTAAGACCGACGGGCGGCCAGACTTCGCCAGTGGTGCCATAGGAGACTCCGCCCGACCCAGGGCTCGGACTCGGGCTAAGGCCCCGGAAGACGGCGAACTCCGCTCCGCCCGACCCAGGGCTCGGACTCAGGCTAAGGCCTCGGAAGACGGCGAACTCCGCTCCGCCCGACCCAGGGCTCGGACTCAGGCTAAGGCCTCGGAAGACGGCGAACTCCGCTCCGCCCGACCCAGGGCTCGGACTCGGGCTAAGGCCCCGGAAGACGGCGACCTCCGCCTCGCCCGACCCAGGGCTCGGACTCCGCCTTGGCCTCTGCCGAATAATCTCCGCCTCGCCCGACCCAGGGCTCGGACTCTGTCTCTGTCTTGCAGGACGGACTCGGCCTCGGCCTCGGAGGAGCCTCCACGACGCCCGACCTAGGACACGAGACCGCCACGTCAACAGGAAGCGTCATCATCACCCTGCCCTGAGCCGACTTGGGTCGCAGAGAACAAGACCGGCGTCCCATCTGGCCAGCTATGCCAGATAGGCCATGATGGCGCCCCGCTAGATCATGACGACGGCGGCTCCCAGCTCCCTTACGAAAGCAGGAGAACGTCAGCAAGGACCCAGCCACCTCGACAGCTGTCCCCCCCGTCCGGCTCCGTTACTCCTCCAACAGCCACGATGCCACACCAACAGGGTGCCACGATCTCTCCGGCTGCCACCTGGGCATGTACATAGGGCGCTAGCTCTCCCTCGCTAGACACGTAGCACCTTGCTACACCCCCATCTTGTACACCTGGACCCTCTCCTTACGATTATAAAAGGAAGGGCCAGGGCCTTCTTAGAGGAGGTTGGCCTCACGGGGACGAAAGGCAGGGGCAGGCGCTCTCTCGGGGCCGCTCTCTCCCTTCACCTCGTGCGGACGCTTGTAACCCCCTACTGCAAGCGCACCCGACCTGGGCGCGGGACGAACACGAAGGCCGCGGGAATTTCTCCGACTCCCTCACGACCCGGCTCCGGCCACCGACTCTCTCTCTCTCTCTGTTCCCCCCTTCGCGCTCGCTCCACGCGCTCGACCCATCTGGGCTGGGGCACGCGGCACTCTCACTCGTCAGCTCGGGGACCCCCCGGTCTCGGAACGCCGACAAATAGTGATGACGAAAAAGTTACCATAGATATCATCGTTGAGTAGTAACGATGATGAATAGTAACGATGGTGAATAGTGTTGGTGAATAGTAACGATGAATAGTAACGGTAAATAGTGATGGTGAATAGCCGTATGAACGAACGATGAATAGGAACTATGAACGAACGATGAACGATGAATATGAACTATGGACGAACGGACGAACGATCGGATGATCGGACGAACGAACGATCAGAATTCCGACAGCATAACGGCAGGACAAAGATTATCTGGAAGAATGATGAGTAGGGACTACGAACGAACGATGAACGATGAATAGGAACTATGAACAAACGATGAACGATCGGATGATCGATCGAACGAATGATCAGAATTTCGGCAGCATAACGGCAGGGAAAAGATTATTTGGACGAACGAACGGACGAACGATCGAATGATCGGACGAACGAACGATCGGAATTTCGGCAGCATAACGGCAGGACAAAGATTATCTAGAAGAACGATGAATAAGGACTATGAACGAACGATGAACGATGAATAGGAACTATGAACGAACGATGAATGATGAATAGGAACTATGAACGAACGATGAACGATCGAATGATCGAACGAACGAACGATCGGAATTTCGGCAGCACAATGGTAGGAAAAAGATTATTTGGACGAACGAACGGACGAACGATCAAACGATCGGACGAACGAACCATGAACGATCGGACAAACGATCAAACGATCGGACGAACGAACGCACAAACTAAGAACAGGGGACAAACGATCGAAGAACGATCGAACGATCCTTGTGCTAGTGTGTGCTTGTGTGGAACATGGAGTGGGTGTGTGTGGGGGGGGAAGAGAGTTGCCATGAAATGGCTTGGGGTGGGATGAGAGGAGGCCCTTGCCCCTCTATTTATAGCCATGGTGGGGGGATTAGGGGGAGGGATGAGAGGATTAGTGGGAGGATGAGATGATTAGTGGGAGGTTAGCATGTATTTGCCTTGTATAAGTGAGATTAGCTTGTAGAGCTCACCGTATGACACTGGAGGCATACGTATACGTATGAGCATGAGGAAAGTTATGAAGAAAATATTTGTAGGGACTTGAAAAATGATTCTGAAGGTATTTCTCAAGAGGAAAATACCTGGAGATATATCGGTGGAATATTTGGGCAGTATTTCTGGAAAGAACTTGAAGAGGATCACTAGGGAAATATCTGGGCAGTATTTCTTTAAACAATTTGAGGGGGATCACTGGGGAAATATTTGTAGGATATTTTGAGGAGGATTTTAGAGAGAATATAGACCACTATACTTTATTTGTTGATATCAACTCGCAAACAAACATTTTGAAATGAAATTTGAAATTCATTTTGAATTTAGAGCGAGTTTGAGAAAATTTTAGGATTTGAATTTTTGGGATGCTACACAATTGATGCAATTGGATGTCGAACACTTCTCTGTTGGCTCATGCAGAAGCTAGACCCCAAAGACATGACTCTTCGTATTGGTCCAGACAAAGAACTCAAAATCACCAAGCACACTGTCCATCAGATATTGGGTCTTCCAAATTTGGGTGGTGGAAAGCCCCTTAATATTGATGAAGTGAACGCTGCGGCAACACTTTGGGCCTCATTGAATATTAGCAAGGATGAGTTTGTTATTTCAAAGCTCCAAGACAGATTGAGGCTAGGCCAGGATGATGATCTTTCTATCAGATGTTTTTTCTCATTCTCTTCAACCGACTGCTATTCCCAACAGCTAGCTGGTCTATTTCTTTCAATGAGGTTCTACTTACAGAAGAAATGGAGCGATTCCCTCAAATTGATTGGTGCCATCTAATTTTTAGTGACTTATGTGAGGCTGCCCAGGGATGGCACAACAGGAGCATTAACAATGTGTCGGCGACGATATATGGTTGTTCCATCATTGTTCTTGTAAGTTTCAAAATTAATTTGTCAAATCTTTTATTAGATTATTCAATTGCAATTTGAAAATACTTAGACATATTATGTGTTTACGTTCATTTGTATATGACTCTCATGAAATATTTATATTATGTAGCTGTATTATTTGGATCATTTGCATCATGCTGCTGCTCCAAACAACAAAAATGGCACTCCGCGCATAAAGTATTTTAATAAGAATATTATAAGGGCGTTGTCAATGGCCGATAAGCGGAAGCCTCGCCAGGGTGGTGAACCATTTGGTGTTTGCCCTATGAGTCTTCATTTCTTCTATCATAATTTTCTTGTTCTTTATAACAATGTTATTTACAACTATTTACAAACCAATGATTTTAGTAGTCATATAACGATATCAATTCATGTCATGAGTCAATCCATATACATAATTATTAATTTTGATTCTGTTTCATCGGTTTCGGAGCAGCAGTGAGACATGTTATGTCTCAAAATCGCCATCTACTTGCCAGATTGAGGTTAGGTCATATACCCACTATGATCTTTGTTTGTCTGTTGCTTTACCATACTTATCATATCATTATTATCTTTTTTTACTTCAGTTTCCTATGAGGCCAGAAACTTTTGATGAAGACCCAAATCAACATGATCGACTTCCAAATATAATCATCCAACTCCCTCTTATGCAAGACTTGATGGCAAATAAGATTCAGATGCTTCCTGTACATCAACGCCAGAAGTTCCAAGCTACGTTGATTGATTATGACTTAGAGGTTGGCAAAATATTTGCCTCTATCAAGCAATGTTTGAATACTATTGGTACAAAGCAGTCCAATCTAGCTGCTACATTTGGAGAATTGATTGATGAGGTTCTTCGGGCCGATGAATCTGTTACACCAAATACTGTTAGTATTTAAGCTTTACTTATATATCTTTTCTGTCTTGATATCTTGCATTTCATGTTTACATATTATGATTAACGTATACTTCATCTTTTTTGTGCAGCAAGGTCAGACAGTGGTAGGTGGCACAGTTGACAATGATTCTGGACCAGTATTTGACAAGACTCCTATTGGGAGTGTTTCTGCACTAGGCCTCTTCTTATCTGAATTAGAATGTGCTCGTGCTCTTCGGGCATACTTGTGTTCTAGGTTCATTGAATTGGACAGGTACATAATTTTCAATTTGTTTGACTTGGCATAATTTTTAATTCTTTTTAATTCTGATTGAACAACATCGTGGCAATGGTATTGATACTATTAAGTTTTATTCAATCTTTGTACCCAAATATTTAGCCTTGAATAGAAGCGAAAGGAAAATAGCTATACACATGACTGAACTTTGAGTTGTAGCTTCTATAGGAGTTCAACTATAGGTCTCTTGTTGTTAAAGAGAAAAAAAAACTAGTTCAAATCCTAGTGATTTAAAGCCTGCAATGATCTATTTCTAGACGCATACCAGGGTACTGAATCAAAGCTTGTGTCCCCCCATTCTTCTAAAAATAGCAATTTTTTTGGACTGAACCAAATGATGAGAACACCTGTAGCCACGTTGTCATAGTTAGAAGAGAAAATAACAATAAAATTAAGGATATTTTAAATTGTATTCACAATTTTACTTACAGTTTGAAGAACATCTACAGTAACAACATATTGCATATTCTCATTTGATGCAAGAAGAACATTGCCTTGAGCATCCCCTTTCCTTCCAACAGCTCCAACAGCAGGCTGTGCCAGACAATCAAACGACAAAACAGCAAGTTTACATAAAAGAGAAAAACAGAAAATTGAAATACTAGAATGCCCATGGTCTTCTAGAAAAGTAATAAATACCTATAATGTACAATCCATGGCAGAATAATTAGGCAAGTGTTTATCTGCATGGGTTTAATTCTGGGACCCACGTGTCGGTTGATGGTGAAAGGGAAATGTGTCTTTGGGTCATTTCTAAGTATTTTGGTGATTTAGTGTCAAACACGAGTGCCTAAGTGTTGATCTATACAAAGTGGTGGACAAAGTGCAAATCAAGTCAAAAGGTATGTTTCTGGACTTAGTACATTGTTTTATGGACTGATGTATTGTGTCAAGTGCTGGAAACAGGAGAAATCAAATTGGAAGAGAGATGGCTTTGTTCAGCCAAAGTCTGCTCAGTCTGGGGGCACCGGACTGTCCGTTGGTGCACCAGACAGTGTCCGGTGCGCCAGGCTGGCTCAGGCGAACTTACTGCTCTCGGGAAGGAATTAACGGCGTACGGCTATAATTCACCGGACTGTCCGGTGTGCACAGGACAGTGTCCGGTGAGCCAACGGTCGCCGGGCCAACGGTCGGCCGCTTAATCCGGGCGCGACGCGTGGCCGAGCCAACGGCTAGAAGGGAGCACCGGACTATCCGGTGTGCACCGGACAGTGTTCGGTGCACCAACGGCTCCAAAGCTCCAACGATTGGCTTCGCCAAAGAAGGAAAGAAATCCGCACCGGACAGCGTCCGGTGGTGCACCGGACTGTCCGGCGCGCCAGTCGACAGAAGGCAAGAATTGCCTTCCTGGAATGCTCTCAACGGCTCCTAGCTGCCTTGGGGCTATAAAAGGGACCCCTAGGCGCATGGAGGAGTATACCAAGCATTCTCAAAGCATTCCTAAGCACTAAGACATCGATTCCGCGCTTTTGATTCCTTGCGAGAGCAATTAGAGCTCTAGTTGAGTTGTGAACTCATTGAGTTGTGTTGTGAGCTCTTGTTGCGACTTGTGTGCGCAGTGTTGCTGTGATTTCTTGTCTTGAGTGTGTTGCTCATCCCTCCCTTACTCCATGCTTCTTTGTGAATTTCAAGTGTAAGGGCGAGAGGCTCCAAAGTGTGGAGATTCCTCGCAAACGGGATATAGTAAAGCAAGCAAAACACCGTGGTATTCAAGTGGGTCTTTGGACCGCTTGAGAGGGGTTGGTTGCAACCCTCGTCCGTTGGGACGCCACAACGTGGAGTAGGCAAGCGTTGGTCTTGGCCGAACCACGGGATAAACCACTGTGCCATCTCTGTGATTAATCTCTTGTGGATTTTGTGTTTTGTTGAGACTCCTCTCTAGCCACTTAGCATTATTGTGCTAACGTCTAATCAAGTTTTTGTGGATTAAGTTTCAAGTTTCACAGGATCACCTATTCACCCCCCCTCTAGGTGCTCTCAATTGGTATCGGAGCCGTTCTCTTCACAAAGGGACTAATCGCCCGAAGAGATGGATCCTAAGGGGAAGGGAATTGTGATCAACGATAAGGAGAAGGAGTCCTTCGTCAACGAGCCGAAGAATGACAAGCCTACCAACTCGGGCTCGGGCCACAAACGCAAAGATGGGAAGAAGAAGAAGACAAGACACATCAAGGAGATCATCTACTACGACGACAGCGATGAGTCCACTTCTTCCCAAAAGGACAATGACGACAACGACTATGACAAAAGAAAGACGGTTAATTCGAACTTTTCTTTCGATTACTCTCGTATTCCGCATAGCTCAAATGCACATTTGCTTTCCATCCCTCTTGGCAAACCTCCACACTTTGATGGGGAGGACTACGGATTTTGGAGTCACAAAATGTGTAGTCACATGTTCTCTCTCCATCCAAGTATATGGGAGATTATTGAGAATGGAAAGAAATTTGATAGCTCGGATAGTCCTATATTTATTAATGAATAGATTCATAAAAATGCACAAGCTACTACTGTATTGTTAGCCTCTTTGTGCAGGGATGAGTACCATAAGGTGAGCAGCTTGGACGCCAAGCAGATCTGGGACACCCTCAAGATCTCTCATGAGGGGGAACGACATCACCTTGCTAACCAAGATGGAGTTGGTAGAGGGCGAGCTCGGGAGATTTGCAATGATAAGGGGCGAGGAGCCAACCCAAACATACAACCGGCTCAAGACCCTCATCAACAAAATAAGGAGCTACGGAAGCACGCGATGGACGGACCACGACGTCGTTCGAAATGCTAAGGTCCTTTACTGTACTTGATCCACATCTGGTGAACAATATTCGTGAAAATCCTAGGTACACCAAGATGTCGCCCGAAGAAGTTCTTGGGAAGTTCGTGAGCGGGCGAATGATGATCAAGGAGGCGAGATACGTGGACGACGCATTGAATGGTCCAATCAATGAGCCTCAACCCTTTGCTCTCAAGGCAACAAGAAGCAAGGAGGCGCTACCTAGCAAGGTGGCACGAGTTGAGGCGGCAAGGCTGAATGATGAAGATATGGCGCTCATCATCAAGCGCTTCAAGACGGCACTAAAGGGTCACAAGGGGCAACCAAGCAAGACCAAGACAAAGGGGAAGCGCTCATGCTTCAAGTGTGGTAAGATTGGTCATTTTATCGCTAACTGCCCCGATAATGATAGTGACCAAGAACAGGGGAACAAGAGGGAGAAGAAGAAGGCATACAAAAAGGCTAAGGGCGAGGCAAACCTTGGCAAGGAATGGGACTCGGATTGTTCGTCATCCGACTCCGACAATGAAGGACTCGCCGCCACCGCCTTCAACAAGTCATCCCTCTTCCCCAACGAGCGTCACACATGCCTCATGGCGAAGGAGAAGAAGGTATGTACTCGAAACAATGCCACTTATGATTCTTCTAGTGATGATGAGTCCAGTGATGAAGAAATAGATTACTCTAGTTTGTTCAAGGGATTGGATAGAACTAAAATAGATAAGATTAATGAATTGATTGATGCCTTGAATGAAAAGGATAGACTTTTAGAGAAACAAGAGGACCTTTTATATGAAGAGCATGACAAATTTGTAGAGGCACAAAAATATCATGTTTTAGAAGTTAAAAGAAATGAAATGCTTTCTTGTGAACTATCTTCTTGCCATGAGACAATTTCTAGTTTAAGGAGCATAAATGATGATTTGAATGCTAAGCTAGAAATAGCTAGTAAATCTAACTCTTGTGTAGAACATGTTATGATTTGCAATAGATGTAAAGATTTTGACATTGATGCCTGTAGTGAACACCTAGTTTCAATTTCCAAATTGAATGATGAATTGGCTAGTCTTAATGACCAACTTAAGACTAGCAAGAATGAATTTGACAAGCTAAAATTTGCAAGGGATGCCTACACGATTGGTAGACACCCCTCAATTAAGGATGGACTTGGCTTCAAGAGGGAAGCCAAGGACTTAACAAGCCATAAGGCTCCCATCCCCGCCAAGGAGAAAGGGAAGGCCCCTATGGCTAGTAGTGCTAAAAGGAATCATGCTTTTATGTACCATGATAGAAGACAGCCTTATAGGAGTTGTAATGCTTATGATGCTTTTGACTCTCATGCCATGTCTGCTTCTAGTTCTTCCTATATGCATGGTAGAGATATGTCTAGGAGAAATGTTGTTCATATACCTAGGAGAAATGATGTTAATGTTCATAGGAAAGTTAATGAACCTTTTACAATATATCATGCTTGCAATGCTTCATTTGCCATTTGTAGAAAGAATAAGAAGGTGATTGCTAGGAAGTTAGGGGCAAGATGCAAGGGAGATAAAACTTGCATTTGGGTCCCTAAGGATATTTGTACTAACCTTGCAGGACCCAACATGAGTTGGGTACCTAAGACCCAAGCCTAAATTTGCCTTGCAGGTTTATGCATCCGGGGGCTCTAGCTGGATTATCGACAGCGGATGCACAAACCACATGACGGGGGAAAAGAAGATGTTCTCTTCCTACGTCAAGAACAAGGATCCCCAAGATTCAATAATATTCGGTGATGGAAACCAAGGCAAGGTGAAAGGGTTAGGGAAGATTGCTATTTCATCCGAGAACTCTATTTCTAATGTGTTTTTAGTTGAGTCTCTTGGATATAATTTGTTATCTGTTAGTCAATTATGTAATATGGGATATAATTGTCTATTCACTAATGTAGATGTGTCTGTCTTTAGAAGAAGTGATGGTTCATTAGCTTTTAAGGGTGTATTAGACGACAAACTTTATTTAGTTGATTTTGCAAAAGAGGAGGCCGGTCTAGATGCATGCTTAATTGCTAAGACTAGCATGGGCTGGCTGTGGCATCGCCGCTTAGCACATGTGGGGATGAAGAACCTTCACAAGCTTCTAAAAGGAGAACACGTGATAGGTCTAACCAATGTTACTTTCGAAAAAGATAGACCTTGTGCAGCTTATCAAGCAGGTAAACAAGTGGGAGGAGCGCATCACAGCAAGAATGTGATGACCACATCAAGACCTCTGGAGCTGCTACATATGGACCTCTTCGGACCCGTCGCCTATCTAAGCATCGGAGGAAGTAAGTATGGACTAGTTATTGTTGATGACTTTTCCCGCTTCACTTGGGTATTCTTTTTGCAGGATAAATCTGAAACCCAAGGGACCCTCAAGCGCTTCCTAAGGAGAGCTCAAAACGAGTTTGAGCTCAAGGTGAAGAAGATAAGGAGCGACAATGGGTCCGAGTTCAAGAATCTTCAAGAGGAGGAGTACCTTGAGGAGGAAGGGATCAAGCACGAGTTCTCCGCTCCCTACACACCACAGCAAAATGGTGTGGTAGAGAGGAAGAACAGGACGCTTATAGACATGGCGAGGACGATGCTTGGAAAGTTCAAGACCCCCGAGCGCTTTTGGTCGGAAGCCGTGAACACGGCTTGCCACGCCATCAACAGGGTCTACCTTCATCGCCTCCTCAAGAAGACGTCATATGAGCTACTAACCAGTAACAAACCAAATCTTTCGTATTTTCGGGTTTTTGGGAGTAAATGCTACATTCTAGTGAAGAAGGGTAGGAATTCCAAATTTGCTCCCAAAGTCGTAGAAGGGTTTTTGTTAGGTTATGACTCAAATACAAAGGCGTATAGAGTCTTCAACAAATCATCGGGTTTGGTTGAAGTCTCTAGCGACGTTGTATTTGATGAGACTAATGGCTCTCCAAGAGAGCAATCTGTTGATTTTGATGATGTAGATGAAGAAGAAGTTCCAACAGCCGTAATACGCACCATGGCGATTGGAGATGTGCGGACACAGGAACAAGATGAACAAGATCAACCTTCTTCCTCAACATTTGTGCATCCCCCAACTCAAGATGATGAACAGGAGGCGTGTGATCAAGGGGGAGCACAAGATGATCATGTAATGGAGGAAGAAGCGCAACCGGCACCTCCAACCCAAGTTCGAGCAATGATCCAAAGGGATCATCCCGTCGACCAGATTTTGGGTGACATTAGCAAGGGAGTAACTACTCGATCTCGATTAGTTAATTTTTGTAAGCATTACTCTTTTGTATCCTCTATTGAGCCTTTCAGGGTAGAGGAGGCCTTGCTAGATCCGGACTGGGTGTTGGCCATGCAAGAGGAGCTCAATAACTTTAAGAGAAATGAAGTTTGGACACTGGTGCCTCGTCCCAAGCAAAATGTTGTGGGAACCAAGTGGGTATTTCGCAACAAACAAGACGAGCACGGGGTAGTGACAAGGAACAAGGCTAGACTTGTGGCAAAAGGTTATACCCAAGTCGCAGGTTTGGACTTTGAGGAGACTTTTGCTCCTGTGGCTAGGCTAGAATCCATTCGCATCTTGCTAGCATATGCCGCTCACCATTCTTTCAGGTTGTTCCAAATGGATGTGAAGAGCGCTTTCCTCAACGGGCCAATCAAGGAGGAGGTGTATGTGGAGCAACCACCTGGCTTCGAGGATGAACGGTACCCCGACCACGTGTGTAAGCTCTCTAAGGCGCTCTATGGACATAAGCAATCCCCAAGAGCATGGTATGAATGCCTTAGAGACTTTTTAATTGCTAATGCTTTCAAGGTTGGGAAAGCCGATCCAACTCTTTTTACTAAGACTTGTGGTGGTGATCTTTTTGTGTGCCAAATTTATGTTGATGACATAATATTTGGTTCTACTAACCAAAAGTCTTGTGAAGAGTTTAGCAGGGTGATGACTCAAAAGTTTGAGATGTCGATGATGGGCGAGCTAAGCTATTTCCTTGGGTTCCAAGTGAGGCAACTCAA
Organism: Zea luxurians; assembly: GCA_029449295.1. Taxonomy (NCBI): domain Eukaryota; kingdom Viridiplantae; phylum Streptophyta; class Magnoliopsida; order Poales; family Poaceae; genus Zea; species Zea luxurians. Next base: position 56,405,232 of record JAOPSE010000021.1, on the reverse strand, counting down.
GGATGGGACCTTCATCTCCCAAACAAAGTACACACAAGACTTGATCAAGCAGTTTGGGATGAAGGACGCCAAGCCCGCAAAGACGCCAATGGGAACCGACGGACACACCGACCTCAACAAAGGAGGTAAGTCCGTTGATCAAAAAGCATACCGGTCTATGATAGGGTCTTTACTTTATTTATGTGCTAGTAGACCGGATATTATGCTTAGTGTATGCATGTGTGCTAGATTTCAATCTGATCCTAAGGAGTGTCACTTAGTGGCCGTGAAGCGAATTCTTAGATATTTAGTTGCTACGCCTTGCTTCGGGATCTGGTATCCAAAGGGGTCTACCTTTGACTTAATTGGATATTCAGACTCCGATTATGCTGGATGTAAGGTCGATAGGAAGAGTACATCAGGGACGTGCCAATTCTTAGGAAGGTCCCTGGTGTCCTGGAGTTCTAAGAAACAAACCTCCGTTGCCCTATCCACCGCTGAGGCCGAGTATGTTGCCGCAGGACAGTGTTGCGCGCAACTAATTTGAATGAGGCAAACCCTCCGGGACTTTGGCTACAATCTGAGCAAAGTCCCACTCCTATGTGATAATGAGAGTGCTATCCGCATGGCGGATAATCCTGTTGAGCACAGCCGCACAAAGCACATAGACATCCGGCATCACTTTTTGAGAGACCACCAGCAAAAGGGAGATATCGAAGTGTTTCATGTTAGCTCCGAGAACCAGCTAGCCGATATCTTTACCAAGCCTTTAGATGAGCAGACCTTTTGCAAGTTGCGTAGTGAGCTAAATGTCTTAGATTCGCGGAACTTGGATTGATTTATAGCATACATGTGTTTTATGCCTTGATCATATTCCTTAATACATTTTGTGTATTTATGGTGCTCAAGTTGTACAAGCACTCCCCGGACCTCACAAGTCCTTTGCAAGTGATGCACAAATTGGGGGAGATGTGCTACAACTTGACCCTTTGAGACTAACCGTGTGCTTGAGTCTGCTTATTTTAGTCTCAAAGGAGGTTTGAAAGGGAAAAGGTGGACTTGGACCATGCAAGACTTCCACTGCACTCCGATGAAAGAGTAACTTTTCCAAGTTCATCTTTGTACTCTTATTGCCTTTTTACTCTTAGTTGAAGATTTTGGTGAGGCAATGGGGTTATAGGGCCAAAAATTGATCCCGTTTTGGTGCTTGATGCCAAAGGGGGAGAAAATACGGCCAAAGCAAGAAATGGATCAGCTACCACTTGAGAATTTTTGAAAATTAGAGTTAGAGTTTTTTGTTTGTCAAAATACTCTTGTTTGCCTCTTATTGTCAAAAAAACTGGTCTATTGTGGGGAGAAGGCTTATTCATGGGAAAAGGGGGAGTTTTTGAATCCTTGATCAATTTCTCGTGAACCAGCTCTCATTATGGTTCAACATGTGTGTTTGACTTAGAGATAGGAAATTGTGTTTGATTTGCAAAAACAAACCAAGTGGTGGCAAAGAGTGATCCATATATGTCAAATTTGAATCAAAACAATTTTGAGTTCTTATTTGAATTGATTTTGCACCTGTTCTACTTGCTTTATGTTGTGTTGGCATAAATCACCAAAAAGGGGGAGATTGAAAGGGAAATGTGTCTTTGGGTCATTTCTAAGTATTTTGGTGATTTAGTGTCAAACACGAGTGCCTAAGTGTTGATCTATACAAAGTGGTGGACAAAGTGCAAATCAAGTCAAAAGGTATGTTTCTGGACTTAGTACATTGTTTTATGGACTGATGTATTGTGTCTAAGTGCTGGAAACAGGAGAAATCAAATTGGAAGAGAGATGGCTTTGTTCAGCCAAAGTCTGCTTAGTCTGGGTGCACCGGAGTGTCCGGTGGTGCACCGGACAGTGTCCGGTGCGCCAGGCTGGCTCAGGCGAACTTGCTGCTCTCGGGAAGGAATTAACGGCATATGGCTATAATTCACCGGACTGTCCGGTGTGCACCGGACAGTGTCCGGTGAGCCAACGGTCGCCGGGCCAACGGTCGGCCGCTTAATCCGGGCGCGACGCGTGGCCGAGCCAACGGCTAGAAGGGAGCACCGGACTGTCCGGTGTGCACCGGACAGTGTCCGGTGCGCCAACGGCTCCAAAGCTCCAACGGTTGGCTTCGCCAAAGAAGGAAAGAAATCCGCACCGGACAGTGTCCGGTGGTGCACCGGACTGTCCAGTGCGCCAGTCGACAGAAGGCCAGAATTGCCTTCCTGGAATGCTCTCAACGGCTCCTTGCTGCCTTGGGGCAATAAAAGGGACCCCTAGGCGCATGGAGGAGTATACCAAGCATTCTCAAAGCATTCCTAAGCACTAAGACATCGATTCCGCGCTTTTGATTCCTTGCGAGAGCAATTAGAGCTCTAGTTGAGTTGTGAACTCATTGAGTTGTGTTGTGAGCTCTTGTTGCGACTTGTGTGCGCAGTGTTGCTGTGATTTCTTGTCTTGAGTGTGTTGCTCATCCCTCCCTTACTCCATGCTTCTTTGTGAATTTCAAGTGTAAGGGTGAGAGGCTCCAAAGTGTGGAGATTCCTCGCAAACGGGATATAGTAAAGCAAGCAAAACACCATGGTATTCAAGTGGGTCTTTGGACCGCTTGAGAGGGGTTGATTGCAACCCTCGTCCGTTGGGACGCCACAACGTGGAGTAGGCAAGCGTTGGTCTTGGCTGAACCACGGGATAAACCACTGTGCCATCTCTGTGATTGATCTCTTATGGATTTTGTGTTTTGTTGAGACTCCTCTCTAGCCACTTGGCATTATTGTGCTAACGTCTAATCAAGTTTTTGTGGATTAAGTTTCAAGTTTCACAGGATCACCTATTCACCCCCCCCCCCTCTAAGTGCTCTCAAATGGTTGCGATATTTTTTAATGGATATATGTATAGAAGTTACTAGTCCTGGGATAAATCGAGGATAAATCGAGGAGTGCGTGCCTAATTTGGTTGGCGGCTGCGGCGGCGATGCGGGGTAGGTTAATCTGGTTTCCATGGTCAATCGCTGTTGGGCTGAGGCAGGATTTTGTGGACCTACTCCCCAGTGAACTGTTACCTTTGCGGGCTGGTGGTTGGACTGGTTCTGTGTGTTCAGGTGTTTCAAATTGTCTTTTGTATAATTCCTCCTTGACACCCTTTTATATTTGTTGACATGCATGCTTTCCTCCTTTATCTCCGTCAAAAAGGGTTACTGCCTTTACTGACTACGGTGTTGCCAGCTCGTTCACCTGTTGCTTTCATTCCATAGTTAGAAGTGGCTGCGATAGAGGGTGGAGCAGCAGTGCCACCGCATAGAAGTGGCTGGGAGAGAGAGTGAGAGGGCTCGGAGACGGAGAGAGGGTGGTGGCTGAATGGCTGAGAGAGGGTGGTCAAGTAGCATATATATTCCCATTATTATGGCTGAGAGAGGGTGGTCAAGTTGCATATTATGTAATTTTGTATCTCATTATTCCCATATAGTACCTTCAATTCAATGGTCAAGTTTCATATATATTATGTATTTTTATATCTCATTTATACAAATAACATTTGTTTCTATTGTTGTATGTTCACTCTTTTCTTATGTAGAAATATAATTGACTTCGTTGAATATCGTGCCAATTGTTGTGACATACAACAATCTTTTGCTGATGGCGCATGTCTCGACAACGTGTTTATGCAATGTTTCATTGAGTGTGTCCGCGATGACTGGTCTAAACATATTCATGAAGATTGAACTGTTTTTGCAATGTTTCATTGAGTGTGCCAAGTCGTTTTTAAAAAAATGCAGGTATCCATTCTTTTCTTATTTCATATAATTTGCGTAGAGTCATATCTTTATGAAGATTGAACTCCTCTAGCATCATTTCCCAGGCACATTCAAACTCATGAGGAGTTAATGGATGATGTATAATAGACTGGAATGTTGTTTTAAAATCCTTAACAGCAAACCTTGCATATATCTCATTTAGGAATGACATAAATCTGTTCTGTACATGCCATAAACACAGTCTATGAACTGTTTTTGGAAATACAGTTCTTAGAGCAATTTGCATTGCAGGATCTTGATCTGCAATTGCTCACAAATTATTAATTTATTTTCACAATAAATTAATTCACTGTTTTGCATAACAAATTGATATATCACATACCTGTAAGCATAACTCTTGGACCCTCGCATCCCATACATGTTTTGAATGAATTGAAAGCCCATTCAAAAGTCTGTACTGTTTCATCTCCCAACAAAACAAATCCAAACACTGTACACTGCAGATGGCTGTTAGCTCCAACAAACATGCCCAGTGGTTTATCATATATATTTATCTTGTGTGTTGTATCAAATGTCACAGCATCACCATAATCTGCATATTCCCCCTGCATACTTGTGTGTGACCAAAAAATACTCACTATTTTCCCAACATTGTCTAGCTGGAAATCACAAAAAAATTGTGGATTCTGTTTCTTGCATTCTCTAAAGAAAGCCAATAGTTTGGCTACATCATTTGCGCAGTTTTCTCTTCTCCTGGCTGCCCTCCTACATTTGTTTGCACAAAAAATGATTACACACACATTTACTATAGTAATATTTATGGCACTTAATATATACACATATAACAAAAAAATATTGCTTACATGTTTTTCAGATCTTGAGCAGTTACCGGTACGTTCTCCGGCCCATCATGCATTTCTGATATAAAATCAACTATGCAATGCTGCGGCACTCGGCTATCATGCATTGCATCAACAAAATTTATGAACTCAGCATCCCTAATTTTGTTGCAACGTAAATGTTGTTTCTCTGCTTCGTCAGTTATGAACTCATGGTTATGCTCCAAGTTTACCAGTTCAATTTTTGCAGCTACAACCATTTTTTCATCATCATATATTTTTTTTAATTTTATTCCAGCTTTACATTGCGTACGCCCCGATGACCTATTCCTCATCCTAGGTGTATCATTTGATTTTGGTGCACTTTTACCTTCACGTGAACAATTTATCCACTTACTGAATGTCTTCTCTCTGTATTTCTTCAGTGGAAATCCAACTTCATATGCATACCTTTTATAGAATTTATATGCATCATCAACATCCTTGAAAGTCATCCCTACCTTTGGCACTATAGTTGGATCAATGTTTTTTCCTTCTATTTCATTGACATTGTTGTTTGTACCATGGAATATGTTCACAACAATCTATTCAATCAAGAATCAAATACAGCAATTGGACTTACATGTGAATGCAGTATTTGAGGCGTATCCATCTCCCTGGAGCTAATATTGGACATAGGAGGTCGAACCCTGTGTTCTCCTTCTTCCCTTATGCTCATCTCGGCGATCACAGGACCCAGTAGAGCAGGAGGTGGTGTGACCAGTGAGTTACCATCAACTCCTCCCTCTGTCTCTAGATCAAGACGAACGCCATCTCCTTCCATCGCCGGCGAATCTCCCAAGCCGGCCATCTCCAACTCCAATTAGTTATGCAGGCTTAGTGGTCTTTTTTCGAATGAAAGGAAATCACGGATACTATACAAGTAACCGTATCCACGTTTACAGGGTCTCCCCATTATTTCCGAAACCGTCCCGATATTATGGCGATGTCAATGTAAAACTAATATCCATAATAAACTATTTACGCACAATGACTCAACGTTTTACGCCAATCGGTATAGACTATTTATGCAACTATTATGTCGTTGTGAATTTATGCCATAGCTTTCAACATCTTATGCTACATTTTTTTTACCTGCCGCGCATTACTTCCCATGCAAGATCCATAAATTACGCGCCCACGTATCATAGTAATCACGTTTGCATGTGGAAACTATTCCCTATAATTCCGCGCCTTTCCCTTATGTTTACCGTCTAGCCATTCAGACAACCGCGTAACGGCGCCGTCTATCCTGCATGCCGCCTCTCAGCACTACGTTAAACATAGGCGCGCCTGTCTCAGCGGACCAGACCTCGGAACCGACCTGGGCTTCCTTTAGTATCCGAAGCCCAGGGCTCCCGTTATACCTGCCCTATATATATATATATATATATATATATATATATATATATATATATATATATATATATATATATATATATATATATATATATATATATCTACTACTATTAAGACTGCAATAGTAGTCTGCCATTCCGCGTTCTGCCCATTCCGTGTTCTGCCTTTCCGATTCCCTCCTGCCCATTCCGATTCCCTCCTCCCCACGCACAGTCCATTCCCATGTTCTCTATGTTCTGCCTTTCCGATTCCCTCCTGCCCATTCCGATTCCCTCCTCCCCACGCACAGTCCATTCCTATGTTCTCTGTGTAGCCAACGCCTAGCTAAAATTAAAAAAATACACATGGCCCCAAGGGGATTCGAACCCACAACCTCTCAAGCAAATGCCAGTGGTAGCTACCACTACACCACATGTGTGTTTATATCTATATCTATAATATAAAACACATCTACTACATCTCTCGCCAAACCCACCTGCTACCCTTGCACAATGCGTAATAGTAGATAAGTATCACCGAAATTCTTGAATTATATTTTTGGATGGAGGGAGTAGTACTTAAAGAAGAGCCTTTCATGCAATTTCTTTTGTTTGAATAATATTTTCAACTTAAATTTTTTGTATATAAGTTATTGTAGTATACTCGTATTATATATTCCCGTTGCAACGCACGGGTATTCAGCTAGTATATATATATATATATATATATATATATATATATATATATATATATATATATAGATTGTATATTAGGAGCCCTGGACTTCCAATAACTAGAGGAAGCCCAGGCCAGACAGTGCAATCCGGTCGAGCCGGACCAGGTCCAGACGTCTATAAAAGAAAATCCGTAGTGTTAGGCATCAGTATTTCACGCCCCATCTCGATACATTAGCGACGGCGGTTGCCCGATAGCGCGCGGTGGTGGACCCTTGGCCGGTGGCTGCGATGGCCACGGCTCCCCGACCTCGACATGCGGTGGCGGTGGTTTCCAGGCCGGCGGCGGCGGCCCCCGATCCAGAGGGCGAGCGACGGCAGTGCGGTGGCGGCGGTTCCCAGGTCGGTGGCTGCAACTCCATTACCTCGACGCGCGGTGGCGGAGGTTCCTCGATCCGGAGTAGTGGCGGCGGTTCCCCGATCCAGAGGGCGAGCGACAGCAGGGCCCTTGTGCGGGCAAGCGGTGGCATCCCCGAAGCCTCGAGGAGGCGGCACTTCCAAGGCCGGCGAGCAAGCGACGCCCGTCGACGTGCGAGTAGCGACGGCGACGCATGAGGCGCGATGTTTGAGCGAGCGACGTCACGGAAGGCGCGAGATGCGCGCAGCGATGATCGCGCGTGACATCCTCTAATCCGACGTAGTTTTCTTTTCGATTATTGTGTTTTATGCCTACCACATGTATTATTTACGCTAAAAACTGTACGATTTTATGCTTAAACACAGAGTTCATATATCAGTTTACTGCATGCACATTGGAAAGGCAATTCCTTGGTTTATGTTGTTCGTAATTTGCGCGCATGCAATGGAAACTCCCACGATTTTGCTATAATTTTTGGATCTGTATAAAAATAGAAACTGCATGCATGCGGCTGCCATGTTTTTAGGATCTGTCATAAAAAAGGATTGTAATAACAACCTATTAAAGTTATCAACCTCTCATTGACTCGGTATTTACGCTTTGTCGGCGTTTCGAAACCGGGGGGTCCCTAAGCCGACGAGTGAGTGTGCCGCGTGCCCCAGCCCAGATGGGTCGAGCGCGTGGGCGAGCGCGAAGGGGGGAGAGCGAGGTGGCCGGAGCCGGGTCATGAGGGAGGCGGAGATCCCGCGGCCTTCGTGTTCGTCCCGCGCCCAGGTCGGGTGCGCTTGCAGTAGGGGGTTACAAGCGTCCACGCGGGTGAGGGGAGCGAGCGGCCCCAAGAGAGCGCCTGCCCCTGCCCTCGTTCCCGCGGGGCCAACCTTCTCTAAAAAGGCCCTGGTCCTTCCTTTTATAGGCGCAAGGAGAGGATCCAGGTGTACAATGGGGATGCAGCGGAGTGCTACGTGTCTAGCGGGGGAGAGCTAGCGCCCTGGGTACATGCCAATGTGGCAGCCGGAGAGAGCTTGGCACCCAGCTGGTGTGGTGTCATGGCTGTCGGAGGAGTAACGGAGCCTGGTGGAGGGACAGCTGTCGGAATAGTTGGGCTCTTGCTGACGTCCCCCTGCTTCCGTAAGGGAGCTGAGAGCCGCCGTCGTCATGGGTCTAGCGGGGCGCCATCATTGCCTATCTGGCGGAGCTAGCCAGATGGGACGTCGGTCTTGTTCTCTGCGGCCCTAGTCGGCTCGGGGTAGGGTGATGATGGCGCCTCCTGTTGACGTGGCGGACTTGTGCCCTAGGTCGGGCGACGTGGAGGTTCTTCCGAGGCCGAGGTCGAGTCTGTCTTCCATGGTCGAGACCGAGCCCGAGCTCCTGGGTCGGGCGAGACGGAGGGCGTTCGGCAGAGACCAGGGCGGAGCCCGAGCCCTGGGTCGGGCGAAGCGGGGTTCGTCGTCTTCCGGGGCCTTAGCCCGAGTCCGAGCCCTGGGTCGGGCGGAGCGGAGTTCGCCGTCTTCCGGGGCCTTAGCCCGAGTCCGAGCCCTGGGTCGGGCGGAGCGGAGTTCGCCGTCTTCCGGGGCCTTAGCCCGAGTCCGAGCCCTGGGTCGGGCGGAGCGGAGTTCGCCGTCTTCCAGGGCCTTAGCCCGAGTCCGAGCCCTGGGTCGGGCGGAGCGGAGTATGGCGCCTTTGGCAAGGTCTGGCTGCTTGTCAGTCTCACTCTCTGCGTTAAATGCCCCTGCGACTCGGTCGGTCGGCGCGGTGATTTAGTCAGGGTTGCCTCTTAACGAAGGCAAGGCCTCGGGCGAGCCGGAGATGCGTTTGCCGTAAAAAAGGGGGCCTCGGGCGAGACGGAAAACACCTCAGGGTCGGCTGCCCTTGCCCGAGGCTAGGCTCGGGCGAGGCGCGATCGAGTCGCTCGTATGGACTGATCCCTGACTTAATCAAACCCATCAGGCCTCTGCAGCTTTATGCTGATGGGGGTTACCAGCTGAGAATTAGGTGTCTTGAGGGTACCCCTAATTATGGTCCCCGACAGTAGCCCCCGAGCCTCGAAGGGAGTGTTAGCACTCGCTTGGAGGCTTTCGTCGCACTTTTTTGCAAGGGGACCAGCCTTTCTCGGTTGCATTTTGTTCCGGTGGGTGCGCGCGAGCGCACCCGCCGGGTGTAGCCCCCGAGGCCTCGGAGGAGTGGTTTCACTCCTTCGAGGTCTTAATGCCTTGCGTAATGCTTCGGCTGGCCTGGTGGTTCCCTCATGCGAACAGGCCGTAGCCCGGGTGCACTGTCGGGGCCCAAGTTCTCGGGCTGGTATGTTGACGCTGTCAACGGTTTGGCCGGAGCCGGGTTTGCGAGAGCAGCCCCCGAGCCTCCGCACAGGGCGAGAGGGCGATCAGGGACAGACTCGGCTTTTTTACATATGCCCCTACGTCGCCTTTCCGCAAGGAGGAGGGGGGAGAGCGCCATGTTACCCTTGATGGGCACCGAACATGGTGTCTCCGGTGAGCTGCAAGCGGGTAATCCGAGTGGACGTCCGTGCCCCGTTCGTTGGGGGTCGGCTAGGGGCCCAGAGGCACGCCCAAAAGTACCTGCGGGTGATCTGCCGGACTCGGTCCCCTAGCGACGGGGTCCGAGGGCTCGTTGCCTCCCTCCGATGGGATTCCGTTACAGGATCGTTCCCGCTGGTCTCGGAAATGTCCTAGGGTACCTCGGGAGCGCAGCCCGAGCCTTGGTTATGTATCGAACGTACCCCTGGTCATCCCTCGCTCGGCGTCTGAGGCGACTGTGAACCCTTCGGGGGGCCAGCCTTCGAACCCCTGATCAGTAATGGGCGCGGAGCCCGAGTAGCCTGAGGCGGCCGTGGAACCTTTCGGAAGGCCGACCTTCGAACCTCTGACCAGTAGTGGGTGTCGGGCCCATGCGATCTGAGGCGGCTGTTGAACCCTTCGGGGGGCCAGCCTTCGAACCCCTGATCAGTAAGGAGGCTCGGAGCCTAGTTCCTTCACGGGGAAGGATCCCTTTGGGGGTATCCCCTTTCCCGGTCCCTGTTGCAAGAGATAGAGAAAGAGGAGAAAGGAAAAAAGGATACGAATCTGAACGACGCGGCGTACCTTTTTTGGCGCGGTTATTTTGGCGAAGGCGAAGTGTCGCCAGCTACTCCTGCCAGAAGCGCCGCCTGTCCAGCCGCGGAGTTAATGCGCCGGGGTGAGTAGTTGGCGGGGCCACCGCTTCGTGCGCGAGCCTTTCGAGGAACGGTTGTTTTGCTTCGTGTTTTTTGAACCCCGCGTCCGGTCCGGGCGGAACGTTGGAACCGTCTTCATCTTGGTCTCTATATCCCCCGGAGAGGGTCCGGTGACGGTTCTTGGCTCCGCTTCTTGCCTCCCTCTTAGGTTTCTTGCAGCCTGAGAGATCTAGCCAGGGAAAAGAAACCCGCCCTCCCTGTCCCTCGCGCCGCCACCCTTTCCGCTCGGCGATGGCTGACCGGGTGACCATCATCTCGCCGCGCGACCCATGGCCCTTCTCCACGGTGACGGCGGGTGATCTGGAGGATCTCGTTGGCGAGGGTTTGCTCCGCCCTCTCACCGACGAGCAGAGGCCGGAATGGATTCCTCCCACGGGCGGAGTCACTCCATCCCCGCCGCCGGGGTACGTCGTGAGCTTCGTCTCCTTCCATGAGCGGGGATTTGGTGTGCCGACGAGCCGCTTCATGCGGGCTATCCTGTTCCACTATGGGGTGGAGTTGCACAACCTCACCCCCAACTCCATCTCGCAGGCCGCTATCTTCGTAGCGGTGTGCGAAGGGTATTTGGGGATCGCCCCCCATTGGGATTTGTGGACCCATCTCTTCTTCGCCGAGCTTTTTGCCTTGCCGACGGGGGAGAGGAAGGTCCGCGCAGCGGTGCGGGCCGGCGGCTGCACCCTTTTGTTGAGGCAGTCGCGGTCATCGCAGTATATCCCTGCCGTCCTCGCATCCTCGAACAAGGGGTGGCAGCGCCGGTGGTTCTACCTCCGGAATGACGAAGAGTTGCTCCCGCCGTTCTCTCAGCGGGTCGTCACGGCCGCCACCGACGTCTGGCGCCACGGGACTCCACACGAGAGGCAGAAGAACCTCGAACCTCTTCTCCAAGCCCTGAAGGCGTTGCGGGAGGGAGGACTCACCGCCGCGGGGGTGGTTGCCGCCATCCATCGTCGGAGAGTGCTCCCCTTGGCGGAGCGGCGGCTGCCGCTTTGGGAGATGACCCTGGAGGCCGACTGGGAGGGGTCACAGATGTCCCCTGATTCTCTTTCCCTCGACGCCCTCCAATGGCGGGTGACGGCCGGGATGGGGAAGCCGGACCCCCACGCCTTCTCCCAGCCTCGGATGTGCGCCGACCAGGGGTGCGTCACTCTGGTGAGTGTTCGCTCCTTCCTTCTTCATACATCGGGTTGCTCCTGGCTCTCACGATTGGGTTTCTTTCCCCCCCTCTTTAGGAGGTGGGGCGGCACAAACCCTCCCTGCCGCGGGTCCCGGAGGACGCGGTGGGTCGGGCGGCGCGGCGGGTCGCCGCGGAGGAGGAGAAGAAGAAGAAGGATGCGGAGAAGGCCCGGGCCCGCAAGCGGAGGCGGGCTCGGGACGCCTTGGAGAAACACCGTCGCCAGCAGGAGAGGGAAGGACTCCCAAGGGAGCCGTCGCCGGAGACATCTGATGACGATGACGACGATGGTGAGGAGGAGGAGGAGGACGACATGGCCGCCCGTCTCGGCCTCAGCCCCAGCTTGGGGTGTGGCCAGGAGCCGTCGAGTCAGCCCCCGAGCGGGCCGATGCCGTCGGTTCCCGGAGCTGGGACGCCGGATCCCCGACCCGAGGGGCGGGGGCAACCCGAGAGGGTACTTGACCCCTCGGCTCGAGGAGCTGACGCGACTCCAGGGAGCCGGGCCGAGGTACCCGTCCCTCGGGAGCTGCTACCCGCGCCGGCGGCGCGGGGGAGCGGTCCTCAGGTCGCCATAGCGGCACCAGGGCAGTCCGCCTCCCAGGCGTCAGGGGCGCCCGAAGCGAGGGTGGCGACGAGGCTGTCGGCGAAGCGGACCCCGGCGGCAGTTCCAGGGAGTGGGAGCCAAGAGACCTCTCCTCAGGCACAGTTGATCATGGCCCGGAGTGGGTAAGTATCTTGGAATGTCTTCGTCCCGACGCTTCATTCATACGTCCCGGTCGTGAATTTCCCTTTCTTCCTTTTTCCAGCAAACGGAGCCATGGCCATACCGACCTAGCGCCCAGGAAAGCCCTTAAGACGGCGTCGGTCCGGGCGACTGGTGCCACCCCGGGCCCTGCCGCTCAGCCGACCCTTTCGCAGGGCGTTTCGCCGCATGGGGCTCGGGCGTCGCATGTCTCGGGGGAGCAGGTCCCCGAGGTGGGCTCTTCTGCCGAGGCGGCCATCGTGATCGGGGAGGCGGCCGGCGCCGACGCGGTCCCGAGCCCGTCTGCCGTGCCGGCCATGCCGGCGCCTGCCGCCACCGCATTTGCCCTCGTCCCAGTCGGGGAGCATCTGGTTGCTGCCAGCGTCGAGATGGCTGCAGCGTCGGTGCCCAGGGCCTCGGAAGAGGTGGGCGTGGACGCGCAGTCCATCCAGGCGGGCGGCAGCCTCGTGGCTGTGCGGCGGAGCCCCGAGGCCCAGCGTCAGTTGCTCCGATTCCGGACCCGCGAGGCCTCGGACCCTATCTTCGTCCTTGACGACGAGCAGGAGGACCAGTCCTGGGACGAGCTCCGCAAGCGTGCGGAAGCAACGGTGGGGTCGCTCCGATCGTCGCTGGAGGCTCTCTGCGGGGACGTCCCCAAAATCCTCCAGGTAATGGTTTTCAGGCATACCTTCTCCCTTCTGTGAGCAAGGCGTTTGTCGTGACGTCTTGTTTTTCCTTTTTAGGATCTGACGGACCGGAGCGCCGCCAAGTCGTTGTTCATCCGCCGCGAGGCCGACGTCTGGGGCTTGCTGCGATCCCTGAGGACCTCGCTCGCCGGGGCTACCGCGCGCCTTTCTCAGCAGGACGCTAAGATAGCGGACCTCCAGTTGCTCTGCGCTGACCTGAGGGCCGAGGCGGCGGCGGCGCGCGCGGAGGCGTTACGGCAGCGGTCAGAGTTCGTCCAGGTTGCCGAGGAGCGGGACCAATCTCGGGGCCAGGCCGCCGAAGCCAAAAGTCGGGCTGAGGCCCTCGCGGCCGATCTAGCCGCAGCCCAAGTCGCGGCCTCGGAGCAGTGCGTCCGGGCCGGAGGTATGCCTCGACTGTCCTCGGCTCTTGTTCTTGTCCGTCTCTTCTGCTTGTGCTTGAGGTCTTTCTTTTGGTTGTTCGCAGAGCTCGAGTCTGCCCTTGACGTGTTGGCCAAAGCGCTCGCCGAGGCGCTTGCTGGAGCTGCCGAGCAGAGGGAGGCCGACTTCACGGCCATGTTCGAGGCCGTCTCGGATGTTTATCGGCTCCTTGGCCCCGGCGACGTCCCTTCAGGAAGCTCCCCTCAAAGCCGCCTTCAAGCCTTAGGTGATTACGCGCGCGGTAAAGTCCGCAGGGCGCTACACCACGGCATCAGGCGGGCCTTCGCCGTGCTCGCTTCCCATTACGTTGTGGACCTGGAGCGGGTCAGTGAGGGGTATTGTCTTCCTGACGAAGACGAAGCCGCCCTGGCAGAAGTTCAGCGGCTCGACGCGGTCGCCGCGGGTCCGAGCGCGCTGCTAGCGACCACCTTTGAGGCGGAGATCCTTCCTCCTGCGCCGCCGCTGGAAGCGGAGGTGGACCTTACCGACGGCCGGGGCGGAACTGAGGGTGCGGCGCCCTCCCAAGGCGGCGCCTGATTTTTGTTGTGGCAGTTTCTATTGGATGTGCGCTTTACCGCGGCCGCCGAGGCCTGGACACTTTACTTTTTTTACGTGAAGTTGTGTTCTCTTCTGTTTCAATTCTCGCACCTGGCCTGACTTGTCAATAGTAGGGTGATTTCCCGAGTTGGGTCCTTTTTCGTGGCAGGCGATGAGTGAGGCGTCCCTAGCCCGGAGGCGTAGGTGTTCCTCGGCTCAGTCGGTCCCGCCACTTATCTGTACCCACGTTCGCTCCTCGGGACCCTGCTTCTGACACATCCGGGAGAACGCAAAAACCCCTTCTTGATCGAACAATTTTTTGACGCGAAAAAGTGCATCCGATCTCAACGCGGAGGGGTTCCCCCTTTTTAGCCCCCGAGGGAGGGTCAGGCTCCGCCAAGGCGAGGCCGACCCTTCCTTGATGACTGATGCTCGTGTGTGAGCGGGGGAAGGGCGCAGCCCCCGGGCGTCATCCGTGCAGAGGCCATTTGGCGAGTCGGGCTCCTGCCCGAATATCCGGCGAGTGCTCGGTGACATCCCTCGGCATGCCGGGCATGTCCGAGGGATCTCACGCAAGAATGTCGGCGTTTGCGTGGAGAAAGTCGACGAGCACTGCTTCCTATTTGGGGTCGAGCTCGGAACTGATCCGGACCTGCTTGGAGGCGTCGCCACTGGGGTCGAGAGGGACGGCCTTAACCGTCTCCGCTGGCTCGAAGTTGCCGGCGTGTCGCTTTACGTCCGGCACCTCTCGGGAGAAGTTTTCTAGGTCGGCGATGAGGGCCTCGGACTCGGCGAGGGCCTCGGCGTACTCCACGCACTCCACATCGCATTCGAACGCGTGCTTGTACGTGGGGCCGACGGTAATGACCCTGTTGGGGCCCGGCATCTTGAGCTTCAGGTAGGTGTAGTTGGGGATGGCCATGAACTTCGCGTAGCATGGCCTTCCCAACACTGCGTGGTAGGTTCCTCGGAACCCGACCACCGCGAATGTCAAAATCTCCCTTCGGAAGTTGGAGGGTGTTCCGAAGCAGACAGGAAGGTCGAGCTGTCCGAGGGGCTGGACGCGCTTCCCGGGAATGATTCCGTGGAAGGGCGCAGCGCCTGCTCGGACGGAGGACAGATCGACTCGCAGGAGCCTGAGGGTCTCGGCGTAGACGATATTGAGGCAGCTGCCCCCATCCATCAGGACCTTGGTGAGCCTGACGTCGCCGACGATGGGATCGACGACGAGCGGGTACTTCCCCGGGCTCGGCACGTGGTCGGGGTGGTCATCTTGGTCGAAGGTGATGGGCTTGTCGGACCAGTCTAGGTAGACTGGCGCCGCCACCTTCACCGAGCAGACCTCCCAACGCTCTCGCTTGTGGTGCCGAGCCGAGGCATTCGCCGCATGCCCTACGCAGATCATGAAGCAGTCGCGGACCTCGGGGAACTCTCCTGCTTGGTGATCTTCCTTTTTGTCGTCGTCGCGGGCCCTGCCACCCTCTACGGGTGGCCCGGCCTTGTGGAAGTGGCGCCGAAGCATGACGCACTCCTCGAGGGTGTGCTTGACGGGCCCCTGATGGTAAGGGCACGTCTCCTTGAGCATCTTGTCGAAGAGGTTGGCACCTCCGGGGGGCTTCCGAGGGTTCTTGTACACGGTGGCGGCGACAAGGTCTGCGTCGGCAGCGTCGCGTTTCGCTTGCGACTTCCTCCTGCCTTTCTTCTTGGCGCCGCGCGGAGTAGACGCCTCGGGAGCATCCTCCGACGGGCGGCCCTGGGGCTGCTTGTCCTTTCGGAAGATGGCCTCGACTGCCTCCTGACCGGAGGCGAACTTGGTGGCGATGTCCATCAGCTCGCTCGCCCTGGTGGGGGTCTTGCGACCCAACTTGCTCACCAGGTCACGGCAGGTGGTGCCGGCAAGGAACGCGCCGATGACATCGGAGTCGGTGATGTTGGGCAGTTCGGTGCGCTGCTTCGAGAACCACCGGATGTAGTCCCGAAGAGACTCTCCCGGCTGTTGTCGGCAGCTTCGGAGGTCCCAGGGATTCCCGGGGCGCACGTACGTGCCCTGGAAGTTGTCGGCGAAAGCTTGGACCAGATCCTCCCAGTTGGAAATCTGCCCCAGAGGCAGGTGCTCCAACCAAGCGCGAGCTGTGTCGGAGAGGAACAGGGGGAGGTTGCGGATGATGAGGTTGTCGTCGTCCGTTCCACCCAGTTGACAGGCCAGGCGGTAATCCGCGAGCCACAATTCCGGTCTTGTTTCCCCCGAGTACTTCGTGATAGTAGTCGGGGGTCGGAATCGGGTCGGAAACGGCGCCCGCCGAATGGCCCGGCTGAAGACCTGCGGACCGGGTGGTTCGGGCGAGGGACTCCGATCCTCCCCGCTGTCGTAGCGTCCCCCACGCCTGGGGTGATAGCCTCGGCGCACCCTTTCGTCGAGGCGGGCCCGACGGTCGCGATGAGGGTGCTCGTCGCCGAGGTGGCCCGGGGCCGCAGGCGCGGTGTTGCGCGTGCGCCCGGTGTAGACCGAGGCTTCCCGCATGAGTCGGGAAGTCGCGGCACGAGGTTCCGAGGGGTACCCCTGCCTTCGGGAGGCAGAGCTCTCGGCCCGCCGGGCCGCAGCGCCTTCCAGGAGATGCTTGAGCTCTCCCTGGATTCGCCGACCCTCGGTGGTTGATGACTCCGGCATCGCGTGGAGGAGCATCGCCGCGGCTGCCAGGTCCTGACCGGTTCCGCCGGACGCGGGTGGCGGCCTGTCCCTGTCATCGTTGGCGATGCGGCGCTGGAGACCCTGGGGCAGGTGACGTATTTCTCCGGCCGGGGGCTGGCTCGCCCATACCTGCCCGACGTCCCGGCGGATCGACTCGAGCGCTCCTGCCCCCTCGTCGAGCCCGGCCTGCGCCCCGCGGACTTGCTCGAGCTGTGGGTCGTGACCCCCCGCCAGAACGGGGACCACAGCTAGCTCCCGCGGGATGTTGGCGCGAGGCACTGGCCTAGGGAGATCACCATCCTCCAGCATGCCGAGACGGCTGTCTCCGGAGGGATCCCCTAGCTCGACGTGGAAACATTCGCGGCTCGGGCCGCAGTCCTTGTCGTCAAGGCTGCGGCTGCCGTCGGAACAGTCGGAGAGGCAGTAGTTGCATGCGGTCATGAAGTCCCGCATGGCACTGGGGTTGCCAGATCCAGAGAAATCCTAGAGGATGCTGGGGTCGTCATCTTCCTCGGACCCAGAGGGCCCGTAGGTCGAGACGCCCGTCAATCGGTCCCAAGGCGACCGCACACGAAACCCCAGAGGGGTTGCACTCGCCTCAACGTGAGTGCCCGCCAGAGCGAGGTCGCTAGGCGGGTTGAGGTCGAGTCGAAATGACGAAGGATGGGGATCAGTCGGTACCTTTTTATCGACGGGGAGCGACGAAGTCACATCGGGGGCTGATCGTGCCGTCGTCTTGGGTACGAGGGCGACGTTCTGCAGGCCCTCCGTGAGCGTGCTGGCGTCGTCCACTTGCTCGGAGTCGGCGTGTTGCGGGGGGACGGCGCTCGCCTTCGCCTCAAACGCGAGGGTGACGCCCGGCGTGTCCTCCGTTGGGGCGCTGGGGATGTCGATTTGCTCGACAGCCGTCGGAGCGCAGCCTCCCGCTCGGCCCTGGTTGCCCCGCCTCCTCCTTCGATGGCGAGGGAGAGGTTGGGGCGAGCTCGAATGTTGTCCTTCCCCCACGCGGGAAAGACGTCGTCGATTCCGCCGCCGGCGGGCGGGCTTTCGGCCGCCATTGTCACCGCCGCGCGGCGGTGGAAGGAGTATCATGTCGTAGCCGCCGTCGAAAGACATGAACTCGAGGTTCCCGAAACGGAGCACCGTCCCGGGTTGGAGAGGTCGTTGGAGACTACCCATCTGGAGCTTGACGGGAAACTGCTCGTCAACACGCAGCAGGCCCCTACCTGGCGCGCCAACTGTCGGCGTTTCGAAACCGGGGGTCCCTAAGCCGACGAGTGAGTGTGCCGCGTGCCCCAGCCCAGATGGGTCGAGCGCGTGGGCGAGCGTGAAGGGGGGAGAGCGAGGTGGCCGGAGCTGGGTCGTGAGGGAGGCGGAGATCCCGCGGCCTTCGTGTTCGTCCCGCGCCCAGGTCGGGTGCGCTTGCAGTAGGGGGTTACAAGCGTCCACGCGGGTGAGGGGAGCGAGCGGCCCCAAGAGAGCGCCTGCCCCTGCCCTCGTTCCCGTGGGGCCAACCTTCTCTAAGAAGGCCCTGGTCCTTCCTTTTATAGGCGCAAGGAGAGGATCCAGGTGTACAATGGGGATGCAGCGGAGTGCTACGTGTCTAGCGGGGGAGAGCTAGCGCCCTGGGTACATGCCAATGTGGCAGCCGGAGAGAGCTTGGCACCCAGCTGGTGTGGTGTCGTGGCTGTCGGAGGAGTAACGGAGCCTGGTGGAGGGACAGCTGTCGGAATAGTTGGGCTCTTGCTGACGTCCCCCTGCTTCCGTAAGGGAGCTGAGAGCCGCCGTCGTCATGGGTCTAGCGGGGCGCCATCATTGCCTATCTGGCGGAGCTAGCCAGATGGGACGTCGGTCTTGTTCTCTGTGGCCCCAGTCGGCTCGGGGTAGGGTGATGATGGCGCCTCCTGTTGACGTGGCGGACTTGTGCCCTAGGTCGGGCGACGTGGAGGTTCTTCCGAGGCCGAGGTCGAGTCTGTCTTCCATGGCCGAGACCGAGCACGAGCTCCTGGGTCGGGCGAGACGGAGGGCGTTCGGCAGAGACCAGGGCGTAGCCCGAGCCCTGGGTCGGGCGAAGCGGGGTTCGTCGTCTTCCGGGGCCTTAGCCCGAGTCCGAGCCCTGGGTCGGGCGGAGCGGAGTTTGCCGTCTTCCGGGGCCTTAGCCCGAGTCCGAGCCCTGGGTTGGGCGGAGCGGAGTTCGTCGTCTTCCGGGGCCTTAGCCCGAGTCCGAGCCCTGGGTCGGGCGGAGCGGAGTTCGCCGTCTTCCGGGGCCTTAGCCCGAGTCGGAGCCCTGGGTCGGGCGGAGCTGAGTTCGCCGTCTTCCGGGGCCTTAGCCCGAGTCCGAGCCCTGGGTCGGGCGGAGCGGAGTATGGCGCCTTTGGCAAGGTCTGGCTGCTTGTCAGTCTCACTCTCTGCGTTAAATGCCCCTGCGACTCGGTCGGTCGGCGCGGTGATTTAGTCAGGGTTGCCTCTTAACGAAGGCAAGGCCTCGGGCGAGCCGGAGATGCGTCTGCCGTAAAAAAGGGGGCCTCGGGCGAGACGGAAAACACCTCAGGGTCGGCTGCCCTTGCCCGAGGCTAGGCTCGGGCGAGGCGCGATCGAGTCGCTCGTATGGACTGATCCCTGACTTAATCAAACCCATCAGGCCTCTGTAGCTTTATGCTGATGGGGGTTACCAGCTGAGAATTAGGTGTCTTGAGGGTACCCCTAATTATGGTCCCCGACACGCTTATAATTGAGGGATTTTATGCTCAAAACTTAAGAGTTTTAAGCTCCACCCGGAGATGCGTTCACCCGTGAACAACATGCCAAATTTTTTACGCAGTGTAAGGAATTGCATAAATACCTATACCGTGTAGTATAATTTGTTTCAGTATACATCATAAACTAGTTCTAATGCGTTTAACTGCATGGCTGTTGGAGGGATCCTATATTTATGAAGGAAATAAAACATTAAATGCGATTTTTTGTTTCTATGCATGCAATTCATTTTCTTTCATTGCATATTCTTTCCATCATAAATTCGTGTGCATGCAGCTTGTCGGGGACCATAATTAGGGGTACCCTCAAGACGCCTAATTCTCAGCTGGTAACCCCCATCAGCATAAAGTTGCAGAGGCCTGATGGGTTTGATTAAGTCAGGGATCAGTCCATACGAGCGACTCGATCACGCCTCGCCCGAGCCTAGCCTCGGGCAAGGGCAGCCGACCCTGAGGTGTTTCCGCCTCGCCCGAGGCCCCCTTTTTTACGGCAAACGCATCTCCGGCTCGCCCGAGGCCTTGCCTTCGTTAAGAAGCAACCCTGACTAAATCACCGCGCCAACCGACCAAGTCACTGGGGCATTTAACGCAAAGAGTGAGACCGACGGGCGACCAGGCTTTGCCAGAGGCGCCATAGGAGGCTCCGCCCGACCCAGGGCTCGGACTCGGGCTAAGGCCCCGGAAGACGGCGAACTCCGCTCCGCCCGACCCAGGGCTCGGACTCGGGCTAAGGCCCCGGAAGACGGCGAACTCCGCTCCGCCCGACCCAGGGCTCGGACTCGGGCTAAGGCCCCGGAAGACGGCGAACTCCGCTCCGCCCGACCCAGGGCTCGGACTCGGGCTAAGGCCCCGGAAGACGGCGAACTCCGCTCCGCCCGACCCAGGGCTCAGACTCGGGCTAAGGCCCCGGAAGACGGCGAACTCCGCTCCGCCCGACCCAGGGCTTGGACTCGGGCTAAGGCCCCGGAAGACGGCGAACTCCGCTCCGCCCGACCCAGGGCTCGGACTCGGGCTAAGGCCCCGGAAGACGACGAACTCCGCTTCGCCCGACCCAGGGCTCGGACTCCGCCCTGGCCTCTGCCGAACGACCTCCGCCTCGCCCGACCCAGGAGCTCGGGCTCGGCCTCGGCCATGCAGGACAGACTCAACCTCGGCTTCGGAGGAGCCTCCACGTCGCCCGACCTAGGACACAAGTCCGCCACGTCAACAGGAAGCGTCATCATCACCCTGCCCCAAGCCGACTTGGGTCGCAGAGAACAAGACCGGCGTCCCATCTGGCCAGCTCCGCCAGATAGGCAATGATGGCACCCCGCTAGACCCATGACGACGGCGGCTCTCGGCTCCCTTACAGAAGCAGGGAGACGTCAGCAAGAGCACTGCTGTTCCAACAGCTGTCCCTCCACCAGGCTCCGTTACTCCTCCGACAGCCACGACGCCACACCAGCTGGGTGCCAAGATCTCTCCGGCTGCCACCTTGGCATGTACTTAGGGCACTAGCTCTCCCCCGCTAGACACGTAGCACCTTGCTACACCCCCATTTGTACACCTGGATCCTCTCCTTACGCTTATAAAAGGAAGGACCAGGGCCTTCTTAGAGAAGGTTGGCCTCGCGGGAACGAGGGCAGGGGCAGGCGCTCTCTTGGGGCCGCTCGCTCCCCTCACCCGCGCGGACGCTTGTAACCCCCTACTGCAAGCGCACCCGACCTGGGCGCGGGACGAACACGAAGGCCGCGGGATCTCCGCCTCCCTCACGACCCGGCTCCGGCCACCTCGCTCTTCCCCCCTTCGCGCTCGCCCACGCGCTCGACCCATCTGGGCTGGGGCACGCGGCACACTCACTCGTCGGCTCGGGGACCCCCCGGTCTCGAAACGCCGACAGTTGGCGCGCCAGGTAGGGGCCTACTGCGTGTTGACGAGCAGTTTCCCGTCAAGCTCCAGATGGGCAGTCTCCGACGACCTCTTCAACCCGGGACGGTGCTCCGTTTCGGGAGCCTCGAGTTCATGTCTTTCGACGGCAGCTACGACATGATACTCCTTCCACCGCCGCGCGACGGCGACAATGGTGGCGGACAGTCCGCCCGCCGGCGGCGGAATCGACGACGTCTTTCCCGCGTGGGGGAAGGACAACTTTCGAGCTCGCCCCATCCTCTCCCTCACCATCGGAGGAGAAGGCGGGGCAACCAGGGCCGAGCGGGAGGCCGCACTCAGTCGGCTGTCAAGCAAGTCGACATCCCCAGCGCCCCAACGGAGGACGCGTCGGGCGTCACCCTCGCGTTTGAGGCAAAGGCGAGCGCCGTCGCCCCGCGACACGCCGACTCCGAGCAAGTGGACGACGCCAGCACGCTCACGGAGGGCCTGCAGGACGTCGCCCTCGTACCCAAGACGACGGCGCGATCAGCCCCCGATGTGACTTCGTTGCTCTTCGTCGACCAAAAGGTACCGACTGCTTCCCATCCTTCGTCATTTCGACTCGACCTCAACCCGCCTAGCGACCTCGCTTTGGCGGGCGCTCGCGTTGAGGTGAATGCAACCCCTTTCGGGTTTCGTGTGCGGTCGCCCTGGGACCGATTGACGGGCGTCTCGACCTACGGACCCTCTGGGTCCGAGGAAGATGATGACCCCAGCACCTGCTGGGATTTCTCTGGATCTGGCAACCCCAGTGCCATGCGGGACTTCATGACCGCATGCAACTACTGCCTCTCCGACTGTTCCGACGGCAGCCGCAGCCTTGACGACAAGGACTGCGGCCCGAGCCGCGAATGTTTCCACGTCGAGCTAGGGGATCCCTCCGGAGGCAGCTGTCTCGGCATGCCGGAGGATGGTGATCCCCCTAGGCCAGCGCCTCGCGCCGACATCCCGCGGGAGCTAGCTGTGGTCCCCGTTCCGGCGGGGGGTCACGACCCACAGCTCGAGCAAGTCCGCGGGGCGCAGGCCGGGCTCGATGAGGGAGCAGGAGCGCTCGAGGCAATCCACCGGGACGTCGGGCAGGTATGGGCGGGCCAGCCCCCGGCCGGAGAAATACGTCACCTGCCCCAGGGTCTCCAGCACCGCATCGCCAACGATGCCAGGGGCAGACTGCCACCCGCATCCGGCGGAACCGGTCAGGACCTGGCAGCCGCAGCGATGCTCCTCCGCGCGATGCCGGAGTCATCAACCACTGAGGGTCGGCGAATCCGGGGAGAGCTCAAGCATCTCCTAGAAGGCGCTGCGGCCCGGCGGGCCGAGAGCTCTGCCTCCCGAAGGCTGGGGTACCCCTCGGAACCTCGTGCTGCGACTTCCCGACTCATGCGGGAAGCCTCGGTCTACACCGGGTGCACGCGCAACACCGCACCTGCGGCCCCGGGCCACCTCGGCGACGAGCACCCTCATCGCGACCGTCGGGCCCGCCTCGACGAAAGGGTGCGCCGAGGTTATCACCCCAGGCGTGGGGGACGCTACGACAGCGGGGAGGATCGGAGTCCCTCGCCCAAACCACCCGGTCCGCAGGTCTTCAGCCGGGCCATTCGGCGGGCGCCGTTTCCGCCCTGATTCCGACCCCCGACTACTATCACAAAGTACTCGGGGGAAACGAGGCCGGAATTGTGGCTCGCGGACTACCGCCTGGCCTGTCAACTGGGTGGAACGGACGACGATAACCTCATCATCCGCAACCTCCCCCTGTTCCTCTCCGACACTGCTCGCGCTTGGTTGGAGCACCTGCCTCCGGGGCAGATTTCCAACTGGGAGGATCTGGTCCAAGCTTTTGCCGGCAACTTCCAGGGCATGTACGTGCGCCCCGGGAATTCCTGGGACCTCCGAAGCTGCCGGCAACAGCCGGGAGAGTCTCTTCGGGACTACATCCGGCGATTCTCGAAGCAGCGCACCGAGCTGCCCAACATCACCGACTCCGATGTCATCGGCGCGTTCCTTGCCGGCACCACCTGCCGTGACCTGGTGAGCAAGTTGGGTCGCAAGACCCCAACCAGGGCGAGCGAGCTGATGGACATCGCCACCAAGTTCGCCTCTAGTCAGGAGGCGGTCGAGGCCATCTTCCGAAAGGACAAGCAGCCCCAGAGCCGCCCATCGGAAGATGCTCCCGAGGCGTCTACTCCGCTCGGCGCCAAGAAGAAAGGCAGGAGGAAGTCTCAAGCGAAACGCGACGCCGCCGGCACGGACCTTGTCGCCGCCGCCGAATACAAGAACCCTCGGAAGCCCCCCGGAGGCGCCAACCTCTTCGACAAGGCACTCAAGGAGACGTGCCCCTACCATCAGGGGCCCGTCAAGCACACCCTCGAGGAGTGCGTCATGCTTCGACGCCACTTCCACCGGGCCGGGCCACCCGCGGAGGGTGGCAGGGCCCGCGACGACGACAAAAAGGAAGATCACCAAGCAGGAGAGTTCCCCGAGGTCCGCGACTGCTTCATGATCTACGGGGGGCATGCGGCGAACGCCTCGGCTCGGCATCGTAAGCAAGAGCGTCGGGAGGTCTGCTCGGTGAAGGTGGCGGCGCCAGTCCGCCTAGACTGGTCCGACAAGCCCATCACCTTCGACCAAGATGACCACCCCGACCACGTGCCGAGCCCGGGGAAGTACCCGCTCGTCGTCGACCCCGTCATCGGCGACGTCAGGCTCACCAAGGTCCTGATGGATGGGGGCAGCTGCCTCAATATCATCTACGCCGAGACCCTCAGGCTCCTGCGCGTCGATCTGTCGTCCGTCCGAGCAGGCGCTGCGCCCTTCCACGGGATCATCCCTGGGAAGCGCGTCCAGCCCCTCGGACAGCTCGACCTTCCTGTCTGCTTCGGAACACCCTCCAACTTCCGAAGGGAGACTTTGACGTTCGAGGTGGTCGGGTTCCGAGGAACCTACCATGCAGTGTTGGGAAGGCCATGCTACGCGAAGTTCATGGCCATCCCCAACTACACCTACCTGAAGCTCAAGATGCCGGGCCCCAATGGGGTCATCACCGTCGGCCCCACGTACAAACACGCATTCGAATGCGATGTGGAGTGCGTGGAGTACGCCGAGGCCCTCGCCGAGTCCGAGGCCCTCATCGCCGACCTGGAAAGCCTCTCCCGAGAGGTGCCGGACGTGAAGCGACATGCCGGCAACTTCGAGCCAGCGGAGACGGTTAAGGCCGTCCCTCTCGACCCTAGTGGCGACACCTCCAAGCAGATCCGGATCGGTTCCGGGCTCGACCCCAAATAGGAAGCAGTGCTCGTCGACTTCCTCCGCGCAAACGCCGACGTCTTTGCGTGGAGTCCCTCGGACATGCCCGGCATACCGAGGGATGTCGCCGAGCACTCGCTGGATATTCGGGCCGGGGCCCGACCGGTCAGACAGCCTCTGCGCCGATTCGACGAGCAAAGGCGCAGGGTGATAGGCGAGGAGATCCACAAGCTGATGGCAGCAGGGTTCATCAAAGAGGTATTCCATCCCGAATGGCTTGCCAACCCTGTACTTGTAAGGAAGAAAGGGGGGAAATGGCGGATGTGTGTAGACTATACTGGTCTCAACAAAGCATGTCCGAAGGTCCCCTACCCTCTACCTCGCATCGATCAAATCGTGGACTCCACTGCTGGGTGCGAAACCCTGTCTTTCCTCGATGCCTACTCAGGGTATCATCAAATCAAGATGAAAGAATCCGACCAGCTCGCGACTTCTTTCATCACGCCCTTCGGCATGTACTGTTATGTCACCATGCCGTTCGGTTTGAGGAACGTGGGTGCAACGTACCAGCGGTGCATGAACCATGTGTTCGGCGAACACATCGGTCGCACGGTCGAGGCCTACGTCGATGACATCGTGGTCAAGACAAAGAAAGCCTCCGACCTTCTCTCCGACCTTGAAGTGACATTCCGGTGTCTCAAGGCAAAGGGCGTCAAGCTCAATCCCGAGAAGTGCATCTTCGGGGTGCCCCGAGGCATGCTCTTGGGATTCATCGTCTCCGAGCGGGGCATCGAAGCCAACCCGGAGAAGATCGCAGCCATCACCAGCATGGGGCCCATCAAGGACTTAAAAGGCGTACAGAGGGTCATGGGATGTCTCGCGGCCTTGAGCCGTTTCATCTCGCACCTCGGCGAAAGAGGCCTGCCCCTGTACCGTCTCTTAAGGAAGGCCGAGTGCTTCACTTGGACTCCCGAGGCCGAGGAAGCCCTCGGGAACCTGAAGGCGCTCCTCACCCAGGCGCCCGTCTTGGTACCCCCAGTTGATGGAGAAGCCCTCTTGGTCTACGTCGCCGCTACCACTCAGGTGGTCAGCGCCGCGATCGTGGTCGAAAGGCAGGAAGAGGGGCATGCTTTGCCCATTCAGAGGCCAGTTTACTTCGTTAGCGAGGTGCTGTCCGAGACCAAGATCCGCTACCCACAAGTCCAGAAGCTGCTGTATGCAGTGATCCTGACGAGGCGAAAGCTGCGACATTACTTCGAGTCTCATCCGGTGACTGTGGTGTCATCCTTCCCCCTGGGGGAGATCATCCAGTGCCGAGAAGCCTCGGGACGGATCGCAAAGTGGGCGGTGGAAATCATGGGCGAGACAATCTCGTTCGCCCCTCAGAAGGCCATCAAGTCCCAGGTACTGGCGGACTTCGTAGCCGAATGGGTCGACACCCAGTTGCCGATGGCTCCGATCCAACCGGAGCTCTAGACCATGTTTTTCGACGGGTCGCTGATGAAGACAGGAGCCGGCGCGGGCCTGCTCTTTGTCTCGCCCCTCGAGAAACACCTGCGCTACGTGCTCCGCCTCCATTTCCCGGCGTCCAACAATGTGGCTGAGTACGAGGCTCTGATCAACGGATTGCGAATCGCCATCGAGCTAGGGGTCCGACGCCTCGATGCTCGCGGCGACTCGCAGCTCGTCATCGACCAAGTCATGAAGAACTCCCACTGCCGCGACCCGAAGATGGAGGCCTATTGTGATGAGGTTCGACGCCTAGAAGACAAGTTCTACGGGCTCGAGCTTAACCACATCGCCCGGCGCTACAACGAGACTGCGGACGAGCTGGCAAAGATAGCCTCGGGGCGAACGACGGTTCCCCCGGATGTCTTCTCCCGGGATCTGCACCAACCCTCCGTCAAGATCGGCGACACGCCCGAGGCCGAGACGCCTTCGGCCCCGTCCGAGGTGACCTCGGCCCAGCCCGAGCCATCCTCGGTTCAGCCCGAGGAGCCCTCGGCCCCCGAAGGCGAAGCACTACGCATCGAGGAGGAGCGGAGTGGGGTCACACCAGATCAAGATTGGCAGACCCCGTACCTGCAATATCTCCGCCAAGGAGAACTGCCCCTCGACCGAGTCGAGGCTCGGCGGGTAGCGCGACGCGCCAAGTCGTTCGTCTTGATGGGCGATGAGAAGGAGCTCTACCACCAGAGCCCCTCGGGCATCCTCTAGCGATGCATCTCTATCGCCGAAGGCCAGGAACTCCTGCAGGAAATACACTCGGGGGCTTGCGGCCATCATGCAGCACCTCGAACCCTCGTCGGGAACGCTTTCCGCCAAGGCTTCTACTGGCCGACGGCGGTGGCTGACGCCACTAGAATTGTCCGCGCCTGCGAAGGGTGCCAATTCTATGTGAAGCAGACCCACCTGCCCGCTCAGGCTCTGCAGACGATACCCATCACCTGGCCCTTCGCTGTGTGGGGTCTGGACCTCGTTGGCCCTCTGCAGAAGGCGCCCGGGGGCTACACGCACCTGCTGGTCGCCGTCGACAAATTCTCCAAGTGGATCGAGGTCCGACCCCTGAACAGCATCAGGTCCGAGCAGGCGGTGGCGTTCTTCACCAACATCATCCATCGCTTCGGGGTCCCGAACTCCATCATCACCGACAATGGCACCCAGTTCACCGGCAAAAAATTCTTGGATTTTTGCGAGGATCACAACATCCGGGTAGACTGGGCCGCCGTAGCTCATCCCATGTCGAATGGGCAAGTAGAGCGCGCCAATGGCATGATTCTACAAGGGCTCAAGCCTCGGATTTACAATGACCTCAACAAGTTCGGCAAGCGGTGGATGAAGGAACTCCCCTTGGTGGTCTGGAGCCTGAGGACGACGCCGAGCCGAGCCACGGGTTTGACGCCGTTCTTCCTGGTCTACGGGGCCGAGGCCGTCTTGCCCACGGACCTGGAATACGGCTCCCCGAGGACGAGAGCCTACGACGATCAAAGCAACCAAGCTAGCCGAGAAGACTCGCTGGACCAGCTGGAAGAGGCTCGGGACAAGGCCTTACTACACTCGGCGCGGTATCAGCAGTCCCTGCGACGCTACCACGCCCGAGGGGTCCGACCCCGAGGCCTCCAGGTGGGCGACCTGGTGCTTCGGCTGCGGCAAGACGCCCGAGGGAGGCACAAGCTCACGCCCCCCTGGGAGGGGCCATTCGTCATCGCCAAAGTTCTGAAGCCCGGAATGTACAAGCTGGCCAACAGTCAAGGCGAGGTCTACGGCAACGCTTGGAACATCCAACAGCTACGTCGCTTCTACCCTTAAGATGTTTCCAAGTTGTTCATATACCTCGCACCCACGCAAAGTTTAGTCAACAAGGAAGGGTCGGCCTCGCCTCGGCAAGGCCCGACCCTCCCTCGGGGGCTAAAAGGGGGGAAACCCCCTCTGCGTCAAAATTTTCCTCGAAAAGAAAATCTCTTTTACCAGAACATCTTTCGTGCTTTTTGACTACTTCGAAAAGTGGGTCCTGGAAACGACGGGGTACACGTAAGCAGTCAAGGCTGACCGAACCGAGGGACTCCTACGCCTCCGGGATACGGATACCTCACTCGTCACCTTCTGCGATAAGTAACTCGCGTTCGGATAAGGTGACTCCGCGGATCGAACAAGTCTCTACGTTCGGAAGCCCTTCTGTCGAAGCGATCCTTCGAGCCTTCTCGACCGAGTCGGTGACAGGGCCTCATGGACGGGTGAAAGTACGCGTAAGCGGCGAGGCCGACCGAGCCGAGGGACTCCCACGCCTCCGGGATACGGATACCTCACTCATCACCTTCCGCGAGAAGCAACTCTCGCTCGCACTAACATCCCTGTTACCGACAAAAAGTCCAGATACTCGAAACAAGAGGAAAAGAGACGCAGCTTTACAACGCAGCAAGGGTGTGTGTTCTGGCCTCGACGGCCGCACAAGGCCCACGCTACAAGACAATCTGGTCCTGCAGGCTCGGGTCCTGACGCTGGAAGAGGGCGGCGACACCCTCGGCATCGACAGCACCTTCGGCAAGGCCCGACCTAGCCTCGGACGGCGACGCGGTCCGAGGGCCTCCGCTCTGAAGGATGACGTCATCACCACGCCCGAGCGATCGCTGTCAGGGACTTCTCCGGGATCCAGCCCGAGCGGGCGGCTCGGCCGGCCACCTCCGGGGCCTCGGCCAACCACCTTCCAAGGGCACCAGCCCGGTCCGAAGCCTCAGCTGATCAACTCCGACGTCGATCTAGCCAACGGACGACCTGGCTAGGTTCCGGCCAACCAGGTTTTATTTTCGAGCCAATTCCGCCTCTGCTCATGCTGACATCGCTACCCCCGACCTCGGCTCGTCGAAGAGCGGCCGAGGGGTCTCTTTAACTAAGCCAGAGGAGCCTCGGACAAAAGGGCCGACCGAGCTGAGGGACTCCTATGCCTCCGGGATACGGATACCTCACTCGTCACCTTGACACGGGGCGACTCATGCTTGGTGAAGCGGTTCAGATAATCAGCAGACGAGTCTTAGTGCTCGAAAATGAGGAAAGAACATGGCTCCGTGCCGAAGTTACATACATGTTCAGGCCCCGAAAGCCGAAATGAACAAAAAACCTGGCACTCGAAGTGCAATTACAAACAGAACTCTGGTTCCCCCTCCGCAGGTACGAACAACCCCACTCGATAGGGGTGGGCCTGTGGGGCAACAGAAGACCGACGAACGGCATATCGCCGCCCGCCCCGACAGCGGCGACGATGAAGACTTCTGCCCCGGGGGGCCGAATAGCAGCAATGATGGCCTCAGGGCGGATGCTGCTGCTAGGAGGCCCCCGCCCTTGCCCAAACTCGAGAGGCAAGAACGGGCAGAAGGCCGTAGAGTTGGAGGTCGGTCCGTGGCCAACCTTGGCTGTCGCGCCGGCGGAAGAACCTCTTCCAGCTGCCGTGGCGGGAGGCGGCACCGGGAGCGGCTCCGAAACTGCTCGGCTCAGAGAGCCGGGCATGGTGCAGCTGTTAGCGCCACGGACGACTCCCGCCCTTCCCCCCGATCACTGAGGGAAGGAGCGGGCCACCGCCCGCGCAGGGGCCGACCCCAACTCGGCACACTCCCCTCCTCAGCCCTGGTGATGAAAATCCTTGAGGCTGAGGAAGGGGCGGAGGCCGCAGCCCGGCTCGCTTTCCCCCACCATCAAGCCGGAGGTCACCATCTTGGGTGACCGCCGGTGGAGGGGTGCAGCCGGGCTGCATGATGAAAATCCTTGAAGCCGAATGATGGCTGAAAGGTACCCACTCCCACGGAGTTGTGTCCTCCGACAATGAGGCGAGGAGACGGCGGTTTCCCCCATCCGGGGGCTTGAAAGGTGGAAAGACACGATGCATAAGGGAGGAAGAAGACATGGTCGCCTTACGAAAGGGGTCGCCCTCCTCTTAAAGGCGGCTCTCCCTGCTTGCGCCCCCAACCGTCACGGGCCGAGTCT
The DNA here is from genome assembly GCA_029449295.1 of Zea luxurians. Taxonomy (NCBI): domain Eukaryota; kingdom Viridiplantae; phylum Streptophyta; class Magnoliopsida; order Poales; family Poaceae; genus Zea; species Zea luxurians. The sequence goes on along the minus strand of JAOPSE010000021.1, from coordinate 56,375,299 downwards.
TCTCCAACACGCCTCCAAAGCCCTCCCCTGCGGCGCGGGGGCTGGGACCCACATGTCATGTGGACCGGCTCCGAGCAGAAGAAGCTGAACCGCCGCGCACGGCGCACGCAACCACCCAGCGGTTACGAGTGACCCTCCACTTTTGCCCAGACCAACGGGCGAAAGCGGCGGGCAGCCATGCAGGCGGCATGCAACCGCGCCAAGTGGACGCACCTCTCCGACTCCTGACCTGCTAGCACGGAGGCCCAAGCCCACGCGTCGCGCGACCGGCGCGCCGGATGCTGCATGCAAGCAACTGTACCACTTGCGCCACCACCGCACCTCCTCGGTTGCGGAACCAATACCGCGACCCGAGGCGACCCAGCGCGCGACCCAGCAGCGCCAACCTGACGCAGCGGTCAAACGCGGTCAAAAGTGGGCCGGCAATAATGACGGTGGCAGGCGCGCGAGGGCAGCGGTCACGCCGTCAGCCAAGCTCGCGTCCCATCCGGAAGCAGCGAGAGAACCCCCTCTCACGGTGTGAAGACGACGCGCCCGTGACCCGTTCCTCGAACGGCTCGCGCACGCGCAACGGCAGCCTCGCCAACTACTCGCCCCGGCGCATTAACTCTGCGGCTGGACAGGCGGCGTTTCTGGCAGGAGCAGCTGGCGACGCTTCGCCTTCGCCAAAACGACCACACCAAAAAAGGTACGCCACGTCGCTCAATTTCGTATCCTTTTTCCCTTTTTTCTCTTTCTCTATCTCTTGCAACAGGGACCGGGAAAGGGGATACCCCCAAAGGGATCCTTCCCCGTGAAGGAACTAGGCTCCGAGCCTCCTTACTGATCAGGGGTTCGAAGGCTGGCCCCCCGAAGGGTTCAACAGCCGCCTCAGATCGCGTGGGCCCGACACCCACTACTGGTCAGGGGTTCGAAGGTCGGCCTCCCGAAAGGTTCCACGACCGCCTCAGGCTACTCGGGCTCCGCGCCCATTACTGATCAGGGGTTCGAAGGCTGGCCCTCCGAAGGGTTCACAGTCGCCTCAGACACCGAGCGAGGGATGAACAGGGGTACGTTCGATACATAACCAAGGCTCGGGCTGCGCTCCCGAGGTACCCTAGGACATTTCCGAGACCAGCGGGAATGATCCTGTAACGGAATCCCATCGGAGGGAGGCAACGAGCCCTCGGACCCCGTCACCAGGGGACCGGGTCCGGCAGATCACCCGCAGGTACTTTTGGGCGTGCCTCCGGGCCCCTAGCCGACCCCCAACGAACGGGGCACGGACGTCCACTCGGATTACCCGATTGCAGCTCACCGGAGACACCATGTTCGGTGCCCATCGAGGGTAACATGGCGCTCTCCCCCCCTCCTCCTTGCGGAAAGGCAACGTAGGGGCGTATGTAAAAAAGCCGAGTCTGTCCCTGATCGTCCTCTCGCCCTGTGCGGAGGCTCGGGGGCTGCTCTCGCAAACCCGGCTCCGGCCGAACCGTTGACAGCGTCAACATACCAGCCCGAGAACTTGGGCCCCGACAGTGCACCCGGGCTACGGCCTATTCGCATGAGGGAACCGCCAGACCAGCCGAAGCATTACGCAAGGCATTAAGACCTCGAAGGAGTGAAACCACTCCTCCGAGGCCTCGGGGGCTACACCCGGCGGGTGCGCTCGCATGCACCCACCGGAACAAAGTGCAACCGAGAAAGGCTGGTCCCCTTGCAAAAAAAGTGCGACGAAAGCCTCCAAGCGAGTGCTAACACTCCCTTCGAGGCTCGGGGGCTACTGTCGGGGACCATAATTAGGGGTACCCTCAAGACGCCTAATTCTCAGCTGGTAACCCCCATCAGCATAAAGCTGCAGAGGCCTGATGGGTTTGATTAAGTCAGGGATCAGTCCATACGAGCGACTCGATCACGCCTCGCCCGAGCCTAGCCTCGGGCAAGGGCAGCCGACCCTAAGGTGTTTCCGCCTCGCCCGAGGCCCCCTTTTTTACGGCAGACGCATCTCCGGCTCGCCCGAGGCCTTGCCTTCGTTAAGAAGCAACCCTGACTAAATCACCGCGCCAACCGACCAAGTCACTGGGGCATTTAACGCAAAGAGTGAGACCGACGGGCGACCAGGCTTTGCCAGAGGCGCCATAGGAGGCTCCGCCCGACCCAGGGCTCGGACTCGGGCTAAGGCCCCGGAAGACGGCGAACTCCGCTCCGCCCGACCCAGGGCTCGGACTCGGGCTAAGGCCCCAGAAGACGGCGAACTCCGCTCCGCCCGACCCAGGGCTCGGACTCGGGCTAAGGCCCCGGAAGACGGCGAACTCCGCTCCGCCCGACCCAGGGCTCGGACTCGGGCTAAGGCCCCGGAAGACGGCGAACTCCGCTCCGCCCGACCCAGGGCTCGGACTCGGGCTAAGGCCCCGGAAGACGATGAACTCCGCTTCGCCCGACCCAGGGCTCAGACTCCGCCCTGGCCTCTGCCGAACGACCTCCGCCTCGCCCGACCCAGGAGCTCGGCTCGGCCTCGACCATGCAGGACAGACTCGACCTCGGCTTCGGAGGAGCCTCCACGTCGCCCGACCTAGGACACAAGTCCGCCACGTCAACAGGAAGCGTCATCATCACCCTGCCCCGAGCCGACTTGGGTCGCAGAGAACAAGACCGGCGTCCCATCTGGCCAGCTCCGCCAGATAGGCAATGATGGCGCCCCGCTAGACCCATGACGACGGCGGCTCTCGGCTCCCTTACGGAAGCAGGGAGACGTCAGCAAGAGCACAGCTGTTCCAACAGTTGTCCCTCCACCAGGCTCCGTTACTCCTCCGACAGCCACGACGCCACACCAGCTGGGTGCCAAGATCTCTCCGGCTGCCACCTTGGCATGTACTTAGGGCACTAGCTCTCCCCCGCTAGACACGTAGCACCTTGCTACACCCCCATTTGTACACCTGGATCCTCTCCTTACGCTTATAAAAGGAAGGACCAGGGCCTTCTTAGAGAAGGTTGGCCTCGCGGGAACGAGGGCAGGGGCAGGCGCTCTCTTGGGGCCGCTCGCTCCCCTCACCCGCGCGGACGCTTGTAACCCCCTACTGCAAGCGCACCCGACCTGGGCGCGGGACGAACACGAAGGCCGCGGGATCTCCGCCTCCCTCACGACCCGGCTCCGGCCACCTCGCTCTTCCCCCCTTCGCGCTCGCCCACGCGCTCGACCCATCTGGGCTGGGGCACGCGGCACACTCACTCGTCGGCTCGGGGACCCCCCGGTCTCGAAACGCCGACACAGCTGGTAGCAGATTTTTACGCAGTATACCGAATTGCATAATTATCTACACAGTGTAGCATATTTAGTATCAGTTTATATCATAACATGGTCATTACGAGTTTAGTTGCATGTCTGTTGCAGCGATCCTAAATTTATGGAGGAAATAAAGCATTTAAAATAGAAACCGACACACATATATTTCCTAAATTTACGCGCATGCAAGGGAACGTGTTTAACTCATGCATGCATTTTGCCATAATTTTTGGATCTGTATAAAAATAGAAATTGCATGCATGCGGCTGCCATATTTTTCGAATCTGCCATAAAAATAGGATCGTAATAACAAACTACCAGAGCTATCAATCTCTCATATTGGCCAGGTATTTACGCTTATAATTGAGAGATTTTATGCTTAAAACTTAAGGTTTTTACGCTCCAACCTAGATATGCGTCCACCAGCGAACAACATGCTAGATTTTTTTACGCAGCGTAACGAATTGCATAAATACCTACACCGTGTAGTATAATTATTATAAGTATAAGTCATAAACTAGTTCTAATGTGTTTTAGCTGCATGGTTGTTGTAGGGATACTATATTTATGAAGCAAATTAAACATTAAATACGATTTTTTGTTTCTATGTATGCAATTCATTTCCTTTCATTGCACATTATTTTCATCATAAATTCGTGCGCATGCAGCTGGTAACAGATTTTTACGCAGTATACCGAATTGCATAATTATCTACACAGTGTAGCATATTTAGTCTCAATATATATATCATAAAATGGTCCTTACGTGTCTAGCTGCATGGTTGTTGCAGCGATCCTAAATTTATGGAGGAAACAAAGCATTTAAAAATAGAAACCGCCACACATATTTTTCCTAAATTTACGCGCATGCATTGGATCGTGTTTGACTTATGCATGCATTCCTTTTTTTGCACTAACAGACGTGGGGCAGGTGACGCACCCGACAGGCTGGTTGGGCGCACCGGGTTGAACCAGTTTGTAGGGGTGGTCGGTCTGTGTCACACCCGGTTTTTAGAAGGTAAACCGAATGCGAACCATGTACGTGCCAGGATCAGTTATTCACGTACACAGCAGTTACATAACATGGACATCATCACACAGTGCTCAAATAGTATTAAAAGGGAAATAATAGTCGATTACATCGTACGTCTGAGACGTCCATATAGTCCTTACAATAAATCAAAGTGCGGAAAAGAAACGTAGATAACGCGGCCTTCACAGGCAGCCGACTGGGGGTTGCCGCTAACCCACGCCTAGAACTCGTCGTAGTCTTGGAACTCCTGGAAGTCTCCTTCTACAGCTTCCTCTTCTCCTGAGCAGTGGTTGCAATGCTGACAACCTGGGGGGGGGATTGGTGTGTAGAGCAAGGGTGAGTACACATCAACATACTCAGCAAGCATCCCGTTTGGCTGTAGTGGACTAGCTTTATGTGGGGATAAGTCAAGCAGTTGCTTTTAGTTGGTCAGGTTATTACTTACTAGTAGAGAGCCAGGTTTTAACATTAACCCAAGTTATTAGCCCAATGTATCCTTTCCAAACGGAAAGAATACCACTTACCAATACCATAATCATAGTCAGAACCATCAATCTCATTGCCACCTGTACCAAAATATCTCTGATCAAGTATCACTAATCTCTGGAGCTCCCTTGGCCGCTCATAACCGTGAGCACGGCTGATATATCAGTTTCATAACACTCTGCAGAGGTTGTGCACTTTACCCACAAGCCGTGATTCCCTTTCTGCCCGGAGAGAGCGACTCCCCATTGACCACTACCTAGGTGGTCCAGCAGGGCATCACTACGTAGCCTTTACAAAGATTCCCCGAGGCTGTAGCCACCCGTTAGGTTTCCTAAATATACCGCACTCCTCCCCAAGGGACAAATCAACCTTGGCAGAGCGAGCCGCATACACCGAGCCCCATTGACGGCACAACGGCTAAGCGAACTACACCCCGGTTCCTCCAATTATTCAGCTAAGGGCGTCCCATTCCACCCTCATGGTTGCACTGTTTTCCCGGGCGGTCATCCATTGAACAGGTCCTTACGGAGAGGCACTCGAGAAACCGCTCGAGTCCCCTTAAATGCCACAAGTATGATCATAAATAAGAAGGGAAAACAGCGTATCATAGATAATCACATCATGTTCATTGATTAGAGTTGAGCAATAGCATCAGACTAAGCAGTAATAATCCGACCCAAATAGGTAAACAAGGACATGAATAACAAAAGCTAGTCAATCCTTAGGTATAAATGTGTAATGCGGGAGGTGAATTAAAGAATGAATAGGACAGAGATAGGTCAAAGGACACTTGCCTCCACCAACCGACTGCTGCTCAGGGGCTTCTCCTGCGAATTCCTCGGGCTCTTCGACCGGATCGTTCTCTATGCGAGCGCAAACATACATACATCCATATATTTAATACAAAAGAACAGTACACCATACAAGGGAACAAGTAAAGTGAATATGCATCAAGTATGACATTCGATATCGCATTCATTATGGTTAGAAAGAAACGGGGAAAGGTCTCGCAGGGGGTTAAAGTTTATGCACTAATGATTAGTTACAATTGATTCTTAACAAAAGAATTCTGTTATACATATGTACTAATGGAAACCTAATCATTTTTAGTTGATCAACATTGCACGGGATAAACAATTAACTACGTGAATCAATAGCATAACGAAATTTTAAATTGAACTTCCTATTTTCCATAGCATGAACAATGATCAGTCTACCTAAAATAAAGTAATTATGATCACAGAAAGTAAATAAAATAAAATAAAAAAAATAAAAAAAACAGAGGGGGGGCGGTTGAACCGGCCCTAGGGGCGGTTGAACCGGCCCTAGGCGGGGCGGCCGAGCTGGGGCGGGCGCGCGGGCGCGGGCGGCCGAGCTGGGGCCGGGGCGGCTGAGCCGCTGAGCCGGCCGGTTGAACCGGCGGCCAGGCGGGCGCGGGGGGGGGGTCGGGCTGGGCGGCCGAGCGGGCGGCCAGCGGCCGGCTGGGGCGGCCAGCGGCCGGCTGGGCCGAGCAGGGGGCAGGCCAGGGCGCGGCTGGGCGCGGCCGGGGCCGGCCAGGGCGCGGCCAGGCGGCCGGGCGGCGCGGCAGCGGCCGGCCAGCGGCCACGGCGGGGCTGGGGGGTGGCCGGCGCGGCCAGGGGCGGCCAGGCCTTGGCCGGGCAGGGAGGGGGAGAGGAGAGGAGAGGGGAGGGAGGAGAAGGAGGAGGGGGGGAGGGGGAGGGGGCTCACCGGCGGGGGTGGGGGGGTGGCCGACGGCGAGGGGCGACCGGCGGCAGGGGGCGGCGCGGCGGCCTAGGGCAGGGGTTAGGGCGGCGGCGACTTAGGGAGAGAGAGAGAAAATGAGAGGGAGAGGGAGAGGGTTAGGGGAAAAAGGGAGAGGGGGGGGCGGCTGGGCCTTGCCAAGGCCCAAGAGGGGGGCGCGCAGGGGCTTGGGCCGGCCGGGGTCGGCCCACGGCGCGGGAGAGAGAGAAAAAGAGGAGAGAGAGAAAGAAAAAGAAAGAAAGAAAAGGTTTTCCGCTTATTCTCGAAATCCGATCTTTCCACATGAATGCATTTGCACTTTCAAAGCGATCAAAAAAAATGCAAGGTTCGGCATGGTGCATCAAACAACACAAAGTATTTTTAGAGTTTTCTTACACGGGAAATCCAAACCGAGTCCCGCTAAAACTTTGGAAAAGGTCAAGGTTTAGCGAGGGGAAAAGAAAAAGAAAAGGTAACGCCCGAATTTTGGCGAGTAAAGAAAAGAAAAAAAATTCAACTGCAAAATTCGGGGCGTTACAAACCTATCCCCCTTAAAAGAATCTCGCCCTCGAGATTCAGGGTTGGCTAGCAAAGAGCTCTGGGTACTTGGCCATCAAATCATCTTCACGCTCCCAGGTTGCTTCTTCCTCAGAGTGGTGACTCCATCTGACTTTGCACATTCTGATGGTCTTCCTTCGGGTGACTCTGTCTGCAACCTCAAGGATCTGAGCTGGCTTCTCAACATAGGTCAAGTCCTCCTGGACTTCCAGACCTTCCACTGGCAACTGCTCTTCTGGCACACGCAAGCACTTCTTCAACTGAGACACATGAAAGACATCATGCACAGCTGACAAATTCTCTGGCAGACTGAGCTGATAGGCCACTTCTCCACGCTTTGAGAGGATCTGGTACGGACCAATGTAGCGGGGTGCTAGCTTGCCTTTGATTCCGAACCTTCTGACTCCTCTGATCGGTGACACTTTCAGATAGACAAAGTCTCCGACTTCAAAACTCAGCTCTCTTCTTCTTGTGTCTGCATAGCTTCGCTGCCTCGATTGCGCTATCTTCAGATTCTCTCGGACCATCTTGATGTTCTCTTCGGCTTCAAGCAAAATATCTGGCCCAAACACTTGCTTCTCTCCAGGCTGATCCCATTGCAACGGAGTTCTGCAACTCCTTCCATAAAGCGCTTGAAACGGTGACATCTTCAAACTGGCCTGATAACTGTTGTTATAGGAAAACTCTGCATAAGGCAATCGCTTGTCCCATCCGGACTGATCTTGCAACGCACAGGCTCTCAACATGTCTTCGAGAATTTGATTGGTCCTTTCGGTCTGGCCATCTGTCTGCGGGTGATAAGCTGAACTGAAATTCAGATGTGTGCCCAAGGCTTCATGCAACTGCTGCCAGAAATGAGAGGTGAACTGCGTTCCTCTATCTGACACTATCTTCTTCGGCACACCATGAAGACAAACGATCCGAGACATATACAGCTCTGCCAATACTGCACTGCTGTAGGTGGTCTTGACAGGTATGAAGTGGGCTGACTTGGTCAAACGGTCCACTACTACCCAAATGGAATCGTAGCCGGCTCGAGTGCGAGGCAATCCGACTATGAAATCCATACCGATTTCATCCCATTTCCACTGAGGGATCTGCAACGGTTGCAACAGTCCAGCAGGTCTCTGGTGCTCTGCCTTAATTCTTCGACAACTATCGCACTTAGCCACATGCTCTGCGATTTCCCTCTTCATTCCGTACCACCAGAATTTCTTCTTCAGATCCTGATACATCTTCTCACTGCCAGGGTGAATCGAATAAGCTGTCTCATGAGCTTCCTTGAGAATCAACTCTCTAATAGACTGGACATTGGGAACACACAAACGGTCTTTGAACCATACCACGCCTTCTGCATCTTCTCGAAAATCTTTGCCTCTGCCATCTAGGATCAGTCGCCGGATCTCACTGATCTTCTCATCATTCTTCTGCGCTTCTTTGATTTCTCGCTCCAAGGTAGGTTCCAATTCAACTGTGACTCCTCGCGAATTGTTCAGAAATCCGAGACTCAACCTGTCAAACTCCTTGGCCAACTCATAAGGCATCGGACGAGCGACCATCAGATTGACTTGACTCTTTCTGCTCAAAGCATCCGCCACTACGTTTGCTTTGCCTGGATGGTAATGGATCTCCAACTCATAGTCTTTGATCAACTCTAACCATCTTCGCTGCCTCATATTCAATTCTGACTGAGTGAATATGTACTTCAGACTCTTGTGATCTGTGTAAACATCACATTTCTGTCCATACAGATAGTGCCTCCATGTCTTCAGTGCGTGAACCACTGCTGCCAACTCTAGATCATGGATTGGGTAATTCTTCTCATGAACCTTCAACTGTCGGGACGAGTAAGCCACAACTCTTCCCTCTTGCATCAACACGCATCCCAAACCTGTGTAACAAGCATCACAGTACACAGAGAAGGGCTTGTGCACATCAGGCAAGACTAGGACAGGCGCTGTTGTCAACTTCTCTTTCAGCGCTTCAAAGGCCTCTTGACATTTCTGGGTCCACTTGAACTCAACCTTGTTGCCTAGCAACGCTGTCATTGGTTTCGCAATCTTCGAAAACCCTTCAATGAATCGCCGATAATATCCGGCCATTCCAATGAAGCTCTTGATTCCTCGAGCATCCGTTGGCGCTTTCCAGTTCAGAATGTCTGCCACTTTCTTCGGATCCACAGCCAATCCTTCCTTGTTGATTATGTGACCCAAGAACAGGACTTCACTGATCCAGAACTCACACTTGCTCAACTTTGCATACAACTGGTGCTCTCGCAATCTCTGCAATACCATCCTCAAATGATCTGCATGTTCTTCTTCACTTTGAGAATAAACCAGAATGTCATCAATGAATACCACCACAAACTTGTCGAGATAATCCATGAATACACTGTTCATCAGATTCATAAAGAAGGCTGGTGCATTGGTCAAACCAAAAGACATCACTGTGAACTCATACAAACCATACTTGGTAATGAATGCCGTCTTCGGAATGTCCGAAGGTCGGATTCTGAGCTGATGATAACCTGACCTCAGATCAATCTTGGAGAACACACTGGCTCCTCTCAATTGGTCGAACAGATCTTCTATTCTGGGCAAAGGATACTTGTTCTTGATCGTGACTTCATTCAAAGCTCGATAATCGATGCACATCCTCTTTGTGACATCTTTCTTCTCCACAAACAAGACAGGGGCGGCCCAAGGCGAGGTGCTTGGCCGGATGTAACCTTTCTCTGACAGCTCATCAATCTGCTTCTTAAGCTCAACCAACTCTGGTCCAGATATTCTGTAAGCTCTCTTAAAGATGGGGGCGGTTCCAGGAAGAAGCTCTATGGCAAACTCAACTTTCCGCTCTGGTGGCATACCCGGTAAATCCTTTGGAAACACATCTGGGAATTCAGACACAACCTTGATACTCTCAATTGGGTCTGCTTCACTGCTATCGACAGCCATCTGATAACAACTTCCTTTCTTCGGCTCAGGCGGGACTAACTCGGTCACCACTTCCTCTCCTAGTGGGGACACCAACTTGATTGTCCTCTTATCACAACTGATAACTGCCTGATACTTATCTAGCCAATTCATCCCTAGGATGACATCTATTCCCTGAGTACCCATTACTATAAGGTTAGCGGGAAACGCTATCCCCCTTATTTCCACACTTACATTCAAACATATGCTATCAGCTCGAATTCTACCACCAGCTGAGTCAATTTGAATGGGGGTTGACATGGTAGTAATTGGAAGATTATGTGCTTCTACCCATGATGCAGTAATGAAAGAATGCGTTGCTCCAGTATCAAATAACACTTCTGCAATATGGGAATCGACTGGGAACATACCTACTGTCATGCCGGGGGTCTCCTGAACTGCTTCAGCCTCCAAGTGGTTCAGTCTTCCATGATTATAGCGCTGCTGAGGGCGGTTGCCTGATCCAGGCTGGGACACATTCTGCTTTGCTGGGGCATTGGGGCCTGACTGCTGCTGGGCTGCCTTCTTCGGACATTGCATCACCCAGTGGCCTTGCTCTCCACAGTGGAAACATGCCCTGTTTCCAACCTGAGCTGGTGCTGCCTGATTGTTCTGCTGAGTTGCGGGGGCAGGAAGACGAGGTGCCTGCTGATTCTGCTTCTGAAACTGACCTCCTCCTGACTGATTGCTCTGACGATTCTGGTACTGATGCTGAGGATACTGCCTTTGGAACTGCTGATACTGCTGACGCTGCTGATGCTGCTGAGGTGGACGCTGGTTCTGCCTGAACTGCTGAGGTTGATTGCCTGAAAAACGAGGACGGCTGCTGCTTCCAGGCTGGGGTCCACTAATCTTGCGCTTACGATCCTCCATCTCCTTACGCTTCCTTTCTGTCATGATTGCTCTGTCAATCAGGTGCTGGAATGTTGGGAAGGTATGATTCATCAGTTGGTACTGCAGAGGGTCAACCAAGCCTCTCAAGAAGCGGTACTGTCGCTTGGCGTCGGTGTTGACATCCTCAGGAGCATAGCGGGACAACTGCAGAAACCTGTCTCGATACTCACTGACAGATGATGACCCTTGCTTGAGGGCTAGGAACTCCTCCTTCTTCACTGTCATCAGACCTGCAGGCACATGGTACTGACGAAAGCTACCTCTGAACTCTTCCCAGGTGATGGTGTCGGGGTCGGCATGGGTGGCGAGGTAAGACTCCCACCATGATTGGGCTGCTCCTCTCAACAGACGAGGACCATACAAGACTTTCTCCCTGTCATCACACTGAGCGGTATGCAACTCCCGCTCCACAGTGCGCAGCCAATCTTCAGCATCCATGGGGTCAGAAGAGTGAGCGAACGTTGGGGGATGACCTCTCATGAATTCAGCACGCTTGTCTCTGGGCATCTGAGGCATCTGAGGCTGGGGTGGAGCCTGCTGCTGCTGCTGCTGAATGGCGGCCAGAGTCTGACCGATGGCTTGAACTGCCTGAGTCTGCATCAGAAACATCTGCTCGATGGACATCGGGGGCGGGGGCGGCAGCTGCTGCTGCTGGGGCACCTCATCCTGCTGACCGGCTTGCTCCTGCTGAGCACGCCTTCCTCCTCTGCGCCTGTTCTCTGACATCTGCAGAATGCAACCACACATCAGAACTGATCTGGCAAATCTTGCAGCATAAGAAAAGAGCATAGAATTCTCCAACAGCACTGAACAGATGAGCATCTTCACTGATCTCCAACACAGACCACACAGCTTCTCAGATAAAGAGGAAAGTAGAATAAAGGGTTTCCCAACTATATAACTAACTCCATTAACATAATATGTAAACCAAAATGCAGGGGATACCTACACTCTGGTGACAGTCATTACAAAGATCCAAACCAAACATAGTTCATCATGACAAACATAAATGCACAGGATATAGCAAACTACCCTGTCTAACTAAGACTAACTAAGACCGAGACTAACGCTAAGACTGAAACTTCTATGTATATATATTTCGTATTAATTACAAGATCCAACTCTAACGATCTATGGTTCTAGATTTATCTTGGTCTTGCAGTCGGGATTGCCATAAGACTGGAGTCCACGCCGAGGTGAGCGATACGGGTGCTGAGTCCCGACGGGAGCGGGGGAACCATCATCCAAGTGACGACGTTCCGCGCGCTCAGCCCGCAGCAGGGCGATCTCAGCACGAGCCCTACTCAGCTCGTCTAATGCATGGTCCAGCTCCGTGTTTAGCACGGCGGCTAGGTTGACTGTGCTGCTCAACCTAGGATTGTCCTCACCAGCAGGTGAAACAATCACGCCTCCTGTGCTGCCAGATGGACGGCGGGGGTAATACTTCAGGTCGAGGCCGTCAGCTACCCCACCGAGAACCGAGCAGTAGTGCGAAAGCGCACGCCGTGCAGCATCCTGCATGGCTGCCTCAGCTGAGTCCCGCTCAGAGATAGAATAGTGCTCTGAGCAAGCCTCCGCGCCCTGGAGACTGTTCTCCGGACGGCGCACCAAGCAGGTCGCCTCCCAGCGGTCCGGGTAGACCCCGCGACTATGCTGGTAGACCACACAGCGATACTCGATGGACCAGGTACGCCGGTCAAGTGCCCGACGTAGCAGGGTGTCGAGCGCGTCGTGGAAGTGACACCCGCGAGCAGCGTCGCGAGTGATGGGTCGAGCAACCCATCCTTCCGGCTCATGGCTAGAGAGGTCGAGGTCGTGGCTCGAGCTGTCGTCGCCACCTCCGTCGTCTGGGTCTCCTCCAGCAGCTACTCCAGAAGCTGGGACGCCCAGTGGTGGTGCAGGGGGCGCCTCCAGGGGAAGCACAGGGGAGCAGCTCCTCACAGACTCTATCTCCTGCTGGAGCGAGAAGGAAGAGCCCTGCTGCTCCTGTCGTCGACGTTCCTGCTCCTCATGCAGGCGGTGGTGCAGTCTCTCCAAGTGGCTGGACTATCCGGCCACGGGACGGCGAAGCGGACGCTCAGCAAGGCGGGAGGGTAAGAAGGGGATGACGGACTTTCGTGCAGTGTGTCTAAGACGAGCCATCTACAAAAGACATCGCAAGCAAAAGGGTGAGAACAGAATTAATATGACCAGCAAGTAATGAATCATAAATAAATGAAGGATCAGAATAAAACATAATTTTCAGCAAGGTATAATATATAGTAGAACATAGGTTTGGTCAGTAGGACCAACTTTTGAAGGGGTACCAAAGTCAAGGCAGGGACAGAGGTCTATAGTCCTTAGAACGACCATCCTACTCTAGGTTAGCGGTCCTACAGTCAGCACGGCTTTGATACCACTTATGTCACACCCGGTTTTTAGAAGGTAAACCGAATGCGAACCATGTACGTGCCAGGATCAGTTATTCACGTACACAGCAGTTACATAACATGGACATCATCACACAGTGCTCAAATAGTATTAAAAGGGAAATAATAGTCGATTACATCGTACGTCTGAGACGTCCATATAGTCCTTACAATAAATCAAAGTGCGGAAAAGAAACGTAGATAACGCAGCCTTCACAGGCAGCCGACTGGGGGTTGCCGCTAACCCACGCCTAGAACTCGTCGTAGTCTTGGAACTCCTGGAAGTCTCCTTCTACAGCTTCCTCTTCTCCTGAGCAGTGGTTGCAATGCTGACAACCTGGGGGGGGGATTGGTGTGTAGAGCAAGGGTGAGTACACATCAACATACTCAGCAAGCATCCCGTTTGGCTGTAGTGGACTAGCTTTATGTGGGGATAAGTCAAGCAGTTGCTTTTAGTTGGTCAGGTTATTACTTACTAGTAGAGAGCCAGGTTTTAACATTAACCCAAGTTATTAGCCCAATGTATCCTTTCCAAACGGAAAGAATACCACTTACCAATACCATAATCATAGTCAGAACCATCAATCTCATTGCCACCTGTACCAAAATATCTCTGATCAAGTATCACTAATCTCTGGAGCTCCCTTGGCCGCTCATAACCGTGAGCACGGCTGATATATCAGTTTCATAACACTCTGCAGAGGTTGTGCACTTTACCCACAAGCCGTGATTCCCTTTCTGCCCGGAGAGAGCGACTCCCCATTGACCACTACCTAGGTGGTCCAGCAGGGCATCACTACGTAGCCTTTACAAAGATTCCCCGAGGCTGTAGCCGCCCGTTAGGTTTCCTAAATGTACCGCACTCCTCCCCAAGGGACAAATCAACCTTGGCAGAGCGAGCCGCATACACCGAGCCCCATTGACGGCACAACGGCTAAGCGAACTACACCCCGGTTCCTCCAATTATTCAGCTAAGGGCGTCCCATTCCACCCTCATGGTTGCACTGTTTTCCCGGGCGGTCATCCATTGAACAGGTCCTTACGGAGAGGCACTCGAGAAACCGCTCGAGTCCCCTTAAATGCCACAAGTATGATCATAAATAAGAAGGGAAAACAGCGTATCATAGATAATCACATCATGTTCATTGATTAGAGTTGAGCAATAGCATCAGACTAAGCAGTAATAATCCGACCCAAATAGGTAAACAAGGACATGAATAACAAAAGCTAGTCAATCCTTAGGTATAAATGTGTAATGCGGGAGGTGAATTAAAGAATGAATAGGACAGAGATAGGTCAAAGGACACTTGCCTCCACCAACCGACTGCTGCTCAGGGGCTTCTCCTGCGAATTCCTCGGGCTCTTCGACCGGATCGTTCTCTATGCGAGCGCAAACATACATACATCCATATATTTAATACAAAAGAACAGTACACCATACAAGGGAACAAGTAAAGTGAATATGCATCAAGTATGACATTCGATATCGCATTCATTATGGTTAGAAAGAAACGGGGAAAGGTCTCGCAGGGGGTTAAAGTTTATGCACTAATGATTAGTTACAATTGATTCTTAACAAAAGAATTCTGTTATACATATGTACTAATGGAAACCTAATCATTTTTAGTTGATCAACATTGCACGGGATAAACAATTAACTACGTGAATCAATAGCATAACGAAATTTTAAATTGAACTTCCTATTTTCCATAGCATGAACAATGATCAGTCTACCTAAAATAAAGTAATTATGATCACAGAAAGTAAATAAAATAAAATAAAAAAAATAAAAAAAACAGAGGGGGGGCGGTTGAACCGGCCCTAGGGGCGGTTGAACCGGCCCTAGGCGGGGCGGCCGAGCTGGGGCGGGCGCGCGGGCGCGGGCGGCCGAGCTGGGGCCGGGGCGGCTGAGCCGCTGAGCCGGCCGGTTGAACCGGCGGCCAGGCGGGCGCGGGGGGGGGGGGTCGGGCTGGGCGGCCGAGCGGGCGGCCAGCGGCCGGCTGGGCCGAGCAGGGGGCGGGCCAGGGCGCGGCTGGGCGCGGCCGGGGCCGGCCAGGGCGCGGCCAGGCGGCCGGGCGGCGCGGCAGCGGCCGGCCAGCGGCCACGGCGGGGCTGGGGGGTGGCCGGCGCGGCCAGGGGCGGCCAGGCCTTGGCCGGGCAGGGAGGGGGAGAGGAGAGGAGAGGGGAGGGAGGAGAGGGAGGAGGGGGGAGGGGGAGGGGGCTCACCGGCGGGGGTGGGGGGGTGGCCGACGGCGAGGGGCGACCGGCGGCAGGGGGCGGCGCGGCGGCCTAGGGCAGGGGTTAGGGCGGCGGCGGCTTAGGGAGAGAGAGAGAGAAAATGAGAGGGAGAGGGAGAGGGTTAGGGGAAAAAGGGAGAGGGGGGGCGGCTGGGCCTTGCCAAGGCCCAAGAGGGGGGCGCGCAGGGGCTTGGGCCGGCCGGGGTCGGCCCACGGCGCGGGAGAGAGAGAAAAAGAGGAGAGAGAGAAAGAAAAAGAAAGAAAGAAAAGGTTTTCCGCTTATTCTCGAAATCCGATCTTTCCACATGAATGCATTTGCACTTTCAAAGCGATCAAAAAAAATGCAAGGTTCGGCATGGTGCATCAAACAACACAAAGTATTTTTAGAGTTTTCTTACACGGGAAATCCAAACCGAGTCCCGCTAAAACTTTGGAAAAGGTCAAGGTTTAGCGAGGGGAAAAGAAAAAGAAAAGGTAACGCCCGAATTTTGGCGAGTAAAGAAAAGAAAAAAAATTCAACTGCAAAATTCGGGGCGTTACAGTCTGGGCTTCTTTTAACTATTGGAAGCACAGGGCTCCTGTTATACATACCATATATATATATATAAATAAATATATATATATATATATATATATATATATATATATATATATATATATATATATATATACACACACGAATAAGTTAGATTCAAGCTAACAGTTATTCGAGAATGGTTTTGATTGATTATTCGAGAATCGTCAGAGCACCTGTTTTTTTCCTTCTAAAATTTGCATGGTTATTTTATGGATGGAAAAATAAAATAATGATAAAACATATACACGTCATAGTCCGTATCAGATAGCAGCATGCAGTAGCGTACCAACCACACGAAACCTGCGCGCCGCTGTGCATGGAGCGCATGCATATGCATGCATGCTCTAGTCCGACTCCGAGGCCTCCAGTGTCCGACGATATGATGTTGACCCGTTCAAGTCTTCTACCCCTTGGCCCTCTCGTCGTGCATATATATACGTCAGCTGCCATCCTAATCGCTCGCCAAACGTACCACACACAGATTGTGATGTCCGGCGCCGACACGTCGTGCAGCGACGTCCTCGCGACGGTGGCGAGGATCGATCGCAGGCTAGCGCGCGAGAAAGCCAATGATGCCGTGGTCGAGTTAATCCGCGAGCAGCAGGCCGTGGACATGACGTATGAGGTGCTGGAGGCCACAAAGATCGGCCACACCGTCAGCGCCCTGAGGAAGAGCGCGCCGACGGCGCTGGCTCACCTGCTCGCCGACACGCTCTACAGGCAATGGAAGGTTCTGGCTGACGACGAGTAGCACGACGCAGCAGCAACAACCGCCGCTGTCGCCGCCAAACGGTGATACGGACAGCAACAAGCGTTCCTCTTCGTCGCTGCCGCCAAAGGCCGTTGATGATAAGGCCACCAACAAGCCTTTCTCTTCGCCACGGTTGGCGCCGATGGTCGACGCAGAGCAGTCGGCTGGGCTAGAGCCCGACCACGAGAAGATCGCCCCGACGGCAATAAGTGCGGCTCCCGTCAGGAAGCCAAACATCTTACGGTTCCAAATGGTCACTGTCAAGGAGACGGGGAAGCCTGATTGGTGCTGCTTAATGATCATCCCGTCGGAAGCTTCGGATCCCACACCGGTGTCGAACGACACAACACAAAACGGTGGTGATAGCAGACCACAAGCCTACTGCACAGCGACGACGAGCCACCACCCTACCAATGCTCATAATAAGGATGTCTGTCCGACCGGCAATGCACCCTTGACGAGGACCGTTAAGTCGCCAACCGCATTATCGAACCCTGTCTCTTCATCGGGCGCTTGCAAGAAGGGCAAAGGAGAGGCCCCCACGGATTTTGACGAGGAGAGGCCGGCAAAGGCCACGGTAAGGCTCCACGAGGGGAACAAGGAGGCCTTCGTCGCCAAGGAGAAGAGGAAGATCAAGCAGGTCAACGTCAAGGAGTCGGGGAAGCCAGATCAGTGCCGCTTAACACTCATCCCACTGGTGGCCCTGGATCCCGCTCCGCCATTAAACGACACAACGCAAAACGACGGCGACAGTAGACATCAAGCCTACTGCACGGCGACGGCGAGCCACCAGACTATCAATGCTGATAATAAGGGTGTCTGTCCGACCGGTGATGCATCCTTGATGACGACCGTTAAGACGCCAACAGCATTGCCACCTATATTCTAGCATTGCCACCAGACTATCAATGCTGATAATTTCATGTACTACGCTCTTCCATCACCTTTCGATGGCATTGCCACCTATATCATAGGATTTATTCCAAGTAAGCGACATGTTGTTTTGACTTGATCTCGATCACATCAGGGTAGTCATCGACTCCTATTTGTCTCTGCAATTTCTATATATCATGCTTGGTAATAGATGTTGCTAGTGATCCACATATTTTATATGTAAATAGATATGTGTTTCTACGCCATAATATCACTCGATTTGTTGCATCCATAAAGGTTTATCTCATGTTATACGAGTATAACTACGCTCGCTAATCGTAATCATTATGTTATGTTGCAATATATGCTACATATGACTCTTTAATATTATGCTCAATAGAAAAATTGTGTTCTCATCAGCTTCTTTATTAGAAGTTTGCTTCATATCTGCATAATTTGGTAATCGGGAAAAGTGGGTGTCCATTAGATCGAAATATGCTAGGAGTTTGAATTATCGCTTTTAGTCTTTGGTTTCACCTAGTTTTAGCTACAGGACAATGGTGATTATACCCTTCGATGGCCTTGCAATTGTGATTTTACCCTTCGTTTTTCAACTTTGCGATCTTACATCTCCATTTCGAAAACGAAGCGCAGCCATACCTTTGGGTATAAATGATTCATAGCTTGGTTTGAAACTTTAAAACTTAACTTTGGGACACTAAACTATTTCAAAATAAAAACATCTTTGAGATATATATAACTTGGGTATATGTTTATCTTCATTTAATTTAACTTCAAAAAATTGTATGTTTATGCTACCTTTAGAAATATAGTCTATTTATAGAGATGGACGATAACCCTAACCACCTCTAGAAATCTATGTTGGAGTTTTTTTAAGAACTTTGCACTATGGTGTTCTTTTCCTTTATATTTCTAACAAATTCTAGATATCTCAAGATCTGAGGACAGGGATTTCTCAGAGATGTGCATAGGATGAGGTTTATATGTGTATGCACTAGGAACGAGTGTGTATCCATGTGTCATGTTTGTGGTTGCCTTTGTTTGTATTATGTTTTGTAAAAAGGAAAAAACTTTTAGACATCATTTTGATGAATATTACATTTTGTTGGAAGCCCAAACAACAGTTCAAAGTTCGAAATAGGCTCCTAGCCCATCTTCAACTTCAACTTCAGGAAGTCCAAAAGCGTTATTCTCTCTATGGGTTTACGGGACACCCTCGGTGTCAGGGTATAGTCCGTTACCGTGAGCAACCAAACGCAATCCACGTACCGAGTACTTATGCAAATTTACATTACGCAATCAATTTATGAATATATTTTTCAATAAATAATAATTATAGAAATTTATCGTTGTAAATTTGTCGCTCTAAGTCTCAGACTTTTCAAGCGTTGCAAATTTGTGATTGGTGATTAGTTATTTGGAATCATGCGAGACTCCACAAATACCATAATCCAGTGACCATATATGCATATGTTGTCAATACATCTATCAACTGCAAAGATGGATGAAGTATTGCCCATAATGTTGTATCGGAATTTTACTACTCACAGTAGAAGGAGAATTTATAGCATTCAAAGAATGCTTGGGTTTGCGTAAAACCCAGTTGCCACTGCAGATACAAGGAGAAGAGGAAGACCAAGCAGCTCAACATGATTGACGCACCGGTCAGGATGGTGAGGTAGCGTCCTTGTCTTATTATCTTGTCCTAAGATGCACAGGGTCTTTTGAGTAGCAGCAGTAACTAGGGTTTCAGAAACTTTAGCGATGTCGCGTAGTTTATGTCGCTCTAAGTTAGTGTTCTCTTTGTTCATCGTGTGTAATATTATATTAATTCTTACTATACATCAGAATAATATACTTTCATTTTGTTATCAAGATATTTCCACGATCAATACACCAAATCAGACACCGGCTTTCAATGTGTGCCCACTGCGTTGTGCAAGGAAGTAGGGCCAGGCGGCGAGCAGAGGTTGACCCGCCCGGCCGGTCCGGCATGAACTTCACCGCGGGCGTGGAGGGGACACGAGATCTAGGCGCCCAAGCTCGGCACTCATGTTGGCAATTTAGGTGCACAACATCGTCATTAGATGTTGTTCTGAAAACGAACGATTCACTGTATAAATGGACTTTTCAGTCTGGAGTTTGAGTCGCTGCAGCACCAGAACTAAATAAATTCATCACTATATTTAATAATATTTGTAACTAGTTTTAAAATATTGGATGTGACGGAGAAAGAGTGTAGGTGACGCGCCAGGGGAAGGGCGGAGCAGCATTTGGAGCGCGGATTGCGAGCGCGGCTCCTGTTGATGTTGGGCGAGCCGGGATTAGGGCGAGGTTAGGCGCGTCCGAGTGGTGGCAAGGAAGGCAAGAGCGCGCAGTCGGAGCCGGAAATTTGGATGGTCTGGTGGCGAGGAGGGTGCGCGTCTGAGTGGTGGCGAAGAAGGCAAGAGCGTGCAGGGCGGCGGTAATTACGACGGCGTAGTGGCGAGGAAGACAAGAGCGAGCAATGGATCCGAGCTTGGATGGGGCGTGCGCGGGTGAGATTGGCAGGGGAGAGGGAGAGGGCGGTGGGAGAGGGACCCGTCATCAGCGGTGGAGCGGCAGCCGCGGATCGGTGGGACAGGGGCGACAGCGCAGCGCACCGCGATGGCAGAACCGCTGAGAAGTGGACGCCTACAATAGAAACTTAAGAAGAAGTATATATATATATATATATATATATATATATATATATATATATATATAGACACACACCGAATCAGACACCAGCTTTCAATGTGTGCCCACTGCGTTGTGCAAGGAAGTAGGGCGAGCGAGGTTGACCAGCCCGGTCCGGCATGAACTTCACCGCGGGCGTGGAGGGGACACGAGATCTAGGCGCCCAAGCTCGGCACTCATGTTGGCAATTTAGGTGCACAACATCGTCATTAAATGTTGTTCTGAAAACAAACGATTCACTGTATAAATGGACTTTTCAGTCTGGAGTTTGAGTCGCTGCAGCACCAGGACTAATAAATTCATCACTATATTTAATAATATTTGTAACTAGTTTTAAAATAGTGGATGTAACGGAGAAAGAGTGTAGAGACTAGAGAGAGGTATTTAGCATGGTGTTGGTGCTGTCTCTGGACAGCAAGGAGATCCAACACGAGTGAATGGAGATGGCAACAGGGCACTCGCGTGTGATGGCAAAAGCTCTGTTAATCTGGCCTCTCACGGGCACTGTGCGGGGGTATTTATAGGTATTCGAGTGCACGGCGCCTTGCATTAAGGACGCATGTGCCCTCAAGTACCTAGTTTATCCCCAGAATATTCCCATAAAGCGGGGTTACAAGCTGTAATTACAAGTACGCCTTTACAAATTAGGCCCGTAACACAACCGCGGCCACGCAGGGCCCGTTACAATGGGCCCGACCTCATGTGGGCCTCGGAGCTGACCGAGGCCGCGCCGTAGGGAGGCGTTGCCGCAGGCCTTCGTCTGGTGCCGAATCGAGCGAAGGGTCTCCATGTTGTCCCTGGTGTCGATCGCAGGCCTTCGTCTGGTGCCGAATCGAGCGAAGGGTCTCCATGTTGTCCCTGGTGTCGATCAAGCGAAGGGTGTCCCTGCCTGCTTTGCCTGTCAGGGCAGGGGCTAAGCGGTGGAGACTTCGGGCGAAGGGTGGCGTTTCTGCCTTCGCTCCAACATTTGCCCTCTGAGGGACCAGTTCGACAAAGTCACCTGGTGCCGAAGACGTCGCTAGATGGCGGAGACGCTGCCCTCGCTCGAAGTGGTTCCGCGGGGGTTTTTGATGTGACCGCTGATGGACATCGTACTGTTGGACTGCGGGTTTTCCGAAGCGTCGCGCCCTGTGGGATTGCGGGTTTCCCGAGGAGCCGCGCCCTGCCTATAAAGGGGGGCGGGGGACGGCGCTGTTTGCACTTTGCCTTCCGCGCTCCGTGAAAACCCTAGCCGCCCGCCGTCTTTCTGCTCCTCTTCTTCTACTGCTCGCTTTGCTCGTCGGAGATCTGGCTCGAGTGAAGCAGACCGCCCGCCGCCGCCGACGGTACGTAGCAATGCCATCCTCTTCTTCTTCCGCCGACGCCACGCCGCCGGCCGCCGCCTCGTCTGAGGAGACGTTGAGTAGCGTGATGGTGGAGGAGCTGCGCGCCGGCGACTCTGTTGATTTTGGTGTGTCACGGATGACGTCGGCCCGCGTCGAAGAAATGCAGCGCTTGGGCTACTTTGGCGGCGGAGTCGCTCGTGCTCCGGGGACGGAGGAAGTCCCCGAGCCGGAGGGTGAGTTGGTTGTTTTTGAGGCGTTCTTCGTCGCCGGTCTCCGCTTGCCTGCGCACCGGTTTGTTGGCGAAGTCCTGCGTAGATTCAACGTTCAACTTCATCAGCTGACACCGAACGCCGTGGTGGCGCTGGCGAAGTATGTCTGGGCGACGACTTCGTACGGCGGACAGCCGTCGGTTGAAGTTTTTGCGAAGAATTACTGCTTGCATTGGCAGAAGAGGGTGATTGAGGACGGAGTTGCCCAGTTTGGGTCGTGCACATTCACGCCGAAGACCGGCAAGACCACAATGCCAGTAGTGGAGTTAGTTCCGTGCGCCCGCAACAAGTGGGGCAATTGGAATGAATTTTGGTTTTACGTTGCTGAGGCTACTGTCGAAGGCCATGAAGGACTGCCCGTGTCTGAGATGTGCTCTCACTATTACTCTGCGTATCCGCCTTTTGAAGTGGCAGAAGAGGATGCAGACGAAGGGGCCCTTCGATGCGCCGCAGGCCAGAGCAGTGGTCGTGATTTAGTTGAAGAGTTTGTGGCGTACGGGGTCTGGCCCTTGGCGCACG
Organism: Zea luxurians; assembly: GCA_029449295.1. Lineage (NCBI taxonomy): Eukaryota > Viridiplantae > Streptophyta > Magnoliopsida > Poales > Poaceae > Zea > Zea luxurians. The sequence goes on along the minus strand of JAOPSE010000021.1, from coordinate 56,352,660 downwards.
GCTGGGCGTTGGGCGAAGTGTGCCCTCGCCAGATGCCTTTTCACGGAGGAAGGGTGGTGCGAAGTCCTGCCTTTGCACTGAATTTGCGAAACCGTGACCCGGCCGCCTTTGTGCGTGATGCGGAGGACTTGGCGGTGCGGCTCGTGGGGCGGTACGTGGCGAGGACGGAAGGCCAGCGCAGCTTTGATATTCGCGGGTCAAATGAACGTTTGAACAGGGTCTTCGAATTGAATCAATTGCCGTACGACGGCTACCCTGGTCAAGACGAAGCGGACCGCCGTGGGAAGAAGCCGGCGGTGGAGACTGGAGGCGACCCTGCGCTGACGGCCGCCCCCTCCTCAAAAAAGAGAAAATTAGGTACTGCGATGGGAGGAATCGGGGTGTCTGATAGTTTTGGTAGGGAGTTAATGAGGACGTGCGCGGCCCCGGGGGAGAGGATGTCTTCGCCCGAGCTCCGGGAGTCTTCGGCTCGGATGCTGAGGGTTACCGGGGGCTGCTGGCCTAGAAATGTTCCTGTCCCCTGCGCGGCTGAGGAAGACTGTTTTACATCTCGTATGGTTCGTCAGTGGAGGGTTTTTCCTTACGGGCGAAATATCGGTGCTGTTGTGTGGGCAGTGATGGACAAGGATCGCCAAGGGGCGGCGCAAAAACGCCAGGCGACCGTAAGGATTCACGACGCCCGGCCGAAAAGGCAACGGGGAACGGCGAAGGCTGCGGCCTCCAGCGGAGGCAAGCCGCCGCTGGCGGCGAAGGCGGGCGCCTCTGCGCCCAGCAAGGCGCCGGAGACAACGGCGGGCGCCGGAGTCTCCAAGCCGACGAAGGTGGTGCCGCTGGCCAGCGGAGTGGCGGAGGCTTCGAAGGCGGCCCGAGCGTTGCCGCCGCCGGGCAAGCGCGTTGCCGACTTCGGCACCGACATTAGTGTGGACGATTATCTTGGGGGTAAGTCACCCGGCCGCCTTTTTTTTTTGATCGTTGATGCGCTGCAGGGTCGGACGAGGGCCGGCTTGCTATAGCTGTGCCTGCCGGGGCAATCGCGACGGCTGCGCTGTCGTCGAAGGCGAAGGGCGGGACCCTTGGCGCCGGAGGCGAGGTGTCGGCCCTCGCGTTGGTCAGAGACGAGGCTGGCGCGGCGACCCGCCGGCTGAAGGGAGTGACGGAGGCGCTGAGTCAGGCGACGGAGGCGCTGAGTCAGGTCCGCCGAGCTCTTTTCTTTTCTTCTTTTTTTTTCTTTTTTTTTTTTTACGGCCATGGCCTTACGTGTTCTCTGCAGGTGGCGGACTTCACCAGCCGTACTGCGTCGGGGGCACTTACGGCAGCCTTATCTGCCGAAGTCGAGAGACTTCGGACGCAACATGCTGACGCTGTCCGTGAGAAGTCTGCCTCCGACAGCAAGTGTCGTAAACTGGCGGACAAGGTGGCCGCCCTGGAGGAGGAAAAGGCTGACCTCCGGCGCCAGCTGGCGGGGGAGAGGAGGGAGACCAACGAGGCCATCGCCAAGGAGCAGGCCGCGCAGGCGGAGGCTAGGCTGGCACGGGCGGAAGCCAATCTTGCCAAGGATCTCGCCGAAGACCTGCGGGGGCGGCTCACCGCTCTGGAGAGCCGCGCGAAGGGGGCCGAAGCCGCGGTGCGAACGGAGGCCGAACGGACGCGCACACAGCTTATGGCCACATATCGCGAGCTGGGTGCGCGGACCGGTGACTTCGTGGTGCCGGAGCGAGAGGCCGGGCTTCGCTGTTTGGAATGGGTGCAAGAGGAGCTGCAGGAGCTCCCCACTGTCCTGGGGGGGTTAATGTCGTTCGCCTCCCTGGTCACCTGCGAGGGGGCGATGAACGCACTCTCTCGCGAAGGGTGCCGGCACTATGAGGCCTTCGACCAGGCAGATGAAGATTTTGGGCGAGACATCTATAAGGTCGAAGACCCCGTGGTGAAGGAGTCCGCCGGCGCCCTCTATGACCGGATGTGGGGTCTGTATGGTGGTGAAGTGGTCAGGGAGCGGGCCGAGGCTGCGAGGGCTCAGGTAACGTTGTCGTTTGTTTGGCGTTTGCTGGGTGTGGTCTGTGCGTGTGTGTGCTGACTTTTTGTATGTTTTGTTTTAGGCGGAGCGAGGCGAGCGGGTGGACGATTTCGGAGCACTGAACGACGCCCTGCCTGACCCGGAGCCGGCCCCGGAGACCACGGAAGACGCACCAGGCGCCCCCACATCTGCTGCGACAGTTGAAGACCTGCCCCTGAAGGTGGCCGAAGGCGCTCCCGATGCCCTCGCAGCAGCTGCGCCGACCGTCGAAGATCCGACGGCGGAGGCGGAGACAACGGCGGAGGCACCCGCCGCGTCAGGGCCCTCGCAGGTGGCGTAGTGGTTGTTTAGGGTTAGGGAATTTTGGATGTTGTACTGAACTTTGGTTGCTGCGCAGGTTCAAGATTTTGGGCCTGCGCACGCAACCACTGCTACTGAGTTTTTGGCGGCCTCGACCGCGGAAGGTGGTAATCAATATAGTGGGTCTGCATCTGAGTTTTTTGACTTTGCTGACTCCGGGAGCTCGGTTGAGTGGACTGAGGAGTCGTCGGAGGAGAATTTGGATTATTTTACGGCCTTGGACGTGGCTGCGGCGGAGGCCTCGCCACACGCCGCGGACGCGTCGGACGTGCCAGGCCCTAGCGCCGGGCGCCGTCGACGAAGGGCGGTTGCAAAACGTAGGGTTAGCGCGGAGGAGCGGGCTCTGCTTCGTGTGAGTGGGGCTGGTCGGCAGGAACTGTTGTCTCTGCCGACCGCCGAGAGTGTAGGTGAAGGGGAACTGCGAAGGCTTTTTGCGGGTGAGGAGCTCAGGATAATGTTATTTAATTATAGGGAGATGGGAATTATTCCTAAGGTTGAGCCGATGTAGAGTGTGGTGCCCTCGCTTGCGTATGTAGAGGCTTGTATGGTGGAATTGTGTGCCCTCGCGTGCATGTGTGTGAAGGCGTTTTGTACTAACTGATTCGTTCGGCTGCGCTGTGCTTGCTTGATTATAATTGGTCTTGGCGTGAATGGTTCGATGTTGTCGTTTCGGCCGTTGTTGTGCTGCACAGATAGTCTTCGCGATAGACTTAGATTTTTTCTGCACTTGTTGTGCTAATCCGGCTGCACCCGTAGGCGACTTCGGCGCGGATAGTCTTCGCGATAGACTTAGATTTTTCCCCGGCTGCACCCTTAGGCGACTTCTGCGCGGATAGTCTTCGCGATAGACTTAGATTTTTTCCCGGCTGCACCCTTAGGCGACTTCTGCGCGGATAGTCTTCGCGATAGACTTGGATTTTTTCCGCACTTGTTGTGCTAATCCGGCTGCATCCGTAGGCGACTTCGGCGCGGATAGTCTTCGCGATAGACTTAGATTTTTTCCCGGCTGCACCCTTAGGCGACTTCTGCGCGGATAGTCTTCGCGATAGACTTAGATTTTTTCTGCACTTGTTGTGCTAATCCGGCTGCACCCTTAGGCGACTTCGGCGCGGATAGTCTTCGCGATAGACTTAGATTTTTTCCCGGCTGCACCCTTAGGCGACTTCTGCGCGGATAGTCTTCGCGATAGACTTAGATTTTTTCTGCACTTGTTGTGCTAATCCGGCTGCACCCGTAGGCGACTTCGGCGCGGATAGTCTTCGCGATAGACTTAGATTTTTTCTGCACTTGTTGTGCTAATCCGGCTGCACCCGTAGGCGACTTCGGCGCGGATAGTCTTCGCGATAGACTTAGATTTTTTCCCGGCTGCACCCTTAGGCGACTTCTGCGCGGATAGTCTTCGCGATAGACTTAGATTTTTTCTGCACTTGTTGTGCTAATCCGGCTGCACCCGTAGGCGACTTCGGCGCGGATTTGTCGCACGCGAGGGTAGCTAGCGCTTAGCCTCGCGGTGACCTCGTGGTGGTCGAATGTCGAAGACCGTCATCGCGGTCTTTTTCGACGCATGTCTTTTTGCGGGGGATTTTTTACGCATATATTACATGGCTCCACCTCGTTAAAAACCTCACCCCCCGGGAGGAAAAGAGTGCGGGCCGGTGCAAGATTGTTTTTGCGAATTACAAGGGCGAAGACAGCCCTGAGGAATCAAACAAAAAATTTGCGGAGGTTGTCAATGTTCCAGGAATGCTCCAGGTCCTCGCCGGTTGGCGTTGTGAGCCTGTATGCGCTGGGGGAAGCCTTTGTCTTGACGATGAAAGGGCCCTCCCACTTGGGCTCCAGCTTGCCTTTTGACTCCGTCCGAGCTGTCCGAATGAGCACGAGGTCCCCCTCGCTGAACTCCCTCGGGGTGACTGAGTGGTCGCGCCATGCTTTGGTCTGGGCTTGATACTTGTTCAGGGCCTGTAGGGCGAAGACACGGTCTCCGTCGATGAGATCCTTTGAAGTTGGCTCGTCCACATCTGGGACGGCTGACGGGACTGTTCGCGGGGACCCGTGCTTTATTTCCTGCGGGTTCATGGCCTCCGATCCGTATAACAGACGGAAGGGAGTAAACCCGGTTGCCCTGCACTCAGTCGTGTTTAGTGCCCAGACTGCCTCAGGTAAGAAATCGCTCCATCTGCCCTTTTTTTCATCGAGGAGCATTTTTTTGATAGCTGTGAAGATTTTTCCGTTGGCGCGCTCCACGACCCCGTTGGACTGCGGATGATAGACTGAGGCGAAGGCAAGCTTGGTGCCAATGGAGAAACAAAAATCCTTGAAGTCTTGGTTATCAAACTGTTTGCCGTTGTCGACCGTTAACTCGGACGGTACTCCGAAACGGCAAACGATGTTCTGCCAGAAGAATTTTTGGGCAGTCTTCGATGTTATTGTGGAGACAGCCCGTGCCTCGATCCATTTGGTGAAGTACTCGACCGCGACGAAGGCGAACTTGAGGTTCCCCTGAGCGGTGGGCAGGGGTCCAACAATGTCGAGACCCCAGCGCTGGAGAGGCCATGTGTGGGCGATCAGCTTTGTGTACTGCGAAGGGCCGCCTGACCGAGGAGAGAACTTCTGGCAGGCTTCGCAGGACCGAGTGACCCGATTCGCGGCGCAAATCATTGCTGGCCAGTAAAAACCCTGGCGTATCACCTTAGCAGCTAGGGCCCTTGGCCCCGCGTGCGAGCCGCACGTGCCACTGTGGACTTCACGTAGGACCTGCATGCCCTCAGCCTCGGTGACGCACTTAAGCATTGGTTGGCTGACCCCTTTTTTGTAGAGTTGGCCTTCAATCAGAGCGAAGTCCCGGCTTCGATGTCGGAGGCGCTTGGCCTCACTGATGTCGGCTGGGTGATAAAACCCCTGTAGGAACAGGGTGATGGGTGCCCGCCAGTCTTCGGTCATGATGAGGTTGACTGTACGGTGGCCCTCGCTGTCATTGGTTATTTGGAGCCCTTCGGGGCTCCGGACTGCTGGCGTGCCGATGACGTGGAAGAACACGTCGGAGGGCAGAGTTTCGCCCCTGGCCGCGGCTTTGGCCAATGCGTCGGCCTCCTCATTCTTGGCCCGGTCCACATGCTGCACGGTGAACCCCTTGAACTGCCTCTCGAGACTTCGGATGGCCGCGAGGTACTGCATGAGCGCGGGGTCCTTGGCTGCATAGTCTTTGTCGACCTGGCCGGCAACTACCTTGGAGTCTGTTTTGATGATGCAAGTGGTGACTCCGAGGGCCCTCAGCTTGCGGAGGCCGAGGATGACTGCTTCGTATTCTGCTATATTATTTGTGCACCTGTCGGATTCCAGATTGAAGCTGAGTCGTGCTGCATATCTGTGCTTGACCCCGACTGGTGATGTTATGATTGCGGCGACGCCTGCCCCCGCATGGCACCATGCGCCATCGCAATGGATCGTCCAGACCTTCTCTGTGGTCGGGTCCGGCTGTGCTACTGGCCCGGTCCAGTCGACGACGAAGTCTGCCAGGACTTGCGATTTGATGGCTGTCCTGGGCTCGAAGCTGATGTGGTAGCCGGAGAGTTCGGCTGCCCACTTGGCGATCCTTACCGATGCCTCCGGGTTTCTAAACAGTTCGCCGAGCCCCCTATCTGAGGTGACGCGGACCTTGAATGCTTCAAAATAATGGCGCAGCTTGCGCGAGGACATAACGACTGCGTAGGCGATCTTCTCCAGCTCTGTCATGTTGCATTTGGACGGAGTCAGGACCTCGGAGACGTAATAAACAGGACACTGTCTGACAGTGCCTTCGACTGTCTGCTCCTGCACCAGTGCCGCGCTGACCGCGTGCGGCGAAGCCGCGACATAGAGCAATAAGGGGAGCGAGGAGTCGGGGCTCGTGAGGGTGGCCAGCTCCGTTAAGTACTGCTTTAATGAGGCGAAGGCCGCTGCTTGCTCCGGCCCCCAAGCGAAGTCTTTTGCGCCGCGGAGAGTTTTGAGGAAAGGAAGACTTCGCTCGGCCGACCTGGAAATGAATCGGTTGAGAGCGGCCAATCTGCCTGTCAGACGCTGGACATCCCTGGTGGACTGCGGAGGCGACATGTTGATGATGGCCTGGATCTTGGTTGGGTTGGCCTCAATGCCGCGGTGCGACACCAGGTAGCCCAATATCTTGCCCTGGCGAACACCGAAAACGCACTTTTCCGCGTTTAAGCGGAGTCGTGCGTCTCGCATGTTTGCGAATGTCTCGGCCAGGTCGGCGAGGTGGTCCTCCTTATTTTTGCTGGCGACGACGATGTCATCCACATATGTAAATATATTTCTGCCGACCTGTCCCTCGAGTACTGTTTTGGTGAGTCTGGAGAATGTGGACCCGGCGTTCTTGAGACCCTCCGGCATTCTGATGAAGCAATAAGTGCCGAAGGGTGTTATGAAGCTGGTGCTAGCCTTGTCTTCCTCCTTCATGTATATCTGGTGATAGCCGGAGAAGCAGTCGAGGAGAGACATGACCTCGCATCCGGCCGCGCTATCGACTATTTTGTCGATCCGTGGCAACGGGAAATTGTCTTTTGGGCAGGCCTTATTGAGACTGGTGAAGTCTATGCACATCCGCCATTTCCCGCTTTTTTTCTGCACCATTACAACATTGGAGAGCCATGTGGGGTAAGCCACTGGCTCAATGAATTTAGCCTCTAGGAGGCGGTGCACCTCCGCCTTGGCGGCCTCTGTCTTTTCATCGGACATTTTGCGAAGCTTTTGCTTTCTTGGTCGCACCGAGGGGTCGATCCCCAGACTGTGCTCGATTATGGATCGGCTGACTCCGACCAGGTCGAGGGCGGACCAGGCGAAGACATCTTTATTCTTGGCCAGGCAGCAGAGAAGCTTCTCTTCTTCATGCGAAGTAAGGTCTTCGCTGATAGTGACTGTCTGCTTGGGCGTGGCCTGATCGAGGGGGACAGTCTTGGTCCCATCCTGACTCTGCAACTGAGCCTTGTCGTGCTGCTTGTCAGTTGGGCTGGCGGGCGCAGGGACCTCGCACTGTGTCGTGAGACAGTGCACGTTCCTCTGACCAGGCACGAAGTCCCGCTCTATGTTGCGCGCAGCTTGCTGGTTACCGCGGACTGTAATTACGCCTAGAGGGCCTGGTATCTTCATGCACAAATACAGTCCGTGGATGGCAGCTTCAAACTTATTGATGGAGCCCCGACCCATGATGGCGTTGTATGGATATACCATATCCACAATGTCAAAAGTCACTTGCTCGCTTCGGGCATTGGGTGCTACACCGAAGGAGAGGGGCAACTCTATTTTGCCGACGGGGAAGGTGCCTTTGCCGCCGAAGCCATACAACGGGTTGTCCGAAGGCTTGAGCAGGCTGTGGCTGATGCCCATGCGATCGAAGGCGTGGAGGAAGATGATGTCCGCCTGGCTGTCGTTGTCAACGAGGACCTTGTGCAGGTCCCAGCCTGCGACGCTGCAATTGATGACCATGGCATCGCAGTGGGGGGCGCTACGCAAGTCGACGTCCCGTGCGTCGAAGGTGAGCGGTATGTGGGACCACTTCGTCTGCACAACTGGGCCCGTGACAGCGACAGGGTTTACGCTGCGGTAGTGGTCCCGCTTCTGCCGCTTGGTGTCGAAGTCGGTGCTGGACCCCCCAGTTATCATATGAATGACTCCGCGATAAGGCTGATCGGCGAAGTCTTCCTGTTTTGGGGCGTGGGGGATGTTTTGTTGTTGCTGGTGTGGTGGTGGAGGCGGAGGATGTACGATTTGTACTTCCTGATGATGTTGGTAAGCGTGGTGCGGTGGATGCGGGGCGGGAGCGTGGATATATGGTGGAGGGGGTGGCTGGTAATTATGCGCGACAATTCTGGGGTTGTCGGCTGGCTGCGCCCTCGCCATTCTGTCTCTGGTGGCCTTTACTTCGGGGCAGTCTTTAGTTTGGTGGGCGCAGTCTTCGCCATGGAAAAGGCAGTAAAATCGGCGCGGCGGAGGGGGTGGCTGCGCACGCCCTCGGCCCCTGCCGCGAGTCCCACTTCCGCGGCCCTGGGGGGGATATTCCTGGCGACGAAGGGGGTCAGCGGCCGGCTGCTGGTTGGCGATGTTGTGCACTTGCTGCTGACCGCGGCCATCCCGACCGGAGTCTGGCTGCGGAGTCCTTGTCCACGTGCGGCTGGACTGCGGAGCATCTTTTGGCTTCCGCTGGGACTCAATCTTGCGCTGGTGGAGCTCCTCGGATCTGGCGTACTTTTCAAACAGCTGGTATAACTCTTGGAGGTTCTTGGGCGGGTCCATGATGCAATGGCTGTAAAGGACGCCAACGCGAAGACCACTGATAGCATAGTGGATGGCAATCTGGTCATCGACTGAGGGTAGCTGTGACTTGAGTGTCAGGAATTTGCGGTAATATTCCCTCAGGGTCTCCTTCTCTAGCTGCTTGCAGAGCGAGAGCTCGGCCAGGGCGTCGGTGTCCGGGCGGTATCCCTGGAAGTTGAGGAGGAACTTGTCCCGGAGACTTCTCCAGGAATCGATGGACAGCGGAGGCAACCTGGTGAACCAGGTGAGCGCGGGGCCCTCGAGGGCGATGATGAAGGACTTCGCCATTGTGGCGTCGTCCCCCGGACGATGCGACGGCGACCTGGTAACTCATTATGTATTGAGCCGGGTCGGTGCTGCCGTTGTACTTGGGGTAGGTCCCAGCCCGGAAGTTGGCTGGCCACGGCGTCACTTGCAGGTGAGGCGCCAGAGGGCTTCGCTCATCGAGATAGTTGACCCCTTGGAATGGCGCGGCGTGCGGGAAGGTGAAGTCGCGCTGGGGGAAACGTGGGTCCTCCGGTTGCGCGCGGTGCTGCAGGGGTGGCCCATGCTGCAGGCCGGGGTGGCCTTCGCGCGTGTCTTCGTTTTGTGCGCGCTGCTGGAGGGATGACTCGTGCCGCGGGCTGAGGTGGCCTTCGCGCTGCATCAGCGCGATCTCCCGCTCGAGTTCCTGGGCCTTGTGCTCTTCGTCGCGGATCATCTGCCGCACTTTGGCGAGTGCGGACACACGCTGGCGCTTGGCCTCCAGTATCTCCTTCTGCCTCTGGAGGTTGCGGTTCTTGAGGCGCAGGGCGCGCAGCTGTAGCTGTTCTTCTGCTGAGATGCCGAGGACCTCACCGTCCTCGGCGAGGTCCGCGCCCTCCGGTGGAGCGAAGCCTGAGGGAGGTGCGAAGCCTGGGGGAGGTGCGAAGCCTGAGGGTTGTCCCTCAGGGTCGCAGGTGCGGAGGGTGTCGTCTTCAGTGGCCTCTTAGTGGGTGGACTGGGTGAGGGCGAGGGCCTTGCCCTTTCTTGCGGCGAGCAGTGCTGCCTTCGCAGCCTCGTCAGCCTTCGGGTTAGCTCTCTTGGGTGCCATCGCGGGTGGTTGTCTCGTAGCACGAACGGTGGGCGCCAAATGTTGGTGCTGTCTCTCGACAGCAAGGAGATCCAACACGAGTGAATGGAGATGGCAACAGGGCACTCGCGTGTGATGGCAAAAGCTCTGTTAATCTGGCCTCTCACGGGCACTGTGCGGGGGTATTTATAGGTATCCGAGTGCACGGCGCCTTGCGTTAAGGACGCATGTGCCCTCAAGTACCTAGTTTATCCCCAGAATATTCCCATAAAGCGGGGTTACAAGCTGTAATTACAAGTACGCCTTTACAAATTAGGCCCGTAACACAACCGCGGCCACGCAGGGCCCGTTACAATGGGCCCGACCTCATGTGGGCCTCGGAGCTGACCGAGGCCGCGCCGTAGGGAGGCGTTGCCGCAGGCCTTCGTCTGGTGCCGAATCGAGCGAAGGGTCTCCATGTTGTCCCTGGTGTCGATCGCAGGCCTTCGTCTGGTGCCGAATCGAGCGAAGGGTCTCCATGTTGTCCCTGGTGTCGATCAAGCGAAGGGTGTCCCTGCCTGCTTTGCCTGTCAGGGCAGGGGCTAAGCGGTGGAGACTTCGGGCGAAGGGTGGCGTTTCTGCCTTCGCTCCAACACATGGTAAAGTACTTAGTATGATTCATCAGATCAGCACAAAATGCTGCCACTGTTGGCTGCTTCACGCCAGGAAACACTACTAGTAACAACTGCTGCCTGCTACACTACGTACTACTGCTGCTACTAGTTACAAAGTCGAGAAAGCATGCACGAGCAGTACTAGCGTCTTCACTTGGGCTGCTTCAGGTTGGTGGATGCGGAAGCTGAAGTGCCTTGTTCGCGCTGCTTGAGCTCGGCGAGGAGGGCCTCACTAGTACACAGAAGCTCTATAGTGGCGGTTCTAAACCTATTTACACAGGCGTTTTTCAGTACCGCCAGTGCTAGGGTCAGTGGAAATCAGCATTTCCACTGGCGGTTATTTTGGAACCGCCAGTGAAAAGTGCATTTTCACTGGTGGTTTTCTTAAGGAACCGCCAGTGAAAAGTTCATTTCCACTGGCGGCTGAATAAAGAAAACCGCCAGTGAAAATGCATTTCCACTGGCGGTTTTATAAAGCAAACCGCCAGTGGAAATGCACTTTTCACTGGCGGTTTACTTTATTTAGCCGCCAGTGGAAGTTTTCCCGCCTTTTTTCAAATTTCAAACAATACTGAATTATATATATATTTATTTACACACACACAAACATATATATATATAGATCTATATTGATATTGAAAGCAACATACATACATTTATATACATCAAAGTATTCTGTTTACAACCATATATGCTTCATGCATTCTATACATCATAAGTTTTCACCTAAGCTCTAATAACTATCTCGGCTAAGAGATAATCTACTAATTTCTGTTAGTATTCTGAACTCTGGCAAAGCTAATGTCCCGGAAGCATCGTGATATTTTCCTTCTGCGGGAATGACCTCTTTCAATATGAATGTGCAGAGGTCCTCGACTATGCCATACAATGCAGCTTCGGTCAAGTTCTCCGGGTTTCCTCGTTGAAATTGCTGTAAAGGAATTTTATAAACATCATCTATTTATACTCAATAATAACACATTTGCATCTTTAATGACATAAATACATACTTGACTATTACTAATAATACCTTGTCAGGGTTCGTGATGTATCGTCCGTTCACTCTCATGAACTCGCACGCATAGAATCCACATAGGACCGATCCTTGTGGTTGCTTGTGGCACTACATAACGGGAGATTGGTTATTTAGTTGCAACATTGTGTATGATATGTATTCATAAAATCACATACTTACCGGCCAGTGATGATGGATGTCTAGTGGCACGCCTTTTTTCGACAGGTCGTACTTTCCACCTCTCATCTTATAGAATCTATAAGCCCTGTGATCTCAAATAGAATCACCATGTTATTCTCAAATTTTAATCGATAAAAGTATGCATGCATAGAAAAGGCTTACAGCTCTAAGGTGCTGAGGAATTCTGCATATGTCGAAGGGTCGAAGTTCAAGGAGTCGAGCACCAGCACCTTTCCAACCTTAGGATAAATGAGGAAGCATATCCAGTGGTCCCTGTACGAATCAAATTTGTGATGCATGTGTATTGAAATTATTGATTTTATTTATGCAAAATCACACTTACTTAAAGTTGTACGGGGCTATTATGGCTTCCCTGTCTTGAAATTGAAGCATTGCATGTCCTATATAGGTGGCGTATCGAGCTTCAAAATCCTTCTTCATATCCTTTATACGCTTCTCAACTTCTTCGTCCGTCTTTCCCCGTAATTCATCGTTGTCTTTCCCGATTCTAAAAGTGTGGCTTTCCTCGGATATAAGTATTGGGTTGAGATACCCAACCCTTTTACTGGCACTAGCATTGGGCTTGGTACCGTAAAGAATCTCCTGCTGATCATGTTGCATTCTGCAAGTCACACGTGCATGTCAGATATTGAAATTTTATACAGCTCACTAATAATAACACACATATGTGGAAGTATGAGCGACACTTACAATGCAAACATCGTTACAAGTTGCACGTCGAGTCTCTGAAGGTTCATCATTAACCACATGTCCTCGAATGTAACAACGGCCTTTTGGTCCGAACCAATAAAAGCATGGTCTGGTATATGCACACTGATGGTGTCGATGCCAACCGATGATGCCCGCATGTACCAGTCATGCAACCTTTTAACACCAGCCGGGACCTTTCTTAGTTTCTCAAGAGGTAGCAGAGGTCTGCCCGGCACATATTTTTTAGGCACGTTTTTGTAATCTGCCTTAGTTGGCTTCTTTATTTTTGCGGCCATTGCCTCAGCCTTTTTTGCAGACTCCTCGTGCTTGGCCAAATCAACAGTTTGTGACGTGAGGCTCCGTCCAATCCCTTTCAAAAACCGAGCTGTGCCAGCAGTAGTAGCTTTACTCTTCTTTTTCTGATACGGGGACACCAATTTTGGAATAGGAAGTTTAGATTTCTTTGATGGCCTTGGATCCTTTGATGGTTGTGGAGAAGGTGGATCCCTTGATGGTGGCGTAGACAGTGGGTCACCAAGAGGATGGGGAGGAGAAGGTGGTGGAGCCCTGAATGGTGATGCTTGTGGCGGAGACGGTGGGTCAGAAAAAGGATGAGGAGCAGCATGTGAAGTTTGAGGAGGTGAGGATGATGGATGTACAATAGGAGCAAAAATTTGAGAAGGCGGAGACGGTTGGGCCTGCGACGCCTGCGACGAATTCGACCAATCAAGCAAATCAACATCCCTTCGAGGCCAAAGGATAAAATTATTGATAGCTTGTCCAAGTTTCTCGATACCTTCGGGCCCAGGGATGTCTAGCATGTCGTCCTCGGATCCTTGGACGACCGACGTCACTTCTACTTTGCAATAATCATCTGGAATATCATTTCCATGGAACTTACGTCCTGGGATCGCAAGGCCTGTGGCTACTTTCTTTGTACGTTTATTGTTAATACCATATCTTATAACCAGTGTGCACGCCACAGGCCTTGTGATGTCATCAACTGGATAACGGTCCTTATTTCCCGTTGAAGCAACAGAGCTTGGTAATGTCGTACAATCTGTGGAAGCCGGCGGTTGAGCTGCTGGAATTATTTGTATTTGTGGAGTGGTCATCTGTTGAACAGACATCGCACTCGCCAACTGTTGCATCAATTCTGGAGGAGGATTCGATAGCATTTGAGACATCATGGCTTTGAACTCTTTCTTGGCCTCCTCCTTAAAATAATCCACCATCTCTTCCTTGTATCGATCACGTTTCCTGTACAGACTTTCCCACTGTTGTCCGAATCCTTCCTTCCATCCTTCCTTAGACGAGATTCCTCGTACACGGCCAGGATGCTCAGGGTTACCGAGACCAGCCGTTAGGATGTCTCTTTCCCTTTGTGGCTTAAAAGTTCCTTCGCTCTGCTTAGCTGCCATTGTATATATGTTTTTTGCCGCTTCTTCGACAATGGGATCATCAAAAGATACACCGGTCTCGGTTTCCCTTGGTTTTCTAGCACGGAGCCAATTTGCCGCCCTTTCACCAAGTTGCTCGGACAGCGTCGGCAACCCTGCGGCCTTCTTCTCGGCGTCTTCTTGTCTCCATTTAGGAACCTGACGCTTGTAACCACCTGTGCCTAGGTGGTGGCGGTACTTGTTCTTCTTTGATAGTTCTGAATTTGCCTCACTTAGAGATATGAAATCAGGGCTGCTCCTCTGCTCTAGAAATACTGCCCACTGACCTGCTGAGATTTTATATTTTTTGGTCGGGTCCAGACCTTTCTTTGCAAACTTTGTGTTCATCTCAGACCTCCAGTTTCGGAAATTGATTGCAAGCTGCTTCATCGTGTATTCCTTCACGAGTTCTTCTGAACCCCGAGGCAGAACGAACCTCATTAATAGCTTATTCCATATTTGATTCTTGACATCATCTGGCACATCTCTCCACTGTCGTATTGTTATGTCAAGATTATCTCTAACTAAAAACCCAAGTGCATTCCGGAACTTAGGTAGTGCCTCTTTCGGAGCTAGGGGCTGACCTTTCGGGCTCACGTCTGAGATTTTGTATGTTTTGTCGGGAAACTTGTTCAGCCCCCTGTCACCTCTTTTTCGATCGCTCTGCTTCCTTTTCCTTGACGTCTTGGTTGTTGTCTTGGTCTGTTCCGGTGCGTCTTGGGTCGGCTCCGGTACGTCTTTGAAAGGGAAATGTGCCCTTGGGCCATTTCTAAGTATTTTGGTGATTGAGTGCCAACACATGTGCTTAATTGTGATTTTATGTACATGGATGAACAAGGTGCAAATCATGAAGTAAAGGTATGTTTCTAAGCCTTAGTACATTGGTTTTGTGGACTAACATATTTGTCTAAGTGTTAGAAACAGAAAGAAGAAAAAGAGAAAAGGGGAGAGAATGACTTGGCTGTGTGCAGCCAAGTCCCAGCTCGGTCTGGAGCACCGGACTGTCCGGTGTGCACCGGACAGTGTCCGGTGCGCCAGACTGACTCGACTCGAACTGGCCGCTCTCGGGATTTTGGCCGGCGGCGTACGGCTAAAATTCACCGGACTGTCCGGTGTGCACCGGACTGTCCGGTGAGTCAACGGTCGGCCAGGGCCAACGGTCGGCCGCGCAATCCGCGCGGGACACGTGGCCGAGCCAACGGTCGGAAGACGGCACCGGACTGTCCGGTGTGCACCGGACTGTCCGGTGCGCCAACGGCTCGCAGATCTACGGCAGTCTTCCAACGGTCAGAAGCGCCAGAAAAGGAAACAAATCGGGCACCGGACACTGTCCGGTGTGCACCGGACTGTCCGGTGCCCCCGACGACAGAAGGCCAGGATAGCCTTCCAGAATTGCTCTCAACGGCTCCTAGCTGCCTTGGGGCTATAAAAGGAGCCCCTAGGCGCATGGAGGAGACACACAAGCAACTCTTGAGCATTCTTGATCATCCACACAAGTTCTTTGCGCATTCGTTTGTGATTCTAAGTGATTCGAGCTCTGTTCTAGTGTGAACTCTGAGATAGTCATTCGAGCTCGAGTCTTGGCCGTGTGTGTGCGCTTTTGTTGTGGATTTGTGTGTGTTGCTTCCCTCCCTTACTCTGTGCTTTCTTTGTGATCATATACTTGTAAGGGCAAGAGACTCCAATTTGTGGAGATTCCTTGCAAACGGGATAGTGAAAGGAACAACAAAACAACGTGGTATTCAAGTGGGTCTTTGGACCGCTTGAGAGGGGTTGATTGCAACCCTCGTCCGTTGGGACGCCACAACGTGGAAGTAGGCAAGCATTGGCTTGGCCGAACCACGGGATAAACCACCGTGTCCCTCTGTGCTTGATTCTTGTGGTATTGTGTTTTGTTGAGACTTCACCTTAGCCACTTGGCATTAATCGTGCTAACGCTTAACAAGTTTTTGTGGCTTAAGTTTGAGGTTTTTACAGGATCACCTATTCACCCCCCCCCCCCCTCTAGGTGCTCTCAATTGGTATCGGAGCCGTTCTATTCACAAAGGGACTAACCGCCCGAATAGATGGATCCTAAGGGGAAGGGTATAGTGATCAACGATAAAGAGAAGGAGACCTTCGTCAACGAGCCGAAGGATAACAGGCCTACCGACTCCGGCTCGGGCCAAAGACGGAAGGAAGGGAAGAAGAAGAAGACCAGGCGCATCAAGGAGATTGTCTACTACGACAGCGACGAGTCTACTTCTTCCCAAAAGGATGAGGACCACAACGACTACAAACAAAAGACGGTTAACTCAAACTTTTCTTTTGATTATTCGCGTATTCCGCATAGCTCAAATACTCATTTGCTTCCCATTCCACTTGGCAAACCTCCTCACTTTGATGGAGAGGATTACGGATTTTGGAGCCACAAAATGCGTACTCACCTGTTTTCTCTCCATCCAAGCATTTGGGAGATTGTGGAAAGTGGAATGAAATTTGATAGCTCGGATAGCCCTATGTTTATTAATGAACAGATTCATAAAAATGCACAAGCTACTACTGTGTTGCTAACCTCTTTGTGCAGGGACGAGTATCACAAGGTGAGCGGCTTGGACAATGCCAAGCAGATCTGGGACACCCTCAAGATTTCTCATGAGGGGAACGACGTCACCTTGCTCACCAAGATAGAGTTGGTGGAGGGAGAGCTTGGACGGTTCGCCATGATAAGGGGCGAGGAGCCGACGCAAACATACAACCGGCTCAAGACCCTCATCAACAAGATAAGGAGCTACGGGAGCACGCGATGGACGGACCACGACGTCGTCCGCCTAATGCTCAGGTCCTTTACCGTACTTGATCCTCATCTCGTGAACAATATTCGTGAGAATCCCAGGTACACGATGATGACGCCCGAGGAAGTGCTTGGAAAATTCGTAAGCGGGCGGATGATGATCAAGGAGGCAAGATACGTCGACGAAGCGTTGAACGGTCCGATCAACGAGCCGCAACCCCTTGCTCTCAAGGCAACACGAAGCAAGGAGGCGCTACCTAGCAAGGTGGCACAGATTGAGGCGGCTGGCCTTAATGATGAAGAGATGGCTCTCATCATTAAAAGATTCAAGACGGTGCTTAAAGGTCACAAGGGACAACCAAGCAAGACCAAAGCCAAGGGGAAGCGCTCATGCTTCAAATGCGGTAAGCTTGGTCATTTTATTGCTAACTGTCCCGATAATGAAAGTGACCAGAAAAAGGGGAACAAGAGAGAGAAGAAGAAGCAATACAAGAAGGCCAAGGGCGAGGCGCATCTAGGAAAGGAGTGGGACTCGGATTGCTCCTCCTCCGACTCCGACAACGAAGGACTCGCCGCCACTGCCTTCAACAAATCGGCTCTCTTCCCCAACGAGCGTCTCACTTGTCTTATGGCAAGAGAGAAGAAGGTAAGTACTAAAGACTCCACTTATGCGTCTTCTAGTGATAGTGAGTCTAGTGATGATGATATAGATTATTCTTGCTTGTTCAAGGGCTTAGATAGATCTAAGATAGATAAAATCAATGAATTGATTGATGCATTGAATGAAAAGGATAGGCTTTTAGAAAAGCAAGAAGATTTATTGTATGATGAACATGATAAGTTTGTAGAGGCACAAAAATCATATGCTTTAGAAATGAAAAGAAATGAAATGCTTTCTAGTGAAATATCTTCCTGTCATGAAACCATTTCTACCTTAAGAAGTGTTAATATTGATTTAAGTGCTAAACTAGAAGTAGCTAGTAAATCAAATTCTTGTGTTGAACATGTTGAAATTTGTACTAGGTGTAAGGATTTTGATGTTAATGCTTGTAGTGAACACCTAGTTCTAATTTCCAAATTAAATGATGAAGTGGCTAGTCTTAATGCCCAACTTAAGACTAGCAAGAATGAAGTTGATAAAATCAAATTTGCAAGGGATGCCTACACGATTGGTAGACACCCCTCAATTAAGGATGGGCTTGGCTTCAAGAGGGAAGCCAAGAACTTAACAAGCCATAAGGCTCCCATCTTCGTCAAGGAGAAGGGGAAGGCCCCGATGGCTAGTAATGCTAAAAAGAATCATGCTTTTATGTATTATGATAGGAGACATGCTAGAAATGCTTATAATCATTTTGATTCACATGCTTATGATTCTCATGCAATGTTTGCTTCTAGTTCTTCTTATAATCATGGTAGAGATATGTGTAGGAGAAATGTTGTACATATGCCTAGGAGAGATATTGCTCATGTACCTAGGAAGAATGTTATTCATGCTCCTAGGAAAGTAGTGAATGAACCTTCTACCATTTATTATGCTTGTAATGCTCCCTTTGCTATTTGTAGAAAGGGTAAGAAGGTAGTTGCTAGGAAATTAGGGGCTAGATGCAAGGGAGATAAATCTTGCATTTGGGTCCCTAAAGATATTTGTGCTAACCTTGCAGGACCCAACATGAGTTGGGTACCTAAGACCCAAGCCTAAATTTGCCTTGCAGGTTTATGCATCCGGGGGTTCAAGCTGGATTATCGACAGCGGATGCACAAACCATATGACGGGGGAGAAGAAGATGTTCACCTCCTACGTCAAGAATAAGGATTCCCAAGATTCAATTATATTCGGTGATGGGAATCAAGGCAAGGTAAAAGGGTTAGGTAAAATTGCAATTTCTAATGAGCATTCTATCTCAAATGTATTCTTAGTGGAGAGTCTTGGATATAATTTGCTATCTGTTAGTCAATTATGTCAAATGGGATACAATTGCCTTTTTACTAATGTAGATGTGTCTGTCTTTAGAAGATGTGATGGTTCACTAGCTTTTAAGGGTGTACTAGACGGCAAGCTTTATTTAGTTGATTTTGCAAAAGAAGAGGCCGGTCTAGATGCATGCTTAATGGCTAAGACTTGCATGGGCTGGCTGTGGCATCGCCGCTTAGCACATGTGGGGATGAAGAACCTTCACAAGCTTCTAAAGGGAGAACACGTGATAGGTCTAACAAATGTTTATTTCGAAAAAGATAGACCTTGTGCAGCTTGTCAGGCAGGTAAACAAGTAGGAGGAGCACATCACAGCAAGAATGTGATGACTACGTCAAGACCTCTGGAGCTGCTGCATATGGACCTCTTCGGACCCGTCGCCTATCTAAGCATAGGAGGAAGTAAGTATGGTTTAGTTATTGTTGATGACTTTTCCCGCTTCACTTGGGTGTTCTTTTTGCAGGATAAGTCTGAAACCCAAGGGACCCTCAAGCGCTTCCTCAGGAGAGCTCAAAATGAGTTTGAGCTCAAGGTGAAGAAGATTAGGAGCGACAACGGGTCCGAGTTCAAGAACCTTCAAGTGGAGGAGTTTCTTGAGGAGGAAGGAATCAAGCACGAGTTCTCCGCTCCCTACACACCACAGCAAAATGGTGTGGTAGAGAGGAAGAACAGGACGCTAATCGATATGGCGAGGACGATGCTTGGAGAGTTCAAGACCCCCGAGTGCTTTTGGTCGGAAGCCGTGAACACGGCTTGCCACGCCATCAACAGGGTCTACCTTCATCGACTCCTCAAGAAGACTTCGTATGAGCTACTAACCGGTAACAAACCCAATGTATCTTACTTTCGTGTTTTTGGGAGCAAGTGCTACATTCTAGTGAAGAAGGGTAGAAATTCTAAGTTTGCTCCCAAAGCTGTAGAAGGGTTTTTATTAGGTTATGATTCAAATACAAAGGCGTATAGGGTCTTCAACAAATCATCGGGTTTGGTTGAAGTCTCTAGCGACGTTGTATTTGATGAGACTAATGGCTCTCCAAGAGAGCAAGTTGTTGATTGTGATGATGTAGATGAAGAAGATGTTCCGACGGCCGCTATACGAACCATGGCGATTGGAGACATTCGGCCACAGGAACAGGATGAACGAGATCAACCTTCTTCCTCAACGACGGTGCAGCCCCCAACTCAAGACGATGAACAGGTTCATCAAAAGGAGGCGTGTGTTCAAGGGGGAGCACAAGACGATCAAGTCATGGAGGAAGAAGCGCAACCGGCACCTCCAACCCAAGTTCGAGCGATGATTCAAAGGGATCATCCAGTCGACCAAATTCTGGGTGACATTAGCAAGGGAGTAACTACTCGATCTCGATTAGTTAATTTTTGTGAACATTACTCTTTTGTCTCCTCTATTGAGCCTTTCAGGGTAGAGGAGGCCTTGCTAGATCCGGACTGGGTGTTGGCCATGCAGGAGGAACTTAACAACTTCAAGCGCAATGAAGTTTGGACGCTGGTGCCTCGTCCCAAGCAAAATGTTGTGGGAACCAAGTGGGTGTTCCGCAACAAACAGGACGAGCACGGGGTGGTGACAAGGAACAAGGCTCGACTTGTGGCAAAAGGTTATGCCCAAGTCGCAGGTTTGGACTTTGAGGAGACTTTTGCTCCTGTGGCTAGGCTAGAGTCTATTCGTATCTTGCTAGCATATGCCGCTCACCATTCTTTCAGGTTGTACCAAATGGATGTGAAGAGCGCATTCCTCAACGGGCCAATAAAGGAGGAGGTGTACGTGGAGCAACCCCCTGGCTTCGAGGATGAGCGATACCCCGACCACGTGTGTAAGCTCTCTAAGGCGCTCTATGGACTTAAGCAAGCCCCAAGAGCATGGTATGAATGCCTTAGAGATTTCTTACTTGCTAATGCTTTCAAGGTTGGGAAAGCCGATCCAACTCTCTTTACAAAGACATGTGATGGTGATTTGTTCGTATGCCAAATTTATGTCGATGACATAATATTTGGTTCTACTAATCAAAAGTCTTGTGAAGAGTTTAGCAGGGTAATGACGCAGAAATTCGAGATGTCGATGATGGGCGAGTTGAACTACTTCCTTGGGTTCCAAGTGAAGCAACTCAAGGACGGCACCTTCATCTCCCAAACAAAGTACACGCAAGATCTGCTGAAGCGGTTTGGGATGAAGGACGCCAAGCCCGCAAAGACTCCGATGGGAACCGACGGACACACCGACCTCAACAAAGGAGGTAAGTCCGTTGATCAAAAAGCATACCGGTCAATGATAGGATCTCTACTTTATTTATGTGCTAGTAGACCGGATATTATGCTTAGCGTATGCATGTGTGCTAGATTTCAATCCGATCCTAAGGAGTGTCACTTGGTGGCGGTGAAGCGAATTCTTAGATATTTAGTCGCTACGCCTTGCTTCGGGATCTGGTATCCAAAGGGGTCTAACTTTGACTTAATTGGGTACTCAGATTCCGACTATGCTGGATGTAAGGTCGATAGGAAGAGTACATCGGGGACGTGCCAATTCTTAGGAAGGTCCCTGGTGTCATGGAACTCTAAGAAACAAACCTCCGTTGCCCTATCCACCGCTGAGGCCGAGTACGTTGCCGCAGGTCAGTGTTGCGCGCAACTACTTTGGATGAGGCAAACCCTCAGGGACTTTGGCTACAATCTGAGCAAAGTCCCACTCCTATGTGATAATGAGAGTGCTATCCGAATAGCGGAAAATCCTGTTGAGCACAGCCGCACAAAGCACATTGACATCCGGCATCACTTTTTGAGAGACCACCAGCAATAGGGAGATATCGAAGTGTTTTATGTTAGCACCGAGAACCAGCTAGCCGATATCTTTACCAAGCCTTTAGATGAGAAGACCTTTTGCAGGCTGCATAGTGAGCTAAATGTCTTAGATTCGCGGAACTTGGATTGAAATATAGCATACATGTATTTATGCCTTTGATCATGTTCATTCTGCATTTTGTTGCTTATTATGGTGCTCAAGTTGTACAAACACTCCCTGGACCTCACAAGTCCGTTGCAATGTGATGCACATGTTTAGGGGGAGATGTGTTACAACTTGACCCTTTGAGACTAACCATATGTTTGAGTTTGCTTGTGTTAGTCACAAAGGAGAATTGAAAGGGAAAAGGTGGACTTGGACCATGAAAGACTTCCACTGCACTCCGATGAGGGGTAACTTATTTCCAAGTCCATCTCATGAACTCTTATTGCCATTTGCTCTTAATTGAAGATTTTGGTGAGGCAATGGGGTTAAAGGGCCACAATTGATCCCGTTTTGGTGCTTGATGCCAAAGGGGGAGAAAATAAAGGCCAAAGCAATAAATGGATCAGCTACCACTTGAGAGATTTTGAAAATAGTAGAATAGAGTTTTTGATTTGTCAAAATTCTTAAGTTGTCTCTCTTATCAAAAGTTGGCTTCTTGTGGGGAGAAGTATTGATTATGGGAAAAAGGGGGAGTTTTTGAAATCCTTGATCAATCTCTTTTTGAATGACTCTCTTTATGCTTAAACATGTGTGTTTAACTTAGAGATAGAGATTTGTGTTTGATTTGCAAAAACAAACCAAGTGGTGGCAAAGGATGATCCATATATGCCAAAATTGATTCAAAATAAATTTAAGTGTTATTTGAATTGAGTTTGCACTTGTTCTAGTGGCTTTATGTTGTGTTGGCATAAATCACCAAAAAGGGGGAGATTGAAAGGGAAATGTGCCCTTGGGCCATTTCTAAGTATTTTGGTGATTGAGTGCCAACACATGTGCTTAATTGTGATTTTATGTACATGGATGAACAAGGTGCAAATCATGAAGTAAAGGTATGTTTCTAAGCCTTAGTACATTGGTTTTGTGGACTAACATATTTGTCTAAGTGTTAGAAACAGAAAGAAGAAAAAGAGAAAAGGGGAGAGAATGACTTGGCTGTGTGCAGCCAAGTCCCAGCTCGGTCTGGAGCACCGGACTGTCCGGTGTGCACCGGACAGTGTCCGGTGCGCCAGACTGACTCGACTCGAACTGGCCGCTCTCGGGATTTTGGCCGGCGGCGTACGGCTAAAATTCACCGGACTGTCCGGTGTGCACCGGACTGTCCGGTGAGTCAACGGTCGGCCAGGGCCAACGGTCGGCCGCGCAATCCGCGCGGGACACGTGGCCGAGCCAACGGTCGGAAGACGGCACCGGACTGTCCGGTGTGCACCGGACTGTCCGGTGCGCCAACGGCTCGCAGATCTACGGCAGTCTTCCAACGGTCAGAAGCGCCAGAAAAGGAAACAAATCGGGCACCGGACACTGTCCGGTGTGCACCGGACTGTCCGGTGCCCCCGACGACAGAAGGCCAGGATAGCCTTCCAGAATTGCTCTCAACGGCTCCTAGCTGCCTTGGGGCTATAAAAGGAGCCCCTAGGCGCATGGAGGAGACACACAAGCAACTCTTGAGCATTCTTGATCATCCACACAAGTTCTTTGCGCATTCGTTTGTGATTCTAAGTGATTCGAGCTCTGTTCTAGTGTGAACTCTGAGATAGTCATTCGAGCTCGAGTCTTGGCCGTGTGTGTGCGCTTTTGTTGTGGATTTGTGTGTGTTGCTTCCCTCCCTTACTCTGTGCTTTCTTTGTGATCATATACTTGTAAGGGCAAGAGACTCCAATTTGTGGAGATTCCTTGCAAACGGGATAGTGAAAGGAACAACAAAACAACGTGGTATTCAAGTGGGTCTTTGGACCGCTTGAGAGGGGTTGATTGCAACCCTCGTCCGTTGGGACGCCACAACGTGGAAGTAGGCAAGCATTGGCTTGGCCGAACCACGGGATAAACCACCGTGTCCCTCTGTGCTTGATTCTTGTGGTATTGTGTTTTGTTGAGACTTCACCTTAGCCACTTGGCATTAATCGTGCTAACGCTTAACAAGTTTTTGTGGCTTAAGTTTGAGGTTTTTACAGGATCACCTATTCACCCCCCCCTCTAGGTGCTCTCAATCGTTTCGTGCCACGGCTTCTTCGAGTATCGCACGAAATTCAGACACGACCTCCTATTCATGTAATAAAATGCACAAGAGATCATGCATGTGAAATCAGTAGGGTACACATACGAAGCTAAAGATGCGTACTTTTACCTTAGCTTCTTGTGGATCATAAGTAGGGTCACGTTGCAACTCACGGAGAGCGGCCCTATCTATGCTAGTGGTAGGAAAAGGGTCGCTAGGCGTTTCATATCCTTCACTGCTGGATTTTTCTTGAGCAACACTCTTGTCCATGTGCTCGGGCACTAAATCTTGGTCCTTGATCGGAGAACTCATTGAGCTATATATATACAAATACATAAGCAATAATTAAATACATATTAACACATATTAACGTAAGCAATAATTAAATTCATATTAACAAATAGTATAATTAAATACATCCTCAGGCACTAAACCCTTAACCCTAACCCTAAACCCTAACCCTAAACCCTAACCCTAAACCCTTAACCCTAACCCTAACCCAAAACCCGAACCCTTAACCCAAAACCCGAACCCTTAACCCTAAACCCTAACCCTAACTATAACCCTTAACCCTAACCCTAACCCTAACCCAAAACCCGAACCCTTAACCCAAAACCCGAACCCTTAACCCTAAACCCTAACCCTAACCCTAACTATAACCCTTAACCCTAACCCTAACCCAAAACCCGAACCCTTAACCCAAAACCCGAACCCTTAACCCTAACCCTAACCCTAACCCTAAACCCTAACCCTTAACCCTAACCCTAACCCTAACTATAACCCTTAACCCTAACCCTAAACCCTTAACCCTAACCCTAACCCAAAACCCGAACCCTTAACCCAAAACCCGAACCCTTAACCCTAACCCTAACCCTAACCCTAAACCCTAACCCTTAACCCTAACCCTAACCCTAACCCTAACTATAACCCTTAACCCTAACCCTAAACCCTTAACCCTAACCCTAACCCAAAACCCGAACCCTTAACCCAAAACCCGAACCCTTAACCCTAAACCCTAACCCTAACTATAACCCTTAACCCTAACCCTAACCCTAACCCAAAACCCGAACCCTTAACCCAAAACCCGAACCCTTAACCCTAACCCTAACCCTAACCCTAACCCTAAACCCTAACCCTTAACCCTAACCCTAACCCTAACCCTAACCCTAAACCCTAACCCTTAACCCTAACCCTAACCCTTAACCATAACCCTAACCCTAAACTGTAACCATATAGTATCGTATAGTCGTATAGTATCGTGTAGGACGGGGAGAGAGTCGCATAGGACGTATAAAGAGGGAGAGAGGGAGAATCGTATGGATATTATCGAGTTACGTATAGAGAGGGAGAGAGGGAGAGTCGTATAGGACGAGGAGAGGGAGAGAGGGAGAGTCGCATAGGACGTATAGAGAGGGAGAGAGGGAGAGTCGTACGGAAATTATCGAGTTCAGATCGAATTCGGATCGGATCGGATACGTATATTATCGAGTTGTGACGGATAAAATTACAATGTATATATTCAACATACATTTGAACACATATGAACACACATATATATATTGAACACATACATTTGAACACATATGAACACACATATATATTGAACACATACATTTGAACACATATGAACACATATATATATTGAACACATACATTTGAACACATATGAACACACATATGAATAAAAATAAGTATTAAATGAATACTCTCATCTCCTCTCCTCTCTCTATCTCTCTCCTCTCCCTCCTCTCTCTCTCTCTCACCCTCCTCTCCCTCCCTCTATCTATCTCCTCTCCCTCTATCTCTCTCCCTCTCTCTATCTCTCTCCTCTCCCTCCTCTCTCTCTCTCACCCTCCTCTCCCTCCCTCTATCTATCTCCTCTCCCTCTATCTCTCTCCCTCTCTCTATCTCTCTCCTCTCCCTCCTCTCTCTCTCTCACCCTCCTCTCCCTCCCTCTATCTCTCTCCCTCTCCCTCCTCTCTCTTCCCTCTCCCTCTCCTTCCTCTCTCTTCCTCCCTCTCGGCGGCGGCGGCGCGTGCGCCCTCCTCTCTCTCTCTCTCTCTCTCTCTCTCTCTGCAGAGACGCGCGCAGGGGTCTCCCTCTCTTCCCTCTTCCTCCTCTCTCTTCCCTCTCACTCTCTCACTCTTCCTAGCCTTAGGGTTAAGCCGCGCGCGGCGGCGGCGGCGGCGTGCGCCCGCGTGCGTGGCGGCGGCGCGCATGGCGGCGAGCGATCATAGACGAAGAAGGGAGAGAGAGAGAGGGGAACGTACCTACGGCGCGGGGACGACGGTGGGGACGACGGCGTGGACGACGACGGCGCACGGCAGAGAAGATCGCCGGGGCGAAATTTCGGCAGCCTGACGGCGGGAGTGTAAAATCTCTGGGCGCCAAAGACTTAGAGAAATTTTCGGCCCCGCGCGCGCTCCTTTATATAGGAGATATTTCTACTGGCGGTTGACAATGAAAACCGCCAGTAGAAATCATTTCTACTGGCGGTTGTCATAGAGAACCGCCAGTAGAAATGCCATCCACAGACTGTGGAGGCCATTTCTACTGGCGGTTTTCACCGACAACCGCCAGTAAAAATGTTTTCTACTGGCGGTTTTCATTGTCAACCGCCAGTAGAAATGTTTTTAGTATATTATTTTTTATTGTATATTCATACATTAAGTATATAAATTTTTGTACATATTAAATATATAAATATATATATTTAGTATACATAATATATATATTTATATATTACTTCTCTCTCTCTCCCCTCTCTCTCTCCTCTCTCTCCTCTCTCTCCCCTCTCCCTCCTCTCTCTCCCCTCTCCCTCCTCTCTCTTCCCTCTCTCTCCCTCCTCTATCTCTCCCTCTCTCTCTCCTCTCTCTCCTCTCCCTAGCTCCTCTCTCTCTCTCTATCCTCTCTCTCCTCTCTCTCCTCTCCCTAGCTCCTCTCTCTCCCCTCTCCCTCTCTCTCTCCTCTCTCTCTCTATCCTCTCTCTCTCCTCTCTCTCTCCTCTCTCTCTCCTCTCTCTCCTCTCTCTCTCCTCTCTCTCTCCTCTTTCCCTCCTCTCTCTTCCCTCTCTCTCCCTCCTCTGTCACTAGAATGCCCGTTCTTGTAGTGTTTAAATACTACGTCGTCTCCTGGCTTCGCGTCTCTCATCACCATTGGTGTGAAGTTCTTTCACAAGTATCAGATCTGGTAAACATCTTTCCAAGTTCTTTTACAACATGTTCTTTGAAGATGCTTGTTTCTTACTGCCTGATATGTATATATTAGTCGAATAGTCCTCCCTGCTTTCAAAGTGCAAAATGCTTGTTTCTAGAAAGTCGTGTAAAATTACATGCTTCGGTTTGTCGCTAATAATAATCAATTACATGACATGTCCTAACAATAATCAATTACATGACAACTATATAATCTAGGGAGCTATTGTTCTGCCTTGTCCATCGTGGCGTACCCAGGGCATCGAATTGCGTGGGATGCTTCGCTCAATGTTCCTTATCTTGGTTGGATGGTCTATGAAAAGAGACATGTCATTGAACTGGTTAAAATCCTCTAAATCAGATACACCATCAACTCCTATAGCTTGTTGTTTTCCAGGAAAAACTACATGCTTCGGTTTGTCGGTGCTTTTCTTCTCATTGTTAGAAATGATCTGTTCAGCATAGAAGACCTGTGCAGCACGATTAGCAAGGATCCATGGGTCATCTTTGTAACCTACCTTACTTAGATCAAGAACTCTGACCCCATAGTTGTCTATCGTGACATGTTTGTCTTCAACCCATTGACATCGGAAAACCGAGATCTGAAATGTACCATAGTCTAGTTCCCATATGTCCTCAATAAAGCCAAAATATGTAATAATCTCACCAGTTTCATCATCTATGGCTTCGCATCGAACACCACTGTTTTGTGACATGCTCTTTTTGTCCTTGGACTTGGTACAAAATGTGAATCCACTAATGTCATAGGTTTGCCATGTTGTGACCTGGCGTGATGGTCCAGATGCCAAGCCCTTGATGGTTTGTTCTTCTATTGTTTCTCCACGTGGAATGTCCTTCACCATTAGCCATGTGTTGAACCGCTGCTTATGTTGCTTCATTACCCAATCATCCGTATGCCCAGGATTTTGCTCGCGAAGCTCATTGATGTGTTGTTGGATAAATGGCTCCATTATCGTTAGCTGATGTAGGATGCTCTGATGTGCCTCAAGTACTATATCGTAATCCGGTGGGATGAAAGATTTCCGTCCCATCCTCCCGCTTCCATACAGTCTACCCTCGTGTCGTGACGGAGGCAGACCTATTGCAACCTGGTCTTTTAGGATACTATTGCAGAATGGACCTCCGGACTCAATGGCCTCTTCGGTACAGTACCCCTCTATCATGGATGCCTCGGGACGAGCACGGGTTGATACATAGCCATTCAGTATTGACATGAAACGCTCATACGTCCACATTTCATGCAAGTACATAGGACCCAATGCTTCTATTTGTGGCACCAAGTGCACCACAAGGTGCACCATAATATCAAAGAACGATGGAGGGAAACACATCTCAAACTGTGATATTGTCTCCACTGCGAATTCCTGAAGAGATGCCAACTCATCACGGCCAATTACCTTTTGTGAAATCATGTTGAAAAAGTAGCACAACCGTGTGATTGCCATCTTTAAAAACAAAGGATTTATAGCCCTGATGGCAATAGGTAGGAATGTAGTCAGCATGACATGGCAATCATGTGAGTTGTAGTTGGTGATTGTCAGGTCTTTCATTGACACAATACTCCGTATGCTAGAGCAGAATCCGGATGGGACTTTCAAATTCTTGAGCCAAACACACATCGCATGTTTCTCATCTACATTGAGATTGTAGCTTGCTGCTGGGAGATGGTACTTCCCATTTTCTTGAAGAACGGGATGTAGTTCCTTTTTTATGCCTAAATCTACCAAGTCCATGCGTGAATTGAGCCCTTCTTTTGTTTTGCCCTTTATGTCTAGCAAGGTGCCCATTATGCTTTCAAACACGTTCTTCTGAACGTGCATACCATCGATCGCATGCCGCACATCTAACTCTTTCCAGTAAGGCAAGTACTCGAAGAAAATAGACTTCTTCTTGAATATAGCCCCCGAAGCTGGTTTGACATCCTTCCTTGTTTTTCCGTCTTTCGTCTTCTTCCCGAAAACAAACTTGATATTCCTGACTATTTCAAAAACTCTATGACCTCTATTGTTACCCGATGGAGCAGTAGAATGTAGTTCACCATTATTGTCGAAGTACTTATCCATCTTTCGCATGCGGTACCTGTGTCCTTCCAATAAAAAGCGTCTGTGCCTCATGTAAACTATCTTCCTAGATGCAGCAAGGGATACGTAAGCAGTTCCATCAATGCATACTGTGCAACCAACCTTTCCCTTAAACTGGCCTGATAATGTGAAGAGAGCAGGGTAATCGTTGATCGTAACAAAAAGAATTGCTCTCAGCGTGAATGAACCTTTACGATACTCATCCAACATTTGAACACCCGTTTCCCACAATATTTTCATATCCTCCATTAAGGGCTCCAAAAATACATCCATGTCAACTCCAGGTTGTGTAGGTCCAGAAATAAGGATGGTTAGCAAAATGTACTTCCGTTTCTGCATCAACCATGGAGGAAGGTTGTATATGGTGAGGATCACCGGCCATGTGCTATGCTTGCTGCTCCTCTCAGCAAATGGGTTCATTCCATCAGTACTCAGTGCGAACCTAACATTTCTCGGTTCATCGGCAAAGTCTCGGTGGTTGTCATTGAAATCTTGCCACTGCTTCCCATCGGCTGGATGTCGAAGCTTCCCATCGTTTTTGTGCTCATCAGAAGCATGCCAGCTCATAAGTCTGGCATCCTCAGGATTAGCGAACAAACACCTCAATCGATCGACGACGGGGAGGTACCACATCACCAAAGCAGGAATCTTTTTGAGCGCATAATAGTCTACTTCTTCTTTTTCTTTGCTCGTGGATTTTGAAGTCTTTTTTTGGGCTTTCTTTCGCTTCTTCCCTTTAGACACGGATGCAACACACTCTTCGTCCTCTCGATAGTCTTTATTCGTCTTGTACCTACTTGCACCGCACTTTGGGCAGCTCTCCAAGTCTTTATAATCATCACCTCGATAAAGGATACAGTGATTTCTACACGCGTGGATCTTCTCCACACCCATAGTGAGCGGACTGATTAGTTTCTTTGCATAGTACGTGTTAGCAGGCACATTGTTCTCCTTTGGAAGCATGTCTGCGATAATACTCAAGAACGCATCGAAGCCAGCATCAGACACACCATATTTAGCTTTTAACATCAACAGCTTTAGCACAGACCGGAGCGTCGTGAACTCTTTGGTACAACCCTTAGACTCGTCGTACAAAGGCTCTTCTGCTGCCTTCTTCAGGGACTCCATACCTTTCATTAAGAACATCGATTGATCTGTATGACGACGCAACATTGCCTCTAGCAACTCTGCATCTTCCTCATCCATAACACTTGGCAGAACATGAGGTCTATCATGTTCATTTCCTCCAGCGTAACCATGATCAGTAACATTTTGCACTACATGTTCGCTCTGTGGAAGAGGTTGGTGTGTCTCGTGAACGAACTGAAATCTGTCGTCGATGTTCTCAGGGTTTCCAGTCGTATAAGGCGAAGAGCTACCCTCTCCATGCTTTGTCCAAATTGTGTAATCCTTCATAAATCCTCGGCATACCAGATGAGATATGATTTGTTCTGTGTCATTAAATACAGCAGCATTTTTGCAGTCCATGCATGGACAATATATGTGTTTTGTCTTTGTTCTCCAAGCATGGTTCGTAGCGACATCAATAAACCTATGGACCTCGGATATGTATGATGGATCTAGCCTTGATAAGTTATACATCCAGGATGTCCTCTCCATCACCACCTGTAAAAAAGTAACATAAAACACATGGTGAAACCCTATATCCAAAAATGTGGCTAAAATGTGAAACCCTCTCTCTCTCTCTCTCTCTCCTCTCTCTCTATCCTCTCTCTCCTCTCTCTCACCTCTATCTCTCTCTCCTCTATCTCTCTCTCTATGGAGGATGAGGCGGGGTTGGAGGATGAGGCGACTGTGACACTATCTATGGAGAAGGACGCGTTGGAGTGCGACATCTGCTGCCTACCCTTCCAGTCCGAAGTTTTCATGGCAAGTCAGATTACCATGCATGTATATATACAGTACATATTGATCGGTAGACTCCGAGCGCATTGGCAACAATAGCTCTCTCTCCCTCTCCCTCTCCTCTCTAGAAAGTCGTGTAAAATTACATGCTTCGGTTTGTCGCTAACAAAATGTAGTTAGACTACTTTATCTCTTCCAATAAAAGTAGTTAGACTACTTTATCTCTAACACATGGTGAAACCCTATATCCAAAATGTGGCTAAAATGAAGGAAAAATGAACAAAATTTGGCAAAAGAAACATAAGCCAAACTTTTTTAGCAACTAATAAACAAAAAAAATTAATACCCAAACCTATCTTTAACACATGGTGAAAGCCTAGTTTCAAAATGTAGTTAAAATTGAGCAAAAATAAACAATAACTGACAATTGAAACATAATTAAACCAACCTTCCATACAACACATTCACCATTCATAAAGCAACTAAATATGTGTTATGGATAAACTTATTTGATAACTAAACATGAAAAAGGAGAGGGAATAGACAAAAACTAACCATCTTAAGCAACCTCATTTAAGGAAATAGAGAAAATTACCTAGCTATACTCTTCTCTCTCACATGTAAAACCCTAGATCCAAAATGTGGCTAAAATTGAGCAAGAATTGAATGAACAAAAATTGACAAAGAAACATAAACCAACCTTTCTTATCCACCTTCTTCGAAGAAATGAAGAGCAAAACCTCCCTCCTTATATTTTTTTGAAATCTGGACCTCCAAAATCGCCTCCAATGGAAGCTGGCTGCGAGCATACAGTTCACTGTCGGGGGAAGAAGAGAGCTATTTATAACAGACAGTTCACTGGCGGTTGGCTTGAAAAACCGCCAGTGGAAACCAATTTCCACTGGCGGTTATCTTAACATAACCGCCAGTGGAAATTGGTTTTCCACTGGCGGTTATGTTACACCAACCGCCAGTGGAAACATCCTATTTCCACTGGTGGTTGTGTTAAGATAACCGCCAGTGGAAATTGGTTTCCACTGGCGGTTCCAAAGCC
This sequence comes from Zea luxurians, assembly GCA_029449295.1. Lineage (NCBI taxonomy): Eukaryota > Viridiplantae > Streptophyta > Magnoliopsida > Poales > Poaceae > Zea > Zea luxurians. Next base: position 56,320,961 of record JAOPSE010000021.1, on the reverse strand, counting down.
GGGCCCGCCTCGTTTTTTTTACTGGCGCGCGATAACTGAAACCGCCAGTGATAATTTATGGGTGCCGCAGGCTATGAGCTCTTTTCTACTGGTGGCGAAGAAGGCAAGAGCGTGCAGGGCGGCGGTAATTACGACGGCGTAGTGGCGAGGAAGACAAGAGCGAGCAATGGATCCGAGCTTGGATGGGGCGTGCGCGGGTGAGATTGGCAGGGGAGAGGGAGAGGGCGAGGGCGGTGGGAGAGGGACCCGTCATCAGCGGTGGAGCGGCAGCCGCGGATCGGTGGGACAGGGGCGACAGCGCAGCGCACCGCGATGGCAGAACCGCTGAGAAGTGGACGCCTACGATAGGAACTTAAGAAGAAGTATATATATATATACACCGAATCAGACACCAGCTTTCAATGTGTGCCCACTGCGTTGTGCAAGGAAGTAGGGCGAGCGAGGTTGACCAGCCCGGTCCGGCATGAACTTCACTGCGGGCGTGGAGGGGACACGAGATCTAGGCGCCCAAGCTCGGCACTCATGTTGGCAATTTAGGTGCACAACATCGTCATTAGATGTTGTTCTGAAAACAAACGATTCACTGTATAAATGGACATTTCAGTCTGGAGTTTGAGTCGCTGCAGCACCAGGACTAAATAAATTCATCACTATATTTAATAATATTTGTAACTAGTTTTAAAATAGTGGATGTAACGGAGAAAGAGTGTAGAGACTAGAGAGAGGTATTTAGCATGGTAAAGTACTTAGTATGATTCATCAGATCAGCACAAAATGCTGCCACTGTTGGCTGCTTCACGCCAGGAAACACTACTACTAACAAGTAACAACTGCTGCCTGCTACAGGTTGGTGGATGCGGAAGCTGAAGTGCCTTGTTCGCGCTGCTTGAGCTCGGCGAGGAGGGCCTTGTTCTCCTGGTCCAGCTGCTGCGCCTTCCTCCGCAGCCGGTCGTTCTCCTGCATGATGAGCAGGTTCTCCAGGCACAGGCTGGTGTTCCCCTGGTCCAGGTGCTGCGCCACCCTCCGCAGCCGCTCGTTCTCCGCGCGCTCCATATATCGGTTGCTTTGAGACTTTGAGTTGTGGAAGGAAGGAAGGAAGGAGGTGTATTCTGCTAGCTAGCTGTGATATGCCTGGGCTGGGCCGCCGGGGCGTATTATTTATAGCCAGGCGAACCCGAACCCTCAAGCCTCTCAATGCAAAGGCAGAAAGGCTACCTAGCTGTTTTCACGAGCTGCAATGCTGGTCGTCGTCATGTCATCTGGACCTGGACTGGACTGGAGTACTGCAGCTGCATTTCAAGACACGAGGCTGGCATTGGCAACAGCAAAGTGTGATGATGGAGGTGAATTGATGACGTACGCAGCTAGCCAGTCGTCCTACTCCTGGGAAGATACGCACGCCATCATTCTTCTCCGTAGCTAGCTCTCGGCTTTGCATGCATGCATTATATTGCTCTCTGAATCTGTTATCATCAGCGGAACTACGTAGTGCTTTAGTTTGAGCTAACTAATGAGCGGCTGACCTAATCATATACAGGCAGGGCTTTCATCAGCTATACTATTACTACAGGAAGGATCGAGTACGTAGAAAATGGAGCACGAGTGGCTGGCTCCCTCCTATAGTAGCAGCTACCACATGCAGCTAATATAGCGTCAAGAAGGTCAATGGCATTTAACCATTGCACTCGATGATGTCTAGTAGTACTACTAGCAGAATGGATCGGAGGAGTAGACCGCATGCCTCGAGTGTTACAAAGTCGTCTTGCTGTCAACTCAGATGTTCCCTGCTTGTCTTGATCAACAGATCTCTTCCCTCGTCGCTTACAGTCCCGAGACATGAACTAATCATGACCAACATTCATGCATTGCATGCCCAGTCAGTCGTCTTCCCGGCCGTCTCAACACTCAACATAGCTGCCTTCAATTTACTACTGCTACTACTACTACTGCAAAGCACGAGCAACTATGGGCATCCATCCACCACCACCTCCTTCAATCCCCGCTCCGCCGCGTCATGATTTGATGCACACAACACAACGTCGTGCGTGTTTTCGTGTCTATACGAGATCCTCTCCTCCATCGTCTTAGATCTTGTTTGATAATTAGGCTATCCACACTTAGACTATCCACACTCATGCTACTTTATTTCTCTACCTTAAAAAAATTATATCTTAGTCGGCGAGCAAGGTTCTCTACTGTATCCAATAATTCTCCGCGGTCATGATTAAGTTCTTTCGTGGGTTTTATATAGACCGTATGTCTAGAATTTGGTGGTATTCCTCAACCACCAACACTTGTATACACCTATTAAAGCTTGAAAAACACATTCCACTCTCTAGAAAACGGTGCTAAAATTTCATTCTATGTAGTCATTTCTATCTACAGTGAAAAACAGCATCTTGCGACCACATTCAACACAGCCTCATTTCCTAGCTCCGTGAATCCAGGTCTTTCGACTATTGACTCCACGGGATGCATGATGGGACCATGCATATATGGCTGATGATGTTGCCCGCCGATTTGATAGGTTGACCTGAGAACCGGCCGAGCACAGGCACAGCTCCGTCCTTCTGCATACCCAGAAACAATCATGATTACGACGAGGCGAGAAGTGCAGTTGCTGTCAGGGCAGCCTATATATCCGCTCTCCTTCCTTGCTTCCTTCCTTCCAGTGAACTTGAGTGAAGGCTGTGATCGACGTGTTGATGTGATGCATTTCATCATTGCTAGTACAAGGAGAAAGAAAGATCGTGTCTGGATTTGCTTCGGTGTTTCAGAGGAGGAGGAGGAGGAGAAGAAGAAGAAAAGGACATATTTAGGAACATGTGGTATTGCACTGTATGAGCACGTATTTAGGAACATGTGGTATTGTACTGTATGAGCAGACTACAGTACAGCTTACTACTGCAGGCATGGACGAGAGTTGGGGTGGGGCAGTTGTGGATGTCAAGTTCTGGGTGGCCATTGATTACTAGGGAGGGGAGGGACTGTGGACTTGCTCAGTGTACAGTACTCTGGGGTAGTCAAGTGGCAGGCAGGCGAGGAGATCTCCTATTTCGTGAATGGAGTTTAGGGTGAACGTACGCATACACCATCTGCAAGCACATCTGCGTCCCTGCCAGCAGCAGCAGCAGTCAAGGGAGAGATCATTTAGCATTGGTCGGAGCTCGGCGCCTCGTCTTCTACTGATCTTTACAACAGTTCTGTTGCTGACCAAGGCAACGGACCTCGTGTCGTGAATCGTGATGAACAAACAACATGAAATAAAGTTACCTGATCCAATCTCCTGGCTTCACGTCGTCGTCCCTTCCTGGCTTCACAGTTCAATCTCTTCAAGAGCTTTGAACAATGGCTGGGGCTCATGCATGCTACATGCAGGGTGTATCCGTGTATGCAGTATCCTACGAACCAACCACTACGGCGTGGGCATGGCATGGGTTTTGAGCTGCTCTCTTCAGTATAGTTTTTCAGTTCTATTATTAAACCGTCAAGAGTGCGATTGATATAGATGTGTTTCTACGCCATATTATCACTCGATTTGTTGCATCCAAAAAGGTTTATCTCATGTGTATACGAGTATAATTAACTACGCTCGCTAATCGTAATCATGATGTTCTGTTGCAATATATTCTAGATACGACTTTTTATTTATTATGCTCAATAGAGAAAGATGTGTTCTCATCAGCTTCTTTATTAGAAGTTTGCTTCATATCTGCATAATTTGGTAATCAAGAAAAAGCGGATGTCCATTAGATCGAAATATTCAAGGAGTTTGAATTATCGCTTTTAGTCTTTGGTTTCACCTAGTTTTAGCTACGGAGTACTTATGCAAATTTACATTACGCAATCAATTTATGGATATATTTTTCGATAAATAATAATTATAGAAATTTAATAGTATGTAATCGTACAATCAGAATATAAGAGTAAACATAGTTTTTTTAAAAAAATATGTATATATTTAGAGGAGGTAAGAGGATTATTTTAAAAATATATTTTATAAGGTGCTCTCATACTAATATATAGAGTTTTGCATACAATACCTTTCCAAATTTAAACTGTAACAAATAAGGGAACATATCAAGATCTGAGGACAAGGATTTCTCAGAAATGTGCATAGGATGGGGTTTATATGTGTACGCACTAGGAACGAGTGTGTATCGATGTGTCATGTCTGTGGTTGTCTTTGTTTGTATTATGTTTTGAAAAAAAGAAAAAAAAAACTTTTAGACATCATTTTTTACGAATATTACATTTGGTTGGAAGCTCAAACAACAGTTCAAAGTTTGAAACAGGCTCCTAGCCCATCTTCAAGTTGAGGAAGTACAAAAGTGTTATTCTCTATGGGTTAGTTTACGGGCCACCCTCGGTGTCATGGTATAGTCCGTTACCGTGAGCAACCAAACGCAATCCATGTACGAATTATGAATATATTTTTCGATAAACAATAATTATAGAAATTTAATAGATTGTAATCGTACAGTCAGAATACAAGAGTAAAGATAGTTTTTTAAAAAAAACATGTATATATTTAGAGGAGGTAAGACGATTATTTTTTTAATATATATATATATATAGTGTTTTTATATATTACACCTGGGTGCATTCAATATAGAGAATGCACTCAGGCGCAACCTACGCGCCCAGGTGCACATGGTCCGAGCCAACCGATCCACACAGCCGAACCGACGACTGCCCCCTCCACTATTGTGCCTTTTCACTTCCCCGCGCCCGACTGCGCCTTTTCCACTTTCCCGGCCCTCCGCGTACGGCTCAATATCTTCTCTTCCCCGGCGACCTAGCCCTCGCCGTAGCCATTGTGCGCTCGCTCCCGTTCCCGTCTTCGTCCATCCCGCACGCTCCCGCTCGTTCCCGCTCCGGCCCCCTCCACACTTCTCCGCGAACGGATCCTCCGCTCCCGTCAGAATCGTTTGCTCGCCGGAGACGTAGACCGCGAACGTCGACGTAGCCCGCGCCGGAGTAGTCTGCGCGCGCGCCCGCCGTGTAAGCGCATCCGCTCTCTCTCCCATTTCTCTGTCCCCATTTTTTGGATTTGTTTTGTTATTTTCGGTAATAGACTGGTAAACCCCATTTTTTCCCCAAGTGTTGCAACTAGTATTATTCGTTGATTGGAATTAGTAATTGTTGTATTTTATGCGGATACATTTCATTTTTGAATAAGCAGTTTGTGTTCTAGATTATCATCTCAGATGTTTCCACTTCTTTTGTAACTGCAGTGTACCTTTTGTTGCAACTGGTCCATGACATAAGTTGCAACTGTATAATTTTTACTTTCAGACCACATACATCATTACTGTCTTTTATAACTGTGCTCGTATACAACTAGTTATTTGTTTAAATTCACTATTGCAACTGTCCCAGTAGTAATTTTTTAGCAGTCTTGTTGCAACTGGCTTATGGCGCATGTTGCAATTCTGTCCCAGTACTAATGTATGTGTGCAACATTAGTGTGTATTGCAACTATTTTTTGTTCCTATTTTTGTACTGTGTGTTTTAGTTTGTTGATTAGCAATTTTTGGTTATGAGATCTGTACCATGTGTTTGTGCCCTCATGTTTTTTTCATTCCCATTTTTTCAGTGTTTTTTTATAATGGATCAAGATCAGAATGTCACAGGCCAGTAAGGCGCTCATGCTGTCCGTCGCTCTCCCCGTGTAGAAAACAAGAGAAAGCAATTAGATAAAAATGAATTGAAGGAAAGGAAGAAGAGATTAAGGTTGAAAGTCCCTCCTATACAAGATGCCGAAAGTGATGATGAACAAGACCCAGAGTTTGTTCCTGGTGGCGATGGGTCTGGCGATGACAATGTTGGTATTGTTGGTGGAGATGAAAATAAGGGTATAACTAAGACACGAGCTATTCGATGCTCACCTGGGAAGTTTATAAAGCTTGTGAATTCTCTATCTGATGAATTGAAAAGTGAAGTGGTTGCTAAGGGGTTTGGCGGCCTGCTGAGATTCAAGCCGCACTTATTGTCGAGAAAGTTGCTCAGCTGGCTGATGCGGAAGCTTAACCCAGAAAGGATGAAATTAGAGATTGGTGGTGGAAAAGAGATTCAAATCACCGAACACAGTGTTTGGTGTGTTTTGCAGTTACCAAACGTTGGCAGTGATCCGCCCCCCATGTCTGATGCAGATGCTCGTGCCTTGCGGGACGAGCTGGGGGAGCAAATTTGTGGCAAATCTTATAGACGCATATCTGGTATCAATATATCTGTTATCACTGATAGATTGCAGAAGAGGACTCTCAATGGGGAGCTGGGCCTGAGAGCCTTTTTCATGGCAGCATTTCAGTGTCTGCTATTCTCCAATACTGACACTCGCATCAGGATTGATGATGTGAAGTACACTCAGGACATCCAAAACATGGGCAACAAGAACTGGTGCAAAGCTGTAGTAGACAGGCTGAGCATAGCTGCTCGTCTCTATAAAAAGGATTTTGCGGAGAAAGGCATTAACGCACCCATCAGTGGATGCAGGATCTTTGTAGCTGTAAGCTCAACACACACATTCAATTTTTCTCCTTGCAACTTACTCTTCCAATTACACAAGTAGTAATTTTTTATGTTTACTGTTACAACTGTCATATGTTACAAGTTGCAATTTGAGGGCATTTTTTTAATTTTTTTATGATAACTTAGTTCACACATTCACATGTATTTTGTAATTTATGTTGTTCATAAAGTAGCAATAATTTTAGTATTTTCTATTTCAACTGGCTTATTGCACCTGTGCCAATTTGGTTTACTTTTTTCATTATATGAATTCAACCTAAAATACCCATGTGTCTTTTACCTAATGTTAAAAACATGCAGATGCTTTATGTCGACAACCTGCAACATGGATTAGACACAAGTCCTTTTTCAATCCCTCGATGTGCTTTCTTGGACTCCAAGATGATTGATGCTATAGCAAATATGGATCTCAGGGGAGATGTTCCTCCTAGGACCACTGAGTTTGGACACCTCAGGGTAAGTTGCAAATGATACTCCACAATAGTTGCAATTTGTTATTCATTTATCATTTTATCATTGTTTTTTTACTTTCAGTTGAGAAGTATCACTGACACGTGCTACGGCGTCCCCATTGGTGCTCTATCAATATTACATGCTCCAGTACCAGCACCTGCCCCAGTAGCAGTCCCTAATCCAACAGCAGCACCTAACCCAGTAGCAGCAGCATCTGTCCCAGTAGCAACAGCAGCACCTACTGGGACATCTGCTGATGTGCTTGGCACATCCCATGATCTCATCGGTCATGCTTCCTTCAATATCCAACCCCCAGTCTTTTACCAGTACCCTAGCTTTAGATCTTCTTTTGGTCAGAGTATTACTGATTTAGTTGGAAGGAGTAGGAAGTCAAATGCGCTGAACATCTTGAAGACGTTTGATGAAAGCACTAGTGAAGCCCAGTCGTACGCACAGAAGGCTGTGAAGTATTCAACAATATCCCGCGACCTTATGGCAAAAGCTCACCACGAGTGCTACACTGGCATTCAGAAGCTTATCGCTGACGCTATCGTTGAGAAGCGAGCTGCCAAAGAGCGCAGGAGGAAGGTGAAGAACGACCCTAGAGCAGGAGCAGGTATTTTTTGTTGCATATAGGATAATATTATTGTTTGCAAGCACCCACCATACAAGTTGCAATTTGCCCAGACACATCAATATGTGTTTACAATCATTTTTTAAATTTGTATGCAGGAGCAGGAACTAGTTCAATTGCACCGGAGGACCAATCTAGAGGAGGTGATGGTGAAGAAATTATACGGAGTCCTGTTGCAATTGACACTAGAGCAGGAGCAGGTATTTTTTATTGCGTACAGTATAATATTATTGTTGCAACCACCCACCATACAAGTTGCAATTTTACCCATATACATCACTTTGTGCTTTCAATCACTTTTTTAAATTTGTATGGAGGATCAGGAACTACTTCAAATGTACCGGAAGACCAATCTGCAGGAGGTGATAGTGAAGAAATACAGTTGGATTGCAGTGGTAGAGATCTTGATGACAGCTTAGATTTTATGAGAACCCCATCGTGTGGTGATGACATTGATCTAGAAGAGGGAAATTTGAATAGAAGTAAGCCTACCTATGTCTTCCATGCTTAAAAAATGTTTTCTCTCATCTTGATTATTCCTTTTTTTCATTTATATTTTTTATTCTTTCCCCTGGCAGCACCTCCTGATTTACGTGGGTCAATCCGAAGTATTGATGATATATTGCAAATGATGTATTCCCCAGAGCACTTTGCAAGCATTGATGGCGAGGTTAGTTTATTGTGTTTTTTATTACCATCAACTCCTTTTTTCTGATTAATATTATGATTTTTCCCCTTTTTCTACAATTACAGTCCCCTCCCAATAGCCAGCCGACTCGTGCACCACGAATTACTGTTCGCAAGAGGAAGGCTTCCTCAAACCCCCCTAGCAATGATCAACGGCCTGTGGTAAGATCATCTGATACCCATGTGAAAGCAGTCCATAGTTGCAATCGGGCCCCACCTATTGTAGTAATCATAGCCTATACCAACTTGTAATTAATCATATATTATGAACAGGGAGCACCTGAGACAGAAGAGGAGCCTCTGAGCAGGGACACTGGGATGCAGCATCCTACTGCCCAGGTATGTTCATGCAATTCGTGTCTTTTTTTATAATATAAATGATTCACTTTCATAATACAAATATGTTAATTTGGCTATTCTACTCAACTGCACCAGGATCATATAACTTACTCAAGGAGGAGCGATAGGTCCATTCAAGTTGCCAACACACAGAAGGCAGAGGCTGAGAAGAAGAAGGCTGAGATTGAGATGAAGAATGCTGAAGCTGAGGAGGCTGAGAAGAGAAAGGCTGAAGCCGAACAAGCTGATAAGAAGAAGGCAGAAGAAGCTGAGAATAAGAGAAAGGCTGAGGCCGAAGTAGCTGAGATCAAGAGAAAGGCTGTAGCTGAAGAAGCTGAGAAGAAGAAGGAAGAAGAAGCTGAGGATAAGAGAAAGGCTGAGGCCGAAGAAGCTGAGATTAAGAGAAAGGCTGAGGCCGAATAAGCTGAGATTAAGAGAAAGGCTGAGGCTGAAGAAGCTGAGATTAAGAGAATGGCTACAGCTGAAGAAGTTGTGAAGAAGAAGGCTGATGTCGAGAAGAAGGTTGAAGCGGAGGAGAAAAGGATACAAGTTGCAATCCAGAAACAGCTAAAGGACAACATCAAAGCTTTGAAAAAGCCGGTGCCCGCTGCCAAGTTAAAGAAGATGTTCCAGTTACAAATGTCAAAAGAATATGCTGAGCAGCGCCAACAGTACGAGGATAGGTTGAACATGCTTCGTCAGGAGGCCAAAGCTGAGATTGATAGTTTGGAGAAGAGCATTGATGGCCAGGCAGGACCCAGCTCATCATTTGATGATATCCAGTTCCCGGCGGAGTCTGATGATGATATCAACAATTTGACCCAACCAATCCGACTTTCTCAAGACGAAGTCTCAGTAGGCCAGGCTGATTTCAGTGAGTTTCAAAGGATGATATTCAAGCGCCTAGGTGATAGAGTGCTGAAGAAGCCTAGGGAGTACATATCCCCGTTCAAGATCCCTCGTAATCGACCTGAGATACCTCTGGCCAAGGCTGTTGCACTTAGGCGGAAGATCGCATCTGATCCTGAGCTAAAAAGGTTTTTTTTGTTTTTCCCAAGTTGCAATTGCTATTTACTTTTTATTTTGCAATTCTAACCAAGTAGCAATTATTTTTCTTGAACAGTTAGTTACTTATATAGCAGTAGCAATCGCACCTAATGCGTGGTTGCAATCACACCATAACAGAAGTTGCAATCATTTTTATTTAAAAAGAATTTCCCATAGTTATATAGTACATGCAATCACAACACACTAGTTGCAATTATACTACACCAGTAGTTTGCAATCATATTTGTGTAACAGAATTTCCCAGAGTTATTCAGTACTTTGAAATCACACTAGACCAACAGTTGCAATCACAGCACACCAGCAGTTGCACATTCTCCTGTTCTTCTCACTAATCCATATGTTTTTTTTCTTTTTTTTGTTGATGTAGGAGAATTTTGTTGGAGTTTGGCCTTCTTGTTGGACTAACTGGCGAGGAAATTTTAACATCTTTTTCTAATGACACCCTTGGTGAGTCAGGAATCATAGACTTTTTCGTGCACTGCATGCGACATGATGATATTGTGCACAAGGTTGATTCTTGTGGATACAGAGTGTTTCTGACCACTGGTTTTTATGTAAGTTTCTTCTCCAAAACCATGTATTTTTTGTATACTGTCTTGCATTTATGTGTTTAAACTAATTTAATCATTTATCATTTCTCTTTTTTATTTATTCTCCAAACTGGAAAACACATACAGTTCAATGTATCAACGTGTGAAGCAGTACTCAACGCTGATAAATCTGAGACGGAAGAATTCATATATGTATGGAATCATCTGATGTCTGAGTGCGAAAACTATGATTTGTCAAGAGCAAAATTGGTTAGCAGACCTTTTCCCCAACCCACTTTTTTCATACCTACAATTTTTTACTTTCCATCATTTCAGTTGCAATCACCAGGACACATACTTTGCAACTGTCTATACTTTTTCTTGCAACTTTTTTTTCATATATGTTTTCCATTTTTAGTAATTAGTTTTCTACTCCTTCCTTGCACCAGGTTTTTGTCCCTATCAAAGATGGTGCTCACTATTTTGTATATTGCTTCAATTTTATCCATAAGCGTATTGATGTGCTGGACTCGAACGACTACTTCCTGAATTGTTCTAATCAGGAAGAACGGCACAAGGTTGTCTTTGCCAAAATCCCAATCATTGATGCAGCCTTCCAAAAAGTTTCCAACCTCAAGTTACCCAGAGTTAGCAAGTGGAGGCGGCCTTTTATTGATGTGCCAAAGCAAGCAGGTCAAAGCGATTGTCTTTTTTTGTATGGAAGTACATGGAATATTATGATGGGGACAAAATGACCAAGGAAATCAATCCGGTTAGCCATGCTGTCAACTGATTTTCTATCTGTTTTGGTGCTTTTTTGTGTGTTTTCTATGTGTGCATCATAATATAGTCACTGACCATTATGATGTTTTTATGCCATTGCAGTTCAAGGGCCCGATATACAGATGTGAGCTGTTGCATTACGAGATCTTCCACCCTTTGAACCAAGCTGAAATTCCTGGTTCGCTTGATAAGTTTAGAATTGGTGGTCGTCCGTTGCCAATTGAATGGGATAGTAGTCAGTCGAACAATTAGATTCATGCAAAAACAATCTGTTGTGTTATGCAGTAGTCAGAAACAATCAGTTGTGTTATGTTATCTCCAGAAACAATCCAGTAATGTTGTTTAGGTTGCAACCAGCACACTGGTTCCATTTGCAACTGGTCTATTCATCTAGTTGTTATCGTACTCTAAACTGCAGTTTCCAATATTATTTGAAAAATCCCAGCCATTGCAGTTGCAACCAATGTATATGTTTGTGTTCTGTACCCACCGGCGAGGTGGAGCCCTTCCATATGAGGCAGTTGCAACCAGCGTATATGTTACAGTTGCAACTGAAATTGTAATCGTAGTTGCAACTGACCATGACCACTCCTTTTTATTTCTATGTTTGGTAACCAGCATGATGGCAAACTTTGCAAACCTGTTTATGAGTAGTAGCAACTGTTATATGATAATAAAACAAGATATATTTTAATTATATGTCGAGACGTAAACAGATAACACAGATTCATGTATTATTCAGTGTATACATACAGTTGCAATCAGCGCAACTACGATGTTGCAATTGGTTGGTCATGTGTGTCCACTGTTTTCCGAACAGTCACACAGTCATTATTGAGTTTAACTTACACAGAGTTATAAAATAAGATAAAATTAAAATATTACATTGGAGATTCAGTCAGATTCATAGTCATTCTTAATCACTTTCGTCCTGGTAATTAACATGGCAAGTTGTCGCCCTCCTAATTCTTGCAATCACCGCGTGTGCTGCTGACTCCTGCACCGCCATAGTGCACCCAGATTGTTGTGTATCATCCCCCTCACTCTGTGCCTCATCTTGATTCCCATCTAGTCCTTTTTTATTGTTGGGCGACCTCTTTTTCTTGGAGTCCAACCTACAGTTTTCGCACTTCTCTTTTTGTCCTTGTTCTCGGCCGCTCTGCTTCTGTTTGGGTTCTGAGGGCATGTTGTGCTATAGTGCCCCCTAACATGGCAGGTTTGGCACTCTCTTATGCCCTGACCACCACTATATGTGCTGTATGGATTAGCAGGTTCCACACTATTTTTAGCACATTTAGCCCCACTGGCAGACTTCCTACCCTTCGTGCGCGACACTGGCGGTTCAGTCAATCTTAGATTAGTGAGGCAGTTTGCAGAATCTGGATTCAGGCCCGATTCTGGTGGTGGTGTAGGTCCAGTTGGCATCACAACAGGTTCTATATTGTTGTCAGAACTTTGTTGTGTTGGTGCAATGGGACCAATATTCCGCCGTCCTTCTGCATCTTGCTGCAACTCAGTATTTGTTGCTTCGTCCGGACCAATCGGACCAATCTCCGCTGTTCGTAGAAGCTCAATCCCAGGAGTTATCATGTCGATGTGCCTGATAGTTTCAGTGTATGCTCTATCAGATTTGCTTCCCGCTCTTCCCAGTCGCATTAACTTTGGCAGCAGCTTCGACAACCTTGACTGCTCTGTCTCATTTTGACCACCAACACTCACATCGTGCCGGTCCCACGGAACCACAGATCTTGCATTACGTGTATATCGCTTCAGAATGTACTTTTCAGGTATGTTTTGGACTTGGAGGTGGGTGAATGCCTTTATTATGTGCATGCAGAACAGACATGCATTTTTTTTGTTGCAATTTGGATGTAAATATGCAGGAACATCAATGTTTAATTTTTTTAATGTAACGAGGTTGCAATTCATCTCACCTGTATGCTCCCACTGCATGCATTCGCATTTATACACGCCTGCTGCTTTGTCAGCCACCACCTTGAATGCGTGTTGTGCCCAGCAAAATGTCCCATCGCCTTTCTCATGTTTCACCAAGTAACCGCATTCCACTCCCGGATCAGGCTCTATCACAAAAGCTGTGCTGTTAATATATTCCCTCTTGTATTCATTATACACAACCCTGGTGTACACCCTGCTGAGTTGCTCATCAAATCTTGATTTGCAGGCTCTGACAACTTCAGTCTGCATCAAGACCAGCAGTTGCAATCACATCAGACAGCAGTTGCAATTACACGAGACAGCAGTTGTAATCATTGTTTGTTTAACCGATTTTTGGGCATAGTTATATAGAAGTTGCAATCACACCAGACCATCAGTTGCAATTACACCAGACAACAGTTGTAATCATTGTTTGTTTAACAAAATTCCCCAGAGTTATTCAGTGCTTGCATCCACACCACACCAGCAGTTGCAATTACAACACACCAGTAGTTGCAATCATTTTGTTTACATTTTTAACAGATATTTGGGTAGAATTATACAGTAGTTGCAATCACACCTAATGTGGGGTTGCAATCACACCACACCAGCAGTTGGAATCATTTATGTTTAACAGTTTTTTTACAACCAGACCAAAAAATTCAGGGGTGTGGGCAAATACCTGTGAGTAGTGTGACTCCCCAGCATCCATGTGGTCTGTGTGCTGAATCGAGTCAAGCACCCTCTTTGCAAATATATGCAGGCTTGTCACATTGTTAACATAACCATCTTTCAAAACCCTGTTTTGGCTCTCAGATCTCTGGGTGGAAGTCATTCGCCCACAGTACATGCCTTTGAAATATGTTGCTATCCATCTCTTCCTTTTCTGCCACAATGCAACAATTGCAGGGTGTTCTCTTATGCCACATTCATCCACCAGCTTATTCCACTCCACCTCAAATTGTGTGGGCCCCAGAGGATAGTTTATTAGGGACTGCAGTTTCTCCTTTAGATTATTATCATTGTGCAATTTGTACAGCTCCTCGAGTTCGTAATCCCATGTTCTGGTTATGTGCCATCGGCAATTTCGGTGTTGTGTCTTGTTAAACACAATCCTTATTGCTTCCTTCATCGCTGCATCTTCATCTGTTTGTCAAAAATAAAAATCAGCAAAAAAACCCCCCAATAGGTTTGCAATCAAGCAGTTTAAAATATTGCAATCATCTTCAAAGATACAGTTGCAACAACACAGCAGTAATTATGTGACAAGCATTTTTTGTAGCCAAAGCATACCTGTAAGAATCACAAAAGGCTGCTGACCACCCATGCAACTTTTAAAGGTCTCAAAAAGCCATCTGAATGTGTCTATTGTTTCATCCCGAAGAAGTGCTTGGCCAAAGGACATATTTTTCAAATTATTGATGCAACCCACAAACATGGCCAACGGCATATGCTTGTTGTTAGTCTTGTGTGTTGTGTCAAATGTGACTACATCCCCAAAATCCTTGTATTCTGCACGCTGACTTGCATGACACCAAAAAATGCTCCGAAGCACATTTGTTTTTGGTTCAAAATCCACATCCCAGTAAAAGTATTCATTGTGTTCTTTGCACTCCCTAAAAAATTGGAACAGTTTATCTATGTCACCATCCCTCTCCTCCCTTGCTTGCTCAGCTTTCCTGTACCATAAAAGAAAAAACAAATGAAGATGCTGTTGTCAATATATCGCACAAAGATATGATGTCAGTTTTTTTAATGACCTACTTGTTATGGACATCTTTCTCTGTGAACGGCCAGTTTTGACGGCCTCCAAATAATTCTGACATTACATTCATTGCTGCCTGTGTTGGCACACCACTCTTTGACATGATTGCAAATAGGTCATCCAACGCTGCCTCCCTCTGCTTATGAGAATGCATATATCTCACCATCCTTGGTGAGGGTTCAAGTTTGTGATTGTGTGCTTCCTGAACATGATGAAAATACCAAATATTGCGCTTCTTGTCCTCCTTTACCTTCACATAAGCAGGGCAACCAATTCTCATCGATGTATTATTTGTCATAGGCTCCTCATTCTCTTGACCTGGCTTCAGAAACCCCTCACGGTTGCAAACCCAGTGTGTGGTTTCTTTACTAGTCCTTTTTGTCCTGACACTAAAACCAGCCAACTTTGCATAGTCAAGGTAAAAGAGGTAGGCTTCTTCCTTTGTATCAAATGTTTGCTGCACCCTGGGGACAAACACATCAAGTATGTTTGCATCCTGCAGAACAACACGCAATCATGAGTTTTGCAATTAAAGGATACACCTAGTTGCAATCAACAAGCAACAAACGTTGCAACTCGAGCACAAACACACCATGCAATTGTAATCAGTGAGTAAAAACAGAGACTCAAGTTTGCAATTAGAGGATACACCTAGTTGCAATCAACAAGCAACAAACGTTGCAACTGGAGCACAAACACACCATGCAATTGTAATCAGTGAGTAAAAACAGAGACTCAAGTTTGCAATTAGAGGATACACCTAGTTGCAGTCAACAAGCAACAAACATTGCAACTGGAGCACAAACACACCATGCAATTGTAATCAATGAGTAAAAACATAGACTCAAGTTTGCAATTAGAGGATACACCTAGTTGCAATCAACAAGCAACAAACGTTGCAACTGGAGCACAAACACACCATGCAATTGTAATCAATGAGTAAAAACAGAGACTCAAGTTTGCAACAAACGATGCAACAGAAAATCAACAAACCACGCAGTTGCAATCATTAATTGCAACCAATATTGAACAAACGACGATGGAGCAACAATTTTTTATTGTTTTTTTCTTACCGGATGGAACAGCTGGGCTGCATCAGGAGTGACCAGCGATCCAGGAGGAATTGAAGGCGGTGGCGTCAGCAACGTTTTGTGATGCAAGGGATCACCTGATCCGCCGCGTACACCCGCTCCCGTTGTCGCAATCGGAGACGGCAATATCGGATCAGCACCTCTAGCCACAACAATTGCCAAGGAATTAGGGGAGGAGCATCGAGGCGATTCAAGGTGCGGCAGCGACGGTGGGGCCATGGATCTAGGGTTAGAGGATCCGAGGAAGGAGGAGACGGCGGCGGCGCGGTGACAGGGATGCGCTCGGCGGCTGCGGGGGAGAGGGTGGCGCGGGGTCAGGGAGGCGCGCGGCGGCGGCCGGGGGCAGGGAGGCGCGGGAACAGGACGGCCGAGGGCGCGCTGAGGCTTGATCAGGGTGTATTTATATATTACGCCTGGGTGCATTCAATATAGAGAATGCACCCAGGTGCATTTTAGTGCTGTCGATATATATATATATATATATATATATATATATATATATATATATATATATATATATATATATATATATATATATAGGGAAGAGGTAATGGAAGCCCTGGGCTTCCGTTAGTGGGCGAAGCCCCAGCCAGGGAGACCGATCGGGTCGCGTTCGGCCCACTGGACGCCAGCCTGCGCCATTTATGCAAAGGATAACCACGTATCCCGGCTTACACGCGACATGCAAATACGCAACCATAAATATGTGTACAAATGTGCATAACTCATGCATAAATGGAATCTTTGCATGCCAGGAATCGCGCGCACGAATATTTGCATGTGCTTTACGTTTACGACTGCATAACATTGTGATACATGATAGCGTAAACCATGCAAACGTTTAAAATCTACCACCGGATTTGAGATAAGGCAATACGTGATCTTCATGCGCGTAAATAAAGGCGCAGTTACGGCAGGAAACTAATACAACTTTACAGCCGCGTCCACGTTCGCTCGTCCATCTGAAATATTGGCGGCGGTTAGCGGCGGCGGAAGTGAGAGGTCCGGCCGGCGATGGGCGACGAGAAGATGTCCACCACCGGCGCTGGCGATGACATCCTGCCTGTAACATCTGTGCATAAGCCAGCAGGTACGTCTGTTTCAATGGACATGCATCCTGTAGCGTCTGCAATCGCCCCATACACAGAGGGTGTCTCTGTTACTCCTCCGGCGGCATTGAGGGCACCTGGACATATCGAAGAGCACACAAAAACAGCAGACGTGGTCGGCGCAGAGAAGCACATCCCCATGAGACATATTGGGCCACATGAACAGGACACACCTCATATTCTTCAAAGCCACGTAAGTTCTCCCATATTACGTTAAATTTAGTCGCTATTGAATCGTAAATGCTATATTTCTGTGCGCAGCCGGACAATATTGATATAAGATTGATACCTAAAGTCGGTATGACATTTAGTAACGTGGACGCGGCGTATAATTTTTATAGTCAATATGCATACGAGGTAGGATTTTCATTGAAGAAATATAGGGAGCGGAAGAATTGTAAATGGTTGAACTGTTCAATGGAAGGAAAGAATGCTGAAAGGGTAGCTGGAAATCCAAGGATACGTAACACATGTTCGAAACGAACACAGTGCAAGGCTGGGATGAAACTTAAAAAAATCTACGATGACGCAAAAGAGAATGTTATTTCCGTTCGGATTGATCTGGTAAACTATGAGCATAATCATGAATTTTTGAAGAAAGATACAGAAAAAGGGCAATTGCAATGCAACAAAACACATGATCGTGAATATATGGAGTTCCTTAGTGCGATGCAAGAAAGCAGGATTCCACAACATTGTATTATGGATTTTGTTACAGAAATGCATGGTGGCCCAGAAAACGTTCCAATAACCGTGCAGGACATGAGTAACCTGTAAGTGTATTATGCATTGACAATAATTGTATTTTATATTACATAAACAATCGTAATGTGTTGAGTCAGATATAGTGCATAATCATTACATTTTTTGACAGGAAAAAAGCATGGCAAAGGGAAAGAAATGCAAATGATGTGTCAAAGCTGCTATCTTTTTCTTCATTATGCAAGAAAGATAATCCACAATTTTTTCAGACTTTCAACTGGACAAAGAAGGGAAAATTTTAAGCATATTTTGGTCCCATGCTAGCCAGCAAGCCGAGTACATTGATTTTGGTGATGCAGATACATTTGATACTACACATAAGACTATTATGTACGATAAGCCATTAGGCATGTTTGTTGGCTCGAACCACCACCTACAATGCACAATATTTGGGTTTGCTTTACTAGGAGACGAGACAGTTGATACATTCGAGTGGGTCTTCAATACGTTCAAAACATGCATGGGATGTGACGGACCATGAGTGATGTTGACAGGTATGTTGTCATAAAATGGCTCGTAATTATTATGGCACGTACTATATGATATCATATTGGCTTGCATGATGTTATGTAAATTTATCTATTTCAGATCAAGACCCTGCCATGCCAATTGCACTTGGCAGAGTATTCCCAAACACAATACATCGATTGTGTTTGTGGCATGTGCAAAACAGGTATATGCCCCACTTGAACGAATTATATGCAAGATTTGAGGACATGGATTTCAAAACAAGGTTCCAATCTATAATACATCATCCATTGAATGAAATGGAGTTCGAGGCTGCCTGGCAAATGATGCTTGATGATTTCCAACTACACGAGAACAACACCCTTGCCAGATTATATGAAATACGCAAAGATTGGGTACCTGCATTTTTCAAAGGAGACTATTGTGGTCTTATGGTCTCTACACAACGAAGCGGGAGCATGAACAAGTTGGTGAAGAGTGCCCACGTGGATGCAAACACACCGCTTCATCAATTTGCAAAGCAAATGATGAAGCTCCTGCATAGTAGGAAGATGAAAGAGGCCAAAGAGGCACTAGGATGCATGGTAAGTGAAAAAAATAATAAACATATGTTATATGCTATTAAAAACAAAACAATATTAATACTATATTGTGTAATTTGCAGGGTCAAAAGGATACAACTACATTGTATATGTTTGAAATAAGAGTTGCAAGGGCATACACTAGAGCTGTGATGACAAGGTTTCAGGAGACAGTAAAATATGCAACTGCATACCGAATAGACCGTGATACAGAGGGTGAGGAACATGATTGGGTGGTGAAACATACTACAAGATCAAATAAAATTGTTTGGGGTCAACACCAATTCAAGATAAGGGCTGATGTGGATGCCGGAAAGTATTCATGTGAGTGCAAACATTGGGAGCATACAGGTATGTTATACTAAACGATTTTTTCTATATAAAATTATAAATTATTACGAATACATAGCTGTTTGCGATTAATATATGACATAATGTATGTTTAATCAATTATAGGTCTATTTTGTGTGCATCTTGTACGCGCTTTCAAGCATCTACAAATTGAAAGGATCCCGAGTGAGTATATTTTGCAACGATACACATACTCCGCGCATCAAGATGTGGCTTTTTCAAGAGACGATAGGAATTTGAAAGGAAAAGATGGAGAAACTAGATCATATAGACAGAAGATGTTGCTTAAAAAAGCAATGAAAGTAGTACACCATGCGAGTCTGTCTAAAGCTGGGAATGATAAAGCACTAGAGATGATGGACGAATTATTAGGGTTATTGATGCGTGTGGAGCCTGATATAGGTACTGGTGAGAGTTGTGGCACAAGTGTTTGCGATGACATCCAGGTACGCACCTCGTGATGTTATGAATTTTGCATAATTACTTGTCAATAATGATCCATGATTGTAATGATGATATAGGTCGAAGCGTATGAAACAGAAGAAATGGCTATAGACAACTTACGCAAATTAGATGATGGGAACGAGGTATGGAACAAATCTTTATAATGTATTACATATACTGCTCTATAAGATTTGTGTCTTCACTGGACTTTGTTTTATTTCACAGGAAATTTTAATGGGCTCTAATACAAATGAATGCAAAACTAAGGATGATCAATGTAATATGCAGATATTAACATTGGAACATAACACTGACATTCGGCTGGTTGAGAGTAGTTCTATGGATGTGGAAGCTAGAAAGGTGAAAACATTGCTACAATATATGATGACATACGTGAATATAAAATCTGACTTGATATCTTTGTTTTGTAGAAACTGGAATTTCATATGGAAGGTGTAAACTTAGCAAGACCAGATAAGGCCAAGCCTAAGGGAAGAACAATCAAAAGTAGTGAGCAACAAGTTTTAAAATTGCGTGCGAAAGGAGCTAAGAAGATGAGCAGGAAATGCTAGAAATGTGGCATAGCTGATGGTCACAACAGCCGTACGTGTTTAACTGTCGAGGATAATAGGGTTCGATTGGCTAACCTATCTGGACGTAAGCGAGGACGGCCTCCTGGTTCAAGGAACAAAATCATAGCTGCAGCCCCGCAATGGAATGAGACATCAACGTCGAAAAAGCGAACGGTGGATGTCGGAGATGATGATTCATCTGGTAGAGAGTAGAAGACCATAAGATACAAATATTTCCTTGTGTAAATGTGATTCCTGTGTTCATTTGACCACTTCCAGAAAGTATCATAAATATACTTGCAAACTGGCATAAACGTATGTGTAATTTGTCATAAGCTTTAACAGTTATGCAGCAAACTGACTGTACATAGACTTAGCATACATGCATGTGAAAAAATGCATAACTCTGCGTTGTGTAATGCATAAGATGGTTAGCCTGTGAACCATGACTGTACAAAAAATGACCCTGTTTGCAGTATATAACTCTGATAATGTATATAATAATGTACTGACATATAATGACGACTATTGTATCATAAGTGTATGGACAAACATGCATAAGACTGGCAATAATTATATCGTAAACTTCGGACAAAAAACATGCATACTTCAAGGTTATTGACATAACAATATTGTACAGAATCAAACACAGGAATCAGAATCAAATGCAAGAAACACACATTACTATCAAACACAGTTTGGTATAACATTCCAGTTTAGAAGTTAGCTGATCCCCCAAAGTTGTCATTGACATAAACTAAGAAACGTCTACGGACTTTGCCCATAATATACACACATGACTGATCTGAAGTTTAGGGAACCATTGTATACAAAATTTATTACATGACCAAACTAAACTACATCCTTTAGACCTTGAATCTTTGGATGTCTTGGAGCAGCGATAATGCTTTGTTCTTCGGGTGGAATGTGATATAATGTAGCGCAAGAGACCGTATCTCACTGGTGTTGCCCTGCAATACAAAAACACTGAGTTAGTTACACCTCTGTTCTATATGTTGACTTGTGCCAACTATAGAATTAACTGGTAAATTTGTACGTACTGCTTCTATGTCTGACCGCAAAGATCCTTCGTCGCATTGATAAAATAGAATGTAACCCATGACATAAAACCCACAGTCATTGGATCCAGCTGCCATGTTAGGACAATTTGGGCACAAGTCAATTGTGAAGTTACCAAACTTGGGAAAGCATGTACTGGGCCGTACATGTTGTATTGCTTTGTTTAATCTTCTCATAATAACCTTAGCCCATGGTAACTTTCTGCCACCTGAGCCCAAATGTGCAAAATGATAGTCCTTCCATGTAGTTCCACCAAGTGTTGGTCCATATGGGTTGGAATCTAAAATATGAATGCACTTCTTGACCTTGTTAACAACATACAATGTCCAATGCCCCCTGCTTACCATGGGGACCATGATCTGACCGTGTAAAAAAGCATAAAATTAACAGGGTAACTTACAAAAGCATAACAATGTGATGTGTTCCATTTAAAAGGAATTATGTTTGGATGATGAAATACGATTGTTACCGCTTTGCATTGGTCCAATTCATCTGTCTCAGGCAATGAATTGTCTAGAAGTGTGTGGAGTACATATTCATCAAAAGGTTGAGGGTTGCGACTGTGTCGTTCCTGTTCCTCAAAGTTGAGTAGTGACTGCAATTAACGATATAAATGGAGTGAGTGTACTTGGGTTCATCTAATTTGTATATGAAAATGGTGTATGTAAGTTACGATAGTTTACCCCAACATTAACATCAAGGACCAAACTGTTCGAACTCATGGAAGTCTGCTGATTTTTTGCATCATCAATAACACATTGGATGAAACACTGCATGAATACATTGTCGAGACACTTCCCATCGGCAAAAGATTCATATATGTCAGAACATGTCGCTGAATATTCACCATAATCTATTATGGTCCTGGGGAATTTTTTATATCAATCAGATAGGTCGCGTAAAACTACCAGCATATAAACAGATTTTGATTTAGTATGAACTTCATACCTGCCGGTGTCAGATTGCAGACCACACAAATATTCGTGTAGAGCTAACACAGTTTGCATCTGCGAATCAAGAGAATCCTGGCCAACCTGTGGAGTGTTTGTAGCTGGATCGGTTTCAACAGAAACCTAAAAATATATATGAAAATATACATAAAACTCTATGAACAATTTTGACAACTATAAAGAAAATGAAAATTACTGAGCTGACATAAAGTGGAATATACGTAGGTGGAATGAAGTGTCATAAACTGGCATAAAATTAATGAGCTGACATTACTGATACAGATCAAGAGACAGAATTATTCTTGCAAACTGCATAAATGTATGTATAATTTATCATAGGCAGCCAACAGTTATATAAAAACTGAATGCACATCTACTTAGCATACATGTATGTGCAAATATGCATAACACTGATTTGTATGATGCATAACCTATTTAGACTGTGAAGCATGGCTGTACAAAATCTGTGAACAGTTGAAAACTACAAAGAAAATGTAAATTACCGAGCTGACATGTTCAGATGGAGTCTGATCAAAGCATGGACCACTGTCAGGCAAGTCTGTTTCTGCCGCTTGTTGTACGCCGCCAGTAGACTAACAATGATGGTATAAATGGATTACAAATTTAGTAAACTGCTAATGAGAATATAGAAAAACCACGAGGGGGTTTAGTCATACCTTGATTTGCGGAGTCGCATCAAATATCGGCGCGTCAGGATCCATGTGTGGTGTTGCTTTAGGAGTGACGTTTGTATTGGTCGGCATGTTCTTGCCACCGTCACCATGTTTACCCTGAAAAAATTGTAATGGTTATATGCTATTTACATAAAACGATGAATACAACCCTATAATGAAAAAATACAATTAATAAGAAAAACATTACCACTGAGGTTGTAGGTATTTCGTTCTGTTTCGTTATATTTGTATGAACCAGTGGATCAATATCAGCTTCATCGGGGCAACTTTCTAATAGTACACGAATATGTTGTTGCCTTATCAGTAATTCATGTACCTGTGTGTCTGTAAACTGCGTATCCTGCTGAGAAACTGGAGTAGACATATCGGGTAAAGTTGGGGGGCCGGACACGTACATCCTTCTGTACGTGTCATGTAAACAAAGAAAACATTGTTTAAAATAATGGCATCAAAACGATATCGATAAATGATTGCATAACTTTTTTTATTTTGACGTAAATACATTAAACTGACTAACCAGCTGTCTGGGGAAGAATATCATCTGATTTTGATGTGGTTTTCTGCACATCATAAGCATCTTCGTTGTCACCCGCCTCGGCACGGAGGACCTCGTCAATTAACTCGCCAAAAACATCAGATAGATTGTATTGTTTCTCAACAATCTGCTGAAGAGTCTGTTTAATAACTGAACACGCCTTACCAACCTCCGCATCAAAATGTGACAGCTTCTCTATGAAACCTAGGCGGTGGCGGGATGGAAGCTGATTCAGCTTGCTTGATATCAAATCCCTGATGAGCGGGAGTTCGATGTGAATTGAGTGCTGTCCAGATGGGTCAGGACGAGGAACATCAAAAGTGTTGGTCCTGGTCTTATGCTGTTGTAAATTGAAAGTTATTAAGTAAATGTATAACATATCACTGAATATTATGTTGAAATTCTATGACAAACAAATATATAAATAGAATCATGCCTTGAATTGTGCATCAACGGGTGGTACAGCTGTGTAGCAGGTCTCTGAGGAGCTTCGGAACTAAAAAAAGGCGTGAAAGATGGAGTAAAACTTATACAAACATATTAAATTGATAAATGAGATTCATATGTTTAGTGGAAAATGCAAAAAAACATCACAAATATGCTTACAAACGGGCATAAAGGTATGTGAACGTTATCATATGCATGTAAATAAATGATTGACACATAAAAAAAAATACCGAGCAATGTCCAAATGCTTCTTCTCCTTTGCGTATCTTGCCCTTGTCAGCTCTTGTCAGGGCTTGAATAATATTCCTATCAAAGTATTTGATTCGTGGTGTTCCACGTTTGTTCTGGGGTGCCGCTGAGTCATGCAAATGATCCAAATAATACAGCTGCAAAAGGCATAACATGAGTCATTATAAGACATAACAAAAGCATAATCTACGTGTATATGGATTTTGCATACAAGATTATGGGTACATGTAACAGACAAAAAAAGGATATGCTTACAAGAATAACGATGGAACATCCATAGATGGTTGTAGAAACGTTCGTAACGCTCCTATTATGCCACTTCTTGGCAGCTTGGCATAAATCATTGAAAATAAGCTGGCACCAGTCCATCTGGTGGAAACGATCCATCTCCTCGGTTAAAAGAACCTCATGGTTTGTTATTCCCCAGCTGGCAGTAGGGAACAACAACCTATTGAACAATATCAAGAAAAAGCATCTGATGCTTAAATCATCGTCAGAACCTTTCCTCAAATGATCTTGAAGAGCTGTAACCCCAAAATCTTCTTTCGATAGACCAAGTTCAGCTCTTAAATTGTTGGCAGCAACAGCTTCATCGATGCCCAATGCAGTTCCTCCCCCAGCATTAGGTAACCCCAAAATTAGGTGCACCGTATCCTTTGTAATTTTCAGCTCCTTTCCAGGGCCAGCTCGAATTGTCATGTCATTGTGGTCGAGCTTTTCCATCAGCCAAGCTAAGTGTGATCTGCTGCCGAGTGCGTCCAGTCTCATATCAAGAATACTAGAAAATCCCCTACGTGCAATTGCTTGTTGCTGTCTGTCATTTAATATCTGTATGCTTACTAACACATCTTGGGGATTGCATCTGACGTTAAGCCTCTGCTGAAAAAATATATAAAATGAATATTGTAAACATTTACATCTGCATAAACGCAACACAATGTTTAACTCAGGCATCAAGACAACATGATTTCACGCATAAAAATGATATATTGCCATAGACATAAATCTCTAACCTGTCGGGGGGGCACTGCTTTCCTCCGCTTAGTGACTACCTTCTTCAAAACTTTCCCAGGGCTGTCGTCCAAGTTACGCTTCTTGGATAATGGCATAAAGTCATCATCCTCATCAGCAGCATGCCTTGTTTCGGGTCTAACAGTCCCCGCCGGAGCACGGGGTATGTCAACGCTGAAGCACTCCTGAGTAGACTGGATTATGATCCGTTTTGGATTGGAAGGAGGTCGGTCTACGTTCTTCATGACTGATGTTCCTGCCAAATGAAACAACACATATACATAAAATACGTAAAGGATCAAAAAAAAGATAAGCGCAAGTCAATTCAGTTTAGTTCATGACCATGCATTCCATTAGATCCCAGCATATCGTGCAGCATCACTACTAAATTGTAAATTGCATAATTGTATCAACAAAGCAGCATAACACAATATTGTAAATTGCATAAACTTGTGAGATTAACTTGATCAAAAAAAATCTGCTCATATGCGACATCCAATTAATGTATAACCTGGTTATTTCGTGTGAGCTGGCCCAATTTGAACAGAAATAGGATTTACGGCATAATGTATTGATGTATGGATCATACTTCTGTCAACAAATCAGCATAAACAAAGTATTGTAAACTGCATAAACGTGTGATAGATTGCATAGTATACATTTGTGTCTCCATTTAACTATAGATTTATAATGAATTGGTATTTGATAAATCAAGCAATTAGCAAAATAATAATGTGAACTCTATCTACGATTCAGATTGTAAGAGTTAAAGGTTGATGGCTTACCAGAATGTGGATGGGCCTGGAGGGCGGCTGAATTCGAGACACCTCTGCAGGGGACAACCCAATGCGACGTGGGGTTGTGTCAAATGCGTTGGGGACTCGACGTTGGGTACGGAGCTCGCGACGGGGTAGGGGACTCGGCGTTCGGCAGCCGCGGTGGAGAAGATCGAGGTCTCGGTCTCTGACGAGTAGAAGAACGCAGTGGCGGCACAACCGCCTCCGCGATTCCGGGTCCCTTGCCGGAGACGAAGAACAAGGCCACGGCGTGTATGCGGCGGAGAAGGCGAGTGCGGGTCTCTGCGGTGGTGAAGGAGAATGCGACGGCGGGGGAACTGCTGGGGAGAATTTTAATGCTCACGGCGGCGATTAGTCTAGGGTTCGCCGGGCGCGGAGGAGAAGCAGCATACGGCGGCGGATTTGGCTAGGGTTCGGCGGCAGCGATAGTTACGGGAGAGATGAGCTGAGAAAATGAAAGCTCGGTTCCTTGATTCGTGGGCCCGGTATACGTACGCTGCCCAGATTGCGGGGACACGATCTTTTCGTGGGCCCGGATGCCGCGAGACGTGCGCACACCAAAAGAGTGTAAACGGAAACAAAATTGAGCATAACTCGTATTTATAATTGACGTAACAATGTATTACAGTCAACCAGTAAAGCGTGCGCGCCGGTCAGAGCACCTGGTCGGTTTCTGGTCGGGGCTTCCATTAGTTAGAGAGAGCCCAGGGCTCTAAATACTATATATATATATATATAAAAGGTGCTCTCATACTAATATAGAGAGTTTTGCATACAATACCGTTCCAAATTTAAACTGTAACAAATAAGGGAACATATCAAGTGTATATAATGCACATATTATATCATGGCCACTTATATAGTTACTAGGAGAGTGCCCGTGCGTTGCAACGGGAACGTATAAAACCACGATAAACTATGTACAAATGTGTGTTATACTTTTATAGGTCAGTGATCGTGCGTTGCAACGGAGACATATAATATCTCGATAACTTATATATGCACATGTGTTATATACAAAATGTGTCTTATATTGTTATAGTAAGATGTCCGTCCTAATGATACTACGAACCTATAAGCCTGCCTATGATGTAGCCTCATTGCATTCATAATTCAATCCATCTGAAGCAAGGGCAAGTGATTCTCGATGATCCAACTCAGTGTATTTCAGAAAAGAAGCAGCACACCAACACTGAAACAAGTAATAAAGAAATTTATCATATTTGGTAAATTCAATGTAAAAGCAAACAAAGTAACACCGGTTGGTGCCTAGCTTACCAAGGCTATGTTGAACGCATACAGTATGCTCCGTGGCTCCCGCACAACTAAATGATTATTTAAAAGATATTAAAGGAACTGGTTGGCCAGAAAGAGTACATTATCCTGTAGTTGTGAATAATGAAAAATAGTTCAGAACCAGAGGATCAGATACTTCCACAAATAATGATATTAGAATGACACTAAATGCAACAATAGGAGCAGAGAGGGAGGGAAAAGTTAGCAGGAAGATTATACATACTGGTAGCTTTAACACCGTATTTAGCTTTGACAGCTCACGCTTAAGTTCAGCGTGAAGACTTTTAGGTGTCCTCATGTTTTCCACTCCTTCAGAATGAATTTATTAGAAAAATATAATATCTACTCCTACAGAACAAAAATACTACTTTCAAATTGTAATTTCAGATTGTTTTACCTGTCTCAGGAAGTAGATGAAGGTCAGCACTTGGAGTACTCATTTTAGGAAGCAGGTCATGATTATTTATAGAACACAGATGATCATTATCAAAATCAGGATGGCACCCATCTGGCAATCTCTGAAGTTTCTGAAATTGAATTTCCTTAAACTGTAAAGAACAGAAAATATGGGTTTCAGTAGCCAAAAAATAACAAGTGGGGAGTAATGTAAATCAGGTAAAGAGTACGCAATTAGAGAAGAAGAATCATTTATCTGCTTTCAGGCATACCTTCTTTGTTTTTGTGGAGACAGTTGATTGCTTGGATTTAGCAACTTCATCTACAAAATAAGACACAAATTAGATATGCTAACATATTTGCATGAAACGTGTCGTAAATAGCCAATAGTGGTTATCACATTTCTCTTCCATATGGAATCTAGTGTAGATGTTTAGCAAAAAAAATTGTTGCATATATGTCCAACACACTGTTTTTGGTAAAAATTCCAGATGCTTATTTCTTGTATGCATTTAATTGTGTAAATTTTCTAATCCCATGTGTACTATCAGTTTATTCCCATATGAAACTTCAACTGATTGTAAGAAATAGACAACCCCTTGATTTTGATGGTAAACAACAAAAACAATTTGTGGTCTAGTGGATAAGGAGAGGATATCAAGTACCTGTGTGTTTCCCTTTTAGGAGTGTAAATAGTCCCAAGTAGTGACTTGTCCGCGTATCCGAGGCGCAGCAGCGCTGCAAGCTCGCGCAGGCCGTGGGATAGTCCTAGGGTCGCGACTGATATGAATTGGGCCCACAAGCTCAAACAAAATTCCTCCCATCGAAGTTGCTAGAAAATTCTAAGAAACAGTACAACACCTGCACATGCACGAATAGAAAATAAGCACTGGTTTTATGTTATTCCTGGGACACATCATTGTCTTTGTCAACGGCTCATTAAAATAACCTCACCAGCACAGACGAATAAAAACATATATAAGCATATAAGCATTCACCAAGCAACAGCAGAGTAACCTATACCTCGAAGGCCCAATCGATGACGGTCGCGATGAGGCGGCACAACCCACACCAACGTAGGTGCCATGGAGGTCCTCGACCAAGACCATCTCGACGGTTTGCATTCAGCTTAACTGAAGAAATGGGCAAACAGTGAACATATAGGCCACTCATAAATTCAATGGCAAAATATTGATCTAGCTCAACACCTCCAAGATATAACAAAAATAAAATGACAAAACAGAACGACATTGCATCAGTACACTCATGTTAAAAAAATATAAAAAGAAGCCTTGTGGCTGCATGTACAATGAAATCTCTATCTCATTATAAATAATTGTATCATGGACCAGGCCCCTAATGCATGACTGTTTGTCTCACTAATACAATTTACAGTCTCTGAAAAATTCTAATGTAGAAAAAATACATTGGAAGCCTTTGTGCATATACAATGGGACCTCAGACATCATTATGAATATAGAACATGCCTCTAATGAGCAACAGCTTGACTGAACAATACAATCTACAGACTTAGGGAGAAACATTTTCATTTACTAATAGGGGACAAGTCCTTGTTATAGATGGGCTAGCTACTTGTGCTATAATAGAAAGTATCAGCCCAGGGTAATTCATTATCACAAAGCATATCAACAATATAATAGTTATCCCTCAAAGAAAACATTGAATAGTTATGGTTGTACGAAGGAAGCAATTTAACCAGAGATATAAAATATCAACAATGGTAACCATACCATTTTACACCCATGATCAATGACCCACTTGAAGGTTGTCTGATCTCCTAGAGCATGTGTGGCATTAAACTTCAAGTCCATACCTGGATACATAATCGGTCTGAAAACAATGACACGAGCAATATTAAGAAAGACCAAAATAAGAGAAAAACAAGTAGTGAAAGCTCAAAAAATGACAACAAAAAGCGTGGGACGAAGAGAACAAAAACTTGGACTGAGAAAGTACGTAAAACAAAAAATAAGCAATCATCCGAAGGATAAGATTCACCCTCCTCTATTTGCTGGAATATGCTTGACAAGCTTTGCAAGATCATATGACTTGAGCCGACATACCTGAACAGCAGTTGCGCTAAGGAAGGAATTCAACAGCGCTCCAGGCCTACCATCCACAAGTTATACAAGCAAGATTGCTGATATGTTCAAGCAGGTAGAAAACAGAGGAGGGGTAGGAGCGCCGTTTATCTTGTGAATGAGGCAGATGCACTCGGCCCTATCTGGAAAGCAAACATAACCAAACATAAGCGGAACACAAAGAAAAGACATGACAGACGGGAACAAACTGAGGCTAGCTAGTTGTGGCTTACCGACGAATCGGGATGTGCCTCCAGCAGCAAACACCATTATAACATATGATCTGGCGTGTAGCAGGGTAGAAGGGAAGAAAATAATTGGACTGTAGCAATTTGTGAAAATCCCATCCTCAATATCCTAATACGCAATCCCTAGACCACTACACAATCCTAGATAAAAGGTTGAGATAATTCAGTTCAAAAACAGAACAGAACATACTAAGCGGTGATCATACCATCCATTAGACTATGAGCACCAGAGAATGAATACCCAAGCAATCAGAATGTACAACAGGTCATCATCATTGTATACATGTATGGGAGTGTAATTGTGTTAACTTGAACTTAACTGATGTGCTTATTAGAGGATGATTAGATACACAACACTTTAAGAAATATTGATAGCAAGTGGTTTAGACAACAAAACAGTAGCAATCTTTGCAAAGGTCGATAGAGTAGGCAACAAGTAATTATGATGCAGTAGTAGGCATATTCGTAATTTGTCCAGATAATACAGCGATCAAATAATAAAATACAGTGATCAAATAACCATAATACGATCATCAAATAATGTAGTGTACCTGGTGAAAATAAAACCTCCTCAAAGGAGACATAATACAAGTCTCAAAATACCAATCGATTCATCAACATCAGCATAACCACTTGCATATTAGGAGTACTTACCAGTGTTAGGTGTTCTACGAGACCTGGACGTATTATTGTGCCTAGAAAATAAAACAATCAGTTTGCTGGCATACATACACAAAAGAATAGGCAAGCAAAATAGGGGTGCCCAAAATTCACCAACAAGGGCGCCACTTCGCTGATGTGTTGGATCTAAATCTCCCCTGTTTTACATGTGTTGATGCTAGGAAAAGAAATCCACCGCGCAAACTCAACGGTTGGAGCAATGATTAGCAAGCAGTGACAAATCTAGGTAAAATGATTCATCAGAAGGAGAAGGCCAAGGGGGGAGGAAGAGGCCAAGGAGATGGTAAGGGAAGCTGGAGGTATACCTAGGATAGATCATTCATGGCTCCACCTCCTGGCCGTCGACGCCGAACATGGTGAGGGGTGGCGAGCCCTGCGGCTTCTCCTAGGGCATGGAGGAGGTAGCAACGTGCCTGTCTACGGGGGTAGCGGGCAGGGGAGGAGGGACAGGCGAAGGCTAGGAAGGAGAGACGTCCAGCGGCCAAGAGGAGGTAGCGACCGTGTCACCAGTCTGGTTGGCACCTTTATTCTCAGCTGCAAGAAAACATGGCATCAGAGAATTGAGTGCATACAAAATAGATTAGGCACTTTTAACGGCAACATGTATGACTCTCACCATCCTGTGCAGCGATGCTCAAATCCTAGAAAGTCTGAGCTCAGCCAATACTACATCAAGTTTTGCTAGTTCCTTATTTTTCATCTCCTTTTTAGACAATTGTCTTTCTGTATCTTTAGGTGGCGCAGCCAGGGCCACAACTGTCTTGATAGAAGGTTCGACTGGGGCATCTTCCGCATCATGCTTTAGGTTCATCCTCAGCTCCATCATCAACCTCAAAATCAAGGTCCTCGTCATCACTCTCAATGTCCTGCAGCATATAGTACATCTAAGAACACTATAAGAGAGGCGAACTATAACGACAATCAGCCAAACATGCTCCATCTCCCTCGAGATGAGTAAATTATACTTCCACTTATTAGTTCAGTTTCGAAGCAAAATTTCTGACAGAAAACAAGTAGGACAATAACCAGAGTTTGCTATGACAGACATGCAATACCTGTCATGTATAACCATTTCCAAATAAGAACAAAGATCACTGCTTCTCAATGCAGCAAGGCTACGACGTGATGCTTCTCAATGTCATAGCATGTGCTGGTACTGAGAACATAAAAGCTCATGTCACCTAGATTTTAGCACCCTTATACATGATTAAAGTTGTAAACTCGTAGGCAGCAACCTTTGAAACAGAGAAGGAACAAAAACAGTGGATTAGTAATTTAATATACATAAATCAAATTAATAGTAACAACATACGATAATATTTATCTGTAAGAAGGTCCAAAGAGCAATCAATCCAAAAATACTTATTTTCTAATTATTCCTATTCAAGAAGCACAAGCATAAACCACTGAACTCGCATCACTGAAAGCAAAATCTAATTAGTCTGCTACTCAAGCTAATATGTACGTGTAGTCCTTCGTAGCGTACCAATAGAATCAGACAGCATGTAACTTAAAAACATTGTGCAAGATACGAACACGAGGATTTCCCTAATACAATACAGGTGATGAGCAGCTAAATGTAATGTTATAAACAAAGAGCATTGATGTGGCAAACCTCTGAAAATGTCCCTGTCAGCTTGTTCAACAATGTTGATTTCCCAATCGAAGGAAAGCCAACTAAACCAACACGTGCATCTCCACTCTTCGTCACATCAAATCCATCACCTGCACCACCACCACCTTTGGATGTTGGAGTGAGCAACTCCCGCCGCAATTTTGCAAGTTTAGCCTAGGCAAACGAACAATTAAGAAGACATAACCTCAGTTGATATCAAAGAGTATCAGCTCAAAAAAGTACAGTCTCATAATAAATATCAACATGAAGCATAATATGGAAACTAATTAATAGCAAAACATTGCAGCGTTGATAATTTAATAGTAGAAAATAGCTGAACTGTCCACATTTTCTTCGGATTACTACCTCGAACCACAAATATAAGTCCATTTAGGTTTTCCCTCAAACATCTTTTAACTTTGACCATCAATATCTAAAAAATCATATAGAACTGTTAACATATGGCATTAATAAATTCATAATGAAACATCAAATCAAAGCGTTACATTGAAATGATATGCATATGTCCTAATGGCCTCATATGGAGTGGGAATCTTAAACTCATTAAAGTGAATGACAAAAATTACCATAGGTAAGAGTTCTAAGATAAAGATTAGAGTATATTTCAAGTTACCTTCAGAAGACCAAGATGGTGAGCAGTGGCTTTGTTCTTCTGTGTCCTTGCCATCTGCATAGTCAAAAAATAGACAACATATTTAAGTCACAGCAATAGAAAATTATAAGATATATGAGATTAAATTTCCAGCTCCATGGTCTACATATTACTCAAAAAATGCAATACCATCAATTCATCACCATGGAACCAGGGTCCACAATTTTGTTTGGAATGATCCAAATTTCATTTTGTTGACCAAAATTTGACTTTTGTATTTTTATATTTTGAATCCAAATCCATTTAAAATCGGGCCAAAATTCGTTTTTCAGTTAGTAGAGAAAACTATGAACCTATCGAGTCTATCCCATGTCTGACTCGTTCACAAAGATGAGTCCGTCGTACAGTTCGGAACTAACCGTGCCCGTGCTACAATGTATAATACCAAGCGGCCCGTTTGGACATTTCTAGCCACATCTACAAATTCAAGTAAATACTCTATAAAAATATGTATACGCTATGAAAATATATTTTGCAGAGTTTAATGAGATCAAAGGCATGTTTGTTTTAGATTATAATCTGTCCAGATTATATAATCCAGCGTAAATAATTTAGCAGATAAACAAACACCTAGATTATAGGTCCAGATTATATAATCTAAAGTATAGACTATGGTAATCTCATAATCTCTTCAATAATAGCTTATTTGAGATTATTTTTAGTAAAAGATCCACTATCCATGGTTACGTTTATAAAATTACAATGTATGTCATTTTTTCTTTTCCCAAATCATATGCATGTAGGGTATTGTTGTCTTTGCCTTTATGTCTGAAAAATCAATAATCTTCATTCATATAATCTGTTCATCCAAACAGCTATATACAAATTATAATCTCGACATATTATAATCTAGATTATATAATTAAGCCCTAAGGATATGTTTGGATCATTGGCACTAATAGTTAACAGCTGAATTAGCTGAGTGGTGATCCAAACAATCTACTAACTATTAGCAAGTGAAGATGTTAATTACTTGGTGATGAGTGCTAGTAGTAAATATAAACATGTAACCAACTATTCAAGTACCTATATTAGTAGATGGATCGAAGCAAACCTTACTAATAATTAGCTAGCTAATAGTTAGTAGTTGTTAGCTATTAGCTACTTAGCTAGCTAACTATTATCGCTAGTGAATCCAAACATCGCCTAATTTAATATTGTAAATAGTTAGCTATTAGCTAATTATTTATCTGTAAATTTGATCAAAATTAGGAAAGTGTAACTTAGGGCAAAACTAAAGTAAACCATAATTTGTAACGTATGGAGTATATAAGCTGATTGGCTAAGCATATAACGCAGCTTCATTTCTCTACCATGCATGATCTTTGTGTGACCAATGTTGCACCCCACGAAAATGTAAGCCATACTCTATTGCAGAATGAGCAACTAATCAGGAACTCTCTTTGAACAGCTCCACTTCAAAAGCAGGCATGCTTAAGTGCATAGGAGTACAACGTACAGACAGTATTAACAACAAAATAGCAAGTTAGCAACTCATCGCTTTGCCCGTGGTCAGTGCATGCCATACAAAATGACCTTTACCTGTAGTCCTATAGAAGCCTGGAACTGGTAGGCCCAGCTCCTTCATACTGGCACCTCCCAAAGATCCTTCACTTCCTACCATACAATGCGATCATCCTGTGCAGCCACTCTAGCTTCTCAACAGACTCCCTGTCCGTGTGGCGATGTTCCAATGGAATGACTTGCCTCTTCATTTCATACTCCCTCTGCAGACTCATTTGGTGTTCCCGGGCAAAGAAGTAGTCATCGACTCCTAGGTGATCAAGAATAGTTCTCTGCTGATACCAAGGCTGCTCCCGAGGTGCAAGGAGATCAGGAGATGGGATTCTGCTCATTGGTAGAGGTGGAGGAATGCCACCTTGAGCTGGCAAATCATTCAGACATGGGCCTGGCATGCTCACCACTGGGTGGCAACTCTCCTATTTATGCAAATAAGGTCCAGTCGCAATGCCATCAGAGCTCACCACCGGCTTGGGATATGAACTGCATCTCCTGGATCGTTGACATTGATTAACTGTGTAAGGCTGTGGAGACATCAGCATGCTTCCTGTGTGAGCTAGCGGAGAAAAATGGTGCCAAGACCTTGCTTCAACAGGTGCAACCGGATGAAATACCCCCCTGTCAGTTACCGAATGGCCTGGATGAAAGTTGCTGCCTCCAAGGTTTGGGATTAAACGAGACCTCCTATTCATTTGCTTCAGCTTCTTCAAGTTTCTGATTTGGAACTTGAATGTGCAACATGCACCAATATCAAAAGGTTTGTTGCATCTCTTACCATCTCCTCTCTTTTGATTATAACCTGGATAGTCTTCCCTTTAAAAAGGAACTTTGTCAACCATAGCAAAAGAAGACTCAGAGGCCAGGTGCTCAAGATCCCAGCTGCCGTATGGTTCCCCAAACTTGTGGGTAACATGGACTTCACCAAGTTGCCGAACAATGTGGCGTGCATTGCGGAAAAAACCCCCACACCAACTCCTTGTGCAAGCTGAAAGTCGCAGCATTTGGTTAATAATAATTTAACTACGAAAACACAGGCCTAAATAAATAGTGCTGTAGATTCGGATTGGGTCTGTATTGTTTAGCTACACTAAGAAACATCAGCTACTATTTTACGATCACTGACATGCAAAGTTGAACCATCTTTATTTCATATATGTCCAGAAAAAAGATTAGACCGAAATACAAGTGCTTGAAATAAAGTTATATCCACAAAGGCAACAAAATAGTGATCTTAGTCCTTCCATCAAGGCTGTAGTATTGAATTTTTTGACCGAACCGTCATAGGACCTAAAAAAACATACTCTAGCCAATGGAACATTGAAACATGTAAAAGCTCTTAACTAATTAATGAGGTAACATAGATGCTACTTATTCTTAATGTACTTACAAAGAGATATAGTTCATTTTGAGAAACAAGTTTAGCAGTGATGTATACTGTTTAGAATGAAAAAAGGAGAAATTTTCAAATTTTCACTGAGATTCTACCAACACCATCTCTGCATAGGTTATCAGTACAGAAGAGATAACCCTTTGTATGCAAATGTTCAATCACAAGAGCTTAGTAAGACAAATGTGAACTGATCCATATGAAGACCATGAACAACAATTTAAATACAGAATTTAATTAGCATTAACTGCCAAAATAGCTTGGTGAGATAGTGAACATACTCGATCATACGCAAGTCATTCTCTTTTCCTCTGAATCCACCACGAGGAAAATTAAAGACAATATGATCAAACCGTCTGTTCTTCAAGTCAGTGTGAAACCTCATTCGTTTCGCATCAACACCATGCAAAACCATGGCGCCCAATCTTTTCAGAATCACTATATTTGCCTCCGCTTTGCTGTACTTACACTTCAGGACCTCTGCAAATGAGGATTTCCCACAAGAAATGCAGGAAAATGTAGATAAGCAGAGCAATGAACAAGACAACAAAAACCACTGTATACTTTTGAGCTTGCAAAGGTAAATACAGCATCAACAACGCATATGGACCCAAAGACAAAGTTAGGATGAAAGAAATACAAACGACAACTATTGAATACTGAGAATTTGTTGTAAAGGGAAACTGTGGTGATTGTGTACAGTTAAACCAGGAAAAAATTATTTGTGATTGTGCTCTGGGGCTGACCTGAACAAACCGTCTGGCGCCTGGTGGAGCCTCTCTCCAAGTCGACGGACTTCGAGTCCATTCGCAACACCGCTCCAGGACCTCGACCGACGACGTTCTTCGCCACCATTGCCTAGATGCCGGTGACGACCAGATCTAGGAAGCGCTCTGATTCCGTGACGCGAACCCTAGACTACTGGGACAACCTAGCCCCTTTTGCTCGTCGACGCACCTCACACACTTGGAATCGTCGTCGTCGCCTCCCAACTTTGGGGAGACACTGTGGGACGATGTCGTCACCCCGATTTCGACGTCGATCCGGAGGAGAGCATGTGGGTGGTCGAGGCCATCTGCAGTGGTGGTCTTGTTGCTCCTAGATCCCATCACGGGAGGGGGAGGTGGGTTGTGGATAACGACGAGGGGAGGGGGCGCGCGACGGGGGTTGACAACGGGCGCGGGGACGACGACGCGGCGGAGGTAGCGGCAGGCATATTGGCGAGGGATGTGAAGGAGAGGAGGAAGGGAAGGAGTCCGATACCGACGATGGAGGCGAGGAGAGGGAGGGTGGAGCAGAGGAAGGTGGGAGGAGGTTCCTTCCATGGATCGAGCGTCGGTGGCGATGGACTCGCGAGTCGTGGGGGCGGATATCTCGGCACATCGCGTGTGGGGCGTCGGTGGAGGACTGGAGGGAGTGCGCATCGGACGGGAGAGGAGCTCCACGGCAATATCGGACGATCGAGATAGCTAGATGGCAGAACGGCAGAACAGAGAGAGGCAGACTACCTTTACATACTTAATAAGTAGTAGAGATATTATATCTAATGTTTTTGGATGCTCTGTACGTTATTTTACGAGGAACATATTTTGAGCCGAGTGTAAGTAGTGGATGGTAGTAGTGGTGGATTTTTTTTTACAAAATATACATGATTCTCGGATATTAGGTCTATGGTGGATGGTTATGCATGGTTTAATATGTAAATCATGTACTACAATAGAGTCTCATACATCTGATATGCTTTCAATAATAAATTAACCCCAAACTAGTTTTTTTTTTGAAGGATCAGGAGGGGGTAGCCCCTACTGTGCGTTTTATTAGAGAGCGAAAAATAAAGGTTAGTACCTGGTACTTTTACATTCAATAGAAAAAGAGAAAAGGAAAGATAAAACTATTCCTATGTTTGCCACAAGCTTAGCCAATTCGGGATTGAGGTGTCAAATTCTCCCCGCGCTCTGTGAATGATTAGTCGCAACTCTCTACTAAACTCCTGAGTACAGCGGAGCACGGAGGGATCTTTGTTTGAAAACAACCACTCGTTTCGGCTTTTCCAGATGCTCCAAGTCATAAGAATAATGATCTCCATAGAGAAGGGAACATTGAGCTGGTGCTTGAGGTTCGCTGATGCCCCTTCAGGATTAGAAATTCTGGGCGGGGTAATGCCAATTGAGTTCCAGCATGCTTTTGCAAAGTTGCATCTGAGGAAAAGGTGGTAAAGGGTCTCCTCTCTTTGCCAAATGCAGTTTTCACAAGCGTAGGAATCGAGCTCCATGTTTCTCCTCCTCAGCATATTTCTGGTGTTAAGCCTGTTTTTGAGCCACAGCCAGTAGAAGACTCTATGCTTAGGCTGACATTTACTTTTCCAAACAAGCCTATAGATAGGATGAGTCTGTATCTGGCCCATGAAAGATCTGTAGGCTTTTTGGGGTGAGAATTTGTCCGACCCCCAAATGTACTTCCATCGGTCGTGAGCATTATTTAGAACAATTTGCTCCCAGGACCCTTTGAGCACCAGAAATTGATCAAACGCTTGATCAGAAACAGGTAAATGAAAAAGCTCATGAAACTGTTCATGATCCTTGGCCTCATTGATAGTCATTTTTGTTTTTTTTGGCAAAGGAAAAAAGCTCTGGGAAAATATGCCTCGGGACGCCCTGATTCCACTGATCATCCCAGAACGAAATTGAACTGCCATTGCCAATAACGGGTATAGCCAGCCCTTTGAAGTTTGGCAGAAGCTTTACAATGCTCTTCCACCAGAAAGAACCAACTCTTCTATTGAACCCCAAACTAGTAAACAGACACATTACTACATCTTGTTGCTTCGGTTGCAAGCTGGGTTGGCCGCGAGGCTGTTGATCCACACTTGGTCGGCAACCACAGGTTGGTCGTCATCGTTGCGGTGCCACGTCCAGAGCGCGTGCGTGGCGTTGACCACCTCGAGTCGGCCGTGGCCGAAGCTAGCCTCCCGGAACACCGAGATCGACGGCTGTGGGTCGATGAACTTGTCGGCCAGCCCCTCCCGGTTGCCGCCGTCGCCGATGGTGACGTAGACAGGGCCGCAGGGATCCTCCTTGCCGGCGTAGACGCGGTGGAACCGCTCGTACGCGTGGACGTGGCCCGCGAACACGGCGTCGACGCGCGCGCCTTGGTACAGCAGTGCCTCCATGGCGTCTCGCATGGCGTCGCCCTCCCCCTGGTGCGCCTTGTTGCTGCTGTACCACGGCGCGTGCACGAGCGCCAGCACGAAGGCCGGTGGGGTGCCGCGGCGGCGGAGCGCCGCGAGGTCGGCGCGGAGCCAGCGGAGCTGCGCGCTCCCCGCGGCGTAGTCGGCGTAGGAGCCTAGCATGAGGACGTGCACGGTGCCGCCGGCCACGTCGAAGGAGTAGAAGAGGTTGTCGTCCGACGGTGGCGCGGCGGCGCCGCCGATGGCGGAGGCGTAGTCGTAGGGCATGCGCCACCGCGCGTTGTACGCCTTGAAGGGCCGCGGCTCCAGCAGCGGCAGGCGCTCGACCTCGTGGTTGCCCTGCGTGACCATCCAGGGCCGCGCGCTCGCCAGCGGCTCCACGAGGCGTCCGTACGAGTCCCACCGGGGCTGCACGAGGTCGGCGTACGACAGGTCGCCCGGGAGAAGGAGCGCGTCGTAGTCGGCGGCGGCGACGTGCTTGAGGGTGGACTCCGTCCACCCGGTCTGGCCTAGGTCCCCGACCACGACGAAGCGGAAGGGCAGCGCGGCCGGCGGCGTCCGGAAGGAGAGCTCCCGCGAGGCGCTGCCGCTGCAGCGGTAGTAGTAGGTTGTGTTGGGCTGCAGCGGCCCGATGACGGCGTCGTGGATACTGCCCGAGTGGTAGAGCACGTAGGAGTAGGCCGTTGTGTTCCCCGTCGCGGAGAATGGGTACTGGCCTGAGGCCGTGCCGTAGTCGACAGTCGCCGTCGCGTCGGCCGCGGTGATCCACGACACCCGCACCTTGTCTGGCCCTACCAATGATATGTGCACCTGGATTTCGCGAGGGATAAAATTTCAAACTGTTTGCAGGCGGACAAAACGAAAGAAATTAAGGGGGTGTTTGGGAGTGAAGTTTTTTCACAGTTTTGGAAGAATACTGCAGTATTCTCAAATACTGCAGTATTATATACAGAATGGTGTTTGGCAAGCTGGCTAAAATCTCTGTTTTCAAAACTGAAGTATTGCAAATACTATAGTTGTTTTAAGGTATTCTAAACTTAGGTCTGGACCTCAGTTTCCAAAATTGTGGTATTGTAAACTGCGGTATTGTCATAACTAAAGTATACTATAGTATTTCAAAAACTGTGGTTTTCAAAAACTTTGTTCCCAAACAGGGCCTAAGCAGGTATTGCTCGTGACGGTGACGACCGCAGCATGCACTAGTTTGTTAGCTCACTAATAACCTAAAGCTAACTTTATTTTCGATGCGGCGCCCGTGATTAGGCACAAGCAACAGGTAACCGGCACGCGTGCCTAATCACGTCGTGCGTTGTCAGGGCAATGGCCCGTGATTAGGCAGGAAACTGAGCTGTGTCCCTTCTCTCAGCTAGCTGTGTGGACCCATACGTGCTGAGTCCAGGCACAATAATTCCTTCCTACCTTGAAACTTTCCCAGCACTACATGTATCGTCGTGTCGTGCTGAGTCCAGGCTTATATATATACACGTAGAAAAGGTAAAATATTTATTCTCCTAATTTGGAACGGCATATGAGCCGTTGACAAGAGAAATGCCACGCTGCAGATGACGACCAGGATGCATCATGCATGTTTGCTGCCCTAGCAACAGACAATCTC
The DNA here is from genome assembly GCA_029449295.1 of Zea luxurians. Classification (NCBI taxonomy): domain Eukaryota; kingdom Viridiplantae; phylum Streptophyta; class Magnoliopsida; order Poales; family Poaceae; genus Zea; species Zea luxurians. Next base: position 56,280,370 of record JAOPSE010000021.1, on the reverse strand, counting down.
GTGTGCGCGTCCGAGTTGGACGGCCAACGAAAACTTACTCAAGCAATCGCAGGTATTTTCAGAATTATCCAGACAGAGCAACGCGGCGTACGCGTACCTGCTGCGGCGTCTGGCCGTCGGCGCCGGCGTCCTGGAGCAGCGACAGCGTGGCCCTCGGCGGCGGCCGCACGTACGTAGACGTCACGGCGAGGGACGCCGGCAGCGCGAGGACGAGGAGCGCCAGCGCCAGCGCCGCCGTGGCCATTGATTGGCACAGCAGCAACCTGCTCTCGATCCTTCTGCTTCCTGAATCTAGACGGCTCTGCAGCAGCACGCAAGCGGAAATGGAAAGAGGATGTGCGAAATTGGAATGGCTGGCCCTGGACGGGGATGGTCACGGGCAGGCATTTATAAACACAGCAAGGAGCGAGGCGACGGCCAGCCGGCCACACCCAGCGTCCAGCTCGATGGATACGCATCGATCAGCCGACGAGGTACGCTGAGTCATGAACGTACTTACGCATTGTTCTTACGTGTGTTTCCCTCTTTTTTTTTTGGGTCAGCCATAGGTGACTTGCTTGTTTTGCTAATGTTTTGGGCGTCTGAAAGAAGAAGAAAGAAACAGGGAGGGGGCAGAGAAGCTTTTGTTGACTGCTTGATGAGTGCAGGGACTGCCAAACTCGGGTAGGAGGCCGTGCCGTGTTTCTTCGTCGGGCGGTGGGTTTTTGTTTCAGCCGACTACTCTATAGAATGCTACGACGCCACTAATGTTAGTCACGTCATGTGTGGACCGGAGGTGGACCAATCGCAGCAGTTTGACCACGCACTTCTCATCAAGGTTTTAAATCTCGCGCTATAGCTGTTTTGAGGGGAAATCGCTATTTGCTTTCATGCACAATTTAGCCGTTATCTCCCGCTATAACCCTATTTAAAACACTGCTTCTCATAGGAGCTTGTCGCGGTTTGTAAGCCACGCCAAGTAAATTTAAACGTCAAAATGGTTTTTCATTGATACAATTTTGCTGCGGTAGTGCCGTAGTACACGCCAGCGCTGCGACCGTTTTTTTTTCTTTTTTGCAATTTAATATTTTTTAAAAAAAAATTGGACTTCTGTAAGACATCCATTTGCTCGGGGTCGTGACTTATATCCTCTCGCTACGCTAGCGTCTACAGGGTGACAACAATAATAATCATTTAATGATTACTAATATAGGTATCAACAAAATAATAATCTGTTTTTTTCTCTTTTATAATGACTACTATCTCACCTTTCTCGTTGAACATGATAAATCTTTTGTGTAGTTCTTATATACATGTTACATTTTTAATAATACTTACGTTTAAATGCATGAATGGCTATCATATGGGTTGGCACATTCATTGGAAGAGGCCATTCACCAACACCAGCAGTGCACAGCTGCCAGCTGTTGTTGCTTTTCTTTGTTTTTTTTTACATTAACTCTTTGACTGTTTTTCCTTCGTAGAATGGTTGGTTAAATGACTATATCTGTATAGAGAGAAATATGAAAACCAAATTAGTATCAAGTCTGCAATTGACATATTATTACGTTAGATATAATGTAATGACCTTCCTGGGCCAACTTATTCGGGCCAGGGATCATGGGCTCATGCCGTAGGGGTGAAGTGGGCCTGCGAGTCCAAAGATAATAAATAAAGTTTCTTCACGATTGGCTTTGCCATCATCAATCAATACGATAAAAGCTAAGGAACGGTTGCACGGACATGCGTTGCAATCTCGCAACAAGGGCCATGACTATACCCCGCACCTAAGGCTACACATCTTAGTTTTTATTTTATACTATTGAAATATATTTGTTCAATAATATTTGCAAACAGTGGAATATAAATATTCTGCGCATCTAAGGCTAAAGTTATCAGCCTTTTTACACCCTCACTTCTTATTTCAGGTTTCATATTGTAAACTTTCTACAGTGTAAAACAACGTTTTGTTTATCTAGACAGCAGGTCTACTTATCCTAGTCTAATGTCACCAGCCTTTGCATTAGATATTTTTAACTTATTGGTACTGGCTTAACCTAACACGTATGTGTAAGCATGAAATGATATTTTTCTTTTTCATTTGGTTATATTTGTTGGGCCTTTACGTGAGGTTGAAATAAACACAATCTACCAGTACCTCCGTTTTTTTTAAAAAAAAACCTTAAGCCACATGAGTATAATCCGTTTTTTTAAAAAAAAAACTTAACACAATCTACTAGTAGATCATTTTATTCAAAAAAAACCATGAGTTATTATTTATTTTGTTATAATATGTTTTATCACTTGATATTGTTTGAAAGTGATTTAAAAGTTTATATTTTTTAATAAATATTTTGAATAAAGTGAGCAGTCGAAGTATTAGAAAAAAGTTAATAACTTTATATATTTGTGAACGAAAGGAGTATATATTAGCCAATGCAGCATTAAAAACCTTCTTAATTTCAACATTGTATAACCTAGTACGAGGGTTCCTAGTACCAACCATTATACGGACTATAGTTAGACTCTAGGTTCTATGTTTCGATTTTCAAGACTCGTATTATCTATTACAAACAGAATATAACCAAGTTTTATAGGCACAAAGTATATTTTCTATCGTATAAACTTGTATGAAACCTCGTGGGACCCACCTGCCTAAGATGCTACTCCAGCAGGGGGGAATAGGGTGCGAGACGAGAGAGAAGGGGATTTCTCCGGAATCTTCCCTCGCGTCGTTGTCTGCTTGCCCCGGTGGGGCCCACGGCGGTGCGGCAGCGGTACTGGAATCCCACCGAATATTCGCAGGCCTTATCTCTTTTTTCTTTTTTTTCCTGTCTTGCTGGCGTCGTACGCGTGAGAGAGAATAAGTGAGAAAAAGATTCGCTTCCTACGCGACGCCTCGACCTCGATTCCCCATTCCCTTTTCCTCTGCCTCTCTCTCGTCGTCTTCTACCGGCACGGCGCAGCACGGAGCATGGAGATGGACCCGCCGCCGCCGCCACCCCTGCACGCCGACCGCCGCCGCCGCTTCCGCGACTACCTGCTGGCGCTGGAGGAGGAGCGACGCAAGATCCAGGTGTTCCAGCGCGAGCTGCCACTCTGCCTCGACCTCGTCACACAGAGTGAGTGCCCGCGGCACGCGCCAGATCAAGCTTCGTCTGCTGTGTCGTCGTCTGTCCATCATCATTCCATAATCCATATAGTAACAGTTTGTATACGTGGTGTGCGCAGCTATCGAGGGGATGAGGAGTCACATGGACAGCGTCGTCGTCGGCAGCGAGGAGACGGTGAGCGACCACGGCGGCCCCGTGCTGGAGGAGTTGATGCCGCTCAAGCCCACAACCCTCTCGTCCTCCTCCTCCCAGCCCCAGTCCCAGGACGAGCACGACAGCGCCCACTACCTTGAACCCCGCCGCGCTGCCGCCGCCACGGCCAACGACGTCATCGATGCCGACAAGGACGACGAGGCGCTGGGAGATCTGGAGACGGCAGCAGCCAGCAGCAGCAGGCGGTTGCCACATCCGGAGACGAAGAAGGCGATGCCGGACTGGCTGCAGTCCGTGCAGCTCTGGAGTAACCAACAACAGCCCTCCGCCTCCCCGCCGCAGCACCAGGATGAGCTGCTGCTGCCGTGCAGGCCGGTGGCGCTCAACGCCTGCAGGAAGCCCGGGGGCGCGTTCCAGCCGTTCGACAAGGAGAAGAAGGACAAGGAGGAGAAGCAGCACGCCGAGCTGGAGCTGCCGCTGCCGCTGCCCGCCGCGGCGAGCTCGGCCGTGGTCGGGGACAGCTGCGACAGGGCCGGCGCCGCCGACACCGACACCGACACGGCCGAGAACAATAAGGCCAGCAGCACCAAAGGCGGCAAGGACAAGGAGGCTCAGCTTTCGTCGCAGGCGCCCAGCCGGAAGGCGCGGCGGTGCTGGGCCCCGGAGCTCCACCGCCGGTTCCTGCAGGCGCTGCAGCACCTCGGCGGGTCCCACGGTTTGTTGCCTTGCTCACCCTTATCCTACCACCTCCTCATCACAGAAAACTTGTGTCGCTGTGTACGATTAGTCTAATTAATAATAACAATTAATTAACCTAACTAATTGTGATGTGAAGATGCTAACGTATGAGTATACATTCATGCAGTGGCGACGCCCAAGCAGATCCGGGAGCTCATGAAGGTCGACGGGCTCACCAACGACGAGGTCAAGAGCCATTTGCAGGTCAGGAACTGCCTCGAAAAAATAGTGTTTTTTTTTTGCAGGTCATCACTCATCATCAGTAGCATCTGTTCTCACTTCGCCCTTCATTTTGAACACCTTGGGCGGGCCTTCAGAAGTATCGTCTCCACACTCGGCGGCCGAACTCGGCGGCGGCGGCGGTCCAGAGCGGCGGCACCAGCGTCGTTGCGCCGCCGGCCGCACCGCAGTTCGTTGTGGTGGGGGGCATCTGGGTGCCACCGCCGGAGTACGCTGTCGCTGTCGCTGCGGCAGCCGCAGCGCAGACGCAGCAGCAGCAGGTGCACCTAGCCGGCGACGCGTCTGGAACGACGACAACAACAATCGCCGACAAGGTGTACGCGCCAGTGGCGACGACGTTGACGCCCGCACCGCGTCCGCGTCCGCGTCCGGAGAGACAGTCGAGCAGCTGCTCCGGCGCGCGGCGCAGCGGGGACGCCTGCTCTGGCTCGCCGGCCGTGTCGTCTTCGTCGTCGCAGACCGCCTCTGCCTAATGAAACGCCGTCGGTCGGTCGGTCGCCAACTTAGCTTCTAATTTTAGCTGCTTACGTCCGGAGGTACAGTCAGACGTACACACGTGAATCTGGGAGCTCCTCCTTCGTGCTAGCTTGAATACGATATGATGCAGCATTTTGCTCTCTGTTTTTGTGATTAATTTTAGCTTGAATACGATATGATCCTGCAGAGACCACAATGGTTTTGTACTAGTTAAAAAAAAACTTGTTTTGATACTATGCGCGTGTACATCAGTTACTCGGGCTTATTGGTTAGCTAGAAAAGGAATCATGCATCTGTATGTGATGTGTAAATATTAATGTTTGAAATGAAAAATACTTTTGGTGTTGTTTATTCTTGCTGATGCTGCCCGTGTTTATATTTAGATTTAGATTTATCTTAAGTCTAACAACATATTGCATGTGTGGGTTCCAAAAAAAAGTTTAAAGTATCTCAAGTTTAGTCAAATTTGAAAACCTAAACTTAAAGAATAGGTTAAACATTTGCAAGGGGAAAAAAAGGCAAAAAAAAAAAACATAACCAATACGTTGGTGGCTCGTATAGAGCAGAGCGAATATTTTGCCGAAGCAACGAATATCGAAACTCGTATACTAGTAGAATACTTGGCAGCAGAGGAGTCGGCACTTGTCATAGCAGCGATTCGAATCCATGGCGACGGGGAATGTTCCCCAGCTCGCATGGAATATCCCGTGCCGAGTGAGCGATTCTTTTTTGGACCACCAACTGGATCTTGGTGGACCGCTGGTGGGTTGCCGGGGGCCCGGGATATTCTTCGCGGCTTTTCGCCGCGCGGAATGGCCGTTCCGTCAAGGGCCCCACTTGCCAGTCAATCAGTCATCATCTTGGGGCACTGTGGGCTCCTCCCAGCACAGCTACGCACGTATTGCCCCCTCGAGGCACCCAAGGGCCAGATCTCAGCACAGGATATCCCATCTCGATTCTTGGTTTTCTGGTGGCACAGGACCAAACCAAGACCAAGATAGACAAGGGCTGATGAGGGCGACGATCCATTCCTGTGGGTCAGGGCCTCGGCAATATTTTTATTAAAATCTGGGACAAGGGCCTTTCTCACGGGCCTGATTCGTTTATCAACGAACCTGGCCCATGTTGAACAACCGTAGGCTGACCGATGGCCCAATCAACTGCGTACCGCTACTTCACCACGTGACTGCTACGCCGGAACCTTGCATGCGTATGCATGCATAGACCATAGAGTCGATAGAACCTGACGCTGACTGGGTTCTCGAAGCTCTTCATCAAGGCCCACAAGTCGGCGCACCTATCGGCGTTTCTGTTTCGGGAGGTGACCTTCGGACACGGTTGCGATCCATCGGACACCGCACCCCTCGGTCCACTCTCGTGCATACATATACATTGACATGCATGTCCACGTAGCCTCCCACCCCATCCGGCCCCAATCTACTGCTCGCGAATCCACACGTACACCGCGATGGCCGGCGGCAACGCGTCGTGCAGCGTCCGCCCTGATCACGGAGGCAACGGCGACGTCGTCGCTACGGTGGAGAGAATCAGTCGCAGGCTCGCAGCACGCAAGCAAGACAACCAGGCAGTGGTGGACTTGATCCGCGAGCTGCAGGCTGTGCCCATGACATACGAGGCGCTAGAGGCCACATTGATCGGTCGCACCGTCAACGGCCTGAGGAAGACCGCGCCGTCCGCGCTGGCTCGCCTGCTCGCCGACACGCTCTACAGGCAATGGAAGGCTCTTGTCGACGAGTGGCACGCGAGCAGCACGACGCAGCCACAGACGGCGCCGACGCCAACGCCGACGCTGCCAGAGACTGATAACGGTATCAAGGAGCGTTCCTCTTCGTCGCCGCTGCCGCCAAAGGTTGATGATGATAAGGACATCAAGAAGCGTTCCTCTGTGCCGCCGCCGCCGCAGCCTGTCGACGCACAGCAGTCGGCTGGGCCAGAGGCCGACCGCGAGATGGGCGCCCGGCCGCCGCCGACGACAATCGTGGCTCCTATCGTCAGGAAGCCCAACATCTTACGGTTTCGGATGGTCACCGTCACGGAGCCAGATAAGCCAGATCAGCGCCGCGTAAGGCTCATCCCGCTAACGACACCAGACCCCGCACCGACGTCCAACGACGCAATGCAAAACGGCGACGCAGGCAACAAACAGCAAGCCGCGTGCTGCCCGACGACGGCGGCGAGCCACCAGAGTACTAGTGCTGATAATGAGCGTGTAGGTACGACCGACGCAACGCCCTTGACGAAGGTCGTTAAGCCGCCGACTGCACTACCGAACCCTGTCGCTTCGTCGGGCACTTGCAAGCGCAAAGAAGAGGCTCCTACGGATTTCGACGAGGAGAGGCTGGCGAAGGCCAGGGCAAGACTCCACGAGGGGTACGAGGAGGCCTCCGCCGCCAGGGAGAAGAGAAAGACCAAGCTGATCGATGTGATTGACGTACCGGAGAAAGAGAGGCATCGTCCTGCTGCTCACCGGACACGGAAGAAGCAAGCTCCGGTGCCTTAACTTGTCTCAGGATGCCTAGGGCTCTTTGAGCAGTAGCGGTAGATAAGCGTAGTTTATGTCGCTCCTCTAGTTCATTCTCGTGTGTAATATTATGTTGCTACATCATCACGATAATAAAACCTTCATTTGAAGCGCTGATCACCACCCTCCGGTTCATGCACGTACGTACTGCATGTCCGCATGCATGGTACGACGTTAAGATTTATTAAAAAAAATACTCCGATCCAAGTCGCAGGTCGTTCTTCCCAACCGACCGAAGAAGTTGAAGCACAAGCTGGATCCATGCTGCGAGATCTTCGACCAGAGTGGGTACTGCGGCCACCAGACGGCGGAGGACGGCGACGCGCGCCGACACGGAGAAGTACCTGGACGACGTCAGCCCGTCGCATGCCGGCTGGAAGGGCCGTCGACCCGTCGTCGTGGATGAGTTCGAGGGAGTTCATCACTGTAGATATCTAGCTTAATCGTTAAAATAGGATAGCTTGTTAGTAGTGACGACTAGATATATGCTAATCACTGTTAGACGACCGCATGGCTCGAGCAATACGCACCATATATATGCACGAGATTCGCATGCAGTACCGGGCCTATCTAGCACCATTTCTATCAAACAGTTAATCATCGTCGTAATCTGCGATGCTGCATGCATGTCGACCACCAAACAAACAACCTACTCCCTCCGGTTTCCTATTAGTTGTCGTTTAGGACAACGACACGGTCTCCGAAATATAACTTTGACCAATGTTTTTTTGTTAAAATACAAATAAACTCTTAATACATTTATACTTTTATAAAAGTACTTTTTATGATAAATTGGTGCATATAAATATTAGGTTCCAAAACTAAATAACAAAATAGTTATTTATAGTCAAAATTTTATAAGTTTGACTTGAACCTTATCCAAAACGACAACTAATAGGAAATCGGAGGGACTAGCTGGTTTTACGTCGTCGTGTGCACTCGGTGCGCGTGGTGGCCGACACAAGCAGCAAGGGACCGGACGACACGCGTTGCCGTTGCCGCCATATGGCCACGCGCGGACTGCCGGAGCAGGGAAGAAAGAAAACTAAAACGCACGACCACAAAAGCACATCACGCGGCCGCCTGCGCCTGGTGCATGCACGCTCTGCATGCGGCGCCTCCCGCACCCGCATGCATGCATACTACTCCGTCCCTATATTGTATGGAACCTGGAACGTGCCTTAATGAGAGTTTCGTGAACTAATTATAGACAAAGTTACCATCAGTAATACTAGTTTGCTCCATCATAAAAAAGAGAAGAAAAAAAAAGGGTAAAGGTGATACTACAATTGGCTAGCTAGCTTAAGCCGCCGGCCGGCACCATGCACGATCCACGACTTGCTGCAGTAGTACGTCGGTCGTCGCAGAAGCAGAAATGAGCCATATACTCTCTCTATCATAATTTACAATTCCTTTGACATTTTTACCAAGTTTGACCGACTCACCTTATTCAAAAGATCATAATTACTACCAAATTTGACAGACTTATTTTTTTTTAAATAAGACGAGTTGATCAAATTTAGTGTAAAAAATTAAACAAATTAAAAATGGTAAGAATATACTAAGACCTAAAAGGGAAGGAAACGGAAATAACAGAAAATAAATTTAAATAATTTCATGTACCACTCATCACTATAAAAATTAAAAAATATATATATATGGAAAAGGGAGCAATCAGAAATGGTACTGAATGTATAGTTCGGCCCACAATGGAACCGCTGGTGAAGGAAAAGAAATGGCGAAATGGGCCATTTGAAAGAGGAAAACGTGCTCCCTCCACAAAATCAGCCCGCTGCACAGCCCGTAACGGAGGAGGCGGCATCCAGCCGGCGATAGCTTCCGCCCAACCTAGCAAGTAAATTAGGAAGTGTGCCAGTGTGTGGACTCGTGGCGTCCTCCCATTTGTCCAATGTTTGCTGTGAGTAAAATGTATCACGGGTCCTTGAATTTGTTACAGTTTTCTTCTTTTCTGAGCTCAAGGACTCAAACGATCGTTGATGCATTTTACTCATGTTACAGTCCCATAGAATGAGAAGAATTAGCATCAAGCTTGCTTCAATTACTATTAATGGACGACAACATCCTTAACACTGTTAATCATAGTAGTCTTCATCGGGCGAACAACAAACTCCTCCTGATTACCACAAATTGTGTTATATGATATCCATCATCAAGAGTAGTAACCAAAAGCCTAATAAGGAAAGTGAATGCGGCTATCTTGCTGTATATAGATGGACTTTTTAAATTTGTACCATTAGTTTTCCCACCTTCCTCATTTTTACCATTAATCATGTTTTTTCTTAGTTTTGTCCTTCTGTTATATAGCATTGGAATGACAAAACTGAAAAAAAACACAACTAATGATAAAAATAAAGATATTAGTAAAACTGAGGGCACCAGCTTTAAAAACTCTATATAGATCGGCAAATAAAGCTCCCTGCCGCCTTTCAAAATAGAAGATTTAAACCTAGCAAAAATAGATCAATAAACAAACAAATACTCGATCTCCGCTATAAATGCTTTAATTTGCGCGTGCTACGATTCCCGTGCAGACTAGTTTAGAGCCTCTGCGTCATTTGTGTTTGGTGCTAAAACCTCGGAGGAAGCATCAGTAGTATTGCAGAACGGGAATCGTGCTGCGCTGCCACACCGCCAGCAGCATGAGCTTGCAAAAATTCACCTCTCCCTCGAAGTTCCCGCGCCCCCCGCTGACTTCTACTGCACACAAACTGAAGCAGAACGTTCCCTGCTAGCTCGTCGGCAACGCCAAGGCTATACCATCCACGATCGAGCTCAGCACCACATGCACATGCACAGCTTCTCCCAGTCCCAGCGATCTAGATAGAAGCACGTGCAGGGTGCACCGCTGCATCGGAACGAAGAACTAGCAGCATGGGGGTGGCCGCCGGCGGTGGGGTGCGGCTGCGTGCCAGCAGCGCCAAGAAGCAGCGGCAGCGGACCCTGAACAACATCAAGATCACGCTCCTCTGCGGCTTCATCACCGTGCTGGTCCTCCGCGGCACGGCCGGCTTCAACCTGCTGGTCAGCAGCGGCGACCTGGACGGCGCGGCGGCGGACGCCAAGGTGGTGGAGGACGTGGAGCGCATCCTGGCCGAGATCCGCTCCGACTCCGAGGCGGACGACGTGGTGGTGGTGGTCGAGGGCGGGTCGTCGTCGTCGCCGCGCAACGCGACGGCGGCCAGCTTCGGCAACTTCTCGGCGTCGGCCACGCTGGTCAAGGTGCGGGAGTACAGCCTGGGCCCGCCCGTGCGGGGCTGGGACGCGCAGCGGCGGGAGTGGATGGCCCGGCACCCCGAGTTCCCGCGCCTCCACCCGCGGGGCCGGCCGCGGGTGCTGCTCGTCACCGGGTCGCCCCCCGGACCCTGCGACAACCCCGCCGGCGACCACTACCTGCTCAAGGCGACCAAGAACAAGATCGACTACTGCCGGCTCCACGGCATCGACGTGGTGCACAACATGGCGCACCTGGACCCGGAGCTGACGGGGTACTGGTCCAAGCTGCCGCTGGTGCGCCGCCTCATGCTGGCGCACCCGGAGGTGGAGTGGATCTGGTGGGTGGACAGCGACGCCATCTTCACCGACATGGCGTTCGAGCTTCCGCTGTCCCGCTACGACGGCCGCAACCTCGTCATCCACGGCTACCCGGACCTGCTGTTCGAGAAGCGCTCGTGGATCTCGCTCAACGCCGGCATCTTCCTGCTCCGCAACTGCCAGTGGTCGCTGGACCTGCTGGACGCCTGGGTGCCTATGGGGCCCCGCGGCCCCTCCCGCGTAGAGGCCGGCAAGCTGCTCACGGCCAGCCTCACGGGCCGCCCGCCATTCGACGCCGACGACCAGTCCGCGCTCATCCACTTGCTGCTGGTGCAGAAGGAGCGGTGGATGGACAAGGTGCACGTGGAGACGGAGTTCTACCTCCACGGCTTCTGGACGGGGCTGGTGGACAGGTACGAGCAGATGATGGAGGACCACCACCCGGGCCTCGGCGACGACCGCTGGCCCTTCATCACCCACTTCGTCGGATGCAAGACCTGCGGCAGGTACGAGGACTACCCGCTCGACCGCTGCATCCGGGGCATGGAGCGCGCCTTCAACTTCGCCGACAACCAGGTGCTCAGGCTCTACGGATTCCGCCACCGCTCGCTCACCACCGCCAAGGTCAGGAGGGTCACCGACCCCACCACCAACCCGCTCGAGGCAAAGGAGGCCGCGCTCAACATGGACGCCAAGTTCACCTAGAAAACAGCCTTAGCTTGCCCTTGGATCGGAGGAGACACATCAGTTATACGTACGAGTTTTGATCAGTTCTTGGCGTTTTGTTTTTTATTTGTCTTATGCAAAAGCTACAAACTTTGCAGTTATATGTCAGTGATGCCTTCAGTTGGATTCAGAGAAAAAAATGAAACGGGGCAGAAGAGTAGTATGATTCGAACAATGTGTGACTGAATTGCAGCACTAATGCACCACCATTCGTCGGATTAATTAGCATTGTTTAAGACGCAGAGAGATCAAGATAATGCAGCTATCACTGTCAGCGAGTGTGTGCCTAGTTCCCTACAGATCGAATTGGAAATGCTGTTCTTTTCGTCTGTATGCTATGCGGAATGTACTGTTTCAGCAACAGATCATGTATGGACATGTATTCTCTGAATATATTTGATATTCCAGTTTTGAAGAAAAAAAGAAATGTTGTACTTCTTAAATTATTTCAAGTTTGGTAGCTGTAAAAGACTATGAACATTGCAATGTTTTGAACCATAGCCTATTGAAATGTTTCATTTGTCATGAGCCAGAGCAAGCAACGGCAAATCGCTTGATGTATATCTCTACTACTAATTAAGCACCTAATGTAGGCGTTCACAGCCAACCGTGGTGCACGGTTCTGCCGCATCCAGAGCGTCCAATCCGCATCCAACGCCCCTGCCGCGCTCGTCCCAGCGTTCCAGCGTTCCCGCAGCCCCGCAGCCCCGCGCCCCCGCAGCCCCGCCGTCTCTCTCGCGCTCGTCCCTGCTCTATGGAAGTCGCTCTATGGAAGGTGAAACCGTGCATCCCCAACTCCCTCGCGCTCGTCCCTGCTCGGGAACGGCGGCCTCGATCCGCGCTCGCGCTGTATGGAAGGTGAGCCGCCGCCGCATACATGGAAGGCCCCGCGGCCGTTTACCCCGCCGTCTCTCTCGATCCCCAAATCTCTCGCGTTCTATGGAAGTCGCTCTATGGGATCCCCAAATCGACGGAATCACTGCTCGCGGACGGCGGCCTCGATCCGCGCTCGCGCTCTACATGGAAGGAGGTGACAGCGGGAACGCCACAACAACGGAATTGCAGCCTCCAAATCGACGGAATTGCAGCCTCCAGGTTCGACTGATTCCCTGCTCCCGCTCTCTGATTGCGATTTTCTCTCAAGCTTTCATATAACATGCAGGCACGCCACAACAACCAAAATATCTTTCCCCGTCGCTCTGCCATAATCTACCTGCGCTCTGCCAGGGACGAGCGCTCTGCCAGGGAATGGTCTGCCAGGTACGCCCAGCAACTTGTTATTCCTCACGGTTAAACTTTACAATGGTTATGGTTGGTTAAGGAAATGGTCTGCTTTACAAAGGTTTTTTGCGGGCAACACTTGTTACGCCCAACACTTGTTATTCCTCAATTAACTTAGTTCATCGATGCTGCTCTAAGGCTTTGCTTGCTGTTTGTGCATGGGAGATTAACTTAGTTCTTCGATCTGGGATAGGCAATGAGCAATTTGTCACTGACATAGGCAATGAGCAATTAGTTTACTCTTGGCATTTACCTTCTGGCATTTGGGTATGATGGGGATGCAACGTTCTGGCATTTGGGTGTGATGGGAAATTACTTTACTCTTGGCACTAAACTGATGCATACTTTACTCTTGCAAAATCATGTAACACTAATATACTCAGATCTGCAACTAAACATTGTAGAGAGTCGTAGGTTACAAAAATGAAGTTTTAAGCTTTTGTTTCCAGTCTCAAGAAATTGATTAAAAAGATGAGCCCTGTTTAGGCTTGTCAATATCTAGACAAGTTTTTGCTGTTATCAGTGTAGTGCTCAATAAGTATGTTGTTACTAGCTAGGTATTACCAAATGTTAAACCTGGTTAGCCATCATGAAATCAAAATCATCCTAAATCATTTAGCTTCTGGTTTGCCATAGTATTGATCCAACTTTGCATCTAGCTTAGCCAACAAATTAGGAGGATTTGTTTTTTGTGGTTACACTTTCATTCGTGCACAAAGATAAATTCAAGAGGGAGAATCTGTAACAATTATTCCTCAATTAACTTAGTTCATCGATGCTGCTCTAAGGCTTTGCTATCTGTTTGTGCATGGGAGATTTTCTTCGATCTGGGATCATATTAGTGGTTTAGGCAATGAGCAATTTGTCAACCTGGTTAGCCATCATGAAATCAAAATCATCCTAAATCATTTAGCTTCTGGTTTGCCATAGTATTTATCCAACTTTGCATCTAGCTTAGCCAACAAATTAGGAGGATTTGTTTTTTGTGGTTACACTTTCATTCGTGCACAAGGATAAATTCAAGAGGGAGAATCTGTAACAATTATTCCTCAATTAACTTAGTTCATCGATGCTGCTCTAAGGCTTTGCTATCTGTTTGTGCATGGGAGATTTTCTTCGATCTGGGATCATATTAGTGGTTTAGGCAATTGAGCAATTTGCTGAGTTTAGGTGGCTATAAAGCTGATTGCTTTATGGATTTATACGTTACTCTCTCCATTTCAAATCGCAAGCCGTTCCGGCTTCTGCTGACTGTTTGGGATTTTATGGCAACTTTTATGTGGTACTGCTACGACCACATTTTAAATTATACAGTTGCCCCTTGTATTTATTTGAGCATCATTTATTTTAGTCTTGTTCGCTAGCTAGCACATTTTAAATTAAAAGGAACTGACTTCTTTACAATATATATCCACTGTTTGCACACCTGATGTGGTACATTTTATGACTTTTTCAGTTCGTTCTTTAGTAGCCTGTTGTTTGGGCTAGCGAGGTTTTGCGGAAGAAGGAAGGGAGAGGCGCTTGGTTGACCCGGAACGGACGGCAGGACACCGCCGAGGGTTCGCAGCAACTCAGCGACAGCTTCCGCGACTTCTCAGGCCAAGGTAAGTTTTAAGTGAATTTGTCTCTGCAACTGTTCTTTAGTAGCCTTCGATATGTTAGTGAATTTCAATGCTTCCGTTAAGTAATACAATGCTGATCTTGTGTGTATTGAGGTTTTTTATTGGGGTATAAAGTTTATATATGCATTCTTCCAGTATATATCGGTTGATGCTAATTTTTAGTTAAAATTGTGCGTGGGGAGGCTTAGCTGGTAGTATACTTTGAGTTCGATGCACTTGCATCCGTTCACAATTCTCTTTGTCATCTGCTACTCTTCATGTTCATTGACCAACTGTTTCCTCTCTTGTAGTTGTTCTAGACTTAAGCGCGTGTACGTGTTCTTATAATTTTTCATTCTTCTTCCTTATCTCTTAGCTTCTTATAATGTTTCATTCTTCTTCCTTATCTCTTAGCTTCTTAGTGCAACTTATCATTGACACAACTCATTTTCTTGTTCAAGATGTCCCTTACTGTATCCTATTTCCTTGAGACTTGAACGCAAATCCTCATTTTATTGTTCAAGATGTACCTTATTGTATCCTATTTCTTAACGGTCACAAATTGTATCCTATGACCAATAGAACTGCAATTACCAACGGTCACGCATTCTACCCCAGCCCTTTGCACTTCCGCAAATCACCTGATGGTAAAGTTGAGTGCTGATGGCAATGTTGTTTTCAGCATCTTCATCACATACCTAGACTTGAGTGCTGACAGCATGGCCTTCTTCATCGCACCTACCAAGAATTTCTCTGATGCACGGGCAGGCAATTACTTTGGCTTGCTCAACGAAAACATAAAAATGATCTGCTTGCATTACAATGTTTTTTTGTTATTTATTACCAAATATTATTTAAAATTACATGAAAATGTGTAGCAGTGAACAAAACATAAGTAATGAAGCATACGTCCTTCCTTCCGTACCTGCTCCTCCTCACAACATTGACTTCTCTTAGTTGACTGCTGATGGAGTTTAACTCTAGCAAATGATCTGCTTGCATCCTCCTTGTCAATTACAGAAAGAAATAAACCTTACATGTTTATTTTGAGAGCCACAAGTTATCTTCCATTGTAGTGCCCTGCTATCAAATGGAACTGAGAATTCTTCAGCAACACGTTTCATTACTCGCAACTTCTCTTCATCAGTAAATGATTTATACTGGAGGTTCAGAACAAACTGTTGCACATAAAAATTAAGAAAAGAAAAAGCATTTCAGCACCTCATAATCAACAAAAGGCTGGACAGAACTCCCATATCTCTCTGTGAATAAATGTCTGAGGTCACACAGTTCGAGTAGACACAGCTTCCAAGGCTTCTTGCGGGCATTCACTGTTAAGGAACATCACAACCAGTATCCTTTTTTCGGAAAATTGACTGTGCTTCTCCCTATTGTTAAGGAACATCACAACAATTTTCTTATGCAACAAATTTCTTATGCAGCAAATATGACTGTGCTTCTCCCGATTGTCTTTGCATAGAAAATTGTTGTGGCCAGTACAAATGCTCTTATCTTGCCACAGACGATTTTTCTTTGCCATCCTACCACCAGTATCCTATTTCCTAGAAGGAACTTGGGACCCTTCTTTCTTAGATCTTTTAATATTAGGCAGATTGGACTTGGATAATATAGCTTCAGGTATGAGACAGTCAAACATTTCGACAATTTGCTCCATGAAAAGCATGTTTACGAGATGCATAATGTAAAGTTCAGTCTTCATCCGGGTGAATTTAATTTTCGTCATCTAAATGGTCCCATGGAATTGTGTCTTGACCAACAAACTATCGTGGAGCCATACACTGTTCCAATTCAAATGGCGCCATTCCCAAAACGAATACTCTTGAACCTTGCTGATATTGCCGAGTTGCCAAACAGGACTTTAGTCGGTAAGAATATATCGATCTCTTAATATTATTAAAATATCGTTTACACAACCTTCAGTATTAATCGTGATGATGTTTTCACAACTAGAGACCTACTGACACCAGGTACATGACTGTTCACTCAACTAATTTTGCAAAATAGCTGATTTCAGGCTGTTTAACGTATACATGCCTTATTCTAGGTGGTGTGCAAGAAACTGTTGGTACAACGCCTAACCATAATTTGGAAAGGGCCGCCTACTTTAGAGAGCGGTACAAAAACTTAACTCCCACCGAGAGGGAGTTTAGGCGTGAACGCGTTAGGTTGTATAATAATACACCAAAGCGGAAAGGGTCAAAGATAGAGTACATAAGAAAACATAGAGCATTGTTGGCTGACACATTGAGTCAGGAGTCCATCGCCATGGAGTCCCCAACATATACCCCTGAGGTTGTACACCCTGCAACAAATGCAATTGAACCTGATGGATCCACAATTACCCCCTGCGACTGGGTTATCCCTGAAATCGCCAGTAACCCGTTCCTGCCAGCTTCAACACATACTGAGGATGCCGATTCACTTCATATGTCTACTAGACCACTAAGACATAAACAACATGTGCCACGTGGTGAAAGACAAGCTATCTTAGCCCGTCGAAACCGGCAATTTGAAGCATCCATTTCAAGGAACAAGGCTACTGCTACTGAGGATACTATGGGTGACGCTGGGGAAGGGGATGATCGGACACAACCCCATATGACTGCAAAGATCAACAACAATGGTAATTACTATCATTGTTTTCAAGTCGGACGAGTTGTCGGTCATTTTGGCTGATCGACTTGGACGATTAATCGTGACCACTATCGATTGATCGGATGACTTGAAAACAATGATTACTATCCTATCTTAAATGGATGCAGCATGACCCTTGTTGGCGTGTAGTCCGACTAAACGTGTGTTTCCATCAGTACAATGTAGGAATCAATGCCATGATGCTATCGTGGCAACAAATGAGAGTGCAAGTATGACCGAACAAGGAAGTGGGGTGGATCATACCCAGTCAAAGCCAAGGGTCATTTCCAATGGTAATTGTTAAGAATCTTTATTCAGGTTACATATTTTCCCCACCCTGTTATCCTGAATGCCCTTGTATTTTATGTGGCTTGTATTTTCACGTTCCAGTTGATGACGATGACGGTGTCGTATTTGAAGACGATGCTGATGAGAATGAGGGATACCTATTCGCTGGGCAATGTACTAATTTCAATCTTTTTATGATACAAATGCTAATATAAATACATATGTCTTACTCATTGTTTCCAAAAAATATCAGATGAGGATACCGATGAGGATATAGAGGTCGATGTTAGTCAAGATGAATCGACTGCCACTGATGTTTCTGACCCGTACGACAAGGTGTACAACAACATTCCTGAAGAAACACATATGCTCAAGACTGTTCCCAATTGCGGTTATTGCACCGCGAAGAAGTTTGAGTATGAGACACCTGGTTTTTGTTGTCGTGGTGGGAAGGTTGAGCTAGCCCCACTGGAGACCCCTCTCCAACTCAAGAGGTTGTGGGATAGTGCAGACTCTGATGCTAGGCACTTTCGTGATAACATTAGGTTTTTTAATGGCCATTTCTCTTTCACTTCCCTATACTGTTGCCTCGATAGTATGACAACTAATGTAAGGGATTCTGGTATATACACGTTCCGAGCACAGGGCATGATGTACCACAATATCAAGTCATTTGGTAAGGATGGTGGGGCAGAGCATAAACACCTTGAGCTTTACTTTTATGATGATGATCCCACTCTCGAGCATCGGTACCGTAAGTGTCGCGAAGAGCATCAACAGAAAGACAAAGAGGTTATTCGACAGATAGTCGACATACTACGTGGAAACCCGTACTCCGAGCACCTTAGGACCATGGGTCACGTTGAGAACCTTGATGACTATCGTATCGCGTTGAACCTAGACCAGACGTTGAACCAGAAGACATATAACACACCTCTCACTTCGGAGGTGGCCGCTGTCTGGATCGAAGGGAGCGAAGGGCGAGGCCAGTTCAGCAAGAGTGTTATGCTCCATGGGAAGGACAGTTCAAGCCACTGCATCCGCTCATACCATGGATGCTACGATGCACTATCATATCCATTGTTCTTCCCTAGAGGTGAACTTGGCTGGCACGCAAATATCCCAAAGGTTGGAGTATCCATGGACGAAGTGGATGCATACCGTGCGACACATAGGGCAAGTAATGCAAATGATGAAGATGCGGGTTAGTTGTTTGTTTATATTTTGAAATATTTGCGCATTATTAACTATTTTTTCATCATCACTCACTTTATAATCCTTGCGTATGCAGAATCTCCTAGCCATTTATGTGTGTCTGTACGTGACTACTACTGCTACAAATTCCAGATTCGCCCCGGGGTATTCAATCCTATACTTCATGGAAAGCGGCTTTTTCAGCAGTTCGCGGTCGACACGTACATAAAGATTGAGAACTCTCGTTTAGATTACATACGCAAGAATCAGGATCGGTTAAGGGCAGACCTGTACCAGGGCTTGGTGGATAGCATGCTAGATGGAGATATTAGAGGAGAGAAGGTTGGCAAGCGAACTGTGCTGTCGACGTCGTTTATTGGCGGTCCTCGTGACATGAGACGTCGGTATATGGATGCTATGGCTCTGGTGCGGAAGTTTGGTAAACCAGACATATTTCTTACCATGACATGTAACCCTAACTGGGATGAGATAAGGAGGGAGCTTCTCCCTGGGCAGACACCGCAAGATCGTCCGGATCTTGTAGTGCGTGTCTTTCATGCGAAGCTACAAGAGTTAAAGCATCGGCTGACTAAACAGGATATTCTTGGTAAGGTCCGAGCCTACGTCTATGTCGTGGAGTTTTAGAAGCGGGGTTTGCCGCATGCCCATTTTCTACTCATAATGCAGAGGAAGTACAAGCTCAAATGTCCTGAGCAGTACGACCTTTTGATCTCAGCCGAGATCCCAAGCAACAAGTACCCTGAACTACGAAAGATGGTTATCAAGCATATGATGCATGGCCCGTGTGGGTCGCTAAACCCTAACTGCCCATGCACTAAGGGTCGTAAATCGTGCAAGAATCATTACCCTCGGCCTTTCAGTGACACAACCTTGCAAGGGAAGGATTCATACCCTATTTATAGACGTCGTGACGATGACCGTAAAGAAAAGGTCCGAGGGTGCGAACTGGACAATAGATGGGTTGTCCCTTATAACCCATACCTCCTTCGTCTCTTCAACTGCCACATCAATGTCGAGGCATGTGGGAGCATCAAGGCTGTTAAATACCTGTTCAAATACATATACAAAGGCCATGATCGTGCGTCTGTTGTTATGAGAGATGCGAGCAAGGCAGATGATGATGTTGATGAGATCAAGCAGTATAGAGATGCAAGGTGGGTGACTCCTCCGGAAGCCTTGTGGAGGATATACGGCTTTGAGCTTAGTCAGATATCTCCACCTGTTATGCAGCTTCAACTCCATCTTCCAAACATGCACATGGTGGCGTTTCACGAGCGGCAAATGGTCGAGCGAGTCGTCAACCGTCCAGGTGTTGATAGGTCGATGCTCACATCATATTTTGAGGCGAATAGGCTACACGAGGAGGCTCGTGGCATCCTATATCGTGACTTCCCTGAGTGGTACACTTGGCAGAGTGGTAAGGGAAAAGTATGGCAACGGAGGAAACAAGATACAGGTGGACAAGTCGGTAGGATAGTCTCTGCTCATCCGGCTGAGGGGGAGCGCTACTATCTTCGTGTTCTCCTAAACCACGTGACTGGCGCCGCTGTAGGATCTAGGACACCGGCTAGAGGGGGGGTGAATAGACGGTTTTGATTAAAAAACAACAATACTAAGTAAATTTAATCAGTACAACAAGAGGAATAAATTTACTAGTGTCAATAAGTAAACAATGTATGAAAGACAACTACGGAGATTGAATACTTGAATAACAATAAGCAAAACACTAATCAATTGCAAGGCAATAAGTAATGCTAGAAGGAATAGACACCGAAATTTATCCCGTGGTATCGGTGATTTGCCGATCACCCCTAATCCACGTTGAGGTGGACTTCAAGCTCTCACTTGCTCCTCTATCAAGACACGACTTGATCTTTGAGCCAAGTGGACAAGAAATCACTCAATACCTCGATTCCACTAATGTCACCTTTGCCGCTCCGGCGAGGTAGGCGCGAACCCCTCACAATCAACACCGCGGCTACTCCACAATCTTCTTGGAGAGCTCGACGGAGACAATCACCCGAGCCGTCTAGGAGGCGGCAACCTCCAAGAGTAACAAGCCAACGACGCTTGCTCGGTGTACCACCTAGTGCCTCAAGAATCACCAAATGATGCAAATGCACTAGGAAGACTCAATCTCTCACTAGAATGCAATCTCAAGCAAAGAGTATGAGAGAGTGAGTTGGAGGATCACAAGTGAGCTCAATGTGTGCAAGGAATGGCCAAGAGAGCTCTCTCACACGAGCTACCCTTCTATTTATAGCCCTCCAACTAAAACCAACCGTTATGTGCAAAAGAGGGCAGTTCTGTGCACACGCGGACCGTCCGCGCCCTAGGGCCGGACGGTCCGCCGTACATATAACGGCTATAATGACCGTTTGAAACCTGTCAGAGCTGACTCAAAAGGTGGGTCCGGACAGTCCGCCCTTCAAGGCCGGACCGTCCGCGACCTGGCAGATTCAAACACCCGAGCCTCGGATCAAACGGAGTTAACACATGCGGACCGTCCGGCTATAAATCCCGGACGGTCCGTGACCTGAGACTATACTGTCCGGACTGGTCCCTCGGACAGTCCGTAGTACAAATCAATAAAAACACACAGTCCCTGTCCAAAAACGATTTTGACACTTGCGGACCGTCCGCCCCTCACCGGCGGACCGTCCGCCTAAAATTCAGGGACTGGCCCGAAGCCACCCTTCTCTGGTCATGACTGCGGACGGTCCGGCCCTAAGGCCCGGACGGTCCGCAGTGCAAAAGAACAAAGTGTCCGCGCAAATGGTCAGACTTCAGACCTCTCTGGAGGATCGCGGACGGTCCGCCCCCAAGGGCCGGACGGTCCGCGCGACCATGACTTCGCAATTCTCAAACATGCTTTTGAATGAACTTTTAACTCACAAAAAGAGAAGCGCTGTTAGTCCTTATGCAAATGCAACTACTTGATGCTCTATGAGGCACTAAGTTTTACACAGATCTGAGTCATTGACCCCTCTTAATAGTACGGCTATCTAGCCTAACAATCCGGTCAGGTATCTTCTCTAAACTCCTCAAGACCGGCAAAAGTGAAACTTATATTATACCTTTCCCTTTATCTGATCCACAACCAATGCGGATGATTCTTCAACATTTCCTGTTCTATGTGGTCCAACCCTGCATTCTTATTTCTCCAAGAAACGTTAGTCCACAAACAGTTGTCATTAATTACCAAAACATTACCAAAGGGGCCTAGATGATTCACAATCTCCCCCTTTTTGGTAATTGATGACAACAACACATAGTATATTAAAGAGAAGTTTAGTTTCTCCAAATCTCTCTCATACTTAAGGTATAAGATAGATCTTGGAGATGAGTTTCATAGGACTTATCTTGATTTGAAGTTCTGTCCGAGAGATAGATAAATCCCAATAAAAACTCAGTATGTAAGAGAGGCTCCCCCTAAGTGTGTGCAGGATTATTTGAAGACGAAGATATAACACACATAATATATTGGAGCTTGATGGAGACTTTCCTACAATCATGGTTATCGAGGCATACAAGAGATGATCCGTAGAGTGAGCGCAGCAATTATAATCACACCTCGATTAACCACACATAGAGTAATTTGAACTAAAACATAGTTCATCCCACAGAATATTACAGATAATAGTCCACAGACATACGACATAGAGTTAATAGATCAAACCAAGTTCCAAATGCGTAAGACATAAACTAATGCAAGCGACATGAAAAGGTAACATGCATATGCATGGTCTTAATGTCCACATAGAACCACCAACTCCCCCTGAAGGAGACGCCAGACAACTTCTCTTCCACTTCTCTCCCCCTTTGGCATCAATTGCCACAAAGGAGAGGCCTTACTGATCACTCGGCGGAGGATGCATGTTGTAGTAGTGAGTGCTGAAGGTGTCAAACAGGGAGGAGAACTGTCCAAAATCCTGCTGGAGCTGCTGCTGCCTCTGACTTATATCATGCATGGTGTCATTTGTAGAAAGATTGTCAAACTGACTGGAGAGAGCACCCATGTTATCTTGGAAACTCTGTTGCATATTATTCAGCCTGGACATGATGGGATCAGTGACAGTAGTGTGAATTTGATCACGAAACTCAGAAAATTCAGAGTTAAGCGCATCCCAGTTGCTGTCAAAGCGAGACTGCATGTCATCGAGGCGGTGATCCACATGGGTCATCAGGCCCTCAAAGCGAGTATCAATATGAGTCTCAAGCCCTTGCTGCATATTGTGAAAATAAGGATCAAAGTATCCTGGAGCAGGCTCCCAAAAATGCTGAGGCTGAGGAGGAGGTGGAGGAGGAGGCATCTGCTGGCCCTCAACATTAGGAGCTGCTCCACCCTCATAGCCAGGGTCTTCCTCATCATCTGGGAAGGGGGTGAGTGGCCTGGTGAGAAACCCTATCTCATTCTTAAAAGGCCTGAAAGGGGTGTGAACAATCTCGCAAGGGCCCTCAAATCTTGTCTTGGATTTGATGAGAGCCATAATGTAAGGAGCATATGCCAAATTTTGATTCTTATCCATTTTCAAGTCATTAAGTTGTCTCATCATGAAAAGAACAATATTCATGACTTCACCATTCATGATGTGCTGGATGATGTTCCAGAACTTATCCCTTATCTTGCTCTTATCACCACTCTTGGGAAGAATAGTCACCCTAGCAATCTTGTTGATGACAGCAGGATGATGTCTGAGTCCTGCTGTCTTTCCAAACCTCCTGGGTATACCGAGCCTGGCTGGCTCATAAAACTGCACAAAATCCTCAAAATTATCTTCAGTATAAAGATCCAACCCAGCAGAAATAGTGTCATAGTCCAGACTGTTGGCAGAGGCAAAGTCAGCAAAGGAAGCAGAATAGCGCTTAAAGCCAGTCATCCAGGTGATAGATTCTTCTTCAATATCAATCTCTGAGGTAGCCAGGAATTGCTTAACTGCCATTTCATTAAAATCTGTGCGTTGCCCCATAAATTGATACAGTCCGCAGGTTTCAAACTTAGGGATCAGACCCTCCATGACTGACTGACCTAGCAAGAAGGACCAGTCAATCACCTGATGCTTATGAAAATTAGTATCCACCAGGGTGCCCCAGAAGACATCAAACTGCAGCTGAGTGTGGAAAAACTGGATATTTGTATCAGATGGCAGAGTATACTGGTTCACAGTCCGTCTAGAGCAGTACTCAGCCATAGAAAATCGCCGCTTTGGATAAGTCCATCCTTGGATATCAATGGGATAATCAGGATGAACATGAGGAAAATCTTCAGCATCCATGGATTCAGTGCCCCCAGCTGAGGATTGGGCCTCTGAATCAGTGGTAGGAGTATAATCATCATCATTTCCACGAGGGCGCTTGGATTTAAAGCGACCCGCAAGTTTCTTGCGGAGACCACCAAAACCACTGCAACAATGTGACAGACATCCAAAGATAAATAATTGAAACCAATCACCACTATAAAAATGAATGGAATTGTAATGCTCTGCCAGGGTCCGGACGGTCCGCGCTAGGGGGCCGGACTGTCCGCGCCAGAGGCCCGGATAGTCCGCGTCCACTAGGCGGACGGTCCGCGACCGACCAGGGGCGACTCCAAGGAACCCTAGCCACCACAAAAGGTTGATTTGATGATTTTGCAGAGAATCCCCATCCAAACAAGTTCAAAATTTTGCATAGCATTCACATTGAGGAGAACTATCAATCCCACCGATCAGATTTTGAAACCCACTGCTCAATTGTAGATCAGAGAGGAAACCAAAGAATCTCAAAATGGAAGAAATTTGATGAAATCCAAAGATTGAAGATACCGTGATGAGGACATGTTGATGGAAGGTTGGCACAAGCTGTCGGACTGTCCGCACACAACTTCACTCCACCGTCCGCGCACACTCAACACAAGAGAGTATTTGGCGAGTGGAGAGCAAGAGAGGAAGAGCGAGTGAGCACAACTGACAAGTTTGCGGCCACTGGTCGATCTTACTGCCCTGTCGCGGACTGTCCGCGCTGGGGCGGCGGACGGTCTGCGCCCTGATGTGTGCAGACGGTCTGCGAGGCTGACCGGACTGTCCATGTCCTGATGCTGCGGACGGTCCGCGGTCCATGGGTGGACGGTCCGCGGCCTGATACTCATTTTTCCAATTGCTGTCCACTTGCTGATTTTGAATTTCGAATCCAAATTGGTGCTTATATATGGACATTTCGACCGCTCCAAGAGTTAGTATGCATGCATATACATATTATGAAATTGAGTAGTGCAAAATTTTTGAATTAAACTATCTAGAGCAGTTAGAAATGAAAAATGCACCAATAATACCAAATAAATAGCATAAAGAGCATACTTAGACTCGAGATGCAAGACGACACATGTGTGATCAACTTCAAGCCACATTTGAGATATCGATCACATTCATTTCACTTCTTAGAGAACAAAATCTTGTTTCATCCAAAGGTTTTGTAAAAATGTCTGCTAATTGATCATCGGTGCCAATGGAATAAATAGAGATATCTCTCTTGCCAACATGATCTCTTAAGAAGTGATGCCGTATATCAATATGCTTGGTTCTTGAGTGTTGGACCGGATTGGTAGCCAATTTTACCGCACTCTCATTATCACACATGAGAGGCACATTCTTGAAAATAATTCCATAGTCCAATAAGGTTTGTTTCATCCATAATAGTTGAGCACAACAATTGCCGGCCGATATATATTCCGCCTCGGCGGTAGATAGAGCAACCAAATTTTGTTTCTTAGAAGACCATGAAACAAGAGATCTACCAAGAAATTGACAACAACCGGAGGTGCTTTTTCTATCGACTTTGCACCCCGCATAGTCCGAATCCGAATACCCAATTAATTCAAATTGAGCACCTTTGGGATACCATAGACCAATATTGGGAGTATACTTCAAATATCTTAGAATTCTTTTAGCGGCCTTCAAGTGAATCTCTCTAGGTGAAGCTTGAAATCGAGCACACATGCATACACTAAACATAACATCGGGCCTAGATGCGGTGATATAAAGCAAACTACCAATTATTGAACGATAAAGTTTTTGATCAACCATAGTACCTCCTTCATCTAAGTCTAGATGACCATTTGTTGCCATTGGAGTCTTGATAGGCTTAGCATTTTCTAAACCAAACTTCTTGAGCATGTCCTTCAAATATTTTGATTGACTTATAAAAATTCTGTCTTTCAATTGTTTGATTTGAAGCCCAAGAAAAAAGCTCAATTCGCCTATCATAGACATTTCAAATTCTTTTGACATCATTTTTCCGAACTCCTCACAAAATAATTCATTAGTAGATCCAAAAATAATATCATCAACGTAGATTTGACAAACAAATAAATCTTTGCCAATTCTTTTAGTGAATAGAGTAGTGTCAACCTTCCCAATTTTGAAGTCTTTGGAAAGCAAGAAATCCCTAAGCCTTTCATACCAAGCGCGTGGAGCTTGCTTAAGCCCATAAAGAGCTTTAGAAAGCTTGAACACATGGTTAGGTCTTTTGGGGTCCTCAAAACCGGGAGGTTGTTCAACATACACTAGTTCACTAATCTTACCATTTAGAAAGGCACTCTTTACATCCATTTGGTAGAGCTTGATATTGTGTGCACAAGCATAAGCAAGTAGAATCCGGATTGCTTCTAATCTTGCTACGGGAGCAAATGTCTCCCCAAAATCCAATCCTTCAATTTGAGTATATCCTTGTGCAACTAATCTTGCCTTGTTTCTTACTACCACACCATCTTCATTGTGCTTATTGCGAAACACCCATTTTGTACCAATAACATTGTGGTTCTTTGGTCTCTCAACAAGCTCCCAAACTTCATTTCGAGCAAAATTATTTAATTCTTCATGCATTGCATTCACCCAATCAACATCAAGTAGAGCTTCATCCACACGGTTAGGTTCCATACAAGATACAAAAGAGAAATGTTCACAAAACGAAGCTATGCGAGAGCGAGTTTAAACACCCTTGTTAATATCACCCACAATTTGATCAACCGGGTGATCCTTCACAATGGAATGATGAATTCTTGATACCGTTTGACAATTGCTTGTTGAAGCATTAGGAGGAACCGAAGGTCTTGAAGTACCTTGATCATGAGTATCCATGGATTCATTGAGTTGTTGGCTTTGGTGATCTTCCTCATTTATAGTTGAGGATGAAGGAATGACAACCACGCTATTTTCATCATCATCTTCCTTTGGTTTTATTTCACCAATGGCCATTGTTTTCATTGCATTTATCAATTGAGTTCCCCCAACATCATCGAGATTATCACTCTCATCTTGAGACCCATCTGTTTCATCGAATTCGACATCATATGCTTCCTCAATAATACCATGAGTTTTGTTGAAGACTCTATAAGCCTTACTATTTGATGAATATCCAAGAAGAAAACCCTCATCACATTTCTTCTCAAATTTAGAAAGCCGGCTCCCCTTTCTCAAAATATAACATTTGCAACCGAATACCCTAAAATATGAGATATTTGGCTTTCTACCAATGAGCAATTCATATGGAGTTTTCTTCAAGAGCTTGTGACAATATAGTCTATTTGATGAATGACAAGCGGTATTTATTGCCTCGGCCCAATAAGAATCCGATATACTATATTCCGCTAACATAGACCTAGCCATGTCAATAAGAGTTCTATTCTTTCTTTCAACAATACCATTTTGTTCCGGGGTATATTTGGAAGAGAATTCATGTTTGATACCCTTGTCATCACAATATTGATCAATTCTTGCATTTTTGAATTCCGACCCATTATCACTTCTAACCTTTTTGATGTCGAAATCAAATTGATTTTGAGCCAATATAGCAAATGACTTGAATGTTTCAAACACATTGGATTTGTCTCGTAGAAAATAAACCCAAGTAAATCTTAAATAGTCATCCACAATCACAAGACAATAAGAATTACCACCAATACTTACAAAAGATGTGGGCCCAAATAAATCCATGTGAAGTAATTCCAAAGGTCGATGAGTGGACATTTGACTTTTATTTGGATGAGTATTTGCCACTTGCTTACCGGCTTGACAAGAGCTACACAATTTGTTCTTTTCAAACTTCACATCTTTTAAGCCTCGAACTAAGTCATGCTTGGTTAACCGATTGAGTTGCTTCATCCCAACATGACCAAGTCTTCTATGCCATAACCAACCTAGTGAAGCTTTTGAAAATAGGCAAGTTGTGAGCTTTGCCTCATTAGATGAGAAATCAACAAGATAAAGATTTTCATGTCTAAAACCTTTAAATTTAAGATTGCTACCATCAACACTAGAGATAATAACATCTTCAACCGAGAAGTTGCAACAAAATCCTAAATCACATAATTGAGCTACGGAAAGTAAATTAAAATTCAAAGACTCAACTAATAGCACATTTGATATAGAATGATCATTTGAGATAGCAATTTTACCCAAACCTTTAACCTTTCCTTTACGATTATCTCCAAATGTGATACTATCATAATTTGAGCAATCTTCCTCACTCATTTGGGTAAACATCTTCATATCCCCGGTCATGTGTTGAGTACATCCACTATCAAACACCCAATGATTCCCTCCCGCCTTGTAGTTTACCTACAAAAAGGAAATCAATCTCTTTTAGGTACCCAAACTTGCTTGGGTCCTTGGATGTTAGTGACCAAAGTCTTTGGCACCCAAATAGCTTTCTTTTTGTTTCCAACAATTGAAGTACCAACAAATTTAGCATGAACACCTTTTGCATTATGAGAAAGAACATAACAATGCTCAAAACAAGTGGAGGATACATGTTTGAACTTGGGATAATTTTTCTTAACATGTCCCTTTTTGTGACACTTGTGACACACTTTGTCACATTCTTTCACAAACAATGTCTTTTGCTTTACAAAAGCATTCTTTCCTTTCTTGGGAACATATCCAAGACCTTCACGGTTAAGAGAGCATCGTTGACTTCCCAATATGAAATCCAATTTAGTCTTACCACCATATGCCTTTTCTAGGTCATGAGTTAGAGTATTTATTCTATCCACTAACACTTCATTCTCAACAATAATTTTTGATTCATCAAGAGCAATGTTATCATTGAGAGAAATTTTGCATTTATCACAAATAGAGTTAGTAGGTAGTGGTTCACTTGTAAGACTATCAAGTAAGTCACAAGTGACTCCAACATCCTTAGTGACCACCTCAACTTCATGCACAATAGATGATTTTTGAGCATCCGCAAGCTTCTCACAATTTTCTTTGAGGTCATTGTGAGAGGTCTTGAGCTCCTCAAAAGACACTTGGAGGTTTTTATACAATTCCTTCAAGGTCTTAAATTTTTCTTTTTCTTTGTGCATGTAGTCATCGGCCTCACCTAACATTCTAACAAGATCATCATATGAATAGCCATCATCATCAACATCATCGATATCATCATCATCTTTTATATCATTTAAATCGGTGATGATTTTTACCTTAGCATCTCCCTTTGCCATGAGACAATGGGGGGATGAGAAGAGTGAGGGAGCTTCCTTGATGGCAATTCCGGCATTAAGCTTGAGTGAGGTGTCATCATCATCATCATCCGAGCTATCATCCGAGTCCCATTCAACTAAGTAGGCTTTGCCATCTTTCTTCTTGTTATAGTATTTCTTTTTCTTCTTGTCACTTTCATCTTTGCCCTTCTTCTTCTTGCTTGGGCAATTCATGGCAATGTGACCGGGTTCCCCACACTCAAAACATTTTCTATCATTGAAAGCATTTCTTCTAGATGTTTGACCTCTTCTAGGTTGGCCTCTTTTCATCTTCATGAATTTATTGAATTTCCTTACAAATAAAGCCATGTCACCATCACTCTCACTTTCATTTTCTTCATCATCGCTATCTTCTTTTTCAATTGCCTTTGAGGCCTTGGCTTTGAGAGCAATAGATTCATTTTTTACCTTCTTTGCCAAACTTAAAGCATCGGCTTGTGACTTCTTAAATATATCTTGAGTGAGAATTTCTCCCAATACTTCGGTTGGAGAAGTTGTAGATAGATCACTCCTTACTAGCATTGTCACAATAGTCTCATATTTCTCCGGAAGTGATCTAAGGAACTTGTGTGTGAAATCCACATCCGGTACATTAAAACCAAGTCCTTTGAGCTCATTTACTATATCATTCAACCGATTGAACATATCGGATACACTCTCATCTTCTTTCATAATAAATTGCTCAAACTTCCCTTTGCACACATATAGTTTGGCACTCTTCACAATTGTAGTTCCTTCATGAATCTCCATTAGTTTTATCCAAATCTCATGAGCGGTTGTGAGATTCTTGATACGATTGAACTCATTTATATCAAGAGCATCATAAAAACATTCATGGCTTGATCATTTGTGAGGATATTCTCATTATCACTAACGGATGGTTCATCTTCCTTCAATACAACAAATCCATCTCTAACAATTGGCCAAATTTTTCCACCCATTGCTCTAAGATGCATTGACATTCTTATTTTCCAATAATCATAATTGTTTCCATCAAAGTGCGGTGGCTTCCCAATGTGCACATTGTTGTTGCTAGCCATTTTGTCCCACTCCGGGATGATTAGATCCACAAACAATGGAGTCCTCGGCTCCGATACCACTTGTAGGATCTAGGACACCGGCTAGAGGGGGGGGTGAATAGACGGTTTTGACTAAAAAACAACAATACTAAGTAAATTTAATCAGTACAACAAGAGGAATAAATTTACTAGTGTCAATAAGTAAACAATGTATGAAAGACAACTACGGAGATTGAATACTTGAATAACAATAAGCAAAACACTAATCAATTGCAAGGCAATAAGTAATGCTAGAAGGAATAGACACCGAAATTTATCCCGTGGTATCGGTGATTTGCCGATCACCCCTAATCCACGTTGAGGTGGACTTCAAGCTCTCACTTGCTCCTCTATCAAGATACGACTTGATCTTTGAGCCAAGTGGACAAGAAATCACTCAATACCTCGATTCCACTAATGTCACCTTTGCCGCTCTGGCGAGGTAGGCGCGAACCCCTCACAATCAACACCGCGGCTACTCCACAATCTTCTTGGAGAGCTCGACGGAGACAATCACCCGAGCCGTCTAGGAGGCGGCAACCTCCAAGAGTAACAAGCCAACGACGCTTGCTCGGTGTACCACCTAGTGCCTCAAGAATCACCAAATGATGCAAATGCACTAGGAAGACTCAATCTCTCACTAGAATGCAATCTCAAGCAAAGAGTATGAGAGAGTGAGTTGGAGGATCACAAGTGAGCTCAATGTGTGCAAGGAATGGCCAAGTGAGCTCTCTCACACGAGCTACCCTTCTATTTATAGCCCTCCAACTAAAACCAACCGTTATGTGCAAAAGAGGGCAGTTCTGCGCACACGCGGACCGTCCGCGCCCTAGGGCCGGACGGTCCGCCGTACATATAACGGCTATAATGACCGTTTGAAACCTGTCAGAGCTGACTCAAAAGGTGGGTCCGGACAGTCCGCCCTTCAAGGCCGGACCGTCCGTGACCTGGCAGATTCAAACACCCGAGCCTCGGATCAAACGGAGTTAACACATGCGGACCGTCCGGCTATAAATCCCGGACGGTCCGTGACCTGAGACTGTACTGTCCGGACTGGTCCCTCGGACAGTCTGTAGTACAAATCAATAAAAACACACAGTCCCTGTCCAAAAACGATTTTGACACTTGCGGACCGTCCGCCCCTCACCGGCGGACCGTCCGCCTAAAATTCAGGGACTGGCCCGAAGCCACCCTTCTCTGGTCATGACTGCGGACGGTCCGGCCCTAAGGCCCGGACGGTCCGCAGTGCAAAAGAACAAAGTGTCCGCGCAAATGGTCAGACTTCGGACCTCTCTGGAGGATCGCGGACGGCCCGCCCCCAAGGGCCGGACGGTCCGCGCGACCATGACTTCGCAATTCTCAAACATGCTTTTGAATGAACTTTTAACTCACAAAAAGAGAAGCGCTGTTAGTCCTTATGCAAATGCAACTACTTGATGCTCTATGAGGCACTAAGTTTTACACAGATCTGAGTCATTGACCCCTCTTAATAGTACGGCTATCTAGCCTAACAATCCGGTCAGGTATCTTCTCTAAACTCCTCAAGACCGGCAAAAGTGAAACTTATATTATACCTTTCCCTTTATCTGATCCACAACCAATGCGGATGATTCTTCAACATTTCCTGTTCTATGTGGTCCAACCCTGCATTCTTATTTCTCCAAGAAACGTTAGTCCACAAACAGTTGTCATTAATTACCAAAACATTACCAAAGGGGCCTAGATGATTCACAACCGCCTCCTATGTGGATCTAAGGACAGTTGATGGTGTCACCCTACCGACTTTTCGTGAGGCAGCAGAGAGAAGGGGACTACTTGAGTCGGACAACACACTGGATGAGTGTCTCACTGAACGTGCTCTTTTCCAGATGCCATCGTCGCTGCGACGACTTTTTGCCACAATACTGGTGTACTGTGAGCCAAGCGATGTGGCTGTACTCTGGCAGAAACACAAAGATTCTATGTCCGAGGACTATCAACACAAGAGTCAGAACAAAACTCATGTTGAGCAGATGGTATTGATTGACATTAGGAACATGCTGCAGTCAATGGGAAAGGACATAAAGACATTCCCTCTACCTCCTATGATCGACGCGTATGACGATGCTATTGGTACTGCTAGGGAGGTTTACGAGGAGGAAAGTATCCAACCGACAGTGGAAGATGTGGCTCTTAAAGACTCTCTTAACGAGGAACAGAGGGTCGCCTATGATAAGATTATGTCTGCCGTTGACACCGATCAGGGCGGATTATTCTTTGTGGATGGACCTGGTGGCACCGGGAAGACTTATCTATATAGAGTGCTGCTCGCGACGCTACGCAACCAGGGCAAGATTGCAGTGGCAACAGCTACATCTGGCGTTGCGGCTTCCATAATGCCTGGAGGAAGAACCGCCCATTCACGCTTCAAGATACCACTCACTATTGACGATGGCGCTGTATGTAGCTTCACGAAGCAGAGTGGAACAGCAGAGTTGCTACGAAAAGCATCTCTCATTATCTGGGACGAGGCTTCTATGACTAAGAGACAAGCCGTGGAGGCACTAGACAATAGCATGCGCGATATAATGGGTCGCCCCGCACTGCCATTTGGTGGTAAAACCATTGTCTTCGGTGGAGATTTCAGACAGGTCTTGCCTGTTGTTCGTAAAGGGTCAAGGGCTCAAGTGGTCGCGTCTTCGCTACGAATGTCTTACCTATGGGAGTCCATGTCCCACTTAAAGCTTGTTAGCAACATGAGAGCAAAAAACGACCCTTGGTTTGCGGAGTTTTTGCTGCGCGTAGGCGGTGGAACTGAGGAAACAAATAGTGACGGCGACATTCGTCTTCCTGATGATGTGTGTGTGCCTTACAGTGGGAGTGACAACGATCTTGACAACCTAATAGACTTTGCTTTCCCAAATCTCAACGAAAATATGTCTGATTCCACCTACATCACTTCAAGGGCGATACTGTCAACACGGAACGACTGGGTTGATATGATAAATGTTAAGATGATTGATCGTTTTCAAGGGGAGAATATGGTGTATCATAGTTTCGATAGCGCCATGGATGATCCCCACAACTACTACCCACCCGAGTTCCTAAACACATTGACGCCTAATGGGCTACCACCTCATGTTTTGAAGCTCAAGATTGGATGTCCTGTTATATTGCTCCGGAATATAGACCCTGCAAATGGACTTTGCAATGGCACCAGGCTGGTCGTTCGTGGCTTCCAAAGAAATAGCATTGACGCAGAGATTGTACTGGGTCAACACGTTGGAAAACGGATTTTCCTACCGCGTATACCGTTGTGTCCCTCCGATGAAGAGATGTTCCCTTTCCAGTTCAAAAGAAAGCAGTTTCCTGTACGGCTTAGCTTTGCAATGACGGTTAACAAAGCACAGGGTCAGACTATTCCCAATGTTGGTGTATACTTGCCTGAACCAGTGTTCTCTCATGGCCAACTATATGTTGCTCTATCTAGAGCGACGGCCCGATCGAACATAAAGATTCTTGTCATCCCAGCTGTCGATGGGAGGAAAAAGTCAAGGAAGGGTGTAAAGAAAACCCCCACCGTAGATTGTGGGACATATACCAAGAACATCGTCTACAAAGAGGTCCTAACAAATTAGACCCATGGTAAGAGTTGCATGTTCAGCTAACAAACTAATAGGATGATGTTTGTCTTATGTTTGATTGGTCTGGTGTATTATCAAGTCATGTTTGCATGCTACAATTGTTTTTATTAGAGACGCACATGTTTGTGTATTATTAGAGCATGCATACTATCTTAAAGTATTGTTGAGTTTTGGATCATTTGTGAAATTAGCAATAATAATTTTTATGCATCTAACAATTTGTTATGAATGTAGGTTTTGTCCCGCGAGAATGAAATCTCTATTTGTAGGCTTGTCTCATAACAAGCCAAAAAAATCGGTGGCAACCACAATAGTTCGAGAAGGTATTAAAATTTTCATAGTTCTGTATGGATCAATTTGTTTTTTTTGTAATAACTAATTTTAGTTTTATCTCATGACTGGTTGCTCCTAGACTATATTTGCACGCAAGGTGATCTTGCTCTCATCGATTTTATCAAGGAAATCCCTTGTGAACCAAGGGTAGAAGTCGTTCTTATTGATGATGCCTTTGTTGAAAGGAAGTGGATGGAGTGTTTATTTCAGCCGAGCGCATATTTAGGTGACGAGGTAATGCATGCTTAGTTTTTATATTTGGCGACGTTGTTATGTATAAGTTTTTTTACTCATCCTGGTATTTTTAACCACAACTTACACACTTGCAGGTTATAGACTGTTACATAAATTTGATAAAAGCTCAAAAGCATCTAAAGTGCCGATCTGGAGGTCGCGTTCACATAGAAAATGCTTTCCAGTTCAATTTCCTGAAGCGAGATGGTGATCTTGAAATTAAAACAGAGGAGCTATATCCAATTAAAGACATGACACACATATGTAGCGCTGAACGAAGGGTGTTACTTTACCTAGACCATGACATGGTACATATGAGTTTGCAATCTGAACAGTTAGTGTTTATATGTATTTTATTCTTATGCAAGTATTTATAATTGTTTTGTAGGTGTTTATTCCGATAAACATCCGAGAGACGCATTGGTATCTTGCTGTGATCCATGCAAGAAATATGGAGATACAAGTGCTCGATTCACTTGGTACTTCACAAGACCGCAAAGACCTCACTGACTCTGTGAGTATGCACAAACTAAACAATTATGAATTCAATATTAACTTATCTCAATCTCTAATTTTATTTTACCATATATAATGAAAGTAGCCTAGAGGGGGGGTGAATAGGCTACACCTGAAAATTTTCACTAAAAACTTCGAAATAGGTTAAATTAAAGTTGCACAGGTGCAAACCGGTTCAGTCGATTTTAATCACAACTGAACAAGTTTGAACCCACTCAACTTAAATTTAATAATCTATTGAACAAATTTGAAGTAGTAAAGAAAATAGCTAAAGATTTGCCCTACACAAGAATTACTTGAATGAATAGTATGAACCAACCACCGAATATGAAATGCTTAACAAGAACACACAAGAACACGCGATATAACCCGAGGTTCGGCAACCACCACAAAAGTGTCCTACTCCTCGTTGAGGAACCCACAAAGGGCCGGGTCTTTTCCAACCCTAATCCTCCACAAGCCGACCACAAAGGTCAAGGCAATCTCTTCTCAAATCTGCTCAAGGAGCGGGTGATACAAACTTCTTGGGGTCGTCCACAAATTTGGAGACTCCCAAGCAACCTCTAACCGTCAAGGAACACGAGGTTCCAAGAGTAACAAATCCGCACACGGTTAAGTTTGCAACGAGCTCAAGAACAAGAGAATGGGAGAATCTAGATGAAATTGACAGCGAGTTCGATCGAGTTCACCTCACACCAAGGGTCCTTCAAATGATTGAAGGAGATGCGATTGCGGGTGTGAGAGGTGAAGTGAATGCTCTTGTTTGAGGGTTGGTCAGCCAAAGATTCGTGGGAGAGGCAGAAGTAAATGAGAGAGAGAGTGTGAGGGGGTATATAAAGGATCCCCCAAAAGCTGGCAGCCGTTGGGAGAAAGTGGGCAAAAACCGGTTGAACCGGTTTTCAAACCGGTTGAACCGGTTTCTACCAGGGGGATCCCGGTCCACTGGTCTACTCAGCCGGACACTGGACCGGTTTCAAAACCGGCTGAGTAGGGTCAAATTTCGGCTCAACCGGTTTCAGAAAAATATCTGCTGTGACTTTTCTGACAGCTCTGACTGTCAGACAGGTCAGAGCAGAGGTGGCAGGATGAACAGTACCAAAACCTGTTGAACCGGTTTCAGTACCGGTTGAACCGGTTTTGGGGGCTGAAACCAAACTTGAGAATTTTGAAGAGAACTAAGGTGGAGACTTTGTGGGAAGTGAAATTTGTTTTTCTCAAGAGCATTCATGATCTGGGAAAAAATGATCTCAAAGGAGTTTTCAAAAGAATTGAACTTGGCTCGTTTCACAACTTACTTAACCGTCTCGGATCCCTCTTAATTGTACGGTGATTCCTATGACTCAAGAATTATAAACTTAGCACCGTCGTTGTTTCATAACACTTGGAGCACGCCATTGGATGTGGAATTTTAAATCCGCTGTGCTTTATACTTTTATTATCGTAGGATCTGTGCTTCTCCTGTCTGTAGAAATACTGTGTACACACTAGGAGCAAACTTGTTAGAATCATAGTTTGTTTTGTCATTAATCACCAAAACCCTCAATTAGGGTTGATTGCACTTACAATCTCCCCCTTTTTGGTGATTGATGCCAAAACAAACTAGAATGGAAATAATAATTAAAAGTTACAAATACTTGTGATGAAAAGTCTTTTGTGTATGTGTAGCTCCCCCTAAATATGTGCATGAGTTTTGCGATATTAACATTGACTTGATATGTCAATTTGCAACATATTTAGAGAGAGAGAACAATCAACACCATACACAAAAATGATGAGATATGAAACATAATTGAATATAAAGAGTAAAAACGCAATCAAGCTCATCATCGCATAGCATATGATATGAAAAAGGTCTACAGCTATTACAATAGTGAGAGCTCGTCTCACCACATCATCAAGTGTTTATGGCTTTCAAGCCATGCATGCAGCAAAATAGTAGTTATTACAGACCAAGTGTTCATTACAAAAATAAAGTACTGAATAATAAACGTTCTCCCCCTTTTTGGCACCAAGAACCAAAAAGAGAGAGAGAGGCGTCAATCCAAGGATCACCAGTGGGGAGGAGGTTGATGAGGAGCAAAGAGGTGTTGCGCCAGGTCGTAGGCAAAATGTTCCTCTCCAGACTGGGCCGGAGGAGGAGCACTGCCAGACGGGTCCTGGGGCGGCGGGTAAGAGGACGATTGACCCGGATCCCCGTGATATGGGGGTGGGTCAAACTGCTCCGGATCATCAAAATAGGTTTCTTCTTCGACGTCATCGGCTGATGAGAAAGGTACCCCATACGCCTGCTGGTACCACTCATTGACATCTGGAGGAGGAGGGTGAAGAGGTACATCAGGAGAGCGAGGGGCGAAGGGAGTACCCAAAGCAGAAGCTTGACGACGAAGGTTGTCGTCGGTCTCCCGCTGACGTCGAGCCACCTCATGGACATCTGCAGCAATATTTCGGCACATGGAGAAGAAGGCTGCAAACCCATGGGCCAGGCGGGCACCCATCCCACGGCCACGACCTCGACCACGACCACGACCACGTGGTGTGGGAGATCCGCGGCCAGGGGAAGGACGCGAGGCGCCAGCAGCAGCAGCAGCAGCAGCACCGGCAGACGGACCAGCAGATGAAGGACCACGAGAACTGGAGGGAGCTTTCCTGAGACGCCCAGCTGGATTGTTGGGATCAATCCAGAAGGGAGTGTATGACTGATGTCGGGTGCCTTTCTCAAATCTGAATTGGGTCACGACCTCAATCATCTTCATAATGAATGGGGCATGAAGACACCCCTTCAAAGGAAAGCAGGCTGCATGAATAATTTCCTGCCATATCATGTCAAAGACATTAATCCTTTCTGAGCTGTTTGGTTTCATAAAAGAGAGCAAGACCTTGCTCTCCCCAAGGATGTTCATCTGATTTCCCCCTTTTGGAATGAGGGTCATCCTGCAGAGGGAGTTGATATAGCGATAATACTTATGAATGTTGGTTGACTCCCAATACTTGCCAGACTCAGACAAATGAAGGTCCTTGGCTTCATCTCTTGTGGGCTGACGGAAATCATGAATCTTGATCCTGTCTCCAGATATATCCTCATCAGAAAAACCAAGAATGTGAGCAAATCGACGATAGCTCACCTTGTACCAACTACCTTCAATGAAGAAGTTCAGATAGGGGTAGTTGTAATGGCTCTCCTCATCAGCCAGCTTTATTCAGAGAGTGGAATAAAATTGAGCAATCACTTCATCATTCCAATCATATTGGAATGTCATGATGTTCTTCATTTGCTTCCTTTCACAGGCCCTCAGTGCCTGTGACATCTCTGGGTCCCCAATTGCTTCGCAACCTTCCCAGTTAATATAACGTTGATGAAGGATGGGCTGATGCTTCTTGGGAAGAATAACTGAATTATAGAAATCAACATGGTGAAGAGTCCAGAAACGATTTCCATCGATCCTGGCATCGCGAATACGCAATACCGGATTTTGGAAACGCAGATCCTGGAGAAGAGCGGACCCTCCACTGGCCGTGAAGTCAGTGACTGGCTCATTGCCAGCACGCCGAGCCTCGGCCCGGTGGAGAACCAAGCCGCGAATCACAGGAGCCGACGCCGGGGGAAGATCAACTTCATCGTCCTTCCCACCGTCATCATCACTTGCAGGCTCCCACGCCTGCGGATTCGTAGCAGGTCGAGACCGACCGGAAGGAGTCCGGGAAGTCCGACCGCGAGCACTTTGAGACCCGGAGGCCTCAGTACCCGACATGACATTGCCACATCCGCGCCCTCGCTTGGATCGAGAGCGAGGAGGGGTATCACCATGGATCTCCTGGTCATCCGATGAGTCGGATTCGACCACTGACGGGTTCCTTCGTCGCACCATACTAAGAAATAAGAGATAGAACCTATGATGAGCAAGGATCAACCACGTTTGAGAAGAAACGCATAAGAGATTGAATCATGCACTTCAACCGTTCATATGAGCGGTTCAACTACAACGAACAATATCAAATCGCTAATCTCAAACAGTGTTTGTGACAAAATGAAGATAGTCTAAGTGTTGCAAACACTTAAACTAAAATGTACCTAACGAATGATACATAAGATAATCAAGAACGCGTAGGATCGAGTACAAGGAAATAACATAGAATAATACCTCGATCCAAAGATGGGGGTCAAGATCTCCCAACGAGAAGGAGGAAGATGGTGGAAACACGCCGGGAAGAACGGATCTCCAACCACACTTCCAAAAAGGTGAGGGCTTGAGAGAGTTTGGAGTGGAGAGAGAAGAAACAGAAGTGGCGGCGGCGGCTGGAAACAAGGCTGAGAAGGGAAGAGAAGAGAGGGAGAGGTATAAAAGGGAGAGGAGTCGGCCGCCAGAAAAACGAAAACCGGTTCAACCGGTTTCAAAACCGGTTCAACCGGTTTCGGGTCAAACGGCGCAGTAAAAGCGCGCAGAAAACAGTGTTGACTGCGCGCAAAACCTGGCAGTCTGACAGCACAGACTGCAAAACTGACAGCGCAGACTGCGCAGCTGTCAGCGCAGACTGCGCGCGGACTGACGGCGCGACGGCCAAAACCGGTTCAACCGGTTCAACCGGTTTCCACCAGGAAGAAACCGGTTGAGTGGTCTACTCAGCCGGTTTACTCAACCAGATTTCAAATATTGCCCGGAAGGGCTGTAATATCACTTAGCAAATATGACATGAGATATATTAGAGATAAAAATGACATTTCTCAAACAATCCATTTTCAATCATCAAATTTGATCAAAATTTTAGTTATTAAGTCACGTTTCGAGAATCCAAGATATTTAGCTCACTCCTAAGAAAACAAAACCTAGTCTCATCAAGGGGTTTTGTGAAGATATC
The DNA here is from genome assembly GCA_029449295.1 of Zea luxurians. Classification (NCBI taxonomy): domain Eukaryota; kingdom Viridiplantae; phylum Streptophyta; class Magnoliopsida; order Poales; family Poaceae; genus Zea; species Zea luxurians. The sequence goes on along the minus strand of JAOPSE010000021.1, from coordinate 56,240,676 downwards.
GGCTAGTTGATTTTCGGTGCTCACATGAAATAGTTCGATATCTCCTTTGGCTTCATGGTCTCTCAAGAAATGATGTCTGATGTCAATATGTTTAGTTCTAGAGTGTTGCACTGGATTGTTTGCAAGTTTTATGGCACTCTCATTGTCACACAAAAGAGGAATTTTGTTAAACTCACAACCAAAATCTCTAAGGGTTTGCTTCATCCATAGCAACTGTGCACAACATGCCCCAGCTGCTATGTATTCAGCTTCTGCAGTGGAGAGTGCAACACAATTTTGTTTCTTGGAACTCCATGACACTAAGGACCGCCCAAGGAATTGGCAAGTCCCAGTAGTGCTTTTTCGATCTACTTTGCAACCGGCATAATCTGAGTCAGAATAGCCAAGCAAATCGAAAAAGGAGCCTTTAGGATACCATAATCCTAGGTTTTGGGTGTGGACTAAGTATCTTAGAATTCTCTTAACGGCTACAAGATGGCAGTCTTTAGGATTTGCTTGAAAACGTGCACACATACAAACACTCAACATTATATCAGGCCTAGATGCACATAAGTAAAGCAGTGATCCTATCATTGATCTATATAATTTTTGATCTACAGGTTTACCTTCCTCATTTAGGTCGAGATGTCCATTTGATGACATTGGAGTCTTGGCGTGCTTTGCCTTTTCCATGCCGAACTTCTTGAGCATATCTTGAGTATATTTAGTTTGGCATAGAAAGGTACCTTCCTTGAGTTGTTTGACTTGAAATCCCAGGAAGTATTTAAGCTCGCCCATCATAGACATCTCAAACCTGTTCGTCATTACTTTGCTAAACTCTTCACAAAAAATTTCATTAGTACTACCAAATATAATGTCATCAACATATATTTGGCACACAAATAATTCATTATCAACTTTTCGAGTAAACAAAGTAGAGTCAGCTTTTCCTATTGTAAATCCATTTTTAATTAGAAAATCTTTAAGACAGTCATACCAAGCTCTAGGGGCTTGTTTAAGCCCGTAGAGTGCCTTGTGAAGAAGATAAACATGATTTGGCTTCTTTGGGTCTTCGAAGCCCGGTGGTTGCTCCACATATACTCTTTCTTGTAGTGGTCCATTTAGAAAAGCGCTCTTGACATCCATTTGATATAGCTTGAAATCATGGTTAGTAGCATAGGCAATTAATATTCTAATTGATTCTAACCTTGCTACCGGCGCATATGTTTCACCAAAGTCAAGTCCTTCCACTTGAGTATAGCCTTGAGCAACCAACCTTGCCTTGTTTCTTGTAACAACGCCATTTTCATCTTGCTTGTTCCTAAAAACCCATTTAGTCCCAATCACATTTTGTTTGGGTCTTTGGACTAAGGACCAGACTTCATTCCTAGTGAAGTTGTTCAACTCCTCTTGCATCGCAGTTATCCAATCCGGATCACCCAATGCTTCTTCAACCTTAAGTGGCTCAAGAGAGGAAACAAACGAGTAAAATTCACAAAAATTAGCTAAACGAGATCGAGTCGTTACCCCTCTCCTGATGCTACCCAGGATGTTGTCCACTGGATGATCCCTTTGAATTGAATGATGGACTCTTGGATGAGGCACTGATGGATGTCTTTGTATTTGCTCTTCCTCATCAGTTACTTGATCAAGAGGCACTTCACCATCAATATTTTCTTGTTCATCTTCTACCACTGTTGGCATCCTTTGATGATTTTCTGCGTGGTTTGGATGACTTGAGGTTGATGGGTTTGCTTGGGTGGAGACATTGTCACTCACCACCCTTGCACCCACATCAACTACCTCATTGGTCATCCACAAGGTTCCTTCTTCATCATCCCTTTCTTGAGGTCTCACCTCACCTATGGCAAGTTTCTTTATGGCCTCACAAGGTAGTTTTTCATTTCCTGCAGTGTCATTAGAAACATGCCCTTGCGAGCCATTAGACTCATCAAATGTCACGTCTATCGCTATTTCAACAAGACCGGTGGAATTGTTGAAAACACGATATCCATGCGCATTTGATGCATAACCAAGCAAGAAACCCTCGTCCACTCTAGGAGCAAACTTTGAGCTCTTGACTTTCTTGTTAAGAATAAAACATTTACAACCGAATACTCTAAAATAATCAACTTTAGGTTTGTTACCAGTGAGAAGCTCATAGGCAGTCCTTTTGTAGATCTTATGAAGATAGAGGCGGTTGATTGCATGACAGGCGGTGTTGACCGCCTCTGCCCAGAAGTTGTCAGGTGTCTTGTATTCATCCAACATGGTTCTTGCAGCTTCAATTAGAGTCCGGTTCTTTCTTTCCACAACACCATTTTGTTGTGGAGTGTAAGGCACCGAGAACTCATGCTTGATTCCCTCTTCTCCTAAGAATTCTTCGACACCTGTGTTCTTGAATTCTGTCCCATTATCGCTTCTCACTTTCTTGATTTTGAGCTCAAATTCATTTTGAGCTCTCCTCATGAATTTCTTTAAGATTTCTTGAGTTTCACCTTTGTCACTCAAAAAGAAAACCCAAGTGAATCGAGAAAAATCATCAACAATAACTAAACCATACTTACTACCACCAATGCTAATGTAGGCCACAGGTCCGAAGAGGTCCATGTGAAGAAGCTCCAATGGCCTCTTTGTTGTGACCACATTCTTTGATTGATGTGGGACTCCATGTTGCTTTCCTGCTTGGCATGCGCCACAAACCCTATCTTTCTCAAATACAACATTTGTTAGTCCAATGATGTGATTATCCTTTTGAAGTTTGGCCAAATTCCTCATACCGACATGGGCTAGCCGGCGATGCCATAGCCAACCCTTGTCAGATTTTGCCACTAAACAAGTCTCAGGCGTCACTTTACTTGTTGTGAAATCAACAAGATAAAGCTTACCCTTCAAGCGACCTGTAAAGGCAACTGAGGAGTCCTCCCTTCTAAGGATTTTCACATCCACATCCGAAAATAAGCAATTATAACCCATTCCACAAAGTTGTGAAACGGACAACAAATTATAGCTCAAGGAATCTACTAATAAAACATTTGAAAGTGATTGTTGGTCAGAGATAGGAATTTTACCAATACCAATCACCTTACTCTTGCCACTATCTCCAAACACAATTTCTTGTGCTTCTTGAGTTAGTTGCAATGTATGAAACATGTCTTTCTCCCCGGTCATGTGATTTGTACATCCACTGTCAAGCACCCAACTTGACCCACCAGAGGAGTAGACCTGCAAAACAAGTTTAGGCTAGACTTTTAGGTACCCAAATTGAATTGGGTCCTACAGTGTTAGTTATAGCCTTGGGTACCCACACACTTCTTTTCATGACTTTTTGTTTAGTGTAGGCACCCACATATTTCACAACTAATTTCCCTGAATTCCAAGTCAACATATAATCACAAAGATATGAGTGGGAAATGGGAGCATTAGATTTTTGTCCACTTGAGGATCCCACTTCCTTCATCTTACTCTTTGTGGAACTCAAGTTAACCTTTACCTGAGATGACTTGTCATTTGAGGAGTGGATCCTCCCCAAGGCATCATATAGAGTGGTTCCCTATATGAACTTGGGGGATCTCCACCCCTTATGCACTGTGCTAGGGTTTTCCTTGGATGAGTTGAACCCAAGCCCCCTTCTACCCTTGTTGGGCTTAAGGGACTTGTACTTGGGTTCAACTTTCTTTAACCCATCATTGCTAGAGCATCTTTTCAAAATTTCTTTGACCTTCACCTGTGGGCTTTGCTTCCTTGCATGGTTAGTTAGACAACAAGAAGCATGATATTTGGCACAATGCTTGCAGGAATTATCATTAGAGCTAGACTTAGATTCAAATACTAAAGTGGGGGCATTGATGTTCTTGCAATTTTCAAGTTGCACTTGAAGTTCTTGATTTTGAACATTCAAGCTTAACATGCTTGATTCAAGTGCATTCTTTTCATTTGCAAGGTTATCAATAGAGGTTTTCAAGTTAGTTACTTCTATATCTTTATTGTGAATCAACTCTTGAAGCTCTAGGTTTCTTTCCTTTTCAAGGATAAGCAAGTCTTCTTGAGCATCAAGAGTTGCCTTTCTTTTATCTAGCTTTTCCATTAACTTTGTGATAACATTGTATCCATTTAAGCCAAATTCTTTAATCATTTTATTTTTCATGGCAATTTGATCATCATCATCATCATTTGAAAAATCATTACTAAATAAAGTTACCTTATCTCCCTTTGCCATGAGGCAAGTTGGAATGTAGGAGTCGTCTTGAAGGTTGGTGAAGAGTTGCGCGCTTGAGGTAGATTGGATGGCCACATTTGCCACCACTTCCTCTTCCTCGGAGCTAGAGCTCTCATCATCGGAGTTCCATTCTTCACCAATATGAGCTTGTCCATACTTCTTCTTCTTGAAGTATCCCTTGGTCTTGCCTCCCTTTTTAAACTTATCCTTCTTGTATTCCTTCTTGGCTTCTTGTTCCTTCTTGTTAGGACAATCTGCTATGAAATGACCGGTTTGGCCACATTCATAGCACGCCCTCTTCTTTCCTTTCCTTTGGAACTTGTCATTCTTCCTTACAAATTTCTTGAAAGTTTTGATGAACATAGCTGTGTCTTCATCACTTGAGCTATCTTCATCACTTGAGGTCTCGACCACCTTCTTTGCTTTGTGGTCTTTACTCTTCTTGAGATTGTCTTGTTCATTTGTGATCAAGGCATGAGAGTCTCTTGTCTTGATGGGGGCTTCTTCGGACTCGTGTTGTTGAATTTTTGCAAATAGTTGATGAGGCGTCATGTCCTCATAATCATCACGATCCCTTATCATCCTTGCAAGACTTTTATCCTTCTCTTTATAAGCTCTCATGAACAATCTTGTGACCTTGGAGTCACTCCAATCTTCACTCCCAAGTACTCTTATTTTGTTGACCAATACCATCAATCGATCAAAGAGTGATTGGAGCGACTCACCCTTTGTCCAATCATACCTTGCAAGCTCACTTTCCAAAGCTTCAACTCTATGTCTTTTAGCTTTGGGATCTCCTTCATGTGACATTCTAAGAATGTTCCAAATGTCACGAGCATCTTCTCTTCCTTGAACTTTCCGGTATTCTTCCGGACAAAGACTTCCTTTGATTATGCTCACTGCTTGAGCATTTCGATGAACCTCTTGCATCATTTCCGGAGTCATCTCTTCTCCTTGGGCGGGCTTATACATACCTACATTAACGATCTCCCAAAGACTAGGATGCACACCGATTAAATGCGACTTCATCTTGTCGGCCCACTCATCATAGTTCAACTCACTAAGAGTTGGTAACTTTCCAAGTGGGGCGGAAGAGAAGTTGGGAATATAATTTCTAGAGTAATCGAATTGAACTTTGCTAAAGTCATTACCTTTGCTTTTGGTAGATGATCCTTCGGTGTTGAGACTTACCTTGCTCAATACCTTAGACACCAAAAGATCCACTAGATCGTCATTATAATCAAATGTTCCCTTACCTTTACCTTCTTCGGCCTTTCTTCTTGTTTCCTCTTCTTTGGCCTTTTTCCTAGCATCTTCCTCTTTCATTTTGAGGAACATTTTCTCGGCAATCTTCATGGCGAGGTCGAGGACCTTGGGGTCCACTTCCTCACCGGAAGATGTGACGGGGATTTCCTCGAGAAGAGGATCCACATGGTCCCGTTGTGTAGACATGATCGTTTCCTCACGCGGTTAAGCGTAAAACGAGGCACGAAGCTCTGATACCAATTGAAAGTAGCCTAGAGGGGGGGTGAATAGGCTACACCTGAAAATTTTCACTAAAAACTTCGAAATAGGTTAAATTAAAGTTGCACAGGTGCAAACCGGTTCAGTCGATTTTAATCACAACTGAACAAGTTTGAACCCACTCAACTTAAATTTAATAATCTATTGAACAAATTTGAAGTAGTAAAGAAAATAGCTAAAGATTTGCCCTACACAAGAATTACTTGAATGAATAGTATGAACCAACCACCGAATATGAAATGCTTAACAAGAACACACAAGAACACGCGATATAACCCGAGGTTCGGCAACCACCACAAAGGTGTCCTACTCCTCGTTGAGGAACCCACAAAGGGCCGGGTCTTTTCCAACCCTAATCCTCCACAAGCCGACCACAAAGGTCAAGGCAATCTCTTCTCAAATCTGCTCAAGGAGCGGGTGATACAAACTTCTTGGGGTCGTCCACAAATTTGGAGACTCCCAAGCAACCTCTAACCGTCAAGGAACACGAGGTTCCAAGAGTAACAAATCCGCACACGGTTAAGTTTGCAACGAGCTCAAGAACAAGAGAATGGGAGAATCTAGATGAAATTGACAGCGAGTTCGATCGAGTTCACCTCACACCAAGGGTCCTTCAAATGATTGAAGGAGATGCGATTGCGGGTGTGAGAGGTGAAGTGAATGCTCTTGTTTGAGGGTTGGTCAGCCAAAGATTCGTGGGAGAGGCAGAAGTAAATGAGAGAGAGAGAGTGAGGGGGTATATAAAGGATCCCCCAAAAGCTGGCAGCCGTTGGGAGAAAGTGGGCAAAAACCGGTTGAACCGGTTTTCAAACCGGTTGAACCGGTTTCTACCAGGGGGATCCCGGTCCACTGGTCTACTCAGCCGGACACTGGACCGGTTTCAAAACCGGCTGAGTAGGGTCAAATTTCGGCTCAACCGGTTTCAGAAAAATATCTGCTGCGACTTTTCTGACAGCTCTGACTGTCAGACAGGTCAGAGCAGAGGTGGCAGGATGAACAGTACCAAAACCGGTTGAACCGGTTTCAGTACCGGTTGAACCGGTTTTGGGGGCTGAAACCAAACTTGAGAATTTTGAAGAGAACTAAGGTGGAGACTTTGTGGGAAGTGAAATTTGTTTTTCTCAAGAGCATTCATGATCTGGGAAAAAATGATCTCAAAGGAGTTTTCAAAAGAATTGAACTTGGCTCGTTTCACAACTTACTTAACCGTCTCGGATCCCTCTTAATTGTACGGTGATTCCTATGACTCAAGAATTATAAACTTAGCACCGTCGTTGTTTCATAGCACTTGGAGCACGCCATTGGATGTGGAATTTTAAATCCGCTGTGCTTTATACTTTTATTATCGTAGGATCTGTGCTTCTCCTGTCTGTAGAAATACTGTGTACACACTAGGAGCAAACTTGTTAGAATCATAGTTTGTTTTGTCATTAATCACCAAAACCCTCAATTAGGGTTGATTGCACTTACATATAAAGATTAAAGGACTGCAAAGACAAATAGAAATGATATCTCAACGTAAGGAGTTAAAAGACCACAGGTGGCCAGACCTCCAAGTTGCTTCTTGGCCGCTCAGAGAAATAGACATGGGATATGCAAAGCAGACAGATAGGTACGTCCTAAGATCTTCTTTACCAATTTCTTCATTCATACTAATGTTTATGTTGGTATTAATGTATATTGTAGCTCTTCATGTGGCCTCTTTCTTTTGAACTATATCGAATACTGGACAGGGGATGAACTGTCTGACAGTTTTACCCAGGTATATTATTACTACTATGACATATATGGACATCTACAGTCGATGTTACATATATAATGCTAAATAATTGTTTCTTATTTGTAGGATGACATGTCACACTTTAGGAAAAAAATGGCTGCTATATTACTATCTTCAGACCTGAATAAGAGAAGGGGGTGTCTGTTATACAAAAATGAAAAAAGAAGTTGACTCTGGAAGCCCATCTGATGTTGAGATATTAGAAAACCCAACAGATTCTAATAAGAGGAAACTACTCCACATGCTTGATGATAGCGAAGTAGTGTTTGAAGATGAGGAAGGCCCTATTACTCAAGCAGACTTGCAAAGGTGGTTTGTTTATGATTGGGATAAAAGAGCTCATGTAAAAGTCTCTAACGATGGTTGCACCAATGACTTTTTAATGGTTGGTCTTTCCACAAAGGACATGCCAGTGACCAAAGCCGATTCAATAGATGTTTTATGTGATTATATCATGGCAATAGAAGACGATACGACACTAGAGTAAGTGCTCATTGATTTATTTATTTTATGTATATCGACTACTTAGATTCTTGATATAGAGTTTCGTCATGCTACATTACAGGAGAACATGGGTGCGAAGTTTCAATCCTTTTAAGATAGAAATATCTGTCAAAGACCTGCAAAACATATTAACGACAACTCAAGATATGATTCTAAGATGTTTTGATATGGCTGTTCGGCTGCTTGCCAATAAAGAGTCACGTAGACCGAAAGAAGAAATCATAAATAATAGAAAGCATTATATGGACATGCGTTTTTGGGTAAGTTTGTTTCCAATCATTAATGTATTAATATATAGTATCTACATCTAATCATCATGTGTACATGTATATATACTGTCCAGAGAACGGTTGGTTTTGGTAAACTTCCAAAGTACCATCAGGATCCTACAACAGAAGAGTTAGCCAAAACACTCGATTGTTGGCCATCAATGAATTATTATATCACGGGTTGTAGATATGTAAGTATGTGTTCATTTCGAATGTATTTATAAAGGACACTTCTGTTGTAGGATCCTAATGACTGATATTTTGCAGGTTCTCATGCCATGGAAATTCAATGGATGTTACGCCCTTTTCGTAATAGATCATGTTAAAAAGCATGTGACTTTTATTGATTTTACACCGACTCAAGATTGGTGTAAACACATGCCATACAAGAGGTTCGCGGAAGCGATTATCATGGCCTCAAAAAAATATAAGATTGCTTACAGCAAGAAACGTTCTGCATGGGCGGAGGATATCTTTAAGTGGGAACATACAATTTAGACTGGTGTTCCAATTGACTTAAGAGGGTATTTTCTTCGTATCACCTTCTCAGCAGTTTAAATTTTTTCTATGATATTCATTGTGTAAAACATAGTTGCCCAAATATTATTCTATAGGTTTAATACCAGCTACCTCGTTCTACAAGCTATGGCCATGTGGGGGAATGACAGACGACTGAAATTTGTTGGGGTGAGTGTAGCACGTTCGTTTTATGTTCAAAACTTACATTCTAGCTAACTCGTTCTACAAGATAATATGTTTTGTTCTCTTATGTCTTTGTCTGTAGGATGTAAAGACTCTTCGAAGGAACTTTGTGATTGATCTGTTAAGTTATGAGGACAATTCGTGCCGATATGCCATCCCTGCAAACATACAACAGAGACTCATCGATATCGCTAAAAAGGATTAGTTGATTAGTTGTCGACATATTTGTCTGTAATTAAAAATTCTAAATTAACTTTTTAGAATTAATTTGTGTGATATTGATAATGTTTTCCACGCATATTTTGCATATTATAGTGATTTTTGTCGTTCCGTATCAATGTTTCATACAAATCTTTTACTTTCATCGCAACGCACGAGCACATATCTATACTATATATTGTTAACAAGGGCCAAGTAAGTTCTGCGCCGAGCATTTAAATTTCACTTCAATTACTTCATAATCTTTTATCTGGTGCATGATAATAAAACTATTTAATTTTTAACAATTTGTTGTAGGCATTGCTTATGGATTGTGGGGAATGGAACCACTCTGTTCAACAATCTGACTGTTGACTTGATGGATCAGATTATGGATTTTCCTGTTGACCCAATCATGGCAGCTAAGGCCTATAAGTATAAAGCAGAAATACTTCTTAAGGAATACTTGCTAGCAGATTCATATGTTCTATACACTTCTGTGCTCGCGGGGCTTCTGATGTGCAAGTTGGTACTGTTATTTACTCACTCCGAGTTCATCTGTTAAGTTTTATGCCTAATCTTACAGTGCATTTACATGGGACCATATTTGTATCTGTACATGGAAACACCTTTCAGCAATGCATTGATCGTCTACATCCTGCTGTGTCTGGAGCGCCGGTGTGATCATTGGGTCCAGGTTGGTGGTTTGGCTCCTGACAAGCCGCTGGACTCGGCTGATCTTTCTCGCATGAAGCAGTTCTCGGCCATGAACAAGCTGAAAAATATGGCTCTCAGGGTAAGTCGTCTTGTGCGTTTGTACTCACCACCATGCGCCTAGTGAATAGCTGCTGGATGGCCGCCATTTGGCTGATGCAGCGAGGACGCGTTACAGATTCATGCAAAAATGAGAAAGAAAGGATGAACTGAACGCTGTTCCTGCAGGAGAATCCAGCCGCTCAAAACCGGCTGCTCTGTCCTGATTGCCTGGTGCTTGTTTGCATTGCCGCCATTCTGGGCAGGTGAAGTGTGGCACACCTTTCAGCAGTGCATTGATCGACGAGACTGATACGACATTATCATGTAAAATTCCATGGCCGATCTCTTGTACTGACCACGCACGCACTTCTTCACTTGTTCGTGGAGCAGAGAACGAGCATGGCATATTCGAAGAGGTTTTGCACGGGAGGCTCGACTTCGACGTGGAGCATGGTCCAGCGTCTCCGAAGGCGCCAAGGATCTTGTGAGGAGAATGCTCATCAGGGACCCGAGGTAGAGACTGACCGCTCATGATGTTCTACGTGAGTTTCCTAACTTAATTACCATCAGTCACATTGCTTCCCAATTTCTGCCTGTGTTTTTTTCCGCTGAAGCTGTTGTTTGTTATCCTCTTCTAGGGCATCCTTGGGTCCAGGTTGGTGGTTTGGCTCCTGACAAGCCGCTGGACTCGGCTGTTCTTTCTCGCATGAAGCAGTTCTCGGCCATGAACAAGCTGAAAAATATGGCTCTCAGGGTAAGTCGCAGCCTGTGGTCTTTTCTGTTCCGTAATGCAATTTGGCTCCCCTTTGAACTGTTTCTCTATTTCACTTCTCGGTGGATGTTTTGTATCCGTTCTCAACTTTAGTTCATCTTTTGTGACAGTGGGCAATAATAACCAATAAGCATGTGAGAGCTGATAGAGGTGAAGTTTAAGCTTTGTGAGAATTTTTAGATTTATACTGCAGCAGCAACAAGTGTGAATTGCACTACGAGTGCCTGAATATGGCTTGTGCGGACAGCCAAACAGACTTAGGGCCCGTTTCAATCTCACGGGATAAACTTTAGCTTCCTGCTAAACTTTAGCTATATGAATTGAAGTGCTAAAGTTTAGCTTAAATTATCACCATTAGCTCTCCTGTTTAGATTATAAATGGCTAAAAGTAGCTAAAAAAAGCTGCTAAAGTTTATCTCGGGAGATTGGAACATGACCTTAGATTTATACTGCAACAGCAACAAGTGCAGCAGCAACTAGCTCAGTAGTTTGTTTGGGTTTCATTTTGAACCTTAGTATTAATAACTTGATAGATCAGGTCAGTAGTTTGGTTGAGTTTCATTTTCATCCTTAACATTCATAACTTGATAGATCAGCTCAGTTTTTTGTTTGAGTTTCATTTCAGACCTTAGTATTCATTATTCAATACATGAATCAGCAAAACACAAAGATTGTGAAGCCTTTTTTTTGTGGCAACCTGTGCAAATCTTATTTTTCTGCCTAATCCTTATTTATAGTGACAAAGAGAAATTAGGTAAGGCTTATAATTTCTTTCTTTTTTCCAGTGTGAAAAGTAGCGCTCAGAAGTCACTTCTGCACCTTTCTGAGCATCTTGAAGTTTCGTCGCCGGCGGCAACAACCTGCCTGTAGCGATTCGATGTAAGCATCCCTGTTCCTCTCCTCCGGAGGCTTGTCTCCTCGCCATATCGTCGATGTAGCCTTTCACAGAAATCGGGTCCAGTTTGGTGAGCCTGGTCTTTCAAGTAATAGCCTCTTTAATTCCTCGGGCACACAGTTAGCATTAGATGCACATTCTTCAGCACAAGGAAGAAAGGTCTCAGGTCCATTCTATTCTATCTGGGAAGTAGAGGGCATGCTTCTTTTTGAAGCTTTTGTTTCCCAGAAGCAACACCGTTACTGCTTTCTGGGTAATGGGGGTAACAGCAGGGCAACCAAAGTTTGCTTAGGTTGGAGCAAAGAAGGGTTATGAACCACACTTAAATGTTGTGCGTCTAGGATGAAGTGGAGATGGATGGTCGGGTGGTGGAGCAGAAAGTGCAGATGACGGCGGTGGCGGTGGAGATCCGGAAGAAGGAATCCGGCGAGCTGGTGGCCATCGGGAGGCAGTGGATGACGGCCTCCAGGCCCAAAGTCGCTGCTGCTCACAGCAAGATATGAACTGAAGCTTCTTCCTTCCTTGGGTTTCCTTTCCTACCTCGAAATCTACTGCTCTCGAGTGAATTGAACTGGCTGTAATTACTAATTACTGGGGAAAAGCACGGTTTAGGTTGCTGTGATTTGTGTGTGTATCCGGTTACTGGCACGCCCAGGATCTGGTCTGCGTTGCTGGCATGCCTAGGATCCTCTTGCTGCCGGGCTATATCGAACTCGCTGAGGCCTGAGGGTTACTACCCATAATTCAAGGGCCTGTTTGTATCCCATAAATCAAAACCAATATCTGAAAATCGAAACAGACAGGGATTTCGCGGGTACATCTCATAAAAATCCCAATTTCTGAAATACATGACACATCCCAGTCTTAACAAAACACAAAGGCTCAGACACCCAGTCTTAACAAACCTCAAAAGGTCGGACAGGAAACACAACACTGCAGTGTTTTACACGGTTAATTTTTTGTTTCAATTTAACAGCGACTGCTTCAGCTAAGAGTTCACAGTTCAACCTTCGTGTTCTGTTCAACAAATGATTTTAGTATCTGTCGGTTGATGTGGGCTTGTGGAGTTATGTAGGTTTCGGTAAATAGTGATGTATAGGGTTTTGATCATCCCAAGGTGCCTGTGATACATTATACTGACTTCCCTTTGCACGATGTTTTCCTGGTAACCCATTGCAGATTCTGAGGCTGTGTTTCTTGAGCTGCCGTGCATTTGTCAGGACACAATGAAAGCTAGAGAACCCAAGAAGGCAAGGTTAGTGGTGCTGTCTCAACTTCTTTTTCTGACATAATGGTTTGCCCTGCAAAAATACCACAGTTGATGTGTTCCAGGGGCCATGTCAAATGGAATGAGGAGAATTTAAATGACATTGAGTCAAACAAACCAGAAAGAGAGAAGATCACTGAGCCTAAGACACCTTACGGTGCTATGCTCGATGAAGATGAAGGTATTAAATCTGGGGTTTGCACACTAAATCCAGATTGCTGCTGTTCCGTAATGCATCCACTATCCATTATCAAACAGCATAAATATGATGACCAACTCTGATCAGCAGGGCCTGTTTCACCATTACATCTCAGTGAAAGTTCAGTGGATAAATCTGCTCATGCTGATGCCATAAAGACCGCTCTAGCTGAAGCTGTTTCAAGTGGGAAGATTTTTGACAGAAATAGTTGGGATACGTGTGACAGTGAAGAAGCCATAAAACAAGGGAAAGGTTATCAATTTGACATCTTCGATTATATTCTATTATGCATTTCAAAGCTCAAGTTGGAGTACTCATAGCTCTTCTTATCATTAGCGGTTGCTTGTGCAAATTCTTTATCATCCTGTTTCCATGTAACAATTTGTCTTCTACCTTCATTTTATTTTTGCCATAATAAATCCAATGAAGCGATATATGAAAGGAGGTAGCATAAGTTTTTAAGTCTCAAATGACCTGATTTTGTTATATGCTAATGTAAATTTTACAGATACCTTTAGCACACTCTTCAACTGATTTACATTTCTGGATCCAGAAGATATTAACACATAGAAACAACACCTTGATAATATCATGATCAATTGCTGTATATATTAATATCAAGTTCCTTCCGATCAGCCTGCTCGGTTTTCTCTTCACTTCATTCAGAACTTTTCTAATCCCACATGAGCGCCATGATACGGTGGACTCTAACATTCTCACGAAAGGTAGCCATATTTTTTACAGCTGCTTTATTTTGCTTCATGAGCATTTTCAAGAACAGAAATAAACTAACTGTGTCTCATCAGGTGACAATAATCCCGGGGATGACCGAGTCCTGTACGCACATGAGCAGCTTTGGCTGCAGCGACAGCACATCATTGGACGGGCTGTTGGGTGAGTTTTTCTTCCCACTTGACTCTTGAGGGAATACATTACATTCACTGTCATGACTGATGATTAACGATTGTTTACTCCATCTGACTCTTGTTCCCTGTTATTTAATGTTAACACTTGAGCAGCTATCTGCCTTATGCTGGGTGGCTTACAATCGTCATGACGGAGAAACCAGTCCTCAAGGTATGAGCATTCTGTTTTATTAGGCACATAGTGGTTGAACAAACGGAGTGTTAAACAAATGGCCAGTGCTTTTGTGTTGGGCTGAGTTTGTTACAAGTAATAGGAGGGTCTGTTACTGGTGTGTTTTTGGTTGACTGTTGTCGTTTGTTGGTGCAGTATCTGCTAATTGGTGCACTGGGGCTGCTGGTGGTAGCATCCAAGGAGTGACGTTAAAGGTAGGATGGATGAACAGTGTGAAGAGTATGCGGAGAGGAGAAAAGCTGTAGAGAAACACAATTGTTATGTTGAAGAAAGCTGTATTGCATACATGATACAATGTTGGAGTACAAGTATATATAATATCTCATCCTGTGTTAAACTATACTGCATGTATGACATGATAGATTGTCTTGCAACTAGAATATGATCAGGATCCACGACCTAGATTTATTGGTGTCATGGAAACCAAGATTATCGTGTCATTATACGATTCCGTTGCAACGCACGGGCATTCACCTAGTATATATATATATATGTTCCCCCTTCTACAGTACAAAACTGCAATCCAAGAACAACCAAGACACACAAACACAAAAAAAGAAGGAAAAAACACTTCAACACTTGGATCGCCATCCCAGTCTCCTCAGGATTCTTGCAAGAACAGAATCTAAATCTCCCTTTCCCTGACGCTTTCTATTCTTGCGCACATCGTTGCTCCATTGATCCGGCTCATTGGGCTTCTTCAAGAAAGCGAGAGCCTCCTCCTTGGCCTCCAGCGGGTCCGCCGACCGGTTCGCCACGCGCCTGACCTCGGCGCTCGCCAGCGACTCGTGACGGAAGCCGTAGAGCCTGAGCACCTGGTTGTCGGCGAAGTTGAAGGCGCGCTCCATGCTGCTGGCGCACCGGTCCAGCGGGTACTCGTCACTGCGATTCTTGCCGTCGTCGCAAGGATTACAGCCGGCGAAGTTCGTGACGAAGGGCCAGCGGTCGTCGCCGTACCCTGGGTGGTGCTTCTCTATGGCCTCCTCGTACTTGCCTACCAGCGCCGTCCAGACGCCGTGCAGGTAGTACTGGTTCTCGAGGTACACCCGGTCCATCCACCGCTCCTTCTCGGTGATGAGCAGGTGTACAAGCGCGGACTGGTCGTCGGCCTCGCCGGCCGACCGCCCCGCCAGCGTCGCCGTCAGCAGCTCCCCGGCATCATGGCGGGCGCGGCCCCTGGGCGCCATGACGGCCCACGCGTCGAGCAGGTCCAGTGACCACTGGCAGTTGCGCAGCAGGAAGCTGGCGGTGCTGGCGGCGTCCCAGGCCCGACGCTGGAAGAGCTGGTACGAGTCGCCGCGCACCACGAGGTGGGCGCCCTCGTAGCGCGCAAGCGGGAGCTCGAACCCCATGTCGGTGACGAGCGCGCCGGCGTCCAGCCACCACAGCCACTCCACCTCCGGGTGCGCCAGCATGAGGCGCCGCAGCAGCGCGAGCTTGGCCCACCCGTCGCCGTCGCCGGCCGACCGCAGCTCGGGGTCCTCCAGCCGCGCCGTGGCGTGCACCATCTCGACGCCATGGAGGCGGCAGTAGTCGAGCCTGTTCTTGGTGGCCCGGAGCAGGAACCGGTCACCGTCGGGGCTTCCGCAGGGCCCCTGCGGCGACGCCGTGACCAGCAGCACCCGCGGGCCGCCGCGCGCGTCGCGGGACGGGAACCCCGGGTTCTGGTGCAGCCACCGCCGCCGCTTGGCGTTCCACCGCGTCACCCGCGGCTGCAGCCTGTAGTTCGTCGTCGTCCACGCGGCGCCGCGGTCGTAGTGGTCCCCCGTGGCCGCAGACGAGCTGGTCGACGTCGGCGCCTCGTCGTTGTCGTCGGGGCCAGCGCTGGGTCGTCGTCGGAGTCTGCGCGTATCTCGCGGAGGATGCGCTCGACGTCATCGACGGATCTGGCGCTGCCCGTGGCCGTGGCCGGGTCCGCGCGGTTGTCGGGGCTGCCGGCGATGTAGACGAGGCGGCGGTTGACGCCGACGGTGCCGCGGAGGACGAGGAGCGTGACGAAGGCGCAGAGGAGGGTGATCTTGACGTTGCTGATGATCCGCCTCGTCAGCTTGCTGCTGCTGCTTCCCCGCGGGTGCAGCCGCCACCCGCCGGCCGCCGGCGTACGCATCCGATCGTTGAGTCGCCGGTGTGGAGAAAGGTTTTGGGGGGCGTCACGCGTACGTGGAGCCGAGCAGGCAAGAGCTACAACGGGGGGAGCGGGAAGTTCGAGGGAGACTAGGATTATGAAATTGCTGGATTGTCAGGCGAGTATTGTATTGGACCGGAGCAGAGTACTGTATTGTTTTTGCTCACCGGTGATCGGTTCGGCTCGTTGACTAATCAGACACTTTGCCTGCCCGGCTCGTTGACTAATCCGACACTTTGCCTGCCCGGCTCGTTGGTCCTCGAGTCCCATTGGTCCTCGTTTTAATGTCCCATTGTGTGCTGCACGATGCATACAAATCTTCAGTAATTCCTCCCTTACCTGGCCTAGCCTGGCCACACCGTATAGGCGTATAAAAATACAGTGGATATATTGGCACCATACGAATGTATTACTACTGGATGCATGGAGCCATGGAGGGACACTCCTCGAGCTGCTGGCTGGATAGCGCAGCGTGGCGGTCTGATCGTGTCGGCGATGTGGCTCAGCACGTGTATATTGGAGGGACATTAAAACGGTTCTTGGAGCAAAATAGATTAATAAAATACTATTATATAATGAAGTGTGTATAAATATAACTCATTAATAAATACAAAAATAAATACGTTTGTACAACATCGGATCAATAGAACAGACAAAAAATCGTACAGTGGTAATTTAGTGACTCGTCTCTTGCTACTTGGGTTACGAGCACACATTCAAATCCGGTGTCTGATTTCGTGTATGGATCGTGGAAATATCTCGACAACAAAATGAAAGTATATTATCTTCATGTATAGTAAGAATTAATATAATAATATTACACACTATGAACAAAAAGAACACTAACTTAGAGCGACATAAACTATGCGACATCGCTAAAGTTCCTGAAACCCTAGTTACTGCTACTACTCAAAAAGGGTCTGGGCATCCTAGGACATGTTAAGCCACTGGAGCTTGCTTCTTCCCTGCCCGGTGGCCAGTAGGATGCTGCCTAGCCTTCTCGGGCGGTGGTGCGCCAATCACATCGATTTGTTTGGTCTTCCTCTTTTCTTTGGCGACAGAGGCTGCATTGTACCCCTCGTGGAGCCTTACCATGGCCTTTGCCAGCCTCTCCTCGTCAAAATCCGTGGGGGCCTCAGATTTGCGCTTCTTGCAAGCGCCCGGCGAAGCGACAGGATTCGCCAATGCTGTCGGCGGCTTAACAGCCATCGTTAAGGGCGAATCATCGGTTGGACATACACCCTTATTACCAGCATTGGTAGTCTGGTGGCTCGCCGTCGCCGCACAGTAGGCTTGTTGTGTGCTGTCGCCGCCGTTTTGCGTTGCGTCGTTCGACGCCGATGCGGGATCCAGGGCTTCCGACGAGATGATCGTTAAGCGGCGCTGATCTGGCTTCCCCGACTCCTGGATGTTGACCTGCTTGGTCTTCCTCTTCTCCTTGGCGGCAGAGGCCTCTTTGTACCCCTCGTGGAGCCTTACCCTAGTCTTTGCCTGCCTCTCCTCGTCAAAATCCGCGGGGGCCTTTCCTTTGTGCTTCTTGCAAGCTCCCGACGAAGCGACATGGTTCACCAATGCTTTCGGTGGCTTAACGACCATTGTTAAGGGCGAATCGCCGGTTGGATAGACACCCTTATTATCAACATTTGTAGTCTGGTGGCTTGCCGTCGCCGCACAGTAGGCTTGCTGTCTGCTGTCGCCGCCATTTTGCGTTGCGTCGTTCGGCGCCGGTGCGGGATCCGAGGCTTCCAACGGGATGATCGTTAAGCGGTGCTGATATGGCTTCTCCGGCTCCTTGGCGTTGACCAGTTTGGTCTTCCTATTTTCCTTTGCGACAGAGGCTGCCTTGTACCCCTCGTGGTGCCTTACCCTAGTCTTTGCCTGCCTCTCCTCGTCAAAATCCGCGGGGGCCTTTCCTTTGTGCTTCTTGCAAGCTCCCGACGAAGCGACATGGTTCACCAATGCTTTCGGTGGCTTAACGACCATTGTTAAGGGCGAATCGCCGGTTGGATAGACACCCTTATTATCAACATTTGTAGTCTGGTGGCTTGCCGTCGCCGCACAGTAGGCTTGCTGTCTGCTGTCGCCGCCATTTTGCGTTGCGTCGTTCGGCGCCGGTGCGGGATCCGAGGCTTCCAACGGGATGATCGTTAAGCGGTGCTGATATGGCTTCTCCGGCTCCTTGGCGTTGACCAGTTTGGTCTTCCTATTTTCCTTTGCGACAGAGGCTGCCTTGTACCCCTCGTGGTGCCTTACCCTGGCCTTTGCCAGCCTCTCCTCGTCGAAATCCGTGGGGGCCTCTCCTTTGCGCTTATTGCAAGTGCCCGACGAAGCGACAGGGTTCGGCAATGCGGTTGGCGACTTAACTGTCCTCGTCAAGGGTACATTGTCGCTCGGACAGACAACCTTATTATCAGCATTGGTAGCCTGGTGGCTCGTCGTCGATGTGCAGTAGGCTTGCTGTCTGCCGTTTTGCGTTGCGTAGTTCGACGCCGGTGCGGGATCCAGAGCTTCTGACGGGATGATCATTAAGCGGCGCCGATCTGGCTTCCCCAGCTCCTTGACGGTGACCATCCGGAACCGTAAGATGTTCTTCCTGACGGGAGCCGCACTTATTGTCGTCGGGGCGCTCTTCTCGTGGTCGGGCTCTGGCCCAGCCGACTGCTCCGCGTCGACCGGCGGCGCTGGCCGTGGCGAAGAGGAAGGCTTGTTGGCGGCCTTATCATCAACGGCCTTTGGCGTCGGCGACGAAGACGAACGCTTGTTGCTGTCTGTATCAGCGTTTGGTGGAGGCGACGGCTGTTGCTGCTGCGTCGTGCTGATCGTGATCCACTCGTTGGCCAGAACCTTCCATTGCCTGTAGAGCGTGTCGGCGAGCAGGCGAGCCAGCGCCGTCGGCGCGCTCTTCCTCAGGGCGTTGACGGTGTGGCCGATCTTTGTGGCCTCCAGCACCTCATACGTCATGTCCACGGCCTGCAACTCGCGGATTAACTCGACCACGACATCGTTGTCTTTCTCGCGCGCTAGCCTGCGATCGATCCTTGCCACCGTCGCGAGGACATCGCTGCACGACGTGTCGGCGCCGGCCATCGCGATCTGTGTGTGGTACGTTTGGTGAGCGAGATTAGGGTGGCAGCTGGTGTATATATATATGCACGACGAGAGGGCCAAAGGGTAGAAGACTTGAACGGATCAACATCATATCGTCGGAGTCGGACTAGAGCATGCATGCATGCATGCGCTCCATGCATGGCGGCGCGCAGGTTTCGTGTGGTTGGTAGGCTACTGCATGCTGCTATCTGATACAGACTATCACGTCTATAGGTTTCATCATTATTTTATTTTTTTCATCCATAAAATTATCGCGCCACAGCGCTAGCATGCACCCCGGCCCTCTTGGTCCGATGAGATCTATCGATCAACGAAGTAACCGCTAGCGGTTAGTTAGTTAATTACCTGCGTGATTTATTATATTCATCATCGCTTCTAGCTTGTTCTGAATTTGTTTTTGGTGCTGACAGTTGATGAGAAATTTACACGGTACTGATCAGTAATATAATCCCCAGATCAGGCAAATACGTGCACACGTACTGTCAATAGAGCTGCAAGTGTAAGTAATAATTAACAATAATGTAAAATACGTGCATAAAATAAGTGCACTTCATGGTCGACAACAAACTTTTATTCAAACATATTTACTATGAAAACCACTATTGTAGGCGCAGGCGCCGCATGCACGCACGAGTCTTTTATTTACTATGACAACAAACTTTTCCCTAGCTTACCACTAGCAGCTATAAGTACGTAGCAAGAGCCCAACAGCTCGCAGAAACAGCTCGTACCCGGTGCCATCGATTTCTTCTCCTTGATGCCAAATCGTGTTTTCATGATATATGATACTTTACATCTGAGGAGCTGTTTTCTTTTGCAAATATCAACTTGGGTTCTATGATAATATTTGGCTTCTACTAATGACAAATAACCGACCAACTAAAATTAATTGTTTTGAGCTTAACTCTATATACAGCTAGTCCACTTTGGACAAACGGAACATTTATTGAGTATGTTGATGTATACTCACCCTTGCTTAAACAGCAAACACCAGGTTGTCCGTATTGCAACCATTGCTAAGGATAAGATGAAGACAAGTGTAAGAGTCCAGTGACATAGATCGATGACTGAGGAGTGAACGAGTATTTAGTCTATCTTTAAGCAGTAACCAAAAAAAAGTCCTTATGTTTAGGCTGATATTTTGTTTTCTATAACCAGGAGAAGATGGGGGTGAGTTCACTGGTTACCGCGCTGAGCAGTAGATCGGATCTATTCTGTCTTAAAATCGATCCTGCTGTTGAAGATGATCGTCATGGAGCTAGCCTGATGTCGATGTCGCCTCCCCTCATAGGTGTACATTTGGGCCGGGCCTGGTGGGCCGGCCCGAAGCACGAAAAAAAAGCACGGCCCAGGCATGGCACGGCCCGAAATAATTTAGTGCCGGGCCGGCACGGCCCGTTATATCGGACCGGGTTTGGGCCGAGGTCACGGCCCATGGGCGGGCACGAGCACGGCCCGTTTAAGGCAGGCACGAAATGACCCATATAGAGGCACGAAAAGGCCCATATATTTATTAAAACCACACTTCATTTCACACTTTCATATACTTGTTAAAGAACACAAAGCTAGAGATAATGCTAGTTAGATGTTTTTTGTAGCTTTGAATTAGAGTGTGTGATGTAATTTTGCTTTTGTTATGAACATTAGACAATAAACTGAACTTACAAACTTTGTATAGAGCTGATTATACTCTTTTTCCTTCTAACAAAATGATTTATAAACGAGGTAGTCATTGCATAGCTGTGGTAACTTTAATACAAATATTAAGTTTGATTTTGTTCAAATTTATTTGTCTTATCTTCTATTTGTTTTATTATTTTTTGAATTTAGGGCTCTAATGTGAATTTTGGGCCAAAAACTGAATTTCGGGCCAAAAATTGAATTTCGGGCCGTAATGTGAATTTCGGGCTTTTATAATTTCGGGCCGCCCGAAATGAGCCCGACACGTTTAAGCAATTACGGGTCGGGCCGTGGGCCGAGGGCTAGGCCCATGGGCCGGCCCGGCACGGCCCGAAATTCAAACGGGCCGGGCCGGCCCGAAATTCAAACAATACGGGCATTTTCGGGCTTGGGCCGGGCCGGGCCGGGCGGCCCGAATGTACACCTATACCTCCCCTACCTGGCGCGTCAACTGTCGGTGTTTCGTACCAGCAATGCACCACGAGATGCTTTTGTGAGTCGGCAACATCAACTGTAGCTTAATGGTTCGCTTCGAGATGTGACACGACAGACGATTTATACAGGTTCGGGTCGTAAGATGCGTAATACCCTACATCCTGTTTGGGGTGGGTTGTATTGCTTTGATATCCGGAGGTTATAATGAGGGCTAGGGTTTGGATGTTTTTTATGAGAGCGGGGGGCGTATATGAGATCAGATCTCCTAAGATCTGCCTTGGAAGGGATCCCTAGCTCGCCTTATATAATCCGGCGTGACTTGGGTTATAAGTCAGTTTCCTTATATATCTCCTAAACGATTTAGATTACAATAGAGTCCTTGTCTTGTGTGCCAAGTTTGTTTAGTCCATTGGCCTCGGGCCAGTCGGTCGGCCCATATAGAGAATACACCTCATTTGGATCCAGAGGATATCCATCCCCCACACTACTGTGTTTTCTTTAGTGACACGTATTTAAATCAAGACCGCTATTATAAATACATTAATGACGCGTGTATATAACCACGTCACTGGCTTCAAACATCTTTTCTTCTCTAATCTATTTAGTTACATGTATTTAAACCAAGGTCGCTAATACATATACATTGGTGACATGTATATATAAACACGTCATTAGCTTCAACCTTCACGGCCCATTTAAAATTCGAAATTTTCAAACCTGCTCAGATGGAAATATCACCAAAATTGAAGTTGTATGTTTTAAAAAGTTATGAAACTTTAAAGTTGATAAGCTTTTGATTTGAAATCATCTTGTCATAAAAAATATGTTTGAAGTTTTCAAATTTGGAAACCAAAAATTTGTAAATTACCTTGGGTGATGTTTAGTATCTTTAAGAATCAATTTACACTCATTTTGTTATAATACATGGAAAAGAAAAACGTAATATAGACAGTGGTCATATGCATGAGGAGACGTCTTGAGTCGATTCTTCATCAACTCATGCTAGCCAGGGAAGATTGTTTGATCATGCATGTCGGCGTGTGATGAAACCCTGCTTGGATTACAAGTCATTATGTAGCCCAAACCTGGGGGTTTCAACATAGAGCTAGCAATTCGTAGAAAACAGCACACTGCTAACATTTTGGAAGTAGGTAACCTAGCTAGCTACTACTCTACAGGGTCAGCATGCAAACGCTGCACTTTCCAACCATCTCTACCAAAGACAGTAGAACAAACTCACCCACCCACTCATATCATCTCACACGTACCTGCAAGCAATGCAAGGCAAGCATCATCATATATGCATATATATATTACCAATACATACCTTCATCGATCGAGCTAGGTCACTAAACCAGCTTTTGGCAGCAGTAACAGACGCACGCACGATCACGACATGGCCGCGGCAGGCATGGCAGCGAAGGCTGCCGCCGTCACCACCATCGCCCACGTTGTCGTCGACGAGGACGAGCTGTTCGACCTCGACATCGCACTCCTGGACGGCCGGGACCACGACCACCGCCGCCGCGGCGGCGGCCGCAGTAGTCCTGCTGCCGGTGCCGACGCTGACGCGGGGCACGTCCTGCTGGCTAACTGCCTGCTGCCGCTGCGGTCGGTGAGCAACGCGGTGCCGGTGGTGGCGACGAGCGGCAGGCTGTCGTCGTCGTCCCCCTTCTTCGGTTACTACAGCTCCAGCTCCAGGAGGCTCTTCACGCCACGCAGCAGCAGGAGGTTCCTTTTCCTTGGACGGTCCGCTGGGAGTTCTTCGGCGAGGCTGTGCTTCTCGAGCAGGGGCTTCGAAGCCATGGGGAGCTACTTCCAGAGGTACTGACCCAGTTGTGATGTGAGAGACGACGTCGATGGATCGGGAAACAGCCTACACACTAAACTCTATGTGTAATTTTCATTTGCTATACTTTTTTTTGGCTCAAATCGCACTGACTGGTTCAGTAGTCATCTCGCCGTCTCCTAGCATCATCGCCAACGAAATATTGTGTGTAATAGATAGCTATTTGCAGCTTGATTCATATAATTGTAACTGGCAACATTAAATTATGTTTATTTAATTGTAACAGTAATCAGATTTAACCCTAAAACTGATATCAGTCTATTTAAAAATATTACTGCTATCACTCGAGTGTCAATCGTTACTATTGTCATTTACGTTACAGTCTATAAACCAAACAACACCTAAGCTATATATAATATTGGGAATCTTCCCATATCATAAACATCCTATTAGGCTAGTTTGGAAACCCATCTTCACGGAGGAAATTTGTTCATTTTCCCTTGAGAAAATATAAATCGCTTAAAAAAATTGAGTTTCCAAACTAGCCTTATTCAAAGATGTCTTTGTCTCTTTTACGTCGAGAATTCTTTGCAGATGGAAGTTATGATATATTTAAGTTTTAAATATTTGTGTGTTTTAAACGTTGTATAATTGTTTTTCTCCAGTTGCAACACAATTATCATATTTTACTTTACTAGTAACTAAAAGATAAAAATATGAGAAAGAAAGAAAGATAGAAAAAAATTATTTGCAAATGAAATCCGTACGTGCCAAGAAAAGAAGGCCCGGTGCGGTTGCGCTCTCCTGGGCCGGAGAACATGGACTGGGCTACGGCCCGTCCGCTGCATGGTCTCCCTTCCGAGTTCCGTCCACGGTTCACCCCGCAACTCGCGTGGCCGCGTTCGATCTGTCTCTGACGAGCGACGACTCCGCCGTCCCCGTGCTAGGTGCCGAGGCATTCTTCGGTCTCTCTGTCGGCGACGAGCACCCACCAGCAGGTATTCCCACCCACGTCTCCCCTTCCTGTTGTGTGAAACCGAGCATCCAAACCCTAACCTTGTTTTGCTTTTTGATGCAATGATGCCTACTAGGCTACTAATACTTCAAGCCTTTTTGGCAAAAAAAAAAAACAAAAACAAAAAAATCGGGTGTAGATACGCATCTCCATCTCCCTTTACTGGGTCCACCCCTCGGCCATATCCTTGTCTGCCGTGGCCACACCTGCTAGTTTTGCATTGATTATCTCCTAATAATCCGGTAGATATCTGATATTTCCGTGACGTATTTGATAACATCTCTTCAAAGCACCTACCGTTGATTTACTCAAGTTGAGTGGATTATTGATTTACCTCGCGCAATAAAAAAGCTGAGTTGTTTTATCCGTGATAAAACTGGGCTGAATCAAATGTGTATGTTCTACGTTTCCTTGAGCAAAACCAAGCAACCGAAGGTTGACAATCTAGAACTATAGAAGGAACCTATAGGGTTCACAAAGAACAAAGTTGTCTATTATCGTTGAAATCTGCAATGGACCTAGACTTCAGAAAGGACAAAATTGCCTACCATGGTTATGATATATAGCTGTGTGACATTCCTGCAGTAAGCACAGCAAAGGGAAAAAGGAAGGGAAAGGAAACAGACCTGTATGATATGGCCTATCTTGGGAAGAGAATTTTCTTGCATCATTCAAACTGTCATTATCAAATGATGGACTTCATAAAACATATTATTTAAAGCATTTCGGAATCAAAAATATATAGAAGGGTGATGATATGTAGTGTAACTTTTATCTGCGACTGATACTCGTTGTCAGTTGTCACCTATGATACGATTTCGTCCTAATTGTATGTAGTGCTTCCTTTGTCATCTTGCAGCTTTGGCCACTCAATGTTAATGGGTGCGTGTTCGAGGAAATGTCAATGGTTACTGAGGACCAGTCCAATCATACTGCCAATTGAGGCTCTGGTTGGTTTGCTTTCGTTATCATATATGAAATATAAAACATTTTACCTGTTGAACATACTTTCATCAGGAGAGACATGAATACAATTGTTTGAAAGTTTGCACCATACATTTGTGAATTCGTAAGATAAGTTAGAAGTCTAAAATGTGAACGGTTATTTTATGCTGGGTGTTAATCTTCAAATTGGGCGGACATTTTTTTCGCATATTTTTGTATGTCTATACCAGTTATGTGATAATTTCTTATAGTTATAAATTTCTTATATCAGGTTCTAAAGTATTCACTACCTGAACTTATTCTGCATCCTGTTGTGAGGCCTTGTTTGGATACTTTAGTATTCACTTTAATCCACATGTATTGAGGTGGATTAAGGTGTAAATTAAAGTACCCAAACAAAGCCCGAGGGATGCCCCCCAACCCGGATTTCTGGCTTTCAGTGATAGAGGTCTTACACATGAAATTGTACCACAAGCATGGATCATTCATAGTTCTCATTCTTCCCACTTACAAAACATTCTAGTATTAACACAATCAGCAAAATGCATCTGGTTTATTTATAAGGTAGTGGTCAGGATAATTTAATGTAGAATAAGTTCATCGACTTCCTAGAAAGAAGATCAGAAGGCCCTTATTATCGTCAGGTGGGCAATAAAAGCTGGGATTTTCAGCGTCTCCTAGCAGCAGTTTCTCTCTGTGCATTGAAGTAGACGGCAGCTACAGGGAGGCCAAGGTCATTTTCCTCAGCGAACTGCCGGGTGTTGAAATGATCTCTGAAGGATGGCACATTTACAGTTTGCCTACCCTGCTGCTTGAAGAGCACAAAAATGAACCTGTGGATACCAATGCTAGGTCTTGGGGGCTCTCGTAGCTTATGATTTGTCGCCCTGCAATTTGGAAGATGAATGGTTATTAATTCGAAGAAGAACTAGAACATGGAATAGGCTAAGCCTGAATCAGCAGAACCTACCGAAGGAGGCATCTGTTGTCCCAGGTATATCAGTCACGATCCTGCAAATGTAAAGGCTGCCTTTTAGCCACATTACTCTGAAGTGCTAGAAAGCATGAAATTTTCTGTATATGAAAGATATGGTGCTATCAACATATGCTACTTGGCATCCCTACTAAGGTAAGAAATGCTGAACATTACCAATGAAGGTGCTCCCTTAGGTATGGATCACTTGGTCCTGGAACATCTGGGTCTGTCATAACCTGAAATTTGATGACCATGGCCATCAGGGAGGAAGAAGTGGTAGTAGTACTTGTAGAACATTTGTCAACGATGGAGCATCTGACTGCTAACCAATGTGAAGAAAGACCGCAAATCGCCCCCTTGAACCTCCACCCTTGGTTTGGACACAACAGCTGATGGGTAGATCTCATGGCCATTGAACACGAGTTTGTTCGAGTTGTAGGTCACTATCATCTTCACACAAGGGTTGAAGGAGTCGAGGACTTCTCCGATCACCCGCCCGACTATGAGAGGCTCCACAGATCTGGACATGGTTGGAGGGACAGGTACTTGTGTTTCGCACGTGAATCGCTCGCTCTGACTGAACAGAGCAAGCGAATGCACTCAATGACACCGCGAGCTAGTTATTGGGCATTGGTAGAGGACAAGCCTCTCTATTTGTAGTGAGGTTATGAGGCTGCTGGCCTGCTGCTGATTGTAGGATGTAAAAAGAGGATAGGAGGCATGGGTGTCTTTTAGTTGGGTATGGTGTGGATGCAGCTGAAGTGGCAACAGGAAGCTTGTACCTCTTTTTTCCAAGAAAGCCAACGAAGGATTAATTAGGAAGTTTGGAAACACCTTACTGTGGGAAAAAACATCTAGATGACAAAAGGTCTAATTAGGAAGTGTGGTTTTTTTTTTCTGGATCTAAATGGGGGGAAAAAAAGAATACGATTCTTTACAATTTGGTTTTCAGTGAAACTACCCATTCTATTCGGCATGCTTGATTTGATGCTTACTTAAACTGCCTATATTCTTGCCCTCCTGCTTCCTAATGCTGATTTATCTTTTTCATGGCCTAGGAGACAAGATGCCGCACTGTCCTCACGGAAGCCTCTCAGCCCTCAGATGTTCGCCTTTGCTGATTTAGAGGGTGTTTGAATGTACTAGAGCTAATCGTTAGTTAACTAAAAAATTGCTAGTGGAATTAGCTAGCTAACTATTAACTAATTTACTAAAAATAGGTAATAGTTGAACTATTAGCTGGGGTGTTTGGATGTCTCCAGCTAATTTTAGCCACTAACTATTAGTTCTAGTGCATTTAAAGACCCTCTTATTTGTTCAAGCAACCCTGCAGAGATGTCGACTGTCGACTCGGGTATGAGGTCCTTGGGCTTCTTGGTCCAGGCTTTCAAAAAATCTTTATGGTTTTCCATAAGTGGTGGAGCCAAGCTAGCTAGGGTAGTGGAACCTGGTAGTTGCTCCAACCAATGGCGAGTTCATATAATTGCACCATTGGTAGGTAAATCTCAACAGGTCTGTTATATATATACTCCCTCCGTTTCTTTTTAGTTGTCGCTGGATAATGCAAAATTGAACTATCCAGCGACAACTAAAAAGAAACGGAGGGAGTATATATTTTGGAGTAGTTTAGCAGAACAATGACCTCTCACCTCCATGCAGATGGGCAGATGGCGATGTTTCTCGGTTGCTGTCATAAGCTGCTGCCCGACACCTCGGCGAAAAGGAGCCGTCCAACCGAGCCTTTTGTCCCCGAACACGCAGGTGAGATGAGTGGTAAGTAACCAACCTGAGTGACAGGGAGGATCATGGCATCAAGAATTTAGAGGGGAGGAAGGCCACGATGCAGGCTGCAGCGGATCTCTCCATGGATCAAGGTGTCCGCGCATGATTGGGCACGAGGCAGAGTCCAAGCACACTACGTACGATAACACTTGTCGAAAGCTGCTATTATGGCAAGTATTATTATTATTATTATTGTTGTTGTTGTTGTTGCTGCTGCTGTTGTTGTTGTTATTGAGATTATTGTTGTTGTTTTTTTTCCCATGCGCTTTCCTGTCCTGAAACAAGCAACAAGCAGTACTGCAACAGCGTTTGCATGCACCGAGAACGAAATGGTTGCCGACCAAGCAGTAGTACCAACTTGGAAGGTGAGCCAAGTCAGGGTTCAGTGCGTTCTCGCCATCAGCGTGCACCGAGAAGGAAATGGCCTCCCAGTTTTTCTTGCCCATTGGCATGTAGGATGCTTGTTGGATTCTCCCCAGTACCCACTTGCACTTGCCATGGAGCCGGGGACCGTGGTGCACCGA
Organism: Zea luxurians; assembly: GCA_029449295.1. Taxonomy (NCBI): domain Eukaryota; kingdom Viridiplantae; phylum Streptophyta; class Magnoliopsida; order Poales; family Poaceae; genus Zea; species Zea luxurians. Next base: position 56,212,135 of record JAOPSE010000021.1, on the reverse strand, counting down.
GAGCACGCCTCTGCGTAATCCACCCCTTTGATGCGTGCGTGCCAGTTTGCCCCGTCGGCGGCATGCACCAGCAGCAGCAGCCGTGCCAGTTTGTTGCCGACGCCGACTCGGAGTCAGGGATCACTACGATTGTGTACTGCACTGCACGCAACAGGCAGCGCCACTTTCTCTTTATCCACAGCAGTGAAGCTGATCCATCCCCGAGCGTTCTCTCAGTATTTTCTTAAAATTTATGCTCTGAGAAATCGATAAGACGAATAGATGATTAATAGTATTGTATGTGCATGCCTCATTTCTACAGTTAGTCTATCAATAAAAAAATTTTCAAATATCAGCAACCACCATACAAGAAAGTACAGCTCACAACTGATCAAATCGAACGAGTGAAACTGCACATATCATGTGATGTATCAGCTCGTCCATGATTCTGATATTATGCATGCTGTCAAAACTCACCTGCATAGAGGCCATACACTTTCCGCTTCTACTTCTATTTGGTAAGATCGCTAACCAATACTAAGTACCATGACGTACATATATTCAGCGACAGGTTTGCACCTCATATCCAACCTCTTGCGAACTTCTCTGGAGCTCCGAAGTTTTAACACAAGTGAAACAACAAATGCTGATGTGGGATGAAAGTCAAAATTGGTAAAAATTTGTTCATGTCAATAACAGTTGGGACAGAGCTGGATTTTTTAAATGAATAATATTCTCGCTAAATGATTCAATGAATATTAATAAAGTTACATTACATTTCTGACAAATCAATATACTATGACTTATGCTTTATGGCAAAATTGATGATGATACAAGAATTATTAGTTACAAAAAAAAATCTTGGTATGTTCTTACCAAGAGAAATCCTACAAATAATTGAAGAAAGCTCAGTCGCAGTGGCCCATGGCCATTTTACTAATTAAGCTAGTTGGGTAAGGAATCGAAGGCCAACAGGTTTCCAGTATACCTCATCAAAAGGAAATAACAAAGGGGTCAGAATTGTATCAAGTGAGGTTTCTAGAAACAGAGCAGATGCCTACCACCCAGTTTTCACTAAACACATATATCCGTGGCTATGATGCCAAGGAAAGAATCATGGCAAGGTTTAAGCAGCAAGGGGGGAAGACCTGATTGTGATCAACTATTCATTTGGGAAGCACCCAGCTGATTAACTAAGAGAACATGATCTAAAAAGGTCTTGCTTTTCTTTTTTTTTCTTCTTTTTGGATGGAATTGCCCCCAAACTTCCTCTACCATCTCTGAGCAGCAAGAGGAAGGCCAGTTTGTGCTCAACTATTTGTTTAGAAAGCACCCAGCAGCTTAACTCAGAGAATGTTGTTTCAAACTCTCTTTTTCTTTCCATTTTGAAACGAATGGCCCATGAACTCCATCTATCACCTCTGGCCTGGAAAGAAAATGGAAATATGGTTGGAGACATGAGCAAAGCTAGATAACAAGCCACTGATGAACAGAAATATGCATATAGGAGAGAGCTCTCACAGGGAGATATCAGCAAAGCAAGGACAAAAGGACAAGCTTTCGGAGCTCGATCAATCTATTCACCCAAAACGACATTCTCCAAGTACTCAATTGCATGGTGCATGTGACCTTCATCAAATCCCTTGAACAAGGCCTTATGTGTTACATAATCTGGATGAATACCGTTATGATGCATTTCAAAATAGAATCTCATCGCATCTTTCCAGTTGCCCTCTTCACAGTTCCCATCTATCAACAAAGTATATGTGTATTTGTTTGGCACCAATCCCCTTTCTAGCATCTCATAAAAATGACGATAAGCCAGTTGAGTTCTGCCCATCCTGCATAATGCATGTATGAGGACATTATATGTTATTTCATTAGGTTCAACTCCTTCATCCAGCATCTTTCGAAACCAACCATATGCTGAATAAAGGTTTCCTCTTCTACAATATGCATGAATAATAACAGTGTAGGTCACAGCTGAGGGTGGCAAACCATCTGAGATCATGTCATTAAAAAATTTTCTTGCTTCTCTTAGGAATCCCCTTTCACAGTGTGCATGAATCAAGCAGGTGTATGTGATACAGTCAGGCTGTAAACCATTACTGATCATCTGCATCATCAGCTCTTCGGCATCTTTCAGGTTACCAGTCTTGCACAGTCCATCAATAAGAATATTGTATGTAACTGTATCGGAAGATATGCCTTCCAACATCATTACCTCCCTCAACTGGAAAGATTTGGAAATATTCCCTAGGGTTATCTCCGCACAAATCCTTGTATTATAGGCAAAGCAATCCGGCCGCAAACCTTTGCTCAGCATCTCATCAAAGAACTCTCTTGTCATAGCAAGGCTACACGCATTATGTGAACCCTTCATGAGAATTGTATAGGTATAAACATCAGGCAAACAACCCTGCTCAACCATTTCCTCTTTCAATCTCCTGGCTTCCTCTAAATCACCTAATCTACAATAACCATCTATAAGAATGTTATATGTCAAAACTGTTGGTGCTAACCCTGCACGCCTCAAATCGCCAAACAACAAAAGAGCCTCTTTCTGATTACCTGCCTTACAATACCCATTTAGCAAAGAATTGTAGGTGATCACATCTGGTAGCAAGCCCATCGCCCTCATTTCCACAAACTTCGCCTGTGCAGCCTCTATCTGCCCACGTTGAAGCAGTCCATGGATCATTGCATTGTACGTCACTACTGTAGGCATAATGCCCTCATTCTCCATCTCCAGCTGCAAATCATCAACCTTTTTTACAAAGCCCCTTGCAAGCAACCCAGTGATAAGTGGGTTATAAGTGAAGGACGAAGCCTTCTTGGATAGCCGCATTTCCTCAACCAGCTCCGCGGCCTCCTCGAGATAACCTTTCCTAGCCAACCCAGTAATCACCACATTATAAGTAACATCGTTCGGCAAACAACTGCCCCCCCGGGCCTCCATCTCCTTCAGCAGCATGTCAATCTTGTCCTTCCTTCCCTCCTTCGAGAAAGAATCCAGCAAAGTATTGTATGTGACAATACTTGGCTCAATCCCGAGCTGGAGCATCTCCGCATGCACAGCAGACATGTCGTCCCACCTGGCCGCATCACGCAATACACGGAGCACCTTGTTGCAGTCTTTAACGTCAGGGGCCACCCCGTGGCTTGCCATCTCGCGGAAGGCGGACAGACACAACGTCGAACATGTGTCGGGCGTGGCGTCACGGGCTTTGCATTCCTTGGAGTATTTGGTGGACAAGCGTAAGAGGAGGTTCAATAGTGACCGAGGGGCGGGAGCGAGGGGGGCGGATAACAGGAGGGACACGAGGGGGAGGAGGAGGCCGAGGTGCAGGGCGCGGAGGGAGACTGGGTAGGCGGCCCGGATGTGGTTGGCTCGGGCGAGCGGGACGAGGACGGCGGCGAACGCGGAGGCGGAGCGGGGGAAGCCACACGGGGTGGTCTCCGCCCACCGGAACAGCTGGCGCGCGAGGACCGGGAGGCCGCGGAGCGCGGAGTGGACGTCGCCCGTGGCGAGCACCTGGCGGAGAGGCTCCGGCGGAGGGGGGTCCGAGGCGAGGAGCGCGGCGAACGGGTTCTCCTCGTGCAGGGGCGGAGGCGGCGGAACCAGCGCCGGCAGGGAGGAGGAAGAGGAGAAGCGGATGCTGGAAACAGCTGCTACGGCGGCGGATACAGGAGCTTGTGATTTGCAGTGTGGGATGTTGAATGGCATGGATTATGATTCTGGTACCGCCCGGCGATGCCTCGCCATGAATGATGGCGCGGCAGCGGCGAGAAGGAGTCTGTGGCGACGGCTGCGACGCATCCACTAGATTCCGGCGCCCGTATGGGGTCGAGGGCGCGCGCCCCCCAGGCTGCGGCCCCCGACCTGGAGTGAAGGGCGGCCGGAGGGCGGCCTTGACTGAGATGCCCAAGAAGCGGCGGCTGAGCCGCCGTAGACGGCGATGATGCCTAGTAGGCGGCGGCGGCGGCGGCTGGTGAGACAGAGAAGGCGCCGCGGGTTGGAAAGAGGGATCGGAGGAAACCAAGGCCACGTCCACGTTTACCAGAGCAGCGCTGGCGCTGGAGGTGCACACGACATCTGCACCGTTCATTTTGATGAATCAAAGGCTGTTCGCTGCGGCTGGATTAAAGCCGTTTGGACTGCTGCAGCTGCAATCCATAGAGAGAAAAATGCGTGCAAGAATCTTGTCTTAGATTCAGTGCTCCGCACACGCTGGATCGCTGACCAAATAAAGTTCAACGAATGCTAGTACTGTTCGATCGTGGTGATAATATGCAAGTACAAATATACAATGAACCCAAGGATGTTTGGTGCTCGGATGTCTAAACTACAACGGCGTGGAAGAAATCAATAAACCACACCAAAAATAAAAACTTGAGGCGCTCATTGCTTTCCATAAATTCAGAGAAGCTGAAAAATGATCTAGTAATGAAATAAGCACTTTCTAGATATCGTATTCAATTTAGTAGAAAAAAATGAGAGCTCAAATCTAGTCGCAACGAACTCAATCCATTTTGCAAGGGGGTGTTTGGGTCCAGAAAGTGAAGTTTAATCCTTATTACATCGAATATTTTAATAAAATAACTAGGAGTATTTAATATAATCTAATTATAAAATTAATTATACACATGAGAACTAAACAACAAGATAAACCTATTGTCTTGGTTTCAGAAACCGGGGGCAATAGATTTGTGTTCGGTAGGGGATGTAAGCATGGACTCATTCTGAATTGTGGATCACGGGGATCCGAGCAAGAAACTGAGACATTGGAGTTATACTGGTACAGACTTCCATCCTAGTCCAGTGTAGCGTTGATCGTAGTATTGATTTAAGACATGTTACAGGATGTGTGCTAGTGTGCTTAGAGAAAAGAGGGTCTGCCCCTTTTATAGTTCAAGGGTTGGACCTTACAGTGGAGACGTGTGTAGCCGTACTCTTGGTATTGTGTATCGTCTCGCTCCTTTGTCATACGGCCCCCTATAGCTAGTCCGTTGTTGACACCTCTATAGTAGTGTGCAGGGGGTCCCTAAGGTCAATCCCACGGAGCGGTCGTGTGTGGCGCGGTTCTGCCTGTCGGCATGGGCCTGTGTCACCCTCTGGCATGCATAGACATACACCTCGGTATGGTGTACTTGTTGCGTTCTTTCGGGTATGCGGGTCACTGTAGAGACTCCGGCGCTAAGGCCCCTATGACCGGGGTTAACTGGCCCCACGAGTCAGTGAGGGTATATCCGTGGGCACATGAGGGGATGTTCCGTCGTGTCTGCCAGAGACCTTTTGGTACTGTATGTACGGTTCGAACATGGCTTGGTGATGTTGCGCCTTATCGCGACAGTCGCGGGCTAGCAACGTCAGCCTTTGTTCCCTCCTTGTGGATTCGCTTGTCGGGCACTTGATCGTTCACCCCGCCTCGCAGACTTGCTTGGCGGATACTTGGCCATTTGCCCTGCCTCGCAGACTCACTCGACGGGACTTGGTTGTCCGCCCCGCCTCGCAAACTCGCTCGACGGGGACTTGGTTGTTCGTCCCGCCTCACAGACTTGCTCGGTGGGGGACTTGGTCGGTAAATGGGCCAGAGAGAGGCTTATGGACCTCGCCTTGGGTACCCCATTCTTGGGTACCCAACAACAGCCCCTGAGCCTTTGCGTGACTCCTTGGAGTTGAGCGGAGGCTTTCCTACCGGGGATTGCAGGCCTAGAGTGCACGCAAGCGCATCAGTATGATGTAACCCTCGAGCCCTCGAGTAATCTGAGGATTGCTTGGAGGTTTACTTAGTTCCTAGCGAAGCCATGTACCTGTCTTTTGCCGACCTTCTTGCCATGTCAGATATGCTTTCATTTTGTGCCTTGGTTCTCGGTTCGACCCTTTAGGTTGGTTGAGAGCACCTAGAGGGGGGGGGGTGAATAGGTGATCCTGTGAAACTTGAAACTTAAGCCACAAAAAACTTGGTTAAGTGTTAGCACAATAATCGCCAAGTGGCTAGAGAGGAGTCAAAACACAATAACCACAAGAGATCAATCACAGAGATGGCACGGTGGTTATCCCGTGGTTCGGCCAAGACCAACGCTTGCCTACTCCACGTTGTGGCGTCCCAACGGACGAGGGTTGCAATCAACCCCTCTCAAGCGGTCCAAAGACCCACTTGAATACCACGGTGTTTTGCTTGCTTTTCTTAATCCTGTTCGCGAGGAATCTCCACAACTTGGAGCCTCTTGCCCTTACACTTGAAGTTCACAAAGAAGCACGGAGCAAGGGAGGGATTAGCAACGCACACAAGACACACAAATCAGAGTGTCAATACGCACACAAGTCGCAACAAGAGCTCGCAACGCAACCCAATGAGTTCACAACTCCACTAGAGCTCTATATGCTATCACAAAGAAACAAATGCGCGGAATCGAGGTCTTGGTGCTTAGGAATGTTGTAAGAATGCTTGGTGTACTCCTCCATGCGCCTAGAGGTCCCTTTTATAGCCCCAAGGCAGCTAGGAGCCGTTGAGAGCAATCTTGGAAGGCAGATCTTGCCTTCTGTCGACTGGCGCACCGGACAGTCCGGTGCACCACCGGACACTGTCCGGTGCAGATATCCTTCCTTATTTGGCGAAGCCGACCGTTGGAGTCTGAGAGTCGTTGGCGCACCGGACACTGCCCGGTGCACCAATGTGACCGTTGGCTCGGCCACGCGTCACGCGCGGAATCCACGACCGACCGTTGCCCCGGCTGACCGTTGACTCACCGGATAGTCCGATGCACCACCGGACAGACCAGTGAATTTTAGCCGTACGCCGTTGATGGTTTCCCGAGAGCAACGAGTTCGCCTGTGAACGGCTCACCGGACAGTCCAGTGCACCACCGGACAGACCGGTGAATTTTAGCCGTACACCGCCGTCGAAGTCCCGAGAGCAGCCTGTTTGCCAGAGCTAGCCTGGCGCACCGGACAGTCCGGTGAACCCAGACAGAGCAGACTTTGGCTGAACAAGGCCATCTCATTTCCAATTCAATCTTTCCTGTTTCTAGCACTTAGACACAATACATTAGTCCATAAAAACAATGTACTAAGTCTAGAAACATACCTTTTGACAAGATTTTCACTTTGTCCACCACTTTGCATAGATTAGCATAAAAGCACTTGTGTTGGCACTCAATCACCAAAATACTTAGAAATGGCCCAAGGGCACATTTCCCTTTCATTGGTCGCAGGAGCAGGGTGCTGCCTTGGTCTCGTATAGTGTTTCTCGGGGGCAGCGACTGTGCTCCGGTGTAGTCTCTAGGGGCAAACCCACAAAGTTGCCTCAAAGGTAGTTCCTACCGGAGCATGGCTTGAATGCGCGCAAGCGCATCAGCATGATGTAGCCCCGAGCCCTCGAGCAATCTGTGTGGATTGCTTGGGGTTACTTTTTCCTAGGTGAAGATCAGGACTTGCCTTTTGTCCTTTCCTGACCTGGCCCTCCGACTTGGTCATTTGTGTCTGCCGGTTCTTTGTTGTGCACGCGTCTCCTCCCTGGAGGGCTTTCGGGCCCCTCTGAGGAGAGGGTCGCCTTACCTGACCTAGTCAGCGCGAGGGAAGGGGTCGTCGAGCTACGAATGGGTTATACAAGTGAGATTCAACCGCTCCTTTACAGGGTTTGGTCCCAACGAGCGGTCCCACTAGGGGGCTCGACCCACTAGGAGCATCTCATTTAGTCCTTCCTTATTCTATCCCGTATCGACCCTCCAGTCAGTCTAGCCAACCGGAGGTGGGCCCCATGGCCACCCTGTCAGCCGGGTTGCTGCAGGAGAATTGAGCTACGACCTTGGATGTGGGACCGAGCAAATGACTATGGGCCGATCATAAGACTTGCGACTCGCTGGGAGCTTGCTCGGCACACCCCTCACTCTACGTGGGGAGGTGGAGTGAATTTTGGTTTTTACCTGGTGTGAGGTAGTTGTGGCTGCATGGTAGAAACAGAACCATCATGGCTCTGTCCGACGTGGGCGGCTCGATGGGACACGAAACGGCCTGCTCACCTTATCGCGTGTGGGTTGCGTGATGGTGTGGTTAACCGCTACTGACACCTTTTCTCCCCATGCGTTCCCTGGCACGTCGTCTGAAGCGACGCAACCCCTGCAAAACATACATATGTACAGTCTCCCTCGTAGCGTCCAAGGCAGGGAAAATACTGATGAGGCGGATCCCCCTATGTGGTTTGTGGAGCCCATCCTCTAGGCGCCGCTTCGGGTGCCCATTTGTGTGCACAAAAAGGATACGGAGACGTTTGGAGTTAGTTCTACTCATCGTGCTTCTCGCCCGTGCGTCTGTTGTCTCCTTGTTTTAGCTCCTGTGTCCTTGTGTCTGTCCTAGTAGCTTTGTAGCTATGACATTGTTCCCCGCCTACTCAATCCAATATAGTCGCCTCCCGAGAGCGACGAGTTCGCCTGTGAACGGCTCACCGGACAGTCCGGTGCACCACCGGACAGACCGGTGAATTTTAGCCGTACACCGCCGTCGAAGTCCCGAGAGCAGCCTGTTTGCTAGAGCTAGCCTAGCGCACCGAACACTGTCCGGTGCACCACCGGACAGTCCGGTGAACCCAGACAGAGCAGACTTTGGCTGAACAAGGCCATCTCATTTCCATTTCAATCTTTCTTGTTTCCAGCACTTAGACACAATACATTAGCCCATAAAAACAATGTACTAAGTCTAGAAACATACCTTTTGACAAGATTTCACTTTGTCCACCACTTTGCATAGATTAGCATAAAAGCACTTGTGTTGGCACTCAATCACCAAAATACTTAGAAATGGCCCAAGGGCACATTTCCCTTTCAACCTCCCCCTTTTTGGTGATTTATGCCAACACAACATAAAGCAACTAGAACAAGTGCAATATCAATGCAAATGAACACTCAAAATTGTTTTGATTCAATTTTGGCATATATGGATCTCTCTTTGCCACCACTTGGTTTGTTTTTGCAAATCAAACTCAACTTCCTATCTCTAAGTCAAACACACTTGTTAAAACATAAGGAGAGTCATTCCAAGAGAAATTGAGTCAAGATTCAAAAACTCCCCCTTTTCCCATAGTCAACACTTCTCCCCACAAGTGGCCAATTTTTGACAAGAGAGACAATAAAAGAGTTTTGACAAACCAAAAGCTCTCTAATCTAGAGACAATAAAAGAGTTTTGACAAACCAAAAGCTCTAATCTACTATTTTCAAAATTTCTCAAGTGGTAGCTGATCCATCTATTGCTTTGGCCTTTATTTTCTCCCCCTTTGGTATCAAGCACCAAAACGGGATCAAACTTGGCCCTTTAACCCCATTGCCTCACCAAAGTCTTCAAATAAGAATACAAAGGCAATAAGAGTAGATGAACTTGGAATAAATTACCCTCTCATCGGAGTGCAGTGGAAGTCTTTCATGGTCCAAGTCCACCTTTTCCCTTTCAAATCTCCTTTGAGACTAAAACAAGCAAACTCAAGCACACGGTTAGTCTCAAAGGGTCAAGTTGTAGCACAGCTCCCCCTAAATATGTGCATCACTTGCAAAAGGACTTGTGAGGTCCAGGGAGTGTTTGTACAACTTGAGCACCATACATAAGCAACAAATGCAGAAGGAACATGATCAAAGGCATAACCACATGTATGCTATAAATCAATCCAAGTTCCGCGAATCTAGGATATTTAGCTCACTATGCAGCCTGCAAAAGGTCTTTTCATCTAAAGGCTTAGTGAAGATATCGGCTAGCTGGTTCTCGGTGCTAACATGAAACACTTCGATATCTCCCTTTTGCTGGTGGTCTCTCAAAAAGTGATGCCGGATGTCAATGTGCTTTGTGCGGCTGTGCTCAACAGGATTTTCCGCTATTCGGATAGCACTCTCATTGTCACATAGGAGTGGGACTTTGCTCAGATTGTAGCCAAAGTCCCGGAGGGTTTGCCTCATCCAAAGTAGTTGCGCGCAACACTGTCCTGCGGCAACGTACTCGGCCTCAGCGGTGGATAGGGCAACGGAGGTTTGTTTCTTAGAGTTCCACGACACTAGGGACCTTCCTAAGAATTGGCACGTCCTCGATGTACTCTTCCTATCGACCTTACATCCAGCATAGTCGGAATCTGAATATCCAATCAAGTCAAAGTTAGACCCCTTTGGATACCAGATCCCGAAGCAAGGCGTAGCGACTAAATATCTAAGAATTCGCTTCACGGCCACTAAGTGACACTCCTTAGGATCGAATTGAAATCTAGCACACATGCATACGCTAAGCATAATATCCGGTCTACTAGCACACAAATAAAGTAAAGACCCTATCATAGACCGGTATGCCTTTTGATCAACGGACTTACCTCCTTTGTTGAGGTCGGTGTGTCCGTCGGTTCCCATCGGAGTCTTTGCGGGCTTGGCGTCCTTCATCCCAAACCGCTTTAGCAAGTCTTGCGTGTACTTCGTTTGGGAGATGAAAGTGCCGTCCTTAAGTTGCTTCACTTGGAACCCAAGGAAGTAGTTCAACTCACCCATCATCGACATCTCGAATTTCTGTGTCATCACCCTGCTAAACTCTTCACAAGACTTTTGGTTAGTAGTACCAAATATTATGTCATCGACATAAATTTGGCACACAAAAAGATCACCATCGCAAGTCTTAGTGAAAAGAGTTGGATCGGCTTTCCCAACCTTGAAAGCATTAGCAATTAAAAAGTCTCTAAGGCATTCATACCATGCTCTTGGGGCTTGCTTAAGTCCATAGAGCGCCTTAGAGAGTTTACACACGTGGTCGGGGTACCGTTCATCCTCGAAGCCAGGGGTTGCTCCACGTACACCTCCTCCTTGATCGGCCCGTTGAGGAAAGCGCTCTTCACATCCATTTGGTACAACCTGAAAGAATGGTGAGCGGCATATGCTAGCAAAATACGAATTGATTCTAGCCTAGCCACAGGAGCGAACGTCTCCTCAAAGTCCAAACCTGCGACTTGGGCATAACCTTTTGCCACAAGTCGAGCCTTGTTCCTCGTCACCACCCCGTGCTCGTCCTGTTTGTTGCGAAACACCCATATGGTTCCCACAACATTTTGCTTGGGACGAGGCACCAGTGTCCAAACTTCATTGCGCTTGAAATTGTTGAGTTCCTCCTACATGGCCAACACCCAGTCCGGATCTAGCAAGGCCTCTTCTACCCTGAAAGGCTCAATAGAAGAGACAAAAGAGTAATGCTCACAAAAATTAACTAATCTTGAACGAGTAGTTACTCCCTTGCTAATATCACCCAATATTTGGTCGACGGGATGATCCCTTTGAATCGTCGCTCGAACTTGGGTTGGAGGTGCCTGAGGTGCTTCTTCCTCTTCAACTTGAACATCCTGTGCCCCCCTTGATCATGCGCCTCCACTTGAGGTACCTGTTCGTCATCTTGGGTTGGGGGATGCACCATAGTTGAGGAAGACGGTTGATCTTGCTCCAATTGTTCCTGAGGCCGCACATCTCCAATCGCCATGGTGCGTATTGCGGCCGTTGGAACATCTTCTTCATCTACATCCTCAAGATCAACAACTTGCTCTCTTGGAGAGCCATTAGTCTCATCAAATACAACGTCGCTAGAGACTTCAACCAAACCCGATGATTTGTTGAAGACCCTATACGCCTTTGTATTTGAGTCATAACCTAATAAAAACCCTTCTACAGCTTTGGGAGCAAATTTAGAAGTTCTACCTTTCTTCACAAGAATATAGCACTTGCTCCCAAATACACGAAAATAAGACACATTGGGTTTGTTACCAGTTAGTAGCTCATATGAAGTCTTCTTGAGGAGGCGGTGAAGATAGACCCTGTTGATGGCGTGGCAAGCCGTGTTCACGGCTTCCGACCAAAAACGCTCGGGGGTCTTGAACTCTCCAAGCATAGTCCTTGCCATATCAATGAGCGTCCTGTTCTTCCTCTCTACCACACCATTTTGCTGAGGTGTGTAGGGAGCGGAGAACTCGTGCTTGATCCCCTCCTCCTCAAGGAACTCCTCCACTTGAAGGTTCTTGAACTGGGACCCGTTGTCGCTCCTTATCTTCTTCACCTTGAGCTCAAACTCATTTTGAGCTCTCCTGAGGAAGCGCTTGAGGGTCCCTTGGGTTTCAGATTTATCCTGCAAAAAGAATACCCAAGTGAAGTGGGAAAAATCATCAACTATAACAAGACCATACTTACTTCCTCCTATACTTAGATAGGCGACGGGTCCGAAGAGGTCCATATGAAGCATCTCCAAGGGTCTTGATGTTGTCATCACATTTTTGGTGTGATGAGAGCCTCCCACCTGTTTCCCTGCTTGACAAGCTGCACAAGGTCTATCTTTTTTGAAATGTACATTGGTTAGACCTATCACGTGTTCCCACTTTAGAAGCTTGTGGAGGTTCTTCATCCCCACATGTGCTAAGCGGCGATGCCACAACCAGCCCATGCAAGTCTTAGCCATTAAGCATGCATCTAGACCGGCCTCTTCTTTTGCAAAATCAACCAAATAAAGTTTGACGTCTAGTACACCCTTAAAAGCTAGTGAACCATCACATCTTCTAAATACAGACACATCTACATTTGTGAATAGACAATTATATCCCATATTGCATAATTGACTAACGGATAACAGATTATATCCAAGCGACTCAACTAAAAACACATTAGAAATAGAGTGCTCAGATGAAATAGCAATTTTACCTAACCCTTTTACCTTGCCTTGGTTCCCATCACCGAATATTATTGAATCTTGGGAATCCTTATTTTTGACGTAGGAGGTGAACATCTTCTTCTGCCCTGTCATATGGTTTGTGCATCCGCTGTCGATAATCCAGCTTGAACCCCCGGATGCATAAACCTGCAAGGCAAATTTAGGCTTGGGTTTTAGGTACCCAACTCTTGTTGGGTCCTACAAGGTTAGTCACAATTGTCTTAGGGACCCAAATGCAAGTTTTATCTCCCTTGCATCTTGCCCTTAATTTCCTAGCAATTACCTTCTTACCCTTTCTACAAATGGTAAATGAAGCATTGCAAGCATGATATATTGTAGATGGTTCATTAACTTTCCTAGGAGCATTAACAACATTTCTCCTAGGCATATTATGAACAACATTTCTATCATGCACATAGGAAGAACTAGAAGCAAACATGGCATGAGAATCAAAAGCATCATATGCATTATAACTCTTATAAGCATTTCTAGATTGTCTCTTGTCATGATACATAAAAGCATGGTTGTTTTTAGCACTACTAGCCATAGGGCCTTCCCTTTCTCCTTGGTGGAGATGGGAGCCTTATGTCTTGTTAAGTCCTTGGCTTCCCTCTTGAAGCCAAGTCCATCCTTAATTGAGGGGTGTCTACCAATCGTGTAGGCATCCCTTGCAAATTTTAGCTTATCGAAATCACTTTTGCTAGTCTTAAGTTGGGCATTAAGACTAGCCAGTTCATCATTTAATTTGGAAATTGAAACTAGGTGTTCACTACAAGCATCAATATCAAAATGTTTACACCTAGTGCAAATCATAACATGTTCTACACAAGAATTAGATTTATTTGCTACTTCTAATTTAGCATTTAAATCATTGTTAACACCTTTTAAAGTAGAAATGGTTTCATGACAAGTAGATAGTTCATAAGAAAGCATTTCATTTCTTTTAACTTCTAAAGCATAGGATGTTTGTGCCTCTACAAATTTATCATGTTCTTCATACAACAAATCCTCTTGCTTTTCTAAAAGCCTATCCTTTTCATTCAAGGCATCAATCAATTCATTGATTTTATCAATTTTATTTCTATCCAATCCCTTGAACAAGCTAGAGTAATCTATTTCCTCATCGCTAGAATCATCATCACTTGAAGAAGCATAAGTGGTATCCCGAGTACATACCTTCTTCTCCTTCGCCATGAGGCATGTGTGATGCTCGTTGGGGAAGAGGGATGACTTGTTGAAGGCAGTGGCGGCGAGTCCTTCATTGTCGGAGTCGGAGGAGGAGCAATCCGAATCCCACTCCTTTCCGATATGTGCCTCGCCCTTGGCCTTCTTGTAACTCTTCTTATTCTCCCTCTTGTTTTCCTTTTCCAGGTCACTATCATTGTCGGGACAGTTAGCAATAAAATGACCAAGCTTACCACATTTGAAGCATGAGCGCTTCCCCTTTGACTTGGTCTTGCTTGGCTGTCCCTTGCGACTCTTGAGCGCCGTCTTGAAGCGCTTGATGATGAGAGCCATCTCATCATCATTGAGCCCTGCCGCCTCAACTTGCGCCACCTTGCTAGGTAACGCCTCCTTGCTTCTCGTTGCCTTGAGAGCAACAGGTTGAGGCTCATTGATTGGACCATTCAGTGCATCGTCCACGTACCTCGCCTCCTTGATCATCATTCGCCCGCTTACGAATTTTCCAAGCACTTCTTCGGGCGACATTTTGGTGTACCTGGGATTCTCACGAATATTATTCACCAAATGAGGATCAAGAACGGTAAATGACCTTAGCATTAGGCGGACGACGTCGTGGTCCGTCCATCGTGTGCTTCCGTAGCTCCTTATTTTGTTGATAAGGGTCTTGAGCCGGTTGTATGTTTGAGTTGGCTCCTCGCCCCTTATCATTGCAAATCTTCCAAGCTCTCCCTCTACCAACTCCATCTTGGTGAGCAAGGTGACATCGTTCCCCTCGTGAGAGATCTTGAGGGTGTCCCAAATTTGCTTGGCATTGTCCAAGCCGCTCACCTTATGATACTCGTCCCTGCACAAGGAGGCTAACAACACAGTAGTAGCTTGTGCATTTCTATGAATCTGTTCATTAATAAAAATAGGACTATCCGAGCTATCAAATTTCATTCCACTTTCCACAATCTCCCATATGCTCGGATGGAGAGAGAACAGGTGACTATGCATTTTGTGGCTCCAAAATCCGTAGTCCTCTCCATCAAAGTGAGGAGGTTTGCCAAGTGGAATGAAGAGCAGATGGGTATTTGTACTTTGCAGAATACGAGAGTAGTCAAAAGAAAAGTTCGAATTAACCGGTTTCCTTCTCTCGTAGTCGTTGTGGTCGTCGTCCTTTTGGGAAGAAGTAGACTCATCGCTGTCGTTGTAGTAGACGATCTCCTTGATGCGTCTCGTCTTCTTCTTCTTCCCATCTTTGCGTCTGTGACCTGAGCCCGAGTCGGTAGGCTTGTCATCCTTCGGCTCGTTGACAAATGACTCCTTCTCCTTATCGTTGATCACGATTCCCTTCCCCTTAGGATCCATCTCTTCAGGCGATTAGTCCCTTTGTGAAGAGAACGACTCTGATACCAATTGAGAGCACCTAGAGGGGGGGGGGTGAATAGGTGATCCTGTGAAACTTGAAACTTAAGCCACAAAAACTTGGTTAAGTGTTAGCACAATAATCGCCAAGTGGCTAGAGAGGAGTGAAAGGGAAATGTGCCCTTGGGCCATTTCTAAGTATTTTGGTGATTGAGTGCCAACACAAATGCTTTTGTGCTAATCTATGCAAAGGTGTGGACAAAAGTGCAAAACATGTCAAAAGGTATGTTTCTAGACTTAGTACATTATTTTATGGACTAATGTATTATGTCTTAGTGCTGGAAACAGAAAAAATCGAGTTGGAGAAGAGATGGCTAAGTTCAGCCAAAGTCTGCTCAGTCTGGGTTCACCGGACTGTCCGGTGGTGCACCGGACAGCGTCCGGTGCGCCAGGCTGGCTCTGGCGAACAGGCTGCTCTCGGGACTTCGACGGTGGTGTACGGCTAAAATTCACCGGTCTGTCTGGTGGTGCACCGGACTGTCCGGTGAGCCGTTCACAGGCGAACTCGTCGCTCTCGGGAAACCATCAACGGCGTACGACTAAAATTCACCGGTCTGTCCGGTGGTGCACCGGACTGTCCGGTGAGTCAACGGTCAGCCGGGCAACGGTCGGCCGAGGATTCCGCGCATGACGCGTGGCCGAGCCAACGGTCACATTGGTGCACCGGACTGTCCGGTGTGCACCGGACAGTGTCCGGTGCGCCAACGGCTCTCAGACTCCAACGGTCGGCTTCGCTAAATAAGGAAAGCAATCTGCACCGGACAGTGAACAGTGGATGTCCGGTGGTGCACCGGACTGTCCGGTGCGCCAGTCGACAGAAGGCAAGATCTGCCTTCCAGGATTGTTCTCAACGGCTCCTAGCTGCCTTGGGGCTATAAAAGGGACCCCTAGGCGCATGGAGGAGCACACCAAGCATTCTTGCAACATTCCTAAGCACCAAGACATCGATTCCGCGCATTTGTTTCTTTGTGATAGCATATAGAGCTCTAGTGGAGTTGTGAACTCATTGGGTTGTGTTGCGAGCTCTTGTTGCAACTTGTGTGCGTGTTGACACTCTGATTCTTGTGTATTGTGTGCGTTGCTAATCCCTCCCTTGCTCCGTGCTTCTTTGTGAACTTCAAGTGTAAGGGCGAGAGGCTCCAAGTTGTGGAGATTCCTCGCAAACGGGATTAAGAAAAGCAAGCAAAACACCGTGGTATTCAAGTGGGTCTTTGAACCGCTTGAGAGGGGTTGATTGCAACCCTCGTCCGTTGGGACGCCACAACGTGGAGTAGGCAAGCGTTGGTCTTGGCCGAACCACGGGATAACCACCGTGCCATCTCTGTGATTGATTTCTTATGGTTATTGTGTTTTGTTGAGACTCATCTCTAGCCACTTGGCGATTATTGTGCCAACACTTAACCAAGTTTTTGTGGCTTAAGTTTCAAGTTTTACAGGATCACCTATTCACCCCCCTCTAGGTGCTCTCAATTGGTATAAGAGCCATTCTCTTCACAAAGGGACTAACCGCCCAAAGAGATGGATCCTAAGGGGAAGGGTATCGTGATCAACGATAAAGAGAAGGAGTCTTTCGTCAACGAGCCGAAGGATGACAAGCCTACCGACTCGGGCTCGGGTCATAGACGAAAAGATGGGAAGAAGAAGAAGACAAGGCGCATTAAGGAGATCGTCTACTACGACGACAATGATGAGTCCACTTCTTCCCACAAGGACAACGACGACAACGACTACGACAAACGAAAGACTGTTAACTCGAACTTTTCTTTCGATTATTCGCGTATTCCTCAAAGTTCAAATTCACATTTGCTCTCCATTCCTCTCGGCAAGCCTCCACACTTTGATGGGGAGGACTACGGATTTTGGAGCCACAAAATGCGTAGTCACCTATTCTCTCTCCATCCAAGCATATGGGAGATTGTTGAGAATGGAATGAAGTTTGATAGCTCGGATAGTCCCATTTTTATTAATGAACAAATTCATAGAAATGCACAAGCTACTACTGTGTTGTTAGCCTCCTTGTGCAGGGACGAGTACCATAAGGTGAGCGGCTTGGACAATGCCAAGCAAATCTGGGACACCCTCAAAATCTCTCATGAGGGGAATGACGTCACCTTGCTCACCAAGATGGAGCTGGTAGAAGGCGAGCTCGGAAGATTTGCGATGATAAGGGGCGAGGAGCCAACCCAAACATACAACCGGCTCAAGACCCTTATCAACAAAATAAGGAGCTATGGAAGCACGCGATGGACGGACCACGACGTCGTCCGACTAATGCTAAGGTCCTTTACCGTTCTTGATCCTCATTTGGTGAATAATATTCGTGAGAATCCTAGGTACACCAAAATGTCGCTCGAAGAAGTCCTTGGAAAATTCGTAAGCGGGCGAATGATGATCAAGGAGGCGAGGTATGTGGACGACGCACTGAATGGTCCAATCAATGAGCCTCAACCCGTTGCTCTCAAGGCAACGAGAAGCAAGGAGACGTTACCTAGCAAGGTGGCGCAAGTTGAGGCGGCAGGTCTAAATGATGAGGAAATGGCCCTCATCATCAAGCGCTTCAAGACGGCGCTTAAAGGTCGCAAGGGACAGCCAAGCAAGACCAAGACGAAGGGGAAGCGCTCATGCTTCAAATGTGGTAAGCTTGGTCATTTTATTGCTAACTGTCCCGATAATGAAAGTGACCAGGAAAAAGGGAACAAGAGAGAGAAGAAGAAGAATTACAAGAAGGCCAAGGGCAAGGCACACATCGGAAAGGAGTGGGATTCGGATTGCTCCTCCTCCGACTCCGACAATGAAGGACTCGCCGCCACCGCCTTCAACAAGTCATCCCTCTTCCCAACGAGCGTCACACATGCCTTATGGCAAGGGAAAAGAAGGTATGTACTCGAGACTCTACTTATGCTTCTTCAAGTGAGGACGAATCTAGTGATGAGGATGAAATAGATTATTCATGTTTATTTAAGGGCCTAGATAGAACCAAGGTAGATAAAATTAATGAATTGATTAATGCCTTGAATGATAAGAATAGGCTTTTAGAAAAACAAGAAGATTTGTTGTATGAAGAACATGACAAATTTGTAGAAGCACAAAAATCTCATGCTTTAGAAGTTAAAAGAAATGAAATGCTTTCTTGTGAATTATCTTCTTGCCATGAGACAATTTCTAGCTTAAGGAGCATTAATGATGATTTGAATGCTAAGTTAGAAATAGCTAGTAAATCAACAACTTGTGTAGAAAATGTCGTTATTTGCAATAGATGTAAAGATTTTGATATTGATGCTTGTAGTGAACACATAGCTTCTATTGCAAAGTTAAATGATGAAATGGCTAGTCTTAATGCCCAACTTAAGGCTAGCAAAAGTGATTTTGATAAACTAAAATTTGCTAGGGATGCCTACACGGTTGGTAGACACCCCTCAATTAAGGATGGGCTTGGCTTCAAGAGGGAAGCCAAGAACTTAACAAGCCATAAGGCTCCCATCTCCGCCAAGGAGAAAGGGAAGGCCCCTATGGCAAGTAGTACTAAAAAGAACCATGCTTTTATGTACAATGATAGAAGACAGTCTCATAGGAGTTGTAATGCTTTTGATTCACATGCCTATGATTCTTATTCTATGTTTGCTTCCAGTTCTTCCTATATGCATGGTAGAGATATGCCTAGGAAAAATATTCATCATGTGCCTAGAAAGAATATTGTTCATGTTCCTAGGAAAGTTATGAATGGACCCTCTACAATTTATCATGCTTTAAATGCTTCCTTTGCTATTTGTAGAAAGGATAGGAAGATAGTTGCTAGGAAATTAGGGGCAAAATGCAAGGGTGATAAAACTTGCATTTGGGTCCCTAAGACAATTGTGACTAAACTTGTAGGACCCAACAAGAGTTGGGTACCTAAGACCCAAGCCTAAATTTGCCTTGCAGGTTTATGCATCCGGGGGTTCAAGCTGGATTATCGACAGCGGATGCACAAACCACATGACGGGGGAAAAGAGGATGTTCTCTTCCTACGTCAAGAACAAGGATTCCCAAGATTCAATAATATTCGGTGATGGGAACCAAGGCAAGGTAAAAAGGTTAGGTAAAATTGCTATTTCATCTGAGCACTCTATCTCTAATGTGTTTTTAGTTGAGTCGCTTGGATATAATTTGTTATCTATTAGTCAATTATGCAAAATGGGATATAATTGTCTATTTACAAATGTAGATGTGTCTGTCTTTAGAAGATGTGATGGTTCACTAGCTTTTAAGGGTGTACTAGACGGCAAACTTTATTTGGTTGATTTTGCAAAAGAAGAGGCCAGTCTAGATGCATGCTTAATGGCTAAGACTTGCATGGGCTGGTTGTGGCATCGCCGCTTAGCACATGTGGGGATGAAGAACCTCCACAAGCTTCTAAAGGGAGAACACGTGATAGGTCTAACTAATGTACATTTTGAAAAAGATAGACCTTGTGTAGCTTGTCAAGCAGGGAAACAGGTGGGAGGCTCTCATCACACCAAAAATGTGATGACAACATCAAGACCCTTGGAGATGCTTCATATGGACCTCTTCGGACCCGTCGCCTATCTGAGTATAGGAGGAAGTAAGTATGGTCTTGTTATAGTTGATGATTTTTCCCGCTTCACTTGGGTATTCTTTTTGCAGGATAAATCTGAAACCCAAGGGACCCTCAAGCGCTTCCTCAGGAGAGCTCAAAATGAGTTTGAGCTCAAAGTGAAGAAGATAAGGAGCGACAACGGGTCCGAATTCAAGAATCTTCTAGTGGAGGAGTTCCTTGAGGAGGAGGGGATCAAGCACGAGTTCTCCGCTCCCTACACACCTCAGCAAAATGGTGTGGTAGAGAGGAAGAACAGGACACTCATCGATATGGCGAGGACTATGCTTGGAGAGTTTAAGACCCCCGAGCGTTTTTGGTCAGAAGTCGTGAACACGACTTGCCACGCCATCAACAGGGTCTATCTTCACCGCCTCCTCAAGAAGACTTCATACGAGCTGCTAACTGGTAACAAACCCAATGTGTCTTATTTTCGTGTATTTGGGAGCAAGTGTTATATTCTTGTGAAGAAAGGTAGAACCTCTAAATTTGCTCCCAAAGCTGTAGAAGTGTTTTTATTAGGTTATGATTCAAATACAAAGGCATATAGGGTCTTCAACAAATCATCGGGTTTGGTTGAAGTCTCTAGTGACGTTGTATTTGATGAGACTAATGGCTCTCCAAGAGAGCAAGTTGTTGATCTTGATGATGTAGATGAAGAAGACGTTCCAACGGCCACAATGCGCACCATGGCGATTGGCGATGTGCGACCACGGGAACAATTGGAGCAAGATCAACCGTCTTCCTCAACTACGGTGCATCCCCCAACTCAAGACGATGAACAGGTTCATCATGAGGAGGCGCATGAACAAGGGGGAGCACAGGATGTTCAAGTTGAAGAGGAAGAAGCACCTCAGGCACCTCCAACCCAAGTTCGAGCGACGATTCAAAGGGATCATCCCGTCGACCAAATATTGGGTGATATTAGCAAGGGAGTAACTACTCGTTCAAGATTAGTTAATTTTTGTGAGCATTACTCTTTTGTCTCTTCTATTGAGCCTTTCAGGGTAGAAGAGGCCTTGCTAGATCCAGACTGGGTGTTGGCCATGCAGGAAGAACTCAACAACTTCAAGCGCAATGAAGTTTGGACACTGGTGCCTCGTCCCAAGCAAAATGTTGTGGGAACCAAGTGGGTGTTCCGCAACAAACAGGACGAGCACGGGGTGGTGACAAGGAACAAGGCTCGACTTGTGGCAAAAGGTTATGCCTAAGTCGCAGGTTTGGACTTTGAGGAGACGTTCGCTCCTGTGGCTAGGCTAGAATCAATTCGTATTTTGCTAGCATATGCCGCTCACCATTCTTTCAGGTTGTACCAAATGGATGTGAAGAGCGCTTTCCTAAACGGGCCGATCAAAGAGGAGGTGTACGTGGAGCAACCCCCTGGCTTCGAGGATGAACGGTACCCCGACCACATGTGTAAGCTCTCTAAGGCGCTCTATGGACTTAAGCAAGCCCCAAGAGCATGGTATGAATGCCTTAGAGACTTTTTAATTGCTAATGCTTTCAAGGTTGGGAAAGCCGATCCAACTCTGTTTACTAAGACTTGCGATGGTGATCTTTTTGTGTGCCAAATTTATGTCGATGACATAATATTTGGTTCTACTAACCAAAAGTCTTGTGAAGAGTTTAGCAGGGTGATGACGCAGAAATTCGAGATGTCGATGATGGGCGAGTTGAACTACTTCCTTGGGTTCCAAGTGAAGCAACTCAAGGACGACACTTTCATCTCCCAAACGAAGTACACACAAGACTTGCTAAAGCGGTTTGGGATGAAGGACGCCAAGCCCGCAAAGACGCCGATGGGAACTGACGGACACACCGACCTCAACAAAGGAGGTAAGTCCGTTGATCAAAAAGCATACCGGTCCATGATAGGTTCTTTGCTTTATTTATGTGCTAGTAGACCGGATATTATGCTTAGCGTATGCATGTGTGCTAGATTTCAATCCGATCCTAAGGAGTGTCACTTAGTGGCTGTGAAGCGAATTCTAAGATATTTAGTTGCTACGCCTCGCTTCGGGATCTGGTATCCAAAGGGGTCTAACTTTGACTTGCTTGGATATTCAGATTCCGACTATGCTGGATGTAAGGTCGATAGGAAGAGTACATCGGGGACGTGCCAATTCTTAGGAAGGTCCCTGGTGTCGTGGAACTCTAAGAAACAAACTTCCATTGCCCTATCCACCGCTGAGGCCGAGTACGTTGCCGCAGGACAGTGTTGTGCGCAACTACTTTGGATGAGGCAAACCCTCCGGGACTTTGGCTACAATCTGAGCAAAGTCCCACTCCTATGTGACAATGAGAGTGCTATCCGAATAGCGGAAAATCCTGTTGAGCACAGCCGCACAAAGCACATTGACATCCGGCATCACTTTTTGAGAGACCACCAGCAAAAGGGAGATATCGAAGTGTTTCATGTTAGCACCGAGAACCAGCTAGCCGATATCTTCACTAAGCCTTTAGATGAAAAGACCTTTTGCAGGCTGCGTAGTGAGCTAAATGTCCTAGATTCGCGGAACTTGGATTGATTTATAGCATACATGTGTTTATGCCTTTGATCATGTTCCTTATGCATTTTGTTGCTTACTATGGTGCTCAAGTTGTACAATCTCTCCCCGGACCTCACAAGTCCTTGTGCAAGTGATGCACATATTTAGGGGGAGTTGTGCTACAACTTGACCCTTTGAGACTAACCGTTTGCTTGAGTTTTGCTTGATTTAGTCTCAAAGGAGTTTTGAAAGGGAAAAGGTGGACTTGGACCATGAAAGACTTCCACTGCACTCCGATGAGAGGGTAACTAATTCCAAGTTCATCTCACGTCCTCTTATTGCCTTTGTGTTCTCATTTGACAATTTTGGTGAGGCAATGGGGTTAAGGGGCCAAGATTGATCCCGTTTTGGTGCTTGATGCCAAAGGGGGAGAAAATAAAGGCCAAAGCAATAGATGGATCAGCTACCACTTGAGAAAGTTTGAAAATAGTAGATTAGAGCTTTTAGTTTGTCAAAACTCTTTTATTGTCTCTTATGTCAAAAGTTGGCCTCTTGTGGGGAGAAGTGTTGATTATGAGAAAAAGGGGGAGTTTTTGAAATCCTTGATCAAATTTCTTTGGAATACCTCTCTTTATGTCTCTACAAGTGGATTTGACTTAGAGATAGGAATTTGAGTTTGATTTGCAAAAACAAACCAAGTGGTGGCATAGAGTGATCCATATATGTCAAATTGGATTCAAAACAACCTTGAGTTTTCATTTGCATTGATATTGCACGTATTCTAGTTACTTTATGTTGTGTTGGCATAAATCACCAAAAAGGGGGAGATTGAAAGGGAAATGTGCCCTTGGGCCATTTCTAAGTATTTTGGTGATTGAGTGCCAACACAAATGCTTTTGTGCTAATCTATGCAAAGGTGTGGACAAAAGTGCAAAACATGTCAAAAGGTATGTTTCTAGACTTAGTACATTATTTTATGGACTAATGTATTATGTCTTAGTGCTGGAAACAGAAAAAATCGAGTTGGAGAAGAGATGACTAAGTTCAGCCAAAGTCTGCTTAGTCTGGGTTCACCGGACTGTCCGGTGGTGCACCGGACAGTGTCCGGTGCGCCAGGCTGGCTCTGGCGAACAGGCTGCTCTCGGGACTTCGACGGCGGTGTACGGCTAAAATTCACCGGTCTGTCCGGTGGTGCACCGGACTGTCCGGTGAGCCGTTCACAGGCGAACTCGTCGCTCTCGGGAAACCATCAACGGCGTACGGCTAAAATTCACCGGTCTGTCCGGTGGTGCACCGGACTGTCCGGTGAGTCAACGGTCAGCCGGACAACGGTCGGTCGAGGATTTCGCGCGTGACGCGTGGCCGAGCCAACGGTCACATTGGTGCACCGGACTGTCCGGTGTGCACCGGACAGTGTCCGGTGTGCCAACGGCTCTCAGACTCCAACGGTCGGCTTCGCCAAATAAGGAAAGCAATCTGCACCGGACAGTGAACAGTGGATGTCCGGTGGTGCACCGGACTGTCCGGTGCGCCAGTCGACAGAAGGCAAGATCTGCCTTCCAGGATTGTTCTCAACGGCTCCTAGCTGCCTTGGGGCTATAAAAGGGACCCCTAGGCGCATGGAGGAGCACACCAAGCATTCTTGCAACATTCCTAAGCACCAAGACATCGATTCCGCGCATTTGTTTCTTTGTGATAGCATATAGAGCTCTAGTGGAGTTGTGAACTCATTGGGTTGTGTTGCGAGCTCTTGTTGCGACTTGTGTGCGTGTTGACACTCTGATTCTTGTGTCTTGTGTGCGTTGCTAATCCCTCCCTTGCTTCGTGCTTCTTTGTGAACTTCAAGTGTAAGGGCGAGAGGCTCCAAGTTGTGGAGATTCCTCGCAAACGGGATTAAGAAAAGCAAGCAAAACACCATGGTATTTAAGTGGGTCTTTGGATCGCTTGAGAGGGGTTGATTGCAACCCTCGTCCGTTGGGACGCCACAACGTGGAGTAGGCAAGCGTTTGTCTTGGCCGAACCACGGGATAACCACCATGCCATCTCTGTGATTGATTTCTTGTGGTTATTGTGTTTTGTTGAGACTCATCTCTAGCCACTTGGCGATTATTGTGCTAACACTTAACCAAGTTTTTGTGGCTTAAGTTTCAAGTTTTACAGGATCACCTATTCACCCCCCTCTAGGTGCTCTCAAGGAGTCAAAACACAATAACCACAAGAGATCAATCACAGAGATGGCACAGTGGTTATCCCGTGGTTCGGCCAAGACCAACGCTTGCCTACTCCACGTTGTGGCGTCCCAACAGACGAGGGTTGCAATCAACCCCTCTCAAGCGGTCCAAAGACCCACTTGAATACCACGGTGTTTTGCTTGCTTTTCTTAATCCCGTTCGCGAGGAATCTCCACAACTTGGAGCCTCTCGCCCTTACACTTGAAGTTCACAAAGAAGCACGGAGCAAGGGAGGGATTAGCAACGCACACAAGACACACAAATCAGAGTGTCAATACGCACACAAGTCGCAACAAGAGCTCGCAACACAACCCAATGAGTTCACAACTCCACTAGAGCTCTATATGCTATCACAAAGAAACAAATGCGCGGAATCGAGGTCTTGGTGCTTAGGAATGTTGTAAGAATGCTTGGTGTACTCCTCCATGCGCCTAGGGGTCCCTTTTATAGCCCCAAGGCAGCTAGGAGCCGTTGAGAGCAATCTTGGAAGGCAGATCTTGCCTTCTGTCGACTGGCGCACCGGACAGTTCGGTGCACCACCGGACACTGTCCCGTGCAGATATCCTTCCTTATTTGGCGAAGCCGACCGTTGGAGTCTGAGAGCCGTTGGCGCACCGGACACTGCCCGGTGCACACCGGACAGTCCGGTGCACCAATGTGACCGTTGGCTCAGCCACGCGTCACGCGCGGAATCCTCGACCGACCGTTGCCCCGGCTGACCGTTGACTCACCGGACAGTCCGATGCACCACCAGACAGACCGGTGAATTTTAGCCGTACGCCGTTGATGGTTTCCCGAGAGCAACGAGTTCGCCTGTGAACGGCTCACCGGACAGTCCAGTGCACCACCGGACAGACCGATGAATTTTAGCCGTACACCGCCGTCGAAGTCCCGAGAGCAGCCTATTTGCCAGAGCTAGCCTGGCGCACCGGACACTGTCCGGTGCACCACCGGACAGTCCGGTGAACCCAGACAGTGCAGACTTTGGCTGAACAAGGCCATCTCATTTCCAATTCAATCTTTCCTGTTTCCAGCACTTAGACACAATACATTAGTCCATAAAAACAATGTACTAAGTCTAGAAACATACCTTTTGACAAGATTTTCACTTTGTCCACCACTTTGCATAGATTAGCATAAAAGCACTTGTGTTGGCACTCAATCACCAAAATACTTAGAAATGGCCCAAGGGCACATTTCCCTTTCATTGGTCGCAGGAGCAGGGTGCTGCCTTGGTCTCGTATAGTGTTTCTCGGGGGCAGCGACCGCGCTCCGGTGTAGTCTCTAGGGGCAAACCCACAAAGTTGCCTCAAAGGCAGTTCCTACCGGAGCATGGCTTGAATGCGCGCAAGCGCATCAGCATGATGTAGCCCCGAGCCCTCGAGCAATCTGTGTGGATTGCTTGGGGTTACTTTTTCCTAGGTGAAGATCAGGACTTGCCTTTTGTCCTTTCCTGACCTGGCCCTTCGACTTGGTCATTTGTGTCTGCCGGTTCTTTGTTGTGCATGCGTCTCCTCCTTGGAGGGCTTTCGGGCCCCTCTGAGGAGAGGGCCGCCTTACCTGACCTAGTCAGCGCGAGGGAAGGGGTCGTCGAGCTACGAATGGGTTATACAAGTGAGATTCAACCGCTCCTTTACAGGGTTTGGTCCCAACGAGCGGTCCCACTAGGGGGCTCGACCCACTAGGAGCATCTCATTTAGTCCTTCCTTATTCTATCCCGTATCGACCCTCCAGTCAGTCTAGCCAACCGGAGGTGGGCCCCATGGCCACCCTGTCAGCCGGGTTGCTGCAGGAGAATTGAGCTACGACCTTGGATGTGGGACCGAGCAAATGACTATGGGCCGATCATAAGACTTGCGACTCGCTGGGAGCTTGCTCGGCACACCCCTCACTCTACGTGGGGAGGTGGAGTGAATTTTGGTTTTTACCTGGTGTGAGGTAGTTGTGGCTGCATGGTAGAAACAGAACCATCATGGCTCTGTCCGACGTGGGCGGCTCGATGGGACACGAAACAGCCTGCTCACCTTATCGCGTGTGGGTTGCGTGATGGTGTGGTTAACCGCTACTGACACCTTTTCTCCCCATGCGTTCCCTGGCACGTCGTCTGAAGCGACGCAACCCCTGCAAAACATACATATGTACAGTCTCCCTCGTAGCGTCCAAGGCAGGGAAAATACTGATGAGGCGGATCCCCCTATGTGGTTTGTGGAGCCCATCCTCTAGGCGCCGCTTCGGGTGCCCATTTTTGTGCACAAAAAGGATACGGAGACGTTTGGAGTTAGTTCTACTCATCGTGCTTCTCGCCCGTGCGTCTGTTGTCTCCTTGTTTTAGCTCCTGTGTCCTTGTGTCTGTCCTAGTAGCTTTGTAGCTATGACGTCGTTGCCCGCCTACTCAATCCAATATAGTCGCCTCCTTGGCCTTGAGAGGAAAGGGTTCCTTCCCCCAAGGAGGTCTCTCGGTGGAGATTGGAGAAGGAAGGTGATGTGCCGATGCCCCGAGACGACGAGGTGGTGGTGCTCGCGCCTTTCTATGAGCGCGCATTCGAGCTTCCCCTGCACCCCTTCGTCTGGGGGCTGTTATTCTTCTACGGACTGGAGATTCGGAACCTCCATTCCAACTTCGTCTTGCACATGGCATGCTTTATCACCCTATGCGAGGCATTCCTGGGGATCAACTCCCACTAGAAGTTGTGGCAGAACTTCTTTAGTGGTAGGGTGACCCTAGGCCACGGCGACCAATTGTATGCTGGTTCGGTCAGCTTCCAACTCCGATCTAGCCGGAAGGTGGGATACTTCAAGATCTCACTCCCCACCTCCGTGAGGTTTGAGGGCGAATGGTTCTACGTCAATAATCTAGACGACATCGCCCCATGCTTTACCAGTCAGGAGTCGGTGTCATCGGGCGACTAGGATCGCGGGGCGGAGCCGGGTCTGAAGGGCGAGGTGGAACTTCTTTTGATGGCACTCAAGATGCTGAAGAAGCAAGGTCTTACAGGTGCGAGATTGCTACACGTCTTCATGCATCGCCGAATTCAGCATCTGATGGCTCGCCGGATGCCAATGCATAAGTATTCTGGCATCAACGATCCCGACCGAACTCTGAGTCGCTCTTGTTGTCCGAGATTGAAGCGCGAGTCAAGGTCGTCACCGCGCTGTCGTCAGGGTTCTTCATGGATGAGGACTTCCCCCACCCTCTTTCCTAGGGCGTACCGAGTGGTCTGGTAAGCCTTCCTTTCTGTTCTTCTTTGTTTTGCTCTGTTGGTGATGTTGTGTTGCAGCTCTTGCAGGGGATCGATCCTCTATGTCACACCCGAATTTAAGGGACAAATCCGGGTGCATCTCATATGTGCGCCAAGGAAGAACAACACACATAATAACAGAGTGCATAGAGATAAATGTCATAAATATTGTTGGGGGCCTTCGTCCTCCGAAGGTCCTCAAAAACATGATTTGACAATGTCTTCCAAGTGGATTATGTGAACAGGTATCTTCGGTCTCAGAGTTATAAAGCACGGTCAGGACGAAGCTTGAACCAGACGAAGGGCGAGCTGATTACCAAGCTCTACGAAGGTGCGCAGCCGAAGCTGTGTGCATGAAAGCTTCGTCACGATAGCGGAAAGGGGAACCGACTTAAAGATGAAAAGACTACGTGGGCCTCGACAGATTTCCATAAGTCATTAACAAATGTAATGGACATGGATGTAATTTTACGTGGGCTGCGTCCCGCGTCTATAAATAGATGAACAGTACTCCCGTACTGTTCACGCTGACTTGGCATTGGCATTTGCGTCACGCTTGTACTTTTTACCTTCTCTCAAGACCGAAGGTACATTTGTAATCTGAAATCATTTCTATTTCTTCATGTTAATAAAATAGAAATGATTCTATGATTTACTTTTCATGTCTTGTATGAATCCTTCGTTATTACTTGTTATATTTACGAAGGTATGTTTCTTGTGACCTTCGTCCGGAATTCATTATTCCCGGAGGGGAATAATGTTTGGTAGGACGAAGGGCCTTGACATTTAACACTTTTTATGTTGCCTTGTTCTTAATCCGAAGCATTTGAGAACAAGTCCCCAACATTGGCGCCCACCTCCGGTGAACTCACTTCCACTTCGAGTTTTTTTGAACACCTTCGGAAGCTGTAGACCTTCGCTATGGCACCGAAGAAAGCTTCAGCGGCTGGGGCTGCAGCACTGCAACCGCTGGACCACAACCAGGAGACCGTCTCTCTTCGGGACGCCCGAAGCCAGAAGAGAAAGGCCGTCAGCCCGACGCTTCAGGAGGAAGAGCTGGACCAAGAAATTAGGGATATGGAGATCCTACATCAACAGGTGCAAAGGAAGAAGGAGAAGATGGCCCGGCTAGCTGAGTTGCAACGGCAGATAGACGAAGCCTCTGAGGAAGTCCGCCACCTCACCCATGATGAGCAAAACAGAAGGCCTCAGCAGAAAGACCTTCATCAGGAGGGCTTCGTCAACGAAGATGACTGGTATGACAATTTCCATCAGGGAAATTTTGTTTTCGATGATGCTTCTCCTCTGTCTGCTGAGCTGCAGGCTACACCTTGGCCTCCATCCTATAAGCCACCTCAGCTTCCCATGTTCGACGGCCACTCAGATCCGAAGCAGTTCCTGATGAGCTACGAAGCAACAGTGTCTTCGTATGGGGGCAATGCTGCAGTCATGGCGAAGTCTTTCGTTATGGCCGTCAGGAGTGTTGCTCAGACCTGGTATTCCTCCCTTCGGCCAGGAACGATCACTTCATGGCAAAAGCTGAAGGATATGTTACTGACCAGCTTTCAAGGATTTCAGACGAAGCCAGTCACAGCTCAAGCCTTGTTCCAGTGCATTCAGGATCATGAAGAATACCTTCAGGCTTATGTCCGAAGGTTCTTACGTTTGAGGGCGCAGGCACCAACGGTGCCCAATGAAATTGTTATCGAAGCCATGATCAAGGGGCTTCGTCCTGGGCCTGTAGCTCAATACTTTGCTAGAAAGCCGCCTCAGACCCTGGAGAAGCTGCTCCAAAAGATGGATGAGTACATTCGTGCTGACAATGACTTTCGCCAAAGAAGGGAGGAGGCCTTCAGATTTTCTGAAATGACCAGGGGCTTCGGAGGAAGATACTACCCGAGGCATGTCCGGTCCATCCACAGCTCCACTCAGAATGATGATAAGGGGAGTCAGCAGAGCAGACCGCAGTGCTCCTCGCAGGCTTCGGGGCAACAACAAGCTTTCTTCCAGCCACCAGCTCCGAGAGGCAGAGGCGCCAGGGGCTTCGGCGGAAGATTCGGAGATCAGCCAAGGAAATTGTTTTGCTTGTTCTGTGGAGAAGGCAAGGGCCATACCACCAGGACGTGCCATATTACAATCCAGAAGCAAAAGGAGATAGCCGAAGCTACATCTCAACAAGTTCAGCCGAAGCAGGTCATGCATACTGCTTCGTATCATCCGCCTTACATCCCACAATACATAGACAACCACCCTGCAGCTTCTGTAGCTTCGGCAAGTCAACCTCAAGCTTCCTGGCAACAGCCCCCGCCTCCACCTCCATTGCAACAGGGTCAACAGCCAGAAGGGAGTCAATATGCTCCACATCAAAGGGACTTCAGAGAACAATCCGAAGCTCGCACAGTCAACAGCACTGTGCCAGAGTCGAAGCACATTTATTGACGCATATCCTACCTTTGATAGCAGTCTTTTCCATTCAGTTCTATTCTCTGAAGCAAAAAACATTGATCGTTTCCATGTAATAATTTCGCTATCTCCCACGAGGAAAATCTATTTTCTCCACAGGATTAAGTTGATGGAGTTTTTGTGTTAACAAGGAGGACCTTCGAAATATTAAAAATCCTTCGGATTAACAGAAAGTCGTTCTAAGGAACGCAGAGTAAGTTCATGAAGTCATAAAAAGCCGTTCCAAAGGGAACGCAGTGTAAGTTTTCTGCTCAAAAGTCGTTCCTAAAGGAATGCAGAGCTTACAGCGAAAAGTCAACGCTGATACCGTCTAAGTAAAAGACGAAGAAGCTCCTAAGGGAGGCTTACAGCGAAAAGTCAACGCTGATACCGTCTAAGTAAAAGACGAAGAAGCTCCAAAGACGTTCCTAAGGGAATGCAGAGCTTACGAATAAATTTTGTGTGTATCTTCGGAACAAAGGTCATTTGCATAACATAACATCATCACATCATCTTGCATAGCATAAGCATCATACATCATATTGCATTTTGCAAGAGAAGGGTACACAGTATCGACCTTCGGAAGAATGCTTTGAGAAAGCAATATCGAAATTGTATAAATTCGGAATACAGCTTCGGAGAATATTTTTACGAAGCATGGACAAGCTTCGTCAGAGCAATATCGAAATTGTATAGCTTCGGAGAATGCTTTTACGAAGCATGGATGTGACTTATCAGAACAGTTTTAACGGAGAATATTTTCTTCACGAAGCATGAAAAGAAGGGAAGGTGTTTTTTCGCCGAAGGCTCAAAAATGGTATGTATGTAGAGTTTCATGCATCGTAAAGAATTGAATAATGAAAAGAAACTTGTATATTACATTCAAATGTACAAAATGTTACATAGATCACACTTTAAATGTTTTTTCTAAATAGCATCTAGTCTTCTCTTAATACCGCTTCGGCGGCTTCATTTAGAAGCTGATCAACAACTTTGTCCATGATAGCTTCGACCATTTGTTTAATCTCATCATCACCTTTTGTGTGCGGGTCGGCAGTCGATTCAGCAGCTTCTGAGGCAAAAGAATATTTCTTCATTACTATTACAAACCGTGAGCAAAGTTTGAAATAAAAATTACAACACAACAAGAGCGACTAATTGGTACCTAATTGCCTTTCGGGCTCTGTACTCCTTTCGGCAGCTTCTGCCACTTTCCTAGCATCATGAATGCCTTTTTCGCTCTTTTGGATGATTTCTTGCGCCATCCCTCGGCCGCCGTCGTTCCAGATATCAGTAAAAAATTTGCCACCCACCACGCTTGCTTCGGCCGAGGGGTCCTTGATGTCTTCGGAAGATAAGGTAGCTTCGGACTGAGCCAAAAATTTCACATGCTCGCAACCTTTTTTCTCTAAGACAGAAGCAATTCCTCTGGCGCCCGAAAAAGCGCAGATATCGCCACGACTGCTCAGGATCTCCTCGAAGGCCTCTGCTTCGTGACTAATCCATTCCAGTGGACCTTCGGGATTGCCTCGAGAGAAATTCTCTTCGCTGGAAAAGGCGCCCACGCTGGCGAAGCTGGTTTTAATTTTATTCACGCATTCTATAGATTTAATATAACATTTCCTCTGAGATGCACGAAGTTCTTTAACTCTTAACTCCAATTTGTTGACCATATGATCACTGAGTTCTCGTTTTGTTTCCTCAAGCACGCGCTCCTCTCTAGCTCTAGCCAGCTGTTTCTGAAGATCTTTAATTTCACGCTTTTGGGCTTCGGCCTGGGTTTTTGAAGCAGCTTCGTCCTTCTTCACCTTGTCTACCAGCGTAAGCAGAATTTTATCCTTTTCCAGAGCTTCGTTTCTCAGCTTGATAACTTCGGAGCGCAAATTGTTGAATGCAATCTCATAGCTTTCATCTTCGGCGCTTTTTTGGGCTCTTAATGCGTTGCTTAGAATTAAGCCCTGTACGAAAAAGAATTCATATAAGAATATAGGAATGAATTACGTATTAAAAAAGTTTTTTCAAACGCTTAATTCCCAAACCTTTAGGCTATTGTATGCAAGACTGTCTGCGAGATCCTCTTTCGTCATGGCGCTTAATCCAGCTTCGAGCTTCGGGAATCCTATACTCCTGGCCATCTCTCGGCAGACAGATAGTTCTTTATTATCAGGTAGGCAGTATAGGAAGTCATCTTCATTTGTCCCATTGAATATTACTGCCCCATTCGGATATTTTAGCTCTTTCGCATAATGGTTGGCTTCATAAGTTTCTTCTGCAGACAGTTTCTTCCCCGAAGCGTGTCGTATAATGTAATCGCATATGCTGGCAGGAGCTTCGGGGATGGCAGTGTCAATTACTTCAACTACAACTGGTTCTGATATTTTTATTGCTTCGGCTTCCAAAGGTTGCTCCTTGTAGGGCTCTGAAGGCCCAGCTTCAGCTTCAGCTTGTTGCGTCGAAGCTTCAGTAGAAGCTTCAGCAACTTCAACACTCTTTTTTGGAGTTGTGCTTGGAGACTTAATTGTCTCCAAGACATCTAGTACGTTTACCATTCTTTTCCTTTTTGGGGTCACCGATGGCCCCTTTTGGTTTTTTATTACTTCGACATTTACCGAAGGACTTAAGATTTCAGACATTTTTGACTCCTCAATCTTCGGCTCTTCTACTGCTGAAGGCGCTTCAGTCTTCTCTTCCATCTTCGGCACTGAAGCTGGTTCTGTAGCTTCAGAGGCCAAAGAAGCTTCACCAATGAATTCTGGCACTGTGGCCGGCTCAATAAAGCGTGTCCGATGGGTGAGCACCTTCATCTTTTTTCTTTGAGGCGCTGGCTCACTAGGGGCACTTGTGGTAGCTTCTGTCGCAGGAGAAGTATTTTTCCTTTTGCGACCCAATACCGGATAGTGATAGTCAGGGTACATAAACCCGACTGCGTCAAACACACGGTTGAGTCTTTTCTTCTTTCGGCCTCCGAAGGCTGCTGATAGCGCAGTATTTTCGGCCTTCGAATATGCCCCAAGTAGTTCATCACTTAAAGTTTCAATGCTCTTCAGCCAGTCATCATCAGGTTCAACAAATTTATCTGCATATTTGAATGTGTATTTCAGTCTAACTAGTCCGCCTTCGTCGGACTCTTTAATAGTTTCCTTCGGCATTTCCCACTTTTCTGCAAGTGGCCATACCCTGAAGGCAATGTGCTCTTGGACCAAGTCCCTTGTCCCAATGAAAGAGCAGACTATGCCGAAGGCTCTTTGGCATTCCTCGGCTGCTTCGTCCATTTCAACCTTCGGCCTTCAAAGTCCGAAGCGTTGCCAGATAGGGTGCATAATGATACTCTTGACATTTTCTTGCACTGTTAAGTCGTTTTTTACATAGAACCATTCAGTCATCCAGGCTCCGGGCCATCTCTTCCGAAAGGTTGGCACAGGGCGGCTTGACCCGGAGCGGGCACCGAAGCTATAACATCCAAAATTATTGTGATATTGTTCTTTTCCCCACGGCTTCATCTCATATAACAGTTCATGAATGTTGCAAAAACTTTTAGCATTTGGTTCTAAACCTTGACTTCTTGCAGCCCAGACAAAAATCCCCATTCTTATGATAGCTTCGGGAGTAAGTTGATGAAGGTAGACTTGGAATGTTTTCAGTACCTCAATAACAAAGTTGCTCAGGGGGAATCGAAGCCCAGCCTTGAGAAAGCTTCGGAAGATCACAACTTCATCTTCTTCGGGAGTGGGAGAAGTCTTTTCTCCAGCGTCAGCTCTCACAATAGATACATCTCGAAAATACCTCCCCCTCATATTATCAATATGGTTCTGCTTGATAGTGGTTTTCCCGAAAACCGTGTGACTTGGCCGCCATGGACGATCTTCGGCCTCTTCCCCACCACTCTCTACATCATAGCTGTCGCTGTCACCAGTATCTTCGGACAAACCTTCGAGAATCTCCTTGGTGATTTTCTCTGTATTGGTCTCTGCCATCGCTATCAGGAACCCCAGATTCTTCTCCTCCTCGAGACTCAGCTTCGTCTCAGCAGGGATCTTCTTGCCTTCAGACATCTTCGGAAACGCTAAAAAATTGTTCCCGAGGCCGAAGCTTCAAAATCAAAAAGACCAGCAAATCTTAGCGCACAAGAGCTAAAAATTTTAGTGGGCCGAAGCAGATGGCAAGTGTGCGTACCAAATGAGTTTGCGGTGCGATCTTATTTATACGCCCAGGGCGTCGACAATTGAAAGGCCCCGCTTGTCAGTGAATGTTGCTATTCTAGCAAAGGGAAGGTGTTTTTTCGGACCTTCGGCTCAAGGCCTTCGTCCATATCGCAATCTGAATTTATTATTGACAAATTAATATTGCGAGGGGCTACTGTTGGGGGCCTTCGTCCTCCGAAGGTCCTCAAAAACATGATTTGACAATGTCTTCCAAGTGGATTATGTGAACAGGTATCTTCGGTCTCAGAGTTATAAAGCACGGTCAGGACGAAGCTTGAACCAGACGAAGGGCGAGCTGATTACCAAGCTCTACGAAGGTGCGCAGCCAAAGCTGTGTGCATGAAAGCTTCGTCACGATAGCGGAAAGGGGAACCGACTTAAAGATGAAAAGACTACGTGGGCCTCGACAGATTTCCATAAGTCATTAACAAATGTAATGGACATGGATGTAATTTTACGTGGGCTGCGTCCCGCGTCTATAAATAGATGAACAGTACTCCCGTACTGTTCACGCTGACTTGGCATTGGCATTTGCGTCACGCTTGTACTTTTTACCTTCTCTCAAGACCGAAGGTACATTTGTAATCTGAAATCATTTCTATTTCTTCATGTTAATAAAATAGAAATGATTCTATGATTTACTTTTCATGTCTTGTATGAATCCTTCGTTATTACTTGTTATATTTACGAAGGTATGTTTCTTGTGACCTTCGTCCGGAATTCATTATTCCCGGAGGGGAATAATGTTTGGTAGGACGAAGGGCCTTGACATTTAACACTTTTTATGTTGCCTTGTTCTTAATCCGAAGCATTTGAGAACAAGTCCCCAACAAATATCATAAATGTACTTATTACATAGCGAAAGTCTTACAAAAATAAATGATAAAGTAAAGCGAACTAAATATTATTCCCTGACGCCACAAAGCTGACTGGGAGACGCCACCTAGATCAAGTCGAATGCCTCAGTGTTAGGCGGCTCCTCTTCGACCACCTGTTCTTCTCCTGTGGGGGGGGGGGGGTGAGACAGCAAGAGTGAGCTCACATACGTTCATAGCTCAACAAGTCGTAGGGAATAATGTGCATGAACTCACCAAAGGTGGGAGTTCATGTGAAGTGTAAGGTTGATCAACATAATAGAGGCTGAAGCTGAGCATTGCTTTTATAAGTTGGTCAAAATTTTATTAGCAATTACTAAGTGTAAGTAAATACCAAACCTTAATAATAATAAAGAAAAGTAATAATAAAATAATCCCAAATACGATGCAAATGTCAAATTAAATTTAAGTTCCATAAATTAATCATGTGAGGGTCCGAGCTACTCATGACCGTGAGCACGGCTAGTATACCAGTTTTACACTCTGTAGAGGTTGCGCATCTTTACCCATAAGTCATGTTACTCATCTGCCAAGAGACGGCCAATCCCATACACCTCTACCGAGGAGGCGAGGCAGGGTAACACTACGAGGCCTTTACAAAGTTCCACTAGCTTTAGAAATCCCGCTACAGTTTATAGGAAGCTCCAGTTCAGGAATCTCTCGCCTACCGCCATCGCAGCAAAATCAACCCAAGGACCTCCCTACACTGACCACTCCCCTACTGCCCTTGCCCCTTTCGGCTAAGGAAGTCATCCACTAGCTTTCCTAGTTAATCAGCCAAGGGCGTCCCATTAAACCCTTGTGGTAGCACTGTTTTCCCGGGTGGTTGCTCCATGTTCCCATTAACATAATAATCTTAACATGAACAGTAATAATAAAAAGATAATAAAAGAATAATCATGAATAGTGTATCTTCATACCCAAATCCACATAAAGCAATAGCAGGTATTATCAAAAAATATTTCAGTGGTGAACAAGGTATAAAGATAGCCAAAACTGGGTAACCTATTGGATCCCATCAAAATTAACCTATGCAGATCATTATAATTAATAAGAGCATGGCTGGGAAAAGTAAGTGATCAAGGGCACAACTTGCCTTCAATGAGCTCCTGCTCAGCTACTTCTACTTGCTGAACCTCAGAATCCACAGTGGCTTGCTCGTCTACTCGCATCAACACAATACATACATAGTATAACAAAAATTAATATTGCACCAAACAGATAAATAAAATATACAATAAAAATCTACACATTAAAATGAGATCATAGGAACTGGAATCATTAAATTTGGAGTTATAGATTTCGAGATATGAATTTCCAAAGGTTTAACGTGCTTAAACTAAGATTAAATGAGAAATAGATTTTAATATTGTTTTCATGTTAAAATAGAGACTCTAAGTGATAGAGAATAAATTTACAAAATTTTAGAAACTGGAATGGGTCAATTTGGACTAAGAATGGATTTTCTATGATTTAATCAAATTCTAGCCATTATTTATACATTAAAATCAATTTCTATATTTAATTATTGAATTTTCCTGGGTCTCTGGATTGGGCACATAAAAACATAAATCCGCAGGGGTCTCGGTGCAATGGATACTATGGGTGTGTTTGGTTTGACTTTTGACTTTGGCTTTTGTTCCCTAAAAGCCAAAAGCCAAACCAAAGGGCTGGATCAAGGAAGCAGCTTTTGCTAAAAGCCGACTTTCTTGCAGTGCAAAAATGAAAGCACCCCTGGACCTGCTTTTAGTGACTTTAAGATGGAACTGTGAAAACGTATATCGAATAACTTTTAACGATTTTTAGTGGTTTCGACTAAACGGTTTTTAGCTTTTTAACAGCTCACAGCAGCTTTTCCCATAGCTCACAGCCCACAGCAGCTTTTTTACAGCCACAGCCAAACCAAACAGACCCTAAGACTCAGTAAACATTCCCCCTCGACGGCATGTTTAATTTGTAATTCAGTAGGGGCTCTTTAGCACAATTGCCAAGGCTAAGGGGTATCGCGCGTCCACAACCGTCAGATCTAACTCAACGCGCCAGATTAGATCTTAAGCTTAGTGAACCGATATTCAACAATAGCCGCTGGATCCTATATCTACGGCTCGGATCCAAAATAACCGAGATCGAATCGTATTCATAGGATTACAGATCTACGGTCTCGGTTCTCCTAACCGAAGGGGTAGCTATCTTCTAATCTTCCACCATCAGATCAATGGCCAGTGACCCTTCTTCCCCACCTGAACGCCCAGTCGTGTTGGCTGGCTTTCCCCGCGGTGGAGCTCGCCTGCGAGCGGAAATTCCACCGCCACCGAGCACTAATCTAGAATTAAACTGGTGCTACGCGATGAGGGATGAATAGAGAACATCCTGGAAGACGAATTACCTACGGGGGCGAGGTAGGGACCTTGGCCCACGGCGCACCGAAGCTCCACCGTGGTTCTTAGACTCCAGCGAGAAATTGGACGTCGACCCTCCCCTGAATTCTCGTTGAAGGTTTTCTCGTCGCAAGCGCTTGTCCAGGCGGACCTCGCAGACCTCGCACACCGAGCAACGACGGCGCACACCGCGAGTTTGGGTTGCGGCGACGCACCCAGTACGCTTTCTGGAACTCGCCCCTCTCGATGAATAGGTTGGATAAGGGGTGATTCGCTGAGGAATCGGCTCGAGCAAGGACACCGCGACTACGTTTTTTAAGGGGAAGGAGAGAAGGGGCTGGGTCCACGGGTGCGTGCGCGGCGGGTGTGGGGAGGCCGTTGCGGAAGGAGTTCGGCTGAAGCGCCCGTTCTTATCACGGTGACGATGAGTCTGACAAACCGGTCCCACACGGCAGTCAGGTCGCGGGCGTGGAATGGAGCAGGTGCTGCAGTCGCGTGCGTAGTGAGGATTTGGCCGAGCGCGCTATGTGGGCCGAGACCTGGGTTGCTTTGGGCCCAAGTGCATTTCCTGATTCTCTTTTTCTTTTATCCTTTCTCATTTCTTTTTTTGTTTCTTTCCTCTTTATTTCCAAATTCAAATTCCAGTTAAAGTTCAAATTTCGTGATAATTTGTCTTCACCTTAAATGTTCAACTTAGACATGGTAAGGTGATCTTTACCTATTTTAATATTTATTTCATGTTCACTAGTGTTCTCTTTCTTAAATTCTGGAATTCAAATTTGGGTAATAAATTATTTCTATTCACCTTATTTTTATTTTGTCTTCACATGCACACACAATAAAGTCCAACATGATGCACTTTGTTTTATTTTAGTATCATTTGTTTTAATTAATCACTCTTAATATGTATGCTTTTTTTATGATGCAAATATGGCACATAAAATAAGGATACCTCACTATATTCTTGGTATACATATTTGAGTATTACAAATCCTACCCCCCTTAAAAATAATCTCATCCTCGAGATTTAGGAAGATCTAGGGAAAAGGTGGGCAAAATCTATGCGAAGCCCTTCTTCTCTCTCCCAAGTAGCTTCATCTTCTCCGTGGTGGCTCCATTGCACTTTGCACATCTTTATAACCTTATTTCTCATGACACGAGTAAGCGTATCAAGGATCTTGATGGGATACT
This sequence comes from Zea luxurians, assembly GCA_029449295.1. Taxonomy (NCBI): domain Eukaryota; kingdom Viridiplantae; phylum Streptophyta; class Magnoliopsida; order Poales; family Poaceae; genus Zea; species Zea luxurians. The sequence continues at coordinate 56,173,219 of JAOPSE010000021.1, read as the reverse complement.
CAGCATAAGTTAGATCCTCCTGAACACTAAGGTCCTCCATTGGTAACTGCTCTTCAGGTACCCTGAGACATTTCTTCAGCTGAGATACATGAAAGACATCATGAACATTCGCAAGATGACCAGGTAACTTCAATTGGTATGCAACCTCTCCCACTCGCTTTAAGATTAAGAAGGGTCCAATAAAGCAAGGGGACAACTTTCCTTTGACTTTAAATCTTCTCATACCCCGAAGTGGTGACACCTTCAAATAGACATGATCACCCTCCTTAAACTTTAGCAGTCTTCTTCGGGTGTCAACATAGCTTTTCTACCTTTACTGTGCAGTTCTCAAATTCTCCCTTATTTGCTGGACTTGCTCCTCAACTTCTTGTATAATTTTAGGTCCAAATAACTATCTTTCACCAGTTTGATCCCAATACAGTGGAGTCATGCACTTTCTGCCATATAAAGCCTCAAACGTTGACATCTTCAAACTGGCCTGGTAGCTATTATTGTAAGAAAACTCCGCATACGGTGAACTCTTATCCCAACTTCCACCATGTTTAAGAGCACAAGCTCTTAACATATCCTCTAGCACTTGGTTGGTCTTCTCAGTCTACCCATCAGTCTGGGGATGGTAAGCCGAACTAAAATTCAATCTTGTATCCAAGGACTCGTGCAACTTCTTCCAATACCGAGAGGTAAACTGTGATCCCCGGTCTGACACAATCTTCTTTGGCACACCATGTAGGCATACAATCCGTGTCATGTACAACTCTGCTAACTTGGCTCCCGAATATGTGGTCTTCACTGGAATAAAGTGGGCTACTTTAGTTAGCCTGTCCACAATCACCCATATAGAATCATACCCATCAGATGTGCGGGGTAATCCAACGATGAAGTCCATGCCAATCTCTTCCCATTTCCACTCGAGTATCTTAAGCGGATGTAGTAGTCCGGCTGGCCTCTGGTGTTCAGCCTTAACTCTTTGACACACATCGCACATAGCCACATGTGCAGCCACATCTCTCTTCAATCCAAACCACCAATATTTTTACTTCAAATCCTGGTACATCTTAGTACTCCCAGGGTGTATAGAATAAACTGAGTCATGTGCCTCCTTAAATATGGTTTCCCGAAGACTATCGATATCAGTAACACAGATCCGATTCTTGAACCATATCGTGCCTTGCTCATCTCCCGTGAAATCTGGGCCTCTACCTTCTGTTATCAGATTCTTGATCTCCTGGATTTTGGCATCACCAATCTGACCTCTTCGAATTTCTTGCTCCAAGGTAGGTTCCAATTCAATGGTAACTCCTTCCGTATGTGTAACAATTCCTAGGTTGAGCCTCTCAAAATATTTTGCTAATTCATCAGGTAGCTGGACAACAATAGCGGAATGAACGTGCTCTTTCCGACTCAAGGCATCTGCAACCAAATTTGCCTTGCCTGGGTGGTAGTGAATCTCCAAATCATAATCCTTAATCAGCTCCAACCAACGGTGTTGCCTAAGGTTGAGATCCTTCTGAGTGAATATGTACTTCAAACTCTTATGATCCGTGTATACTTGGCACTTAGTTCCCATAATGTAGTGTCTCCAAATCTTAAGTTCATGCACAACGGCTGCCAGCTCTAATTCATGAGTGGGGTAGTTCAATTCATGTTTCCGCAACTGACGAGACGCATAGGCGATCACATGTCCTTCTTGCATGAGCACACATCCCAATCCTTGGCCACATGCATCACAATAAATGTCAAATCCCTTCTGTAGATCTGGCATAATCAACACTGGTGGTGACATCAATCTCTTCTTCAATTGATCAAAGTTGTCTTGGCATTTCTCATCCCACTTGAACTCTCTTCCCTTCTCCAGAAGCGAGGTCATAGGCTTGGTAATCTTAGAGAATCCTTTGATAAATCTCCAATAATATCCTGCAAGCCCCAAGAAACTCTGAATCTCAGTGACGGTAGTGGGCACGCTCCATTCCATTATCTCCTTCACTTTAGCAGGATCCACTGCTATTCCTCCATTAGAAATAATATGTCCAAGGAATGGCACCTTGTCAATCCAAAACTCGCACTTGCTAAACTTGGCGTAGAGTTGATTATCTCGTAGCTTCTGTAGCACCAACCTTAGATGTTCTTCACGATCACTTTCACTCTTAGAATAGATAAGAATATCGTCAATGAACACCACGACGAATCTGTCCAAATACTCCATAAACACCTTATTCATCAAATTCATAAAATAAGCTAGTGCATTGGTTAATCCAAACGACATAACAGTGAACTCATATAATCCATATCGAGTCGAGAATGCTGTCTTGGGAATATCCGATGGTCTAATCTTTATTTGATGGTATCCCGATCAGAGATCAATCTTCGAGAATACCCTAGCACCTCTCATCTGATCAAATAAATCCTCAATACGAGGTAATGGATACTTGTTCTTCACAGTAACATCATTAAGTGATCTATAATCCACACACATCCGTTGTGATCCATCCTTCTTCTGTACAAATAGTACCGGTGCTCCCCAAGGTGATGAACTCGGACGAATGTACCCAGCCTCTTGTAACTCTGTTAGCTGCTTCTTAAGTTCCTTTAATTCTTCTACAGCCATCCTGTATGGTTGCTTAGAAATAGGAGCAGTCCCAGGTAAGAGATCAATGACAAACTCAACTTTCCTATCTGGTGGCATCCCTGGTAACTCCCCTGGAAAGACATCCGGAAAATCTCTAACCACACGGATGTTGTCACCAACAAACTCCTCAGGTATGAAGTATATAGCCCGTTTGGAAGAGGTTACTGCAATTTGAACTTGAAATGATTCTCCTTTAGGACAGTGAGTTCTATAGTACCCCCTACCACATGCTATAATGGCCTTTGCCTTCCTTAACCATGACATACCAAGGATCAGATCTATACTGCTGGCCTCTAATATTATAGCAGTAGCTCCAAATTCTCTTCCCATAATAGTTAATGTCAATCTACGTGTCATTTGATTTGCCTCAATAGGCCCTTTAGGTGTGATTACTATCATTGGTTTTCTCATATTTAGCAGGGGTATCTCATTGGTGTTGGCATATCAAGCAGACATGAATGAATGTGTAGCACCCGAATCAAATAATATTGTTACAGGAATGGCATTAATGTAAAACATACTGAAAGTCGCCTAGAGGGGGGTGAATAGGGCGAAACTGAAATTTACAAAGTTAATCACAACTACAAGCCGGGTTAGCGTTAGAAATATAAATGAGTCCGAGAGAGGGCGTAAAAACAAATCGTGAGTGAGTAAAGAAGTAAGACGCAATGATTTGTTTTACCGAGGTTCGGTTCTCGCAAACCTACTCCCCGTTGAGGAGGCCACAAAGGCTGAGTCTATTTCAACCCTTTCCCTCTCTCAAACGGTCCCTCGGACCGAGTGAGCTTCTATTCTCAAATCAACCGGGAACAAAACTTCCCCGCAAGGACCACCACACAATTGGTGTCTCTTGCCTCGATTACAATTGAGTTTTGATCACAAGAACAAGTGAGAAAGAAAGAAGCAATCCAAGCACAAGAGCTCAAAAGAACACAACAAATCTCTCTCACTAGTCACTAAGGCTTTGTGTGGAATTGGAGAGGATTTGATCACTTGGGTGTGTCTAGAATTGAATGCTAGAGCTCTTGTAAGATGTAGAAGTGTGAAAACTTGGATGACTTGAATGAGGGATGGTTGGGGGTATTTATAGCCCCAACCACCAAACTAGCCGTTGGTGAAGCCTGCTGTCGCATGGCACACCGGACAGTGCGGTGTACACCGGACACTGTCCGGTGCGCCAGCCACGTCACCCGGCCGATAGGGTTCGACCGTTGGAGCTCTGACTGGTGGGGTCGCCTGGCTGTCCAATGGTGCACCGGACATGTACTGTAGACTGTCCGGTGTGCCACCCACGCGTGCTCTGCTCCTCTGCGCGCGCTGGCGCGCATTTAATGCTGTAGCAGGTGACCGTTGGCGCAGACTAGCCGTTGCCCTGCTGTTACACCGGACAGTCCGGTGTACACCGGACATGTCCGATGAATTATAGCGGAGCAGATTCCCGAAGCTGGCGAGTTCAGAGTCGCTTCTCCTTGGAGCACCGGACACTGTCCGGTGTACACCAGACAGTCCGGTGAATTATAGTGGAGCGCCCCTGAGTTTTCCTGAAGGTGTGAAGTTCAGCTTGAAGTCCCCTGGTCCATCGGACACTGTCCGGTGCGCCAGACCAGGGCACACTTCGGTTATCCCTTGCTCATTTTGTTGAACCCTTTTCTTGGTCTTTTTATTGGCTTATTGTGAACCTTTGGTACCTGTAGAACTTATAGACTTGGGCAAACTAGTTAGTCCAAATGTTTGTGTTGGGCAATTCAACCACCAAAATCAATTTAGGAAATAGGTGTAAGCCTAATTCCCTTTCAATCTCCCCCTTTTTGGTGATTGATGCCAACACAAACCAAAGCAAGTATAGAAGTGCATAATTGAACTAGTTTGCAAAATGTAAGTGCAAAGGTTACTTAGAATTGAGCCAATAAATATTACTTACTAGATATGCATGGATTGTTTCTTTAATTTTAACATTTTGGACCATGCTTGCACCACATGTTTTATTTTTGCAAATTCTTTTTGTAAATCCTTTTCAAAGTTCTTTTGCAAATAGTCAAAGATAAATGAGTAAGATTTTGAGAAGCATTTTCAAGATTTGAAATTTTCTCCCCCTGTATCAAATGATTTTCCTTTGACTAAACAAAACTCCCTTTCAATAAAATTCTCCTTTTAGTGTTCAAGAGGGTTTTTAAGATACCAATTTTTGAAAGTGCTACTTTCTCCCCCTTTAGAACACAATAAGATACCAATTTGAAATTTACCAATTGAAAATCATTAGTTTTAAAATTAGGTGGTGGTGCGGTCCTTTTGCTTTGGGCTCATACTCTCTCCCCCTTTGGCATGAATCGCCAAAAACGGAATCATTAGAGCCCTTTGCTAACTATTTTCTCCCCTTTGGCAAATAAAACATATGAGTGAAGATTATACCAAAGACGGAGAGATGCTTGGAGCGACGGCGAAGGATGAGTGATAGAGTGGAGTGGAAGCCTTGTCTTTGCCGAAGACTCCAATTCCCTTTCAATATACCTATGACTTGGTTTGAAATGCTCTTGAAAACACATTAGTCATAGCATATATAAAAGAGACATGATCAAAGGTATATTTATGAGTTATGTGTGCAAGACATCAAAAGAAATTTCTAGAATCAAGAATATTTAGCTCATGCCTAAGTTTGGCAAAAGTTTGTTCATCTAGTGGCTTGGTAAAGATATCGGCTAATTGATCTTTAGTATTAATGTATGCAATCTCGATATCCCCCTTTTGTTGGTGGTCCCTAAGAAAATGATACCGAATGGCTATGTGTTTAGTGCGGCTATGCTCAACGGGATTATCCGCCATGCGGATTGCACTCTCATTATCACATAGAAGAGGGACTTTAGTTAATTTGTAACCATAGTCCCGCAGGGTTTGCCTCATCCAAAGTAATTGCACGCAACAATGTCCTGCGACAATGTACTCGGCTTCGGCGGTGGAAAGAGCGACCGAATTTTGCTTCTTTGAAGCCCAAGACACCAAGGATCTTCCCAAGAATTGGCAAGTCCCCGATGTGCTCTTTCTATTGATTGTGCACCCTACCCAATCGGCATCCGAATAACCAATTAAATCAAATGTGGATCCCCGAGGGTACCAAAGCCCAAACTTAGGAGTATAAGCCAAATATCTCAAGATTCGTTTTACGACCGTAAGGTGAGATTCCTTAGGGTCGGATTGGAATCTTGCACACATGCATACGGAAAGCATAATGTCCAGTCGAGATGCACATAAATAGAGTAATGAACCTGTCATCGACCGGTATACCTTTTGATCGACAGATTTACCTCCCGTGTCGAGGTCGAGATGCCCATTGGTTCCCATGGGTGTCTTGATGGGCTTGGCATCCTTCATTCCAAACTTGTTTAGAATGTCTTGAGTGTACTTCGTTTGGCAGATGAAGGTGCCCTCTTGGAGTTGCTTTACTTGAAAACCTAGAAAATACTTCAACTCCCCCATCATTGACATCTCGAATTTCTGTGTCATGATCCTACTAAATTCTTCACATGTAGATTTGTTAGTAGACCCAAATATAATATCATCAACATAGATTTGGCATATAAACAAATCATTGTCAAGAGTTTTAGTGAATGAAGTAGGATCGACTTTTCCGACTTTGAAGCCATTAGCTATAAGGAAATCTCTTAGGCATTCATACCATGCTCTTGGGGCTTGCTTGAGCCCATAAAGCGCCTTAGAGAGCCTATAGACATGGTTAGGGTACTCACTGTCTTCAAAGCCGGGAGGTTGCTCAACATAGACCTCTTCCTTGATTGGTCCATTGAGGAAGGCACTCTTTACGGCCATTTGGTAAAGCTTGAAGCCATGGTAAGTAGCATAGGCTAATAATATACGAATTGACTCAAGCCTAGCTGCGGGTGCATAGGTTTCACCAAAATCCAAACCTTCGACTTGGGAGTATCCCTTGGCCACAAGTCGAGCTTTGTTCCTTGTCACCACACCATGCTCATCTTGCTTGTTGCGGAAGACCCACTTGGTTCCTACAACATTTTGGTTAGGACGTGGAACTAAATGCCATACCTCGTTCCTAGTGAAGTTGTTGAGCTCCTCTTGCATCGCCATCACCCAATCCGAATCTTGGAGTGCTTCCTCTACGCTGTGTGGCTCAATAGAGGAAACAAAAGAGTAATGCTCACAAAAATGTGCAACACGAGATCTAGTGGTTACCCCCTTATGAATGTCGCCGAGGATGGTGTCGACGGGGTGATCTCGTTGGATTGCTTGGTGGACTCTTGGGTGTGGCGGCCTTGGTTCTTCATCCTCCTTATCTTGAACATTTGCATCTCTGTAGGAAACGGGTGACGCCTAAGAGGGGGGGGGTGAATTAGGACTTCTAAAACTTTTACTAAACTAGGCCACAATTAAATCCCTAGAGCAAAACCTATGCAAATAATCAAAACTAGAATGTGCAAACTAGGTTTTGTCTAAGTGTTGCTATCTCTACCGCAAAAGGCTAAGTTTCAATCTATACTAAATAAGTATGACTACAAGATTGAAACTTAAATGCTTAATATAAATGCGGAATGTAAAGAGCTAAGTAGAGAATCAAACTCTCGTGGATGACGCCGGTATTTTTACCGAGGTATCCGGAACCACGCAAGGTCCCGACTAATCCTCGTTGGTGCCCCTACGCAAAGGGAAGCCCACGCGAGGGCCAAGCACCACGGTCGAGTAACTCCGTAGAGAGCCGCGGGCCTTCTCCACGCGCAAGTGGTGCTCCGCTTCCGGCTCCTCTCGGACGCTCCCCGCCGTCTCCACTATCGAGCTTCCGACCGAAACGCCGCGGGCCTCGTTCCCTCCGGTACACGGTGGCGGCCGTGACACAAACGCGGTTGTCACGGTCTCGCAAGACTCTCGCCCCACTCGGTACAATTACAACGACTCACGCAAGAGCCGAGGGGTTGTGTGGTTTTACAAAACTCACTCAACTACCTAGGATTCACCTAGAGCAAGCGCTAAAGCGGTCTAACTAACCTAAGCACTTCGCAAAGCACCTACGCTAATCACCGAGTGATTCTATTAAGCACTTGGGTGTTTGAGCTCTTAGAAATGTGCACTATATGCCTTGGTATGTTGCTTGGGCTCTCACACTAGAGAATGGCCGGTTGGGGTGGTATTTATAGCCTCCACACCCCAAACTAGCCGTTGGACAGAAAGCAGCAGCTTTCTGTCGTCGGGTGCACCGGACAGTCCGGTGCACCACCGGACACTGCACAGTAGATGTCCGGTGCACACCACGTCAGCCGACCGTTGGCGCCTGTAGCAGTCGACCGTTGAATCCGACCGTTGCCGTCTACCCGTTGGCACACCGGACAGTCCGGTGCACACCGGACAGTCCGGTGCTACAGCCAGAGAGCGCCTGTCTGCGGCCTCTCTGCGCAGACTGTCCGGTGCCTCACCGGACAGTCCGGTGCACACCGGACACCAATGTCCGGTGCGCCACCAGGCGCTGGCTGACAGCCCTTATCTTGGATTTCTTCGCTCATTTCTTCGGGCTTCTTTGTTCTTGAGTATTGGACTCCTATGCATCTTTTTATGTCTTCTTTTGAGGTGTTGCATCCTCATTGCCTTGGTCCAATTCTCTTCGCATCCTGTGAACTACAAACACAAACACTAGAAAACTTATTAGTTCACGGATTGTGTTGTTCATCAAACACCAAAACTCAATTAGCCAAATGGCCCGGGGTCCATTTTCCTTACAATCTCCCCCTTTTTGGTGATTGATGACAACACAACCAAAGCAAGCAAATAATACAAGTATTTAAGTGAAAATATGCAATCTACTTGCTAAGATGCATGATTGTCCCCTCAATGTGATATTATGGACTTAAGCCTCCCCCTAACTCCATAATTCACTTACTTCCTATTTTTGGACCAAATAACCAAAACCACTTGAAAAGCCATTTGTAGATATAAAATTTTAAATTGGTGGTGTTTGGTGTTTGATATAGTTTTCATTGCTTTGGTCCCTAAACTTCTCCCCCTTTGGCATCAACCACCGAAATGGAAGACATTAAAAGCATGTAGGAAGTAAATAAAAGCTTGCCCTCATCAAGAATTGTATCAAACGATATCACTAGAAGGATATTAAATTAAACTATGTGAATGATACCACTTGAAGGAGTCCTCAAAAGATTACTCCTCCTAAATGAGTTGTCTCCTTTAGAAAGAGTTTTTCTCCCCCTTTAGAGATAAAGAAATACTCCCCTTGACAGAGATCCTCTACTTAGGAAAAAGCATGTGAAAATTAGAGGTGCAAGACATGATTTGAAAAGACTAACTTCCCTTATGCATAAGTAACAGAATATGAGTTAAGTACATATGCATTTTTAGCAACAAGGAAGTATATGATATGAAATATAGTCTAATCAAATATTGGAGAAGACATGTAAATGATACTGAATGTAGTCTCAAAAGATACCAATTGAAAGTCAATGGTGAGCTTGAAAGACATGAGAGTTCTTGGAGATTTTGCAGTGGAAGATTGTTGTCTTTCTCCGGGGACTTCATTTTCCTTACAATGAGACTATCACATGAAATAGACTTGAAAAGGTGTTAGTCTCAAAGTGTTAGATTATAGAGTAACCTCCCCCTAAAGGTGTGCATACAAGTTTTGAATACTTGTAGGAGACATGCACTTTGATTTGATATCAAGAGGGGCAAATTATCCATAATCCAAACTTTGGCACATATAAGTTAAATGATACACTTTGTAGAAATCAAAATTTTCAATTTATGCATCATTTACTATGGAGTGATATAGAAGCTATGTGCCGTGCTTAAATAAACATTTTAAACCATGTAGGTTTGCTTAAGTATATGAATTGAAAGCAAGCAATCCTACCATGTGATTTACCTAGTATGCATGATTTTAAACAAAAGTACATAACAAATGTAATACTAGGCAAGAAAGGTTAACTAGATAGAAGGTAAATAGATACGCATATCTAAAAATGAAGAATACAATAAAACTAGTTACCTTAGTCATGGGTGGGAAATTTGGGTCCAAATTTTTTACTAACCCACTTGGCAATAAACTTGATCCAATATGATGTACCCCATGATATACATCCCAACTTTGCCAAGTCTCCAAATTTCCCGAGGACCTTCGGTCCACTCACTTCCCTTTCGGGATCCAAACCTTCTTGGTGCTTTTCATGGTTGAAATTATCTCCTTTGGCACCCAGATGCGTTTGGCCCCCTTTCCTTTGTTGGCTTGCTTGTTGGCCTTGATTGCTATCACCTTTCCGTTCTTTTTCTTCTTGATCAAATATGGTGTAGCATCCTTTTTGTTCACCTTTTTGATGTAGGTGTTGGAGATTTTGCTTGATGGCTTTTGCTTGAGCTTTTGCCTTTGTTTATCCCCGGTCATCGCCTTGCATTGGAAAGACTTGTGGCCTTCCTTGTGGCATAGCCTACAAATCACAGTTTCTGCCTCTACAGGCTTGTTCACTCCCGCAGTGGTGTTATCCTGTGGAGGTCGGATTTGTTTGGCTTTGCCTTTCTTGTCATACAAAGCCTTGCCAAGGCGAGCCACTTCTTGCTTTAATTGTTCATTTTCCTTTACAACCTCATCCGTACATGTCTCTACAACAATATTCTCAACAACAACTTGGTTGCAGGAGTTGGAATCATCAATTAAATCAAAGCAGGAAGTAGAAGCATCTTTCTTAATTATTTCAGGTATTTCAACTAAAGATGCTGCTGGGGTGCTACCAATGTTTTCTAGCTTAGTAGTTAGCTCATTGTTGTGTATGCTAAGAATTTCCATTTTCTCTAGCAAATTTTCAATAGCTTCTTGAGAGCTAGCTAACTTAGCCTTAAGTTTTTCATTCTTTTTAATAAGGCTATCATCGGTAGCAGTGGATGAAGCACTAGATTCTAATAGCTCAATTTTAGTTGATAGCTCACTATTTAAGTTTGCAGAAGTTTCAAATTTTTCTAGCAAACCTTTGTAATCATTTTGAGAGCTAACCAACTTATTTTTCAAGGTTTTAAGTTGAGCTTTTTGCTTAGTGCAAACATCCTAGAAAAATTCTACGGCTTCCGCAATCTCTTCTAGAGAGGCCTTTCCCTCACCTTCATCATCACTACTGCTTTCATCACTAGAGGATGGAATGCTTTTGTTACCTCTTGCCATAAGGCATTTGTGTGATGACCGTGATGATCATGACGAGGACCGGTGGCTGCGCGTCCTTGGAGGTTCATCTTCACTTGAAGAATCATCCCAAGTTCTAACACTTGTGAGCGCCTTGCCTTTGCTCCTCTCCTTTTTGGGTTTGGCCATATTTGGACAGTTGTCCCTGAAGTGGCCCTTCTCCCCACATGTGAAGCATCCTCTCTTCCTTTGCTTTTTCCTGTCAATGTTAAAGAGAAGATCCTCGACCTGCAGGGGCACACCCATTAGATTAATCTTGCGGATCATCCTCATTACCTTTCCGACGCGTCGGATTGTTTCTTCGTCCTCGGAGGATGATGTGCATGGATGATTATCTTCATCATCATCACTTTCTTCTTCTTCCTCTTCTTCACTTGAGGAACTTGGAGTGGGAGCCTTCTTTTTGCCCTTCCTTTCATCACATGCAAAAGCATATGGCTTTGAGGAAGTTGGCTCCTCTCCCCGACTCATTTTTCGCGACATTTTAAAGGCCGCGATTTTCCCAATCACAATGGTCGGGGTCATGTTGCTCAAGTCCTCCATGTTGTGTAGGATGGTGATGATGCTCCCATATCTTTGTTGTGGTAGCAGGGAGATAATCTTCCTCACAATGTCCGCATCACCTAGCTTATTAATGCCAATAGAATTGAGCTCATTGATTATTAGATTCAAACGAGAATACATGTCTCTAACAAGCTCATCATCTTTCATAGCAAAAGAATTATACTCATTTAAGACTAGGCAATGTTTTTGCTCACGGAGATTGGATGTGCCGTCATGGAGCTCATGCAATTTTAGCCAAATCTCATTAGCAGTTTTCAGGGTAAATACTTGATTGAAAATATCCATGCTAAGAGATTCATACAAGCAATTTTTGGCTCTAGCATTTGAATGAATTTCTTTTTCCTCACTCGTGGTGGGTTTCTCGGGATTCTTGAGGGGTTTCATCCCGTCACGAGTGACTCTCCAAACACCTAGATCAGCGGCCTCTAGGTAACAAGCCATTCTAGCACTATAATATGGGAAGTTAGTGCCGTCGAAGTGTGGTGGCCTATGGGTATCCATCCCTTCCTCTAAAAAGTGTCGGCTCTTTTAGCGGTGAAGCTAAAGCGTTTCAAATGAGCCAAACCAGGCTTTGATACCACTTGTAGGAAACGGGTGACGCCTAAGAGGGGGGGTGAATTAGGACTTCTAAAACTTTTACTAAACTAGGCCACAATTAAATCCCTAGAGCAAAACCTATGCAAATAATCAAAACTAGAATGTGCAAACTAGGTTTTGTCTAAGTGTTGCTATCTCTACCGCAAAAGGCTAAGTTTCAATCTATACTAAATAAGTATGACTACAAGATTGAAACTTAAATGCTTAATATAAATGCGGAATGTAAAGAGCTAAGTAGAGAAGCAAACTCTCGTGGATGACGCCTGTATTTTTACCGAGGTATCCGGAACCACGCAAGGTCCCGACTAATCCTCGTTGGTGCCCCTACGCAAAGGGAAGCCCACGCGAGGGCCAAGCACCATGGTCGAGTAACTCCGTAGAGAGCCGCGGGCCTTCTCCACGCGCAAGTGGTGCTCCGCTTCCGGCTCCTCTCGGACGCTCCCCGCCGTCTCCACTATCGAGCTTCCGGCCGAAACGCCGCGGGCCTCGTTCCCTCCGGTACACGGTGGCGGCCGTGACACAAACGCGGTTGTCACGGTCTCGCAAGACTCTCGCCCCACTCGGTACAATTACAACGACTCACGCAAGAGCCGAGGGGTTGTGTGGTTTTACAAAACTCACTAAACTACCTAGGATTCACCTAGAGCAAGCGCTAAAGCGGTCTAACTAACCTAAGCACTTCGCAAAGCACCTACGCTAATCATCGAGTGATTCTATTAAGCACTTGGGTGTTTGAGCTCTTAGAAATGTGCACTATATGCCTTGGTATGTTGCTTGGGCTCTCACACTAGAGAATGGCCGGTTAGGGTGGTATTTATAGCCTCCACACCCCAATCTAGTCGTTGGACAGAAAGCAGCAGCTTTCTGTCGTCGGGTGCACCGGACAGTCCGGTGCACCACTGGACACTGCACAGTAGATGTCCGGTGCACGCCACGTCAGCCGACCGTTGGCGCCTGTAGCAGTCGACCGTTGAATCCGACCGTTGCCGTCTGCCCGTTGGCACACCGGACAGTCCGGTGCACACCGGACAGTCCGGTGCTACAGCCAGAGAGCGCCTGTCTGCGGCCTCTCTGCGCAGACTGTCCGGTGCCTCACCGGATAGTCCGGTGCACACCGGACACCAATGTCCGGTGCGCCACCAGGCGCTGGCTGACAGCCCTTATCTTGGATTTCTTCGCTCATTTCTTCGGGCTTCTTTGTTCTTGAGTATTGGACTCCTATGCATCTTTTTATGTCTTCTTTTGAGGTGTTGCATCCTCATTGCCTTGGTCCAATTCTCTTCGCATCCTGTGAACTACAAACACAAACACTAGAAAACTTATTAGTTCACGGATTGTGTTGTTCATCAAACACCAAAACTCAATTAGCCAAATGGCCCGGGGTCCATTTTCCTTACAATCTCCCCCTTGATTATTGCTGTCATCTTGAGGTGGCTCATCTCTTTGATCTTCTCCTTCATCATTGTGAGCTTCATCCTCAATTTGAGTTGGTGGAGATGCATGCGTGGAGGAGGAGGATGGTTGATCTTGTGCATTTGGAGGCTCTTCGGATTCCTTAGGACACACATCCCCAATGGACATGTTCCTTAGCGCGATGCATGGAGCCTCTTCTTCACCTATCTCATCAAGATCAACTTGCTCTACTTGAGAGCCGTTAGTCTCATCAAACACAACGTCACAAGAAACTTCAACTAGTCCTGAGGACTTGTTAAAGACTCTATATGCCCTTGTGTTTGAATCATATCCTAGTAAAAAGCCTTCTACAGTCTTAGGAGCAAATTTAGATTTTCTACCTCTTTTGACAAGAATAAAGCATTTGCTACCAAAGACTCTGAAATATGAAATATTGGGCTTTTTACCGGTTAGGAGTTCGTATGATGTCTTCTTGAGGATTCGGTGTAGGTATAACCGGTTGATGGCGTAACAGGCGGTGTTAACCGCTTCGGCCCAAAACCGATCCGGCGTCTTGTACTCATCAAGCATGGTTCTTGCCATGTCCAATAGAGTTCGATTCTTCCTCTCCACTACACCATTTTGTTGTGGCGTGTAGGGAGAGGAGAACTCATGCTTGATGCCCTCCTCCTCAAGGAAGCCTTCGATTTGTGAGTTCTTGAACTCCGTACCGTTGTCGCTTCTTATTTTCTTGATCCTTAAGCCGAACTCATTTTGAGCCCGTCTCAAGAATCCCTTTAAGGTCTCTTGGGTTTGAGATTTTTCCTGCAAAAAGAATACCCAAGTGAAGCGAGAATAATCATCCACAATTGTTGGGGACTTGTTCTCAAATGCTAAGAGTTAAGAACAAGGCAACATAAAAAGTGTTAAATGTTAAAGTCCTTCGTCCTTCGAAACATTATGCCCCTTCGGGAAATAATGAGTTTCGGACGAAGGTCATAAGGGACATACCTTCGTAAATATAACAAGTAATGACGAAGGATTCATATAAAGCACGAAATATAATATAAACAACATAAAATCATTTCTATTTTATTAACATGGAAAAATAGAAATGATTTCAAATTACAAATGTACCTTCGGTCCTGAGAGAAGGTAAAAAGTACAAGCGTGACGCAAAAGCAAATGCCAAGTCAGCGTGAACAGTACGGGAGTACTGTTCATCTATTTATAGACGCGGAACGCAGCCCACGTAAAATTACATCCATGTCCATTACATTTGTTAATGACTTATGGAAATCTGTCAAGGCCCACGTAGTCTTTTCATCTTTAAGTCGGTTCCCCTTTCTGCTATCGCGACGAAGCTTCCCTGCGCACAGCTTCGGCTGTGCACCATCCTTCGTAGAGCTTGGTAATCAGCTCGTCCTTCGTCTGGTTCAGGCTTTGTCCTGACCGTGCTTCATGTTCATAATTCTGAGTCCGAAGATACCTGTTCACATAATCCACTTGGAAAACATTGTCAAATCATGTTTTTGAGGACCTTCGGAGGACGAAGGCCCCCAACAGTAGCCCCTCGCAATATTAATTTGTTAATAATAAATTCAGATTGCGATATGGACGAAGGCCTTGAGCCGAAGGTCCGAAAAAACACCTTCCCTTTGCTAGAATAGCAACATTCACTGACAAGTGGGGTCTTTCAATTTTCAACGCCCTGGGGGTATAAATAAGATCATACCGCAAACTTATTTGGTACGCACACTTGCCATCTGCTTCGGCCCACTAAATTTTTAGCTCTTGTGCACTAAGATTTGTTGGTCTTTTTGATTTTGAAGCTTCGGCCTTAAAAACAGTTTTTTAGCGTTTCCGAAGATGTCTGATAGTAAGAAGATCGCTGCCGAGACGAAGCTGAGCCTCGACGAAGAGAAGAACTTGGGGTTCCTTATAGCGATGGCGGAAACCAACACAGAGAAAATCACCAAGGAAATTCTTGAAGGTTTGTCCGAAGATATTGATGACAGCGACAGTTTTGATGTAGAAAGTGGTGGGGAAGAATCCGAAGATCGACCATGGCGACCAAGTCACACGGTTTTCGGGAAAACTACTATTAAGCAGAGCCATATTGATAATATGAGGGGGCGGTATTTTCGAGATATATCTATTGTGAGAGCTGACGCTGGAGAAAAGACTTCTCCCACCCCCGAAGAAGATGAAGTTGTAATCTTCCGAAGCTTTCTCAAGGCTGGGCTTCGATTCCCCCTGAGCAACTTTGTTGTTGAGGTACTGAAAACATTTCAAGTCTACCTTCATCAACTTACTCCCGAAGCTATCATAAGAATGGGGATGTTTGTCTGGGCTGCAAGAAGCCAAGGTTTAGAACCAAATGCTAAAAGTTTTAGCAACATTCATGAGTTGTTATATGAGACGAAGCCCTGGGGAAAAGAACAATATCACAACAATTTTGGGTGTTACAGCTTCGGTGCCCGCTCCGGGTCAAGCCGCCCTGTGCCAACTTTTCGGAAGAGGTGGCCCGGAGCCTGGATGACTGAATGGTTCTATGTAAAGAATGACTTAACAGCGCAAGAAAATGTCAAGAGTATCATTATGCGCCCCATCTGGCAACGCTTCGGACTCCGAAGGCCGAAGGTTGAAATGGATGAAGCGGCCGAGGAATGCCAAAGGGCCTTCGGCGTAATCTGCTCTTTCATTGGGACAAGGGACTTGGTCCAAGAGCATATTGCCTTCAGGGTGTGGCCACTTGCGGGAAAGTGGGAGATGCCGAAGGAGACCATCAAAGAATCCGACGAAGGCAGATTGGTCAGACTGAAATACACATTCAAATATGCAGATAAATTTGTTGAACCTGATGATGACTGGTTGAAAAGCATTGAAACATTAAGTGACGAACTGCTTGGGGCATATTCGAAGGCCGAGAACACTGCGTTATCAGCAGCCTTCGGAGGCCGAAAAAAGAAAAGGCTCAACCAGGTATTTGACGCAGTCGGGTTTGTCTACCCTGACTACCACTATCCGGTATTGAGTCGCAAAAGGAAAAATATTTCTACTGCGGCAGAAGCTACCACGAGTGCTACTAATGAGCCAGTGCCGCAAAGGAAAAAGATAAAGGTGCTCACTCACCCAGCACGTTTTATTGAGCCGGCCACAGTGCCAGAATTTATTGGTGAAATCTCTTTGGCCTCTGAAGCTACAGAACCAGCTCCAGTGCCGAAGATGGGAGAAAGGACTGAAGCGCTTTCAGCAGAAAAAGCAGAGAAACCGAAGGTTGAAGAGCCAAAAATATCAGAAATCTTAAGTCCTTCGGTAAATGTCGAAACAATAAAAAATCAAAAGGGGCCGTCGGTGACCCCGAAAAGAAAAAGAATGGTAAACGTGCTAGATGTTTTGGAGACAATTAAGTCTTCAAGCACAACCCCAAAGAAGACTATTGAAGTTGCTGAAGTGTCTACCGAAGCTGTAGTTGCTGAAGCTTCGAAGCAACAACCTGAAGCTGAGGCTGGGCCTTCAGAGCCCACCAAAGAACAATCCTTGAAAACAAAAATATCAGAACCAAATTTGGTTGAAGAAATTGACACTGCCGCCCCCGAAGCTCCTGCCAGCATACGCGATTACATCGTACGACATGCTTCGGGGAAGAAATTATCTGAAGAAGAGACTTACGAAGCCAACTACTATGCCAGAGAACTAAAATGTCCGAAGGGGGCAGTAGTGTTTAACGGGACAAATGAAGATGACTTCCTGTACTGCCTTCCTGATAATAAAGAACTATCTGTCTGCCGAGAGATGGCTAGAAGTATGGGATTCCCGAAGCTCGAAGCTGGGTTATGCGCTATGACGAAGGAAGATCTCGCGGATAGTCTTGCATATAATAGCCTGAAGGTTTGGGAATTAGACTTTTGAAAAAATTTTACAATACGTAATTCATTCCTTTATTCTTATATGGATTCTTTTTTTTATAGGGTTTAATCCTGAGCAACGCATTGAGAGCACAAAAGAGTGCCGAAGATGAGAGTTATGAAATTGCATTCAACAATCTTCGATCAGAAGTTATAAAACTGAGAAACGAAGCTCTAGAAAAAGATAAAATTCTGGTTACACTAGTAGACAAGATAAAAAAGGACGAAGCTGCTGCAAAGATTCAGGCCGAAGCTCAGAAACGCGAAATTAAAGATCTTCAGAAACAATTGGCCCGGGCGAAAGAAGAACGTGTGCTTGAGGAAACAAAACGAGAACTTAGTGATCATTTGGTCAATAATTTAGAGTTAAGTGTTAAAGAGCTTCGTGCATCTCAGAGGAAATGCTATGTTAAATCTGTAGAATGCGTCAAAAAGATAAAATCCAGTTTCGCCAGCGTTGGCGCCTTTTCTAGTGAAGAGAATTTTCCAAGGGGCAATCCCGAAGGTCCACTGGACTGGATCAGTCACGAAGCAGAAGCCTTCGAGGAAATCCTGAGCAGCCGCGGTGACATCTGCGCTTTTTCAGGCGCCAGAGGAATTGCTGCTGTTTTGGAGAAAAAAGGTTGTGAACATATAAAATCCTTAGCTCAGTCCGAAGCTGCCCTGTCCTCTGAAGACATCAAAGATCCCTCGACCGAAGCAAGCATGGTTGGCGGTAAATTCTTCACTGATATCTGGGACAATGGCGGCCGAGAAATGGCGCAAGAAATAATTCAAAGAAGTGAAAAAGGCATCCATGATGCTAGGAAAGTGGCAGAAGCTGCCGAAAGAAGTACAGAGCCCGAAAGGCAATTAGGTATTAATTAGTCGTTCTTATTGTGTTGTAATTTTTATTTCAAACTTTGCTCGCGATTTGTAATAGTAATGAAGAAATGTTCTCTTCCCTCAGAAGCTGCTGGATCGACTGCCGACCCTCACACAAAAGGAGATGACGAGATTAAACGAATGGTCGAAGCTATCATGGATAAAGTTGTTGATCAACTTCTAAATGAGGCCGCCGAAGCAGTACTAAGAGAAGACTAAATGTTATTAGAAAAAACATTGGAAGTGTGATCTCTGTAATATTTTGTACATTTGAATGTAATATACAAGTCTCTTTTCATTATTCAATTCTTTACGATGCATGAAATTCTACATACATACCATTTTTGAGCCTTCGGCGAAAAAACACCTTCCCTTCTTTTCATGCTTCGTGAAGAAAACATTCTCCGTTAAAACTGTTCTGATAAATCACATCCATGCTTCGTGTAAACATTCTCCGAAGCTATACAATTTTGATATTACTCTGATGAAGCTCATCCATGCTTCGTAAAAACATTTTCCGAAGCTATTTTCCGAAGATTATCATTGTATTCCCTCGTGACTTTACACAATTTGCTCTTTCTCAAAGCATCCTTTCGAAGGTTGATACTGTGTCCCCTTCTTTTGCCATATGCAACATGATGTATGATGCTTATGCTATGCAAAATGATGTGATGATGTTATGTTATGCAAATGACGTTTGTTCCGAAGATACACACAAAATATCTTTATAAGCTCTGCATTCCCTTAGGAACGTCTTTGGAGCTTCTTCGCCTTTTACTTAGACGGTATAAGCTCTGCATTCCCTTAGGAACGTCTTTGGAGCTTCTTCGCCTTTTACTTAGACGGTATAAGCTCTGCATTCCCTTAGGAACGTCTTTGGAGCAAAAAACTTACACTGCGCTCCCTTTGGAACGGCTTTTTTGTAACTTCAGCAACTTACTCTGCGTTCCTTAGAACGACTTTTTGTTGCTTCGAAGGATTTTTAATAATTCGAAGGCCCTCCTTATTACCGCAAATTTTTAAGCTTCAGCAACTTAAGCCTGTGGAGAAGATAGGTTTTCCTCATAACCAACCACGAAATTACTATATGAAAACTGAAATGTTCTTTATTACACAGAAAATAGAACTTAAACGGAAAAGACTGCTATCAAAGTAGGATATATGTCAATAAATGTGCTTCGACTCTGGCACAGTACTATTGACTGTGCGAGCTTCAGATTGCTCTCTGAGATCCCTTTGGTGCGGAACATATTGGCTCCCTTCTGGCTGTTGGCCTTGTTGCAGCGGAGGTGGGGGCGGGGGCTGTTGCCATGAAGCTTGAGGTTGACTCGCCGAAGCTACGGAAACTGCAGGGTGGTTGCCCACATATTCCGGGATGTAAGGCTGATGGTACGAAGCAGTATGCATGACCTGCTTCGGCTGTCCCTGTTGCGCTGCAGCTTCTGCTAGCTCCTTTTGTTTCTGGATGGTGACATGGCACATCCTGGTGGTATGGCCCTTGTTCTCACCGCAGAATAAGCAAAATGTCCTCCTTGGTTGATCTCCAAATCTCCCGCCGAAGCCCCTGGCGCCTCTGCCTCTTGGAGCTGGTGGCCGAAAGAAAGTTTGCTGTTGCCCCGAAGCCTGTGAGGAGCACTGCGGCCTGTTCTGCTGACTCCCCTTGTCATCATTTTGAGTGGAGTTGTGGATGGACCTGACATGCCTCGGATAGAATCTTCCCCCGAAGCCCCTGGTCATCTCAGAAAATCTGAAGGCCTCCTCCCTTCTTTGGCGAAAGTCATTATCAGCACGAATGTACTCGTCCATCTTTTGGAGCAGCTTCTCCAGAGTCTGAGGAGGCTTCCTAGCAAAGTATTGGGCTGCAGGTCCAGGACGAAGCCCCTTGATCATGGCTTCGATGACAATTTCATTGGGCACCGTTGGTGCCTGCGCCCTCAAACGCAAGAACCTTCTGACATACGCCTGAAGGTATTCTTCATGTTCCTGAGTGCACTGGAACAAGGCTTGGGCAGTGACCGGCTTCGTCTGAAATCCTTGAAAGCTGGTTAACAACATATCCTTCAGCTTCTCCCATGAGGTGATAGTTCCTGGTCGAAGGGAGGAATACCAGGTCTGAGCAACACTCCTGACGGCCATAACGAAAGACTTCACCATGACTGCAGCATTGCCCCCATACGAAGACACTGTTGCTTCGTAGCTCATCAAGAACTGCTTCGGGTCTGAGTGGCCGTCGAACATGGGAAGCTGGGGTGGCTTATAGGACGGAGGCCAAGGTGTAGCCTGCAGCTCAGCGGACAAAGGAGAAGCATCATCGAAAACAAAATTTCCCTGATGGAAATTGTCATACCAGTCATCTTCGTTGACGAAGCCCTCCTGATGAAGGTCTTTCTGCTGAGGCCTTCTGTTTTGCTCATCGTGAGTAAGATGGCGAACTTCCTCAGAGGCTTCGTCTATCTGCCTTTGCAACTTAGCTAGCCGGGCCATCTTCTCCTTCTTCCTCTGCACCTGTTGATGTAGCATCTCCATATCCCTGATTTCTTGGTCTAGCTCTTCCTCCTGAAGCGTCGGGCTGACGGCCTTTCTCTTCTGGCTTCGGGCCTCCCGAAGAGAGACGGTCTCCTGGTTGTGGTCCAGCGGTTGTAGTGCTGCAGCCCCAGCCGCTGAAGCTTTCTTCGGTGCCATAGCGAAGGTCTACAGCTTCCGAAGGTGTTCAAAAAACTCGAAGTGGAAGTGAGTTCACCGGAGGTGGGCGCCAATGTTGGGGACTTGTTCTCAAATGCTAAGAGTTAAGAACAAGGCAACATAAAAAGTGTTAAATGTTAAAGTCCTTCGTCCTTCGAAACATTATGCCCCTTCGGGAAATAATGAGTTTCGGACGAAGGTCATAAGGGACATACCTTCGTAAATATAACAAGTAATGACGAAGGATTCATATAAAGCACGAAATATAATATAAACAACATAAAATCATTTCTATTTTATTAACATGGAAAAATAGAAATGATTTCAAATTACAAATGTACCTTCGGTCCTGAGAGAAGGTAAAAAGTACAAGCGTGACGCAAAAGCAAATCCCAAGTCAGCGTGAACAGTACGGGAGTACTGTTCATCTATTTATAGACGCGGAACGCAGCCCACGTAAAATTACATCCATGTCCATTACATTTGTTAATGACTTATGGAAATCTGTCAAGGCCCACGTAGTCTTTTCATCTTTAAGTCGGTTCCCCTTTCTGCTATCGCGACGAAGCTTCCCTGCGCACAGCTTCGGCTGTGCACCATCCTTCGTAGAGCTTGGTAATCAGCTCGTCCTTCGTCTGGTTCAGGCTTCGTCCTGACCGTGCTTCATGTTCATAATTCTGAGTCCGAAGATACCTGTTCACATAATCCACTTGGAAAACATTGTCAAATCATGTTTTTGAGGACCTTCGGAGGACGAAGGCCCCCAACAACAATAACTAGACAGTACTTACTCCCGCCGATGCTTATGTAAGCAATCGGGCCGAATAAATCCATGTGTAGGAGCTCCAGTGGCCTGTCAGTCGTTGTTGGGGCCATGCTTCGTTGCGCCGAAGGTCCTACGGGAAGAAGCAGCTTCGGCTGAAGTTGTCCCCAGGAGATGACCGAAGGTTCCTTTTCATGAAGCTTCGGCATTACAAACCGACATAGAGATAGAATGACCTTTTAATCCATAAAGGTCTGAGTCAATGTTGTAAACTTTTATGAGGGGCATAATTGTAATTCGTCACAGGCTGTGTCCTGTGTCTATAAATAGATGAACAGTACCCCCGTACTGTTCACGCTGTCTTGTATTCACTCGCGCGTCACGCTTGGACTTTTGCCTTCTGTCAAGCCGAAGGTAAAAAATGTAACTCAATATTGTTCAAGTGCATTCATGGCTATATGATTAAATGATATTAATGATGACATATGATTATTTATGTTATTTCTCATGTCTCATATGCTTCTCCTTTCATTGAAATATACTGTAATGTCGAAGGTACGTCCTTCGTGACCTTCGTCTGAAGATCATTATATCCTAAGGGAGATAATGCTCCGAAGGACGAAGGGCATTAATCATTAACCTTTTTGTATTGCCAAGCTGCACGAAGGATGGCGCACAGACGAAGCTGTGCGCAGGAAAGCTTCGTCACGATAGCAGGAAGAGGAACCGACTTAAAGATGAAAAGACTACTTAGGCCTTGACAAATTCCCATAAGTCATTAACAAATGTAATGGGCATGAATGTAATTTTACATGGGCTGCGTCCCACGCCTATAAATAGATGAACAGTACTCCCGTACTGTCCACGCTGACTTGGCATTTGCTTTTGCGTCATCCTTGTACTTTTGTCTTCCTGCAATCCGAAGGTACACTTGTAATCTAAAGTCATTTCTATTGTTATGCGATAATAAAATAGAAATGATATTATGAGATTTAAATGTTTACACTTCTTTTTATGTTGCGTTTAAATCCTTTCGTCATAGCTTATTGTGCTTACGAAGATATATTATTTGTAACCTTCGTCCGGAACACATTATATCCCGAAGGGAAATAATGTTTCAAAGGACGAAGGACCTTATCATTTAACACTTTTTATGTTGCCTTGTTCTTAATCCGAAGCATTTGAGAACAAGTCACCAACATTGGCGCCCACCTCCGGTGAACTCACTTCCACTTTGAGTTTTTTGAACACCTTCGGAAGCCATAGACCCTCGCTATGGCGCCGAAGAAAGCTTCAGCGACTGGGGCTGCAGCACTGCAACCGCTGGACCCCAACCAGGAGACTGTCTCTCTTCGGGAGGCCCGAAGCCAGAAGAGGAAGGCCATCAGCCCGACGCTTCAGGAGGATGAGCTAGACCAAGAGATCAGGGATATGGAGATGCTTCATCAACAGGTGCAGAGGAAGAAGGAAAAGATGGCCAGGCTAGCTGAGCTGCAGAGGCAGATAGACGAAGCTTCTGAAGAAGTTCGCCATCTTACTCACGATGAGCAGAACAGAAGGCCTCAACAAAAAGACCTTCATCAGGAGGGCTTCTTCAACGAAGATGACTGGTATGACAATTTCCATCATGGAAATTTTGTTTTCGATGATGCTTCTCCCCTGTCCGCTGAGCTGCAGGCTACACCTTGGCCTCCATCCTACAAGCCACCCCAGCTTCCCATGTTCGATGGCCATTCAGACCCGAAGCAGTTTTTGATGAGCTACGAAGCAACAGTGTCTTCGTATGGTGGCAATGCTGCAGTCATGGCAAAGTCTTTTGTTATGGCTGTCAGGAGTGTTGCTCAGACCTGGTATTCCTCCCTTCGACCAGGAACGATTACTTCATGGCAAAAGCTGAAGGACATGTTGTTAACTAGCTTTCAAGGGTTTCAGACGAAGCCGGTTACTGCTCAAGCCTTGTTCCAGTGCACTCAGGATCATGAAGAATACCTTCAGGCGTATGTCAGAAGGTTCTTACGTTTGAGGGCGCAGGCACCAACGGTGCCCAATGAAATTGTCATCGAAGCCATGATCAAGGGGCTTCGACCTGGACCTTCAGCTTAATACTTCGCCAGGAAGCCTCCTCAGACTTTGGAGAAGCTGCTCCAGAAGATGGACGAGTACATTCGTGCCGACAATGATTTTCGCCAAAGAAGGGAGGAGGCTTTCAGATTTTCTGAAATGACCAGGGGCTTCGGAGGAAGATTCTATCCGAGGCATGTCAGGTCCATCCACAACTCTACTCAAAATGATGATAAGGGGAGTCAGCAGAACAGGCCGCAGTGCTCCTCACAGGCTTCGGGGCAACAGCAAAGTTTCTTCCGGCCACCAGCTCCAAGAGGCAGAAGCGCCAGGGGCTTCGGCGGAAGATTTGGAGATCAACCAAGGAAAATGTTTTGCTTGTTCTGTGGAGAAAACAAGGGCCATACCACCAGGACGTGCCATGTTACAATCCAGAAGCAAAAGGAAATAGCCGAAGCTGCAGCGCAACAAGCTCAGCCGAAGCAGGTCATGCATACTGCTTCGTACCATCCGCCTTACATCCCACAATACATAGACAACCACCCTGCAGTTTCTGTAGCTTCGGCAAGTCAACCTCAAGCTTCCTGGCAACAGCCTCCGCCTCCGCCTCCACTACAACAAGGCCAACAGCCAGAAGGGAGTCAATATGCTCCACACCAAAGGGACTTCAGAGAACAATCCGAAGCTCGCACAGTCAATAGCACTGTGCCAGAGTCGAAGCACATTTATTGACACATATCCTACCTTTGATAGCAGTCTTTTCTATTCAGTTCTATTTTCTGTGTAACAAAGAACATTGTTAGTTTCCATGTAATAATTTCGTTGTTTCCCACGAGGAAAACCTATTTTCTCCACAGGCTTAAGTTGCTGAAGCTTAAAAATTTGCGATAACAAGGAGGACCTTCGAATTATTAAAAATCCTTCGAAGCAACAGAAAGTCGTTCTAAGGAACGCAGAGAAGTCACAAAAAGCCGTTCCAAAGGGAGCGCAGTGTAAGTTTTCTGCTCAGAAGTCGTTCCAAAGGGAATGCAGAGCTTACAGCGAAAAGTCAACGCTGATACCGCCTAAGTAAAAGGCGAAGAAGCTCAAAAGACGTTCCTAAGGGAATGCAGAGCTTACAGCGAAAAGTCAACGCTGATACCGCCTAAGTAAAAGGCGAAGAAGCTCCAAAGACGTTCCTAGGGGAATGCAGAGCTTACAGCGAAAAGTCAGCGCTGATATAAAAAGATTGTGTGTTTCACGGGGATATGTGTGTATCTTCGGAATCAATCTCATCTACATAACATAACATCATCACATCATTTTGCATAGCATAAGCATCATACATCATATTGCATATGGCAAAATAAGGGAGGACAGTAACAACCTTCGGAAGAATGCTTTGAGAAAGTAAAAATCTTCGGAATATAGCTTCGGAGAATGTTTTCACGAAGTTTGGATATTTTCCATCAGAGCGCTATGGATTTTGAGATGCATAAAAGTTTTTCTATCTTCACGAAGCATGAAAAGAAGGGAAGGTGTTTTTTCGCCGAAGGCTTAAAAACGGTACGTATGTAAAGTTTCATGCATCGTAAAGAATTGAATAATGAAAAGAAACTTGTATATTACATTCAAATGTACAAAATATTACATAGATCACATTTCAAATGTTTTTTCTAATAACATCTAGTCTTCTCTTAGTACTACTTCGGCAGCCTCATTTAGAAGTTGTTCAACAACTTTATCCATGATAGCTTCGGCCATTTGCTTAATTTCGTCATCCCCTTTCGTGTGAGGGTCAGCAGACGATCCAGTAGGTTCTGAGGGAAGGGAATATGTCTACATTACTATCACAAACCGCGAACAAAGTTTGAAATAAAAATTACAACACAATAAGAACGACTAATTAATACCTATTTGCCCTTCGGGCTCTGTACTTTTTTCGGCAACTTCTGTCACTTTCCTAGCATCATGGATGCCTTTTTCACTTCTTTGAATAATTTCTTGCGCCATTTCTCGACCGCCGTTGTCCCAGATATCAGTAAAGAATTTACCGCCAACCATGCTTGCTTCGGTCGAGGGGTCTTTGATGTCTTCGGAGGACAAGACAGCTTCGGACTGAGCTAAGGATTTTACATGCTCACAACCTTTCTTCTCCAAAACGGTAGCAACTCCTCTGGCGCCTGAAAAAGCGCAGATGTCACCGCGGCTGCTCAGGATTTCCTCGAAGGCCTCTGCTTCGTGACTGATCCAATCCAGTGGACCTTCGGGATTGCCTCTTGAGAAATTCTCTTCACTAGAAAATGCGCCAACGCTGGCGAAGCTGGATTTTATCTTTTTGACGCATTCTATAGATTTAACATAGCATTTCCTCTGGGATGCATGAAGCTCCTTAACACTTAACTCTAAATGATTGACCAACTGATCACTAAGCTCTCGTTTTGTTTCTTCAAGCACACGTTCCTCTTTAGCTCTAGCTAGCTGTTTCTGAAGATCTTTAATCTCACGTTTTTGGGCTTCGGCCTGGACCTTTGAAGCAGCTTCGTCCTTTTTTACCTTGTCTACCAATGTAAGCAGAATTTTATCCTTTTCCAGAGCTTCGTTTCTCAGTTTAATAACTTCTGACCGTAGGTTGTTGAACGCAATTTCATAGCTCTCATCTTCGGCACTCTTTTGTGCTCTTAATGCGTTGCTTAGGATTAAACCCTATATGTAAAAAAGTTGGTATAAGAATAAAAGAATGAGTTACGAATTAAAAAAATTTTCAAGCGCCTAATTCCCATACCTTTAGGCTATTGTACGCAAGACTGTCCGCGAGATCCTCCTTCGTCATAGCACATAATCCAGCTTCGAGCTTCGGGAACCCCATGCTTCTAGCCATCTCCCGGCAGACAGATAATTCTTTGTTATCAGGGAGGCAGTATAGGAAATCATCTTCATTTGTCCCATTGAGCACTACTGCCCCCTTCGGATATTTTAACTCTCTAGCATAGTGATTGGCTTCATAAGTCTCTTCTTCAGATAATTTCTTCCCCGAAGCATGTCGCACGATGTAATCGCATATGTTGGAAGGAGCTTCGGGGGCGGCAGTGTCAACCTCTTCAACCAAAACTGGTTCTGATATTTTTATTTTTTCGGTTTCCAAAGATTGTTCCTTGGTGGGCTCTGAAGACCCAGCTTCAGCTTCCAGTTGTTGCTTCGAAGCTTCAGTAGACGCTTCAGCAAGTTCAACAGTCTTCTTTGGAGTTGTGCTTGAAGACTTAATTGTCTCCAAGACATCTAGCACGTTTACCATTCTTTTTCTTTTTGGGGTCACCGATGGGCCCTTTTGATTTTTTATTGTTTCAACATTTACTGAAGGGCTTAAGATTTCCGATATTTTTGGTCCTTCAATTCTCGGTTTTTCTGCCTTCTCTGCTGAAGGCGCTTCAGTTTTTTCTTCTATCTTCGGCACTGGAGCTGGTTCTGTAGCTTCAGAGGCCAAAGAGACTTCACCAATAAATTCTGGCACTATGGCCGGCTCAATAAAACGTGCCCGGTGGGTGAGCACCTTCATCTTTTTTCTTTGCGGCGCTGGCTCACTAGAAGCACTTGTGGCAACTTCTGTTGCAGGAGAAGTATTTTTTCTTTTGCGGCCCGGCACCGGATAATGGTAGTCAGGGTAGACAAACCCGATTGCATCAAATACCCGGTTGAGCCTTTTCTTCTTTCGGCCTCCGAAGGCTGCCGATAATGCAGTGTTCTCGGCCTTCGAATACACCCCAAGCAGTTCGTCACTTAATGTTTCAATGCTTTTCAACCAGTCGTCATCAGGTTCAACAAATTTATCCCCGTATTTGAATGTGTATTTCAGTCTGACCAGTCCGCCTTCGTCGGACTCTTTGATGGTCTCCTTCGGCATTTCCCACTTTCCTGCAAGTGGCCACACCCTGAAGGCAATATGCTCTTGGACCAAGTCCCTTGTCCCAATAAAAGAGCAGATTACGCCGAAGGCTCTTTGGCATTCCTCGGCTGCTTCATCCATTTCAACCTTCAGCCTTCGAAGTCCGAAGCGTTGCCAGATGGGGCGCATAATGATACTTTTAATATCTTCCTGCGCTGTCAAGTCATTCTTTACATAAAACCATTCTGTCATCCAGGCACCGGGCCACCTCTTCCGAAAGGTTGGCACGGGGCAGCTTGACCCGGTGCGGGCACCGAAGCTGTAGCAACCAAAGTTGTTGTGATATTGTTCTTTCCCCCAGGGCTTCGTCTCATATAACAACTCATGAATGTTGCAAAAGCTTTTAGCATTTGGTTCCAAACCTTGGCTCCTTACAGCCCAGACAAAGATCCCCATTCTAATGATAGCTTCGGGAGTAATTTGATGAAGGTAGATTTGAAACGTCTTCAGGACTTCGACAACAAAGCTGCTTAGGGGGAATCGAAGCCCAGCCTTGAGAAAGCTTCGGAAGATTACGACTTCATCTTCTTCGGGGGTGGGAGAAGTCTTTTCTCCAGCATCAGCCCTCACAATAGATATATCTCGAAAATATCTCCCCCTCATATTGTCAATATGGCTCTGCTTAACAGTGGTTTTCCCGAAAACCATGTGACTTGGCCGCCATGGTCGATCTTCGGACTCTCCCCCACAGCTTTCTGCATCATAACTGTCGCTGTCACCAGTATCTTCAGACAAACTTTCCAGAATCTCCTTGGTGATTTTTTCCGTATTGGTCTCCGCCATCGCTATAAGGAACCCCAAGTTCTTCTCTTCGTCGAGACTCAGCTTCATCTCAGCAGGGACCTTCTTATCTTCAGACATCTTCGGAAACACTAAAAAACTGTTTTCAAGGCCGAAGCTTCAAAACCAAAGGATCAGCAAATCTTAGTGCGCAAGAGCTAAAAATTTAGTGGGCGGAAGCAGATGGCAAGTGAGAGTACCAAAATGAGTTTGCGTTACGATCTTATTTATACGCCCAGTGCGTTGAAAATTGAAAGACCCCGCTTGTCAGTGAATGTTGCTATTCTAGCAAAGGGAAGGTGTTTTTTCGGACCTTCGGCTTAAGGCCTTCGTCCATATCGCAATCTGAATTTATCATTAACAAATTAATATTGCGAGGGGCTACTGTTGGGGACCTTCGTCCTCCGAAGGTCCTCAAAAACATGATTTGACAATGTTTTCCAAGTGGATTATATGAACAGGTATCTTCGGACTTAGAATTATGAACATGGAGTACGGTCAGGACGAAGCCTAAGCCAGACGAAGGGGGATTGAGATGAAGGACGGGCTGATTGCCAAGCTGCACGAAGGATGGCGCACAGACGAAGCTGTGCGCAGGAAAGCTTCGTCACGATAGCAGGAAGAGGAACCGACTTAAAGATGAAAAGACTACTTAGGCCTTGACAAATTCCCATAAGTCATTAACAAATGTAATGGGCATGAATGTAATTTTACATGGGCTGCGTCCCACGCCTATAAATAGATGAACAGTACTCCCGTACTGTCCACGCTGACTTGGCATTTGCTTTTGCGTCATCCTTGTACTTTTGTCTTCCTGCAATCCGAAGGTACACTTGTAATCTAAAGTCATTTCTATTGTTATGCGATAATAAAATAGAAATGATATTATGAGATTTAAATGTTTACACTTCTTTTTATGTTGCGTGTAAATCCTTTCGTCATAGCTTATTGTGCTTACGAAGATATATTATTTGTAACCTTCGTCCGGAACACATTATATCCCGAAGGGAAATAATGTTTCAAAGGACGAAGGACCTTATCATTTAACACTTTTTATGTTGCCTTGTTCTTAATCCGAAGCATTTGAGAACAAGTCACCAACATTGGCGTTGGGGCCATGCTTCGTTGCGCCGAAGGTCCTACGGGAAGAAGCAGCTTCGGCTGAAGTTGTCCCCAGGAGATGACCGAAGGTTCCTTTTCATGAAGCTTCGGCATTACAAACCGACATAGAGATAGAATGACCTTTTAATCCATAAAGGTCTGAGTCAATGTTGTAAACTTTTATGAGGGGCATAATTGTAATTCGTCACAGGCTGTGTCCTGTGTCTATAAATAGATGAACAGTACCCCCGTACTGTTCACGCTGTCTTGTATTCACTCGCGCGTCACGCTTGGACTTTTGCCTTCTGTCAAGCCGAAGGTAAAAAATGTAACTCAATATTGTTCAAGTGCATTCATGGCTATATGATTAAATGATATTAATGATGACATATGATTATTTATGTTATTTCTCATGTCTCATATGCTTCTCCTTTCATTGAAATATACTGTAATGTCGAAGGTACGTCCTTCGTGACCTTCGTCTGAAGATCATTATATCCTAAGGGAGATAATGCTCCGAAGGACGAAGGGCATTAATCATTAACCTTTTTGTGTTGCCTTGTTCTTAATTCATAGCACTTGAGAACAAGTCCCCAACATTGGCGCCCACCTCCGGTGAACTCACTTCCACTTTTCTGAGCTGATGGCTTCGTTCAACAATCAAGCTGGAGCTGCTTCGGCTTCGAAGCTGGTGCTCCCGATAACAGGCAGTTCTTGCTCAGAGCCGGCTAACAAGAAGCAAAAGAAGGAAGCTCAGAGAAGGGTGCAGCATGTTGGAGTACAGGGACCCTTCATCAAGTCAAAATGGTCCCACATTCCAATCACTTTCTCTCAGGAAGACCTTCAGCTTAAGGATTATCCTCACAATGATGCCATGGTTATCTCTTGTGTGATCAAAGGATTTCTGGTCCACAATGTCTTAGTTGATACAGGCAGTGCAGCTGATATCATATTTGCTAAGGCCTTCAGACAAATGCAAGAGCCCGAAGACAAGGTCCATGATGCTACGCACCCTCTTTGTGGCTTCGGAGGACGGCAGATTGCAGCACTTGGGAAGATTACCATGCCAGTAACCTTCGGATTTGTTAACAACACAAGGACTGAGCAAATTGTGTTTGATATTGTTGACATGGAGTATCCTTACAATGCTATCATTGGTCGCGGTACTCTCAATGCCTTCGAAGCAATTCTTCACCCAGCTTACCTCTGCATGAAGATACCTTCGGACCAAGGGCCTATCGCTATTCATGGAAGCCAGGAAGCTGCTAGAAGGGCCGAAGGAAGCTGGACTGACTCCAAAGCAATCCATAACATAGATGGAGCTGAAGCTTGTGAACAGTACAAATTCAGAAGGGAGAAAGCAGCTTCAGCAGATCAGCCGAAGCCCATGCTCTTGTGTGAGGACATAGCAGAGCAGAAGGTGCTGTTGGGCTCGCAATTATCCGAAGACCAGGAGAAAACCTTGATAAGGTTTTTGTTCAACAACAAAGATGTTTTTGCATGGTCAGCTAATGATCTCTGTGGAGTAAATCGGGATGTTATTGAACACTCGCTCAATGTTGACCCATCCTTCAGACCCCGAAAGCAGAGGCTTCGGAAAATGTCTGATGACAAGGCCGAAGGGGCTCGCAATGAAGTAAAAAGACTCCTCAGTGCAGGAGTTATCAGAGAAGTAAAGTATCCAGAATGGCTAGCTAACACTGTTATGGTAAAGAAAGCCAATGGCAAGTGGAGAATGTGTATCGATTTCACAGATCTCAACAAGGCTTGTCCGAAGGACGAATTCCCATTACCAAGAATAGACTCTTTAGTTGATGCAGCAGCTTCTTCAGAGCTCATGAGTCTGCTAGATTGTTACTCAGGCTACCACCAAATCTGGATGAAGAAGGAAGATGAGCCGAAGACTAGCTTCATCACCCCAAGTGGCACATATTGCTATCTTCGGATGCCTGAGGGGCTCAAAAACGCTGGAGGAAGTTTCAGCAGAATGACTGCGAAGGTCCTCCAGTCTCAGATAGGCAGAAATGTGCTAACTTATGTTGATGACATCATTGTAAAAAGCACGAAGCAGGAAAATCATATTGCTGATTTGCAGGAGACCTTCGCCAGTTTCAGGCAAGCTGGTTTGAAGCTGAATCCAGAAAAATGTGTCTTCGGAGTAAAGAAGGGGAAATTTCTTGGATGCTTGGTTTCAACAAAGGGAATTGAAGCTAATCCAAATAAAATTGAAGCTATACTCCGAATGGAGCCACCAACTACAAGAAAAGGGGCCCAAAGATTGACAGGAAGGCTGGCATCTCTCAATAGATTCATATCCAGATCAGCGGAAAGAAATTTACCATTCTTCGAGGTGCTGAAGTCAGCTGAAGTCTTTCAATGGGGACCAAGCCAACAAAAAGCCTTCGAAGAGCTGAAGCAATATTTGATAGATCTAACAACATTAACTCCACCAACGCCAGGGGCTCCTTTGTTGTTATATGTGGCAGCTTCGCACTCGGCAGTAAGTGCAGCACTTGTCCAGGAGAAGCTTGATGGCCAAGTCAAGAAGCAGGTTCCAGTATATTTTGTATCTGAAGTCCTCAGTGTATCAAAGAAAAATTATACGGAACTGGAGAAGGTATTATATGCCGTCTTAATGGCATCCAGGAAGCTTCGGCATTATTTTCAAGCATACAATATTGTTGTTCCTTCTTCGTAGCCGTTGAAGGATATCATGAGAAATAGAGAAGCTACTGGACGGATTGGAAAATGGGCTGCAGAGCTCAATGAATTTTACATTGATTATGTGCATAGATCCTCGATCCAGTCTCAAGCGTTGGCAGATTTCATTGCCGATTGGACGCCAGGGGCTCAGGACGAAGAAGCAAATAAAGATGCCGAAGTGTGGACAGTATTCTGTGATGGCTCTTGGGGAACCTTCGGAGCAGGAGCGGCTGCTGTGTTGATCTCACCTTCCAAGGTTAAAACTTGTTATGCGGCAAGACTTGATTTCAGCTGTACAAATAATATTACTGAGTACGAAGCCCTGCTCCTGGGCCTTCGGAAATTAAAGGCAATGGGAATCAGAAGGGCGATTCTTAAAACTGATTCCCAGGTTGTTTCGGGTCACATTGACAAAAGTTGCAAGGCTAAAGATCCGAAGCTTGAAAAATATTTAGACACGGTACGAAGAATCGAAGCTTCCTTCGAAGGATTTTCTGTCAAGAATATCCCTCGAGGACAAAATGAGCATGCTGATTTGTTAGCTAAGTCAGCAGCACAGGGGCTGCCGTTACCTTCGGATGTATTCTTCGAAACAATAAAGGCACCTTCAGTGGAGCTTCTTGAAAGAGCAGTCCTCAACATATCTCCTGTTTATAGTGAAGATTGGAGAACTGAGATCATCTCTTACCTTCAGGGTAAGTTCCTTTCAGATGACGAAGCTTATAATAAAAGGATAGAGGCAAGAGCTCGTCCATATGTCATGATAGAAGGGGAGTTATACAAACATGGAGTTTGCGCTCCGCTGCTCAAGTGTTTATCTAGAACCGAAGGTATAGAGTTGATGAAAGAAATACATGTAGGCCTGTGTGGATCCCACATTGGATCTAGGCCGTTACTTGGAAAAGTTTTCCGCCAAGGGTTTTATTGGCCGAAGGCAGCTTCGGATGCAGCGGAGTTAGTTCAAAAGTGCGAAGGTTGTCAGAAATGTGCAAGAGATCAAAAGCAACCTTCGTCTTTGACACAGCTGATACAACCCATCTGGCCATTGCAAAGGTGGGGCCTTGACTTGTTAGGTCCATTACCACCGGCTCAAGGGAATCTAAAATATGTTATAGTGGCTGTGGAGTATTTTTCTAAATGGATTGAGGCGAAGCCATTAGCCACAATAACTTCGGCCACTGTCCAAAAGTTTTTTTGGCAGAATATTGTTTGTCGTTTCGGGGTACCGAAGGCCATCACTGTGGACAATGGAACACAATTCGACTCCGAAGCTTTCAGAAATTTCTGTGATCAAATTGGTACGAAGATCCATTTTGCATCAGTTAGGCATCCGGAGTCGAATGGGCTCGTTGAAAGAGCCAACGGCATTATAATGACAGGAATAATGAAGTTAATCTTCAATCAACCCAGGGGAAAGTGGCCAGATCAGTTAACCAAAGTGGTGTGGAGCCACAATACAACAACATCAAGATCTACAGGCTTTTCTCCATTCAAGTTATTATTCGGTGACGAAGCAATAACTCCGGAAGAAGCTAAAGCTGGATCAATAAGAGTGGTAGCTTCGGCAGAATCAGGTCCTGAAGATGCTTGTCTTGTGGAAAAAGATGCTTTAGAAGGGATCAGGCTTCAAGCTGTGGAGAATATCAATAAATACCAAGCTGAAACAGTCAAATGGCGAGATAGAAAGGTCCGGCTAAAAAATATTGAGCCGGGACATTTGGTGCTTCGGAGAGTGGCCAACCCAGACACAGTGGGCAAGTTACAGTTGAAATGGGAAGGACCTTTCTCAGTAGCATCTTCGACAAGACCTGGTTCATACAGATTGAAGGACATGGACGGCAACGAAATTCCAAGATCTTGGAATGCGGATGAGCTTCGGCGATATTATGTGTAATTTGATGTAACTTTTTTATGTTTTTTCTTTTTCATGGCACCCTTTTCCTTTCTAAAGGGGGAGAAAGGTTTTTAATGGGGCCATCATATGTAATTTCCTTTTTAGTTTTATAAGATCAAAATCCCCCAAAGAATGTAAATGTAAAAGCTGAGAACGCACCATCGAGTGCCGAAACTGAAAAAGCGAAGAAGCTCAAAAGACGTTCCTAAGGGAATGCAGAGCTTACAGCGCAAAGTCAACGCTGATTCCGCCGAAAGTAAAAGGCGAAGAAGCTCAAAAGACGTTCCTAAGGGAATGCAGAGCTTACAGCGAAAAGTCAACGCTGATTCCGCCAAAAGTAAAAGGCGAAGAAGCTCAAAAGTCGTTCCTAAGGGGATGCAGAGCTAATGTGTGATTGTTTCTAAGGAAATAATGACTGAGGGTATGGCTTCGGATATGTGTTTGGACATTCATTCGCACATCACATGGCATCATAGCATTTGCATTCATAAACATTCATTCATGGCATAAGTGGTTGTTTCGGCAAAAAAGAAGAAGCGGTTTTTTATGCTTCGTTGTGTATAAAAAAGAGAGGTTTCGGCAAAAAAGAAGAAGCGGTTTTTTATGCTTCGTTGTGTATAAAAAAGAGAGCTTTCGGCAAAAAAGAAGAAGCGGTTTTTTATGCTTCGTTGTGTATAAAAAAGAGAGGTTTCGGCAAAAAAGAAGAAGCGGTCTTTTATGCTTCGTTGTGTACGAAAAGAAGGGAAGGTGTTTTTTCGCCTTCAGCTCAAAATACTAATTTCGTCCACATCAAAGCACCTCAATGGAAGGGTAAGGATATATTACAAGGTATGGACAGAATTCATTAAGAACAGTTCAGCTGTATTTACAAAAGTTGTTGCAAAAGTCTACTGAGTTTTTTCTACAGACTACTCCTACTGATCTTCACCGAGCTTCAGCTTCGGCGGCATATTTTTTAAGCATCACCTTCAGCTTCGTCATCCTACATGAATCAAGGTATTGTGAGTAAAAATCAAGTGTGAAGGAGAAGGTAAGCACAAGGTATGATTTCTTACTAGTTCAAGATGACTTCGAGCTTCGTCTCCAGCCTTCTCCCGCCCGCCTTTTGTCCATATCATTTTTATAAATCTGTTTGAAATGCTTCGGGCGAGGTCAGGAATATCGTCTAGAATTGATGGAGACAGAGTGAAATTCGGCCTGTTGACGATTTTTCCATGATCACAGCCGGCCTTCAGGAACGCTGCAGCAGTGCCTCGAGAAGCTACCCAGGCACAAAAGTCACCGTGCCCGGCTATAACTTCGTCAAGCTCTTCAATTTCAGCTTCAATATGTTCGAAGGCTCTTGGCAAATTTTCAGCAGCAGGGGTGAACTTTCCACTGCTGGCTCCAACTGAGTAAAAGATCTTCTTTAATTGTTGAATACAGCTGTTACTAAATTTCAAACATTTGTCTTGAAGGCTTGTTAATGATTTCTTCAAATCTGAGTTGGTTTGGACTTCGGCCTCAAGTTTTGAATTAAGCTCTAGCTTCTCTTGTTCAAATTGTTTTGATTGACAGATAAGCTTCGAATTCAATTCTGCTACTTTAGCTTCAGTCTCTGCCAACAAGCCTTCAGTTGTTTGGAGTTCAAAGTCTTTCTTTTCAATAATAGCTGATTGCTCTTTTATTTTGCTCTCCAAATTTTCAATTATAGCTTCGTGTTTTTTATCTTCTAGATCTTGCTGCATCTTCAAAGCTTTGCTTAGTAGCATGCTCTGCACATAAACAACCTTCGTTAGAAATATTTCCATTATTAAAAACAATAGAAGTCAGAGAAAAGTTGTTTACCTTGAAATTGGAATAAAACAAGCTACCAACGATATGTTGTCGTCGGTAGCGGCTGATATCTGTCTCTAGCTTCGGAAAACCGATACTCTTTGATAGAGTACCGATGACCTTAGCACCAGTTTGATCCCGGATGCAGTCTAGCTTTTCGTCGTCGATGCCTCCGAATAGAAGAGCTCCTGGCTTGTATCCGCAAGATTTGGCATATTCCTTAAGCTCTTCTATTTCGGCCTTCGACAGTTCTTGCCCAATTAAATTTTGAAAT
Organism: Zea luxurians; assembly: GCA_029449295.1. NCBI lineage: Eukaryota > Viridiplantae > Streptophyta > Magnoliopsida > Poales > Poaceae > Zea > Zea luxurians. The sequence continues at coordinate 56,137,079 of JAOPSE010000021.1, read as the reverse complement.
ATGTAGGCTTCGTCTTCCGAAGTATCTTCGGCTACTTCCTTTCCCTTTCTAGGCACTGTGGCCATGGTTTCTTCAGCAGCAGTGGCAGCTTCTTCTGCGGCCATGTCTAGCAAAATTTTGTCGATGTCTTCAATTGTAGTTTCCAAGTTCACATCTTCGGCTGAAGCGGCTTCGGTAGCCGCGACCTCCGAAGGTGTGACTTCGACATTTGTTGTGCCCTCAACCGCTGGCGTTTTCCGAGTTGAAGCCCTCGGTGGCGTCTTGTCGATAACTTCGGTCACTGCAATAATTCTTTGCCTCTTTGTTTTGGCTATCTTCGTTTTTTCCGGCTTCTCCACCTTTCGAAAAAGCTTCGTCAGTTGAGGCCTTAATGGACTTAGCTTCGCGGGCAGGGGTTCAGTCATTACCTTTAAGATTTCCTCCACGTCGCTGGTAGAGGGTGGTGCAGGAGTCCCCTCTTCGTCGGATAATTTTTGCTTTGGAGATGATATTTTTCTTTTCTTTAGAATTTTCTTCTCTCTTGGTGGTTCTTCCTCATCTTTGTTCAAAGTTTCGGCCACTCTTTTCCTTTTTTGGCCCTCAGCACCCTTATTCAACCGTTCATAGTCAGGGTACTCGAAACCCAAGGCATCAAACACTCGGTTTAGTCTTCGCTTCGGACGGGTGCCGAAGGCCGCAGTCATTAGCTGATCTTCTTTTTTGGAATAATTCCCAAGAATTTCATTGCACATTACTTCAACTGTGTCCAGCCATTCTTGGCAAGGTTTTTTAAAGTATTTCTTGAATTTGAAATGGTAAGGAAGCCGGACAAGTTCCCCCTCTTTCTTCTCCCTTTCCAGCTTCGGCATTTCCCATTCTTTTAAAGTAGGGAAAACTCTGAAGGCCAAGAACTCTTGAACCAGATCCCTGGTACTGATATGCTCTGAAATAATTTTAAACTCACCCAGTGCAGCCCAGGTGGGACCTTCTAATGTCATGTGGCATCGCGGCCTTGTTTCTCCGAAGATTAATTCAAGTGGGCTTTGTACCAACTTCTCTTCGTCTTCGTCAACCTTCACATAAAACCACTCTGACTTCCAGCCTGCCGGCCATTTGCTTCGGTAGCTAATAACAGGAAACTTTGTGGTCTTCCGATAGGCAAAATTGTAGCAACCAAAGTTATCATGTAATCCATCTTTTCTGGCCTTTGTCTGGTAATGTAACTCATGAACTCGACAAAAACTGTCGGCAAACGGTTCCACCGCCTGGCTTCGGAGGGCCCAGATGTAGACACTAAGTCTAACGATAGCGTTAGGAGTCAACTGATGAAAGTAGATTCCAAACTTCTTCAATACATCTGCAATAATCCCATGAAGGGGGAATCTTAACCCAGCCTTTAGAAAGCTCTTGAAGATAACTATCTCATCCTTCTCTGGCTTCGGGGTAGTTTCTTCTCCCCCGAAGCGAAGTAGCTTCTTCTGATTTTCACTGAAATAACCTGATTTTACCATCTTGGAGAGATCAGCCTTCGAAACGGTCGACTTTCCGAAGTCTAAGTGGCTGGGCTTGCTTGGCATGGCAATGTGATAATCATCTTCGGGATCAGTTTCTTCAATATTCTCCTCTTCTGCTTCGGCAGTTGCTTGTCCTGCTTCAACAGCGGGGGTTTCTTCCGCAGTTACCAGTCCGGATCGTTGCATTGCTTCGGAGATGGGAACAGTCTCCGAACCTTCAGCTTCGTCTCCTTCACGCTCAACTCTGGCGGTAGATCGCACCCTGGCCATTTGATTCTGAGTTTGTGGAAATTGAATACTTTTGTCTCCCGAAGCCTTTCCTTCTGACGAAACAGACTTCGAGTTGGACCTTCGTTCAATTCCGAGAGTTAAGCTTCGGCTATGGTTAAAAATTTTGGCAGCAAAACAGTGCAAATAGCAATGAATGTCGTGGTAACTTCACACCTACCTGTCTGTTTATATAGTGCTGCAGGTAAGAAGGCGAAGCGCCAGGATTTTTACACCAGGCGGACAGTCACTAGCACTCGCTGCGCGGTGGACCGCAGAGACCAAACAGTAACTCTGCAAAGTGGGCCTGGCACGCGCTCGGAAACTGGATCGTTTCTCGACAACGAGCTCAGGGAAGGTGTTTTTTGGACCTTCGGCTTCCCGAAGCTTGAGAGGCTTTTTTCACGGATCAAGCTCGTTACGAAAAATGATCTAGCACCGCGAAAGGGGCTACTGTTGGGGCCATGCTTCGTTGCGCCGAAGGTCCTACGGGAAGAAGCAGCTTCGGCTGAAGTTGTCCCCAGGAGATGACCGAAGGTTCCTTTTCATGAAGCTTCGGCATTACAAACCGACATAGAGATAGAATGACCTTTTAATCCATAAAGGTCTGAGTCAATGTTGTAAACTTTTATGAGGGGCATAATTGTAATTCGTCACAGGCTGTGTCCTGTGTCTATAAATAGATGAACAGTACCCCCGTACTGTTCACGCTGTCTTGTATTCACTCGCGCGTCACGCTTGGACTTTTGCCTTCTGTCAAGCCGAAGGTAAAAAATGTAACTCAATATTGTTCAAGTGCATTCATGGCTATATGATTAAATGATATTAATGATGACATATGATTATTTATGTTATTTCTCATGTCTCATATGCTTCTCCTTTCATTGAAATATACTGTAATGTCGAAGGTACGTCCTTCGTGACCTTCGTCTGAAGATCATTATATCCTAAGGGAGATAATGCTCCGAAGGACGAAGGGCATTAATCATTAACCTTTTTGTGTTGCCTTGTTCTTAATTCATAGCACTTGAGAACAAGTCCCCAACAGTCGTCATGATGTTCTTGTGTGGATGATGAGTGCCAACTTGCTTCCCGGCTTGGCATGCGCTACAAATCCTGTCTTTCTCAAAATGAACATTTGTTAATCCTAAAATGTGCTCCCCCTTTAGAAGCTTATGAAGATTCTTCATTCCAACATGGGCTAGTCGGCGGTGCCAGAGCCAACCCATGTTAGTCTTAGCAATTAAGCAAGTGTCAAGTTCAGCTCTATCAAAATCTACCAAGTATAGCTGACCCTCTAACACTCCCTTAAATGCTATTGAATCATCACTTCTTCTAAAGACAGTGACACCTACATCAGTAAAGAGATAGTTGTAGCCCATTTGACATAATTGGGAAACGGAAAGCAAGTTATAATCTAAGGAATCAACAAGAAAAACATTGGAAATGGAATGGTCAGGAGATATAGCTATTTTACCCAACCCTTTGACCAAACCTTGGTTTCCATCCCCGAATGTGATAGCTCGTTGGGGATCTTGGTTTTTCTCGTAGGAGGAGAACATCTTCTTCTCCCCTGTCATGTGGTTTGTGCACCCGCTATCGATGATCCAACTTGTGCCCCCGGATGCATAAACCTACAAAACAATTTTAGTTCTTGACTTTAGGTACCCAAACAGTTTTGGGTCCTTTGGCATTAGACACAAGAACTTTGGGTACCCAAACACAAGTCTTGGAGCCCTTGTGTTTGCCCCCAACAAACTTGGCAACTGTAGGAAACAGGTGACGCCTAAGAGGGGGGTGAATTAGGACTTCTAAAACTTTTACTAAACTAGGCCACAATTAAATCCCTAGAGCAAAACCTATGCAAGAATCAAACTAGAATGTGCAAACTAGGTTTTGTCTAAGTGTTGCTATCTCTACCGCAAAGGCTAAGTTTCAATCTACACTAAATAAGTATGAATACAAGATTGAAACTTAAATGCTTAATATAAATGCGGAAACTTAAAGAGCAAAGTAGAGAAGCAAACTCTCGTGGATGCCGCCAGTATTTTTACCGAGGTATCCGGAACCGCGCAAGGTCCCGACTAATCCTCGTTGGTGCCCCTATGCAAAGGGAAGCCTGAAAGGGAATTAGGCTTACACCTATTTCCTAAATAATTTTGGTGATTGAATTGCCCAAATAAATTGGACTAACTAGTTTGCTCTAGTCTATAAGTTATACAGGTGCCAAAGGTTCACAAAAGGCCAATACAAAGACCAAGAAAAGGGTTCAACAAAAAGAGCAAAGGGACAACCGAAGGCACCCTGGTCTGGCGCACCGGACTGTCCGGTGCACCACCGGACATGTCCGGTGCACCAGGGTTCTCCACGCGCTGAACTCTTCACCTTCGGGAAAACTCAGAGCCGCCACGCTATAATTCACCGGACTATCCGGTGTACACCGGACAATGTCCGGTGCTCCAAGGGGACGCGACTCTGAACTCGCTAGCTTCGGGAATTCTCCAATGGCTAGTCCGCTATAATTCACCGGACATGTCCGGTGTAACAGCGGGGCAACGGCTACTTCGGCACCAACGGTCACCTGCAGGCACATTAAATGCGCGCCAGAGCGCGCAGAAGTCAGGCACGCGAGAGCAGGCGCACCGGACACTCTACAGTACATGTCCGGTGCGCCACCGAACATCCAGGCGGGCCCAGCGGTCAGAGCACCAACGGTCAGAACCCTAACGTTCGGGTGACGTGGCTGGCGCACCGAACTGTCTGGTGCACCATGCAACAGACAACCTCCACCCCAACGGCTAGTTTGGTGGTTGGGGCTATAAATATCCCAACCACCCCACATTCAATTGCATCCAAGTTTTCCACCTCTCAACCACTTACAAGAGCTAGGCATTCAATACAAGACACACCCAAGTGATCAAATCCTCTCCAATTCCACACAAGGCTTTAGTGATTAGCGAGAGAGATTTGTTGTGTTCTTTTGAGCTCTTGCGCTTGGATTGCTTCTTTCTTTCTCATTTGTTCTTGTGATCATAAACTCATTTGTAACTGAGGCAAGAGACACCAATTGTGTGGTGGTCCTTGCGGGGAAGTTTTGTTCCCGGGTTGATTTGAGAAGAGAAGCTCACTCGGTCCGCGGGACCGAGTGAGAGAGGGAAAGGGTTGAAAAAGACCCGGCCTTTGTGGCCTCCTCAACGGGGAGTAGGTTTGCGAGAACCGAACCTCGGTAAAACAAATCCGCGTGTCACACTCTTCATTCGCTTGCGATTTGTTTTGCGCCCTCTCTCTCAGACTCATTATTATTTCTAACGCTAACCCGACTTGTAGTTGTGATTAATTTTGTAAATTTCAGTTTCACCCTATTCACCCCCCTCTAGGTGACTTTCAATTGGTATCGGAGCCCGGTGCTTCGTTAGAGCCTAACCGCTCGAAGTGATGTCGGGAGATCACGCCAAGAAGGAGATGGACACCGGCGACAAGCCCACTACAAGCCACGGGTCGACTTCATCGGAAGAGTCCCGCAATAAGAGGAAGGAGAAGAAGAACTCCTCCAACAAAGGGAAGGGGAAGGAGAAGAAATCCTCTTCCCACAAGTCGCATCGGAGAGACGACAAGCACAAAAGGATGAGGAAAGTGGTCTACTATGAGATCGACACTTCATCAACGTCGACCTCTGGCTCCAACGCACCGTCCGTCACTTCTAAGCGCCAAGAGCGCAAGAAGTATAGTAAGATCCCCCTACGCTACCCTCGCATTCCTAAACATACACCTTTACTTTCCGTCCCATTAGGCAAACCACCAACATTTGATGGTGAAGATTATGCTAGGTGGAGTGATATGATGCGATATCACCTAACCTCACTCCACAAAAGTATATGGGATGTTGTTGAGTTTGGTGTACAGGTACCATCCGTAGGGGATGAAGATTATGATGAGGACGAAGTGGCCCAAATTGAGCACTTCAACTCCCAAGCCACCACTATACTCCTCACCTCCCTAAGTCGAGAGGAGTATAACAAGGTGCAAGGGTTGAAGAGCGCCAAGGAGATTTGGGACGTGCTAAAGAACGCGCACGAAGGAGATGAGGTGACCAAGATCACCAAACGGGAAACGATCGAGGGGGAGCTCGGTCACTTCCGCCTTCGCCAAGGGGAGGAGCCACAAGACATGTACAACCGGCTCAAAACCTTGGTGAACCAAGTGCGCAACCTCGGGAACAAAAAATGGGATGACCACGAAGTGGTTAAGGTTATTCTAAGATCACTTGTTTTCCTTAACCCTACTCAAGTTCAATTAATTCGTGGCAATCCTAGATATACTCAAATGACCCCCGAGGAAGTTATAGGTAATTTTGTGAGCTTTGAGTTGATGATCAAAGGCTCAAAGAAGATCAACGAGCTTGACGGCCCCTCCACGTCCGAAGCACAACCGGTCGCATTCAAGGCGACAGAAGAAAAGAAGGAGGAATCTACTCCAAGTCGAACACCCATCGACGCCTCCAAGCTCGACAACGAGGAGATGGCGCTCATCATTAAGAGCTTCCATCAAATCCTCAAGCAAAGGAGGGGGAAAGACTACAAGCCCCGCTCCAAGAGAGTTTGCTACAAGTGTGGTAAGTGAAAGAGAAATGTGCCCTTGGGCCATTTCTAAGTATTTTGGTGATTGAGTGCCAACACAAGTGCTTAAATGTGAATTTATGTCCATGGATGAACAAAGTGCAAATCATGAAGTAAAGGTATGTTTCTAAGCCTTAGTACATTGGTTTTGTGTACTAATATACTTGTCTAAGTGTTAGAAACAGAAAGAAGAAGAAAAGAAAAGAGGAGAAAAAGACTTGGCTGTGTACAGCCAAGACTCAGCTCGGTCTGGCACACCGGACTGTCCGGTGTGCACCGGACAGTGTCCGGTGCGCCAGGCTGACTCGGCGCGAACTGGCTGCTCTCGGGAATTCGCCGACGGCGTACGGCTAAAATTCACCGGACTGTCCGGTGTACACCGGACTGTCCGGTGTACACCGGACTGTCCGGTGAGCCAACGGTCGGCCGGGCCAACGGTCGGCCGCGCAATCTGCGCGGGACACGTGGCCGAGCCAACGGCTAGAAGACGGCACCGGACTGTCCGGTGTGCACCGGACATGTCCGGTGCGCCAACGGCTCTCAGATCTGCAACGGTCTGCAACGGTCGGCAGCGCCATTTTTGGAAAGAAATCGGGCACCGGACAGTGTCCGGTGTACACTGGACTGTCCGGTGCACCCGACGGCAGAAGGCAAGGATAGCCTTCCAGATTTGCTCTCAACGGCTCCTAGCTGCCTTGGGGCTATAAAAGGGACCCCTAGGCGCATGGAGGAGACAACCAAGCAACCAAAGAGCATTCTTGATCATCCACACTCATTCTTTGCGCATTCGTTTGTGATTCTAAGTGATTCGAGCTCCGTTCTAGTGAGAACTCTGAGATAGTCATTAGAGCTCGATTCTTGGCCGTGTGTGTGCGCATTTTGCTGTGGATTTGTGTGTGTTGCTTCCCTCCCTTACTCTGTGCTTCTTTGTGATCATATACTTGTAAGGGCAAGAGACTCCAATTTGTGGAGATTCCTTGCAAACGGGATATTGAAAGGCAAAGCAAAACACCGTGGTATTCAAGTTGGTCTTTGGACCGCTTGAGAGGGGTTGATTGCAACCCTCGTCCGTTGGGACGCCACAACGTGGAGTAGGCAAGCGTTGGTCTTGGCCGAACCACGGGATAAACCACTGTGCCATCTTTGTGTTTGATCTTCTGTGGTTATTGTGTCTGTGGAAACTCCTATCTAGCCACTTGGCATTATCTATGCTAACACTTAACAAGTTTTTGTGGCTATAAGTTCAAGTTTTCACAGGATCACCTATTCACCCCCCCTCTAGGTGCTCTCAATTGGTATCAGAGCCGTTCTCTTCGCAAAGGGACTAACCGCCCGAAGAGATGGATCCTAAGGGGAAGGGTATCGTGATCAACGACAAAGAGAAGGAATCCTTCGTCAACGAGCCGAAGGACGACAAGCCTACCGACTCCGGCTTGGGTCATAGACGGAAGGAAGGGAAGAAGAAGAAGACAAGGCGCATCAAGGAGATCATCTACTACGACGATAGTGATGAGTCTACTTCTTCCCAAAAGGACGACAACAACGACTACAAAAAGACGGTCAATTCGAACTTTTCATTTGATTATTCTCGTATTCAACATAGTTCGAATTCGCATTTGCTTTCCATTCCTCTTGGCAAACCTCCACACTTCGATGGGGAGGACTACGGATTTTGGAGTCACAAAATGCGTAGTCACTTATTCTCTCTCCATCCAAGCATATGGGAGATTGTAGAGAATGGAATGAAATTTGATAGCTCGGATAGCCCTATGCTTATAAATGAACAAATTCATAGAAATGCACAAGCTACTACTGTTCTCTTAGCATCTTTGTGCAGGGAAGAGTACAATAAGGTGAGCGGCTTGGACAATGCCAAGCAGATATGGGACACCCTCAAGATCTCTCACGAGGGGAACGACATCACCATGCTCACCAAGATGGAGTTGGTGGAGGGCGAGCTTGGACGATTCGCCATGATAAGGGGAGAGGAGCCAACTCAAACCTACAACCGGCTCAAGACCCTTATCAACAAAATAAGGAGCTACGGAAGCACGCGTTGGACGGATCACGACGTCGTTCGCCTAATGCTCAGGTCCTTTACCGTTCTTGATCCTCATCTCGTGAACAATATTCGTGAGAATCCCAGGTACACGATGATGACGCCCGAGGAAGTACTTGGAAAATTCGTGAGCGGGCGGATGATGATCAAGGAGGCAAGATACGTCGACGACGCGTTGAACGGTCCACTCCACGAGCCTCAACCCATTGCTCTAAAGGCAACGAGGAGCAAGGAGTCGCTACCTAGCAAGGTGGCGCAAGTTGAGGCGGCCGGGCTCAATGATGAAGAGATGGCTCTCATCATCAAGAGATTCAAGACGGCGCTAAATGGTCGCAAGGGACAGCCAAGCAAGACCAAGACAAAGGGGAAGCGCTCATGCTTCAAATGTGGTAAGGTTGGTCATTTTATTGCTAACTGTCCCGAAAATGATAGTGACCAGGAGCAAGGGAGAAACGGGAAGAGAGAGAACAAGAAAGTTTACAAGAAGGCCAAAGGTGAAGCACACCTTGGAAAGGAGTGGGACTCGGATTGCTCTTCGTCCGACTCCGACGACGAAGGACTCGCCGCCACTGCCTTCAACAAATCGGCTCTCTTCCCCCACGAGCATCACACTTGCCTCATGGCAAGGGAAAAGAAGGTAATCACTAGTAATGCTAATACTTATGATTCTTCTAGTGATGATGAGTCTAGTGAGGATGAAATAGATTATTCTAGTTTATTCAAGGGATTGGATAGAACTAAGATAGCTAAGATTAATGAATTGATTGATGCCTTGAATGAAAAGGATAGAATCTTAGAAAAACAAGAAGATCTTTTATATGAAGAGCATGATAAATTTGTTAGTGCACAAAATTCACTTGCTCTAGAAGTTAAAAGAAATGGAATTCTTTCTTGTGAACTTTCTGCTTGTAATGAAACCATTTCTTCTTTAAAAGGTGAAATTAATGTTTTAACCGCTAAACTAGAAGTAGCAAGTAACTCTTGTGTTGAAAATGTTACAATTTGCACTAGGTGTAAGGATTTTAATGTTAATGCTTGTAGTGAACACCTAGTTTCAATTTCAAAACTTAATGATGAATTGGCTAGTCTTAATGCTCAACTTAAGACTAGCAAGAGTGAAGTTGATAAAATAAAATTTGCAAGGGATGCCTACACGGTTGGTAGACACCCCTCAATTAAGGATGGTCTTGGCTTCAAGAGAGAGGCCAAGAACTTAACAAGCCATAAGGCTCCCATCTTCGTCAAGGAGAAAGGGAAGGCCCCTATGGCTAGTAGTGCTAAAAGGAACCATGCTTTCTTATACCATGATAGGAGACATGCTAGAAATGCTTATAATGATTTTGATTCACATGTTTATGATTCTCATGCCATGTTTGCTTCTAGTTCTTCCTATAAGCATGATAGAGATATGTGTAGGAGAAATGTTGTGCATATGCCTAGGAGAAATTTTGCTCATGTTCCTAGAAAAGTTGTGAACAAACCTTCTACCATTTATTATGCTTGCAATGCTCCCTTTGCTATTTGTAGAAAGGGTAAGAAGGTAATTGCTAGGAAGTTAGGGGCAAGATGCAAGGGAGATAAAACTTGCATTTGGGTCCCTAAGGATATATGTGCTAACCTTGTAGGACCCAACATGAGTTGGGTACCTAAGACCCAAGCCTAAATTTGCCTTGCAGGTTTATGCATCCGGGGGTTCAAGCTGGATTATCGACAGCGGATGCACAAACCATATGACGGGGGAGAAGAAGATGTTCACCTCCTACGTCAAAAATAAGGATTCCCAAGATTCAATTATATTCGGTGATGGGAATCAAGGCAAGGTAAAAGGGTTAGGTAAAATTGCAATTTCTAATGAGCACTCAATATCAAATGTATTTTTAGTTGAGTCTCTTGGTTACAATTTGCTATCTGTCAGTCAACTATGCAATATGGGATATAATTGTCTTTTTACTAATGTAGATGTGTCTGTCTTTAGAAGATGTGATGGTTCACTAGCTTTTAAGGGTGTACTAGACGGCAAGCTTTACTTAGTTGATTTTGCAAAAGAAGAGGCCGGTCTAGATGCATGCTTAATGGCTAAGACTTGCATGGGCTGGCTGTGGCATCGCCGCTTAGCACATGTGGGGATGAAGAACCTCCACAAGCTTCTAAAGGGAGAACACGTGATAGGTCTAACCAATGTTTATTTCGAAAACGATAGACCTTGTGCAGCTTGTCAAGCAGGGAAACAGGTGGGAGGCTCTCATCACACCAAAAATGTGATGACAACATCAAGACCCCTGGAGCTGCTACATATGGACCTCTTCGGACCCGTCGCCTATCTAAGCATAGGAGGAAGTAAGTATGGTTTAGTTATTGTTGATGACTTTTCCCGCTTCACTTGGGTGTTCTTTTTGCAGGATAAGTCTGAAACCCAAGGGACCCTCAAGCGCTTCCTCAGGAGAGCTCAAAATGAGTTTGAGCTCAAGGTGAAGAAGATAAGGAGCGACAACGGGTCCGAATTCAAGAACCTTCAAGTGGAGGAGTTTCTTGAGGAGGAAGGGATCAAGCACAAGTTCTCCGCTCCCTACACACCTCAGCAAAATGGTGCGGTAGAGAGGAAGAACAGGACACTCATAGATATGGCGAGGACTATGCTTGGAGAGTTCAAGACCCCCGAGTGCTTTTGGTCGGAAGCCGTGAACACGGCTTGCCACGCCATCAACAGGGTCCACCTTCACCGCCTCCTCAAGAAGACGTCGTATGAGCTACTAACCGGTAACAAACCCAATGTATCTTACTTTCGTGTATTTGGGAGCAGGTGCTACATTCTAGTGAAGAAGGGTAGAAATTCTAAATTTGCTCCCAAAGCTGTAGAAGGGTTTTTGTTAGGTTATGATTCAAATACAAAGGCGTATAGAGTCTTCAACAAATCATCGGGTTTGGTTGAAGTATCTAGCGACGTTGTATTTGATGAGACTAATGGCTCTCCAAGAGAGCAAGTTGTTGATTGTGATGATGTAGATGAAGAAGATGTTCCGACGGCCGCCATACGAACCATGGCGATTGGAGAAGTGCGGCCACAGGAACAAGATGAACGAGATCAACCTTCTTCCTCAACAACGGTGCAACCCCCAACTCAAGACGATGAACAGGTTCATCAAAAGGAGGCGTGTGATCAAGGGGGAGCACAAGATGATCACGTGATGGAGGAAGAAGCGCAACCGGCACCTCCAACCCAAGTTCGAGCGGTGATTCAAAGGGATCATCCCGTCGACCAAATTTTGGGTGACATTAGCAAGGGAGTAACTACTCGATCTCGATTAGTTAATTTTTGTGAGCATTACTCCTTTGTCTCTTCTATTGAGCCTTTTAGGGTAGAAGAGGCCTTGCGAGATCCGGACTGGGTGTTGGCCATGCAGGAGGAACTCAACAACTTCAAGCGCAATGAAGTTTGGACACTGGTGCCTCGTCCCAAGCAAAATGTTGTGGGAACCAAGTGGGTGTTCCGCAACAAACAGGACGAGCACGGGGTGGTGACGAGGAACAAGGCTCGACTTGTGGCAAAAGGTTATGCCCAAGTCGCAGGTTTGGACTTTGAGGAGACTTTTTCTCCTGTGGCTAGGCTAGAATCAATTCGTATCTTGCTAGCATATGCCGCTCACCATTCTTTCAGGTTGTACCAAATGGATGTGAAGAGCGCTTTCCTCAACGGGCCGATCAAAGAGGAGGTGTACGTGGAGCAGCCCCCTGGCTTCGAGGATGAACGGTACCCCGACCACGTGTGTAAGCTCTCTAAGGCGCTCTATGGACTTAAGCAAGCCCCAAGAGCATGGTATGAATGCCTTAGAGATTTTTTAATTGCTAATGCTTTCAAGGTTGGGAAAGCCGATCCAACTCTTTTTACTAAGACTTGCAATGGTGATCTTTTTGTGTGCCAAATTTATGTCGACGACATAATATTTGGTTCTACTAACCAAAAGTCTTGTGAAGAGTTTAGCAGGGTAATGACGCAGAAATTCGAGATGTCGATGATGGGCGAGTTGACCTACTTCCTTGGGTTCCAAGTGAAGCAACTCAAGGACGACACCTTCATCTCCCAAACGAAGTACACACAAGATTTGCTAAAGAGGTTTGGGATGAAGGACGCCAAGCCCGCAAAGACGCCGATGGGAACCGACGGACACACCGACCTCAACAAAGGAGGTAAGTCCGTTGATCAAAAAGCATACCGGTCAATGATAGGGTCTTTACTTTATTTGTGTGCTAGTAGACCGGATATTATGCTTAGCGTATGCATGTGTGCTCGATTTCAATCCGATCCGAAGGAGTGTCACTTAGTGGCTGTGAAGCGAATTCTTCGATATTTAGTCGCTACGCCTTGTTTCGGGATCTGGTATCCAAAGGGGTCTAACTTTGACTTGATTGGGTACTCAGATTCCGACTATGCTGGATGTAAGGTCGATAGGAAGAGTACATCGGGGACGTGCCAATTCTTAGGAAGGTCCCTGGTGTCATGGAACTCTAAGAAACAAACATCCGTTGCCCTATCCACCGCTGAGGCCGAGTATGTTGCCGCAGGACAGTGTTGCGCGCAACTACTTTGGATGAGGCAAACCCTCAGGGACTTTGGCTACAATCTGAGCAAAGTCCCACTCCTATGTGATAATGAGAGTGCTATCCGAATAGCGGAAAATCCTGTTGAGCACAGCCGCACAAAGCACATTGACATCCGACATCACTTTTTGAGAGACCACCAGCAAAAGGGAGATATCGAAGTGTTTTATGTTAGCACCGAGAACCAGCTAGCCGATATCTTTACCAAGCCTTTAGATGAGAAGACCTTTTGCAGGCTGCGTAGTGAGCTCAATATCTTAGATTCGCGGAACTTGGATTGAAAAGTAGCATACATGTGTTTATGCCTTTGATCATGTTCTTTCTGCATCTTGTTGCTTATTGTGGTGCTCAAGTTGTACAAACACTCCCTGGACCTCACAAGTCCGTTGCAAAGTGATGCACAGTTTTAGGGGGAGATGTGTTACAACTTGACCCTTTGAGACTAACCATATGCTTGAGTTTGCTTGTTTTAGTATCAAAGGAGAATTGAAAGGGAAAGGTGGACTTGGACCATGACAGACTTCCACTGCACTCCGCTGAGAGGGTAACCTATTCCAAGTTCATCTAATGAACTCTTATTGTCATTTGCTCTTAATTGAAGATTTTGGTGAGGCAATGGGGTTATAGGGCCAAGATTGCTCCCGTTTTGGTGCTTGATGCCAAAGGGGGAGAAAATAAAGGCCAAAGCAAAATAAATGGATCAACTACCACTTGAGAAATTTGAAAAATAGTAGAGTAGAAAATAGTAGAGTAGAGCTTTTGGTTGTCAAATCTCTTTTATTGTCTCTTTTGGCTTCTTGTGGGGAGAAGTAGTAATTATGGGAAAAAGGGGGAGTTTTTGACATCTTTGATCAATCTCTCTTGGAATGACTCTCTTTTTGCTTCAACATGTGTGTTTGACTTAGAGATAGAGATTTGAGTTTTATTTGCAAAAACAAACCAAGTGGTGGCATAGAGTGATCCATATATGTCAAAAGTGAATCAAAACAATTTTGAGTTCTTATTTGATTTGATTTTGTACTTGTTCTACTTGCTTTATGTTGTGTTGGCATAAATCACCAAAAAGGGGGAGATTGAAAGAGAAATGTGCCCTTGGGCCATTTCTAAGTATTTTGGTGATTGAGTGCCAACACAAGTGCTTAAATGTGAATTTATGTCCATGGATGAACAAAGTGCAAATCATGAAGTAAAGGTATGTTTCTAAGCCTTAGTACATTGGTTTTGTGTACTAATATACTTGTCTAAGTGTTAGAAACAGAAAGAAGAAGAAAAGAAAAGAGGAGAAAAAGACTTGGCTGTGTACAGCCAAGACTCAGCTCGGTCTGGCACACCGGACTGTCCGGTGTGCACCGGACAGTGTCCGGTGCGCCAGGCTGACTCGGCGCGAACTGGCTGCTCTCGGGAATTCGCCGACGGCGTACGGCTAAAATTCACCGGACTGTCCGGTGTACACCGGACTGTCCGGTGAGCCAACGGTCGGCCGGGCCAACGGTCGGCCGCGCAATCTGCGCGGGACACGTGGCCGAGCCAACGGCTAGAAGACGGCACCGGACTGTCCGGTGTGCACCGGACATGTTCGGTGCGCCAACGGCTCTCAGATCTGCAACGGTCTGCAACGGTCGGCAGCGCCATTTTTGGAAAGAAATCGGGCACCGGACAGTGTCCGGTGTACACCGGACTGTCCGGTGCACCCGACGGCAGAAGGCAAGGATAGCCTTCCAGATTTGCTCTCAACGGCTCCTAGCTGCCTTGGGGCTATAAAAGGGACCCCTAGGCGCATGGAGGAGACAACCAAGCAACCAAAGAGCATTCTTGATCATCCACACTCATTCTTTGCGCATTCGTTTGTGATTCTAAGTGATTCGAGCTCCGTTCTAGTGAGAACTCTGAGATAGTCATTAGAGCTCGATTCTTGGCCGTGTGTGTGCGCATTTTGCTGTGGATTTGTGTGTGTTGCTTCCCTCCCTTACTCTGTGCTTCTTTGTGATCATATACTTGTAAGGGCAAGAGACTCCAATTTGTGGAGATTCCTTGCAAACGGGATATTGAAAGGCAAAGCAAAACACCGTGGTATTCAAGTTGGTCTTTGGACCGCTTGAGAGGGGTTGATTGCAACCCTCGTCCGTTGGGACGCCACAACGTGGAGTAGGCAAGCGTTGGTCTTGGCCGAACCACGGGATAAACCACTGTGCCATCTTTGTGTTTGATCTTCTGTGGTTATTGTGTCTGTGGAAACTCCTATCTAGCCACTTGGCATTATCTGTGCTAACACTTAACAAGTTTTTGTGGCTATAAGTTCAAGTTTTCACAAGATCACCTATTCACCCCCCCCCTCTAGGTGCTCTCAGTAAGCCCGGTCACTTTATTGCTAAATGTCCATTATCAAGTGATAGTGACAGGGACAACGACAAGAAGGGGAGAAGAAAGGAGAAGAAGAAATATCACAAGAAGAAGGGCGGTGATGCACATGTGTGCCGCAAGTGGGACTCCGACGAGAGCTCCACCGACTCCTCCTCCGACGAGGACGCCGCAAACATCGCTGTCACTAAGGGTCTTCTCTTCCCCAACGTCGGCCACAAATGCCTCATGGCCAAGGATGGCAAAAGGAAGAAGGCAAAATCAAGATCCTCCACCAAATATGAAACATCTAGCGATGAGAATAATGCTAGTAATGAGGAGGATAACTTGCGAACCCTTTTTGCCGACCTAAACATGCAACAAAAGGAAAAACTAAATGAGCTAATTAGTGCCATCCATGAAAAGGATGATCTCTTGGACTCCCAAGAGGACTTCCTAATCAAAAAAAATAAAAAGCATGTTAAGGTTAAGAATGCTTATGCTCTAGAAGTAGAAAAATGTGAGAAATTATCTAGTGAGCTAAGCACATGCCATGACACTATTGCCAACCTTAGAAATGAAAATGCCAAATTAATTGCTAAGGTTGATTCTCATGTTTGTGATGTTTCAATTCCCAATCTTAGAAATGATAATGATGATTTGCTTGCTAAGATTGAAGAATTAAACACCTCTCTTGCTAGCCTTAGGATTGAAAATGAAAAATTAATTGCTAAGGCTAAAGAATTAGATGTTTGCAATGTTACAATTTTCGATCTTAGAGATAACAATGATATTTTGCGTGCTAAGATTGTTGAACTTAATTCTTGCAAACCCTCTACATCTACCATTGAGCATGTTTCTATTTGCACTAGATGTAGAGATGTTGATATTGATGCTATTCATGATCACATGGTCTTAATTAAACAACAAAATGATCATATAGCAAAATTAGATGCTAAAATTACCGAGCATAACTTAGAGAATGAAAAGTTTAAATTTGCTAGAAGTATGCTCTATAATGGGAGACGCCCTGGCATCAAGGATGGCATTGGCTTCCAAAGGGGAGACAATGTCAAACTTAATGCCCCTCCTAATAGACTGTCTAATTTTGTTAAGAGCAAGGCTCCCATGCCTCAGGATAACGAGGGTTACATTTTGTACCCTGCCGGCTATCCTGAGAGCAAAATTAGGAGAATTCATTCTAGGAAGTCTCACTCTGGCCCCAATCATGCTTTTATGTATAAGGGTGAGACATCTAGCTCTAGGCAACCAACCCGTGCTAAGTTGCCTAAGAAGAAAACTCCTAGTGCATCAAATGATCATAGCATTTCATTTAAAACTTTTGATGCATCTTATGTGCTTACTAACAAATCCGGCAAGGTAGTTGCCAAGTTTGTTGGGGGCAAACACAAGGGCTCCAAGACTTGTGTTTGGGTACCCAAAGTTCTTGTGTCTAATGCCAAAGGACCCAAAACCGTTTGGGTACCTGAAGTCAAGAACTAAAATTGTTTTGTAGGTTTATGCATCCGGGGGCACAAGTTGGATCATCGACAACGGGTGCACAAACCACATGACAGGGGAGAAGAAGATGTTCTCCTCTTACGAGAAAAACCAGGATCCCCAACGAGCTATCACATTCGGGGATGGAAACCAAGGTTTGGTCAAAGGTTTGGGTAAAATAGATATATCTCCTGACCATTCCATTTCCAATGTTTTTCTTGTAGATTCTTTAGATTACAATTTGCTTTCTGTTTTGCAATTATGTCAAATGGGCTACGACTGTCTATTCACTGATGTAGGTGTCACTGTCTTTAGAAGAAGTGATGATTCAATAGCATTTAAGGTAGTGTTAGAGGGTCAGTTATACTTGGTAGATTTTGATAGAGCTGAACTCGACACTTGCTTAATTGCTAAGACTAACATGGGTTGGCTCTGGCACCGCCGACTAGCTCATGTTGGAATGAAGAATCTTCATAAGCTTCTAAAGGGAGAGCACATTTTAGGACTAACAAATGTTCATTTTGAGAAAGACAGGATTTGTAGCGCATGCCAAGCCGGGAAGCAAGCTGGCACTCATCATCCACACAAGAACATCTTGACGACTGACAGGCCACTGGAGCTCCTACACATGGATCTATTCGGCCCGATAGCTTACACAAGCATCGGCGGGAGTAAGTACTGTCTAGTTATTGTGGATGATTATTCTCGCTTCACTTGGGTATTCTTTTTGCAGGAAAAATCTCAGACCCAAGAGACCTTAAAGGGATTCTTGAGACGGGCTCAAAATGAGTTCGGCTTAAGGATCAAGAAAATTAGAAGCGACAACGGGACGGAGTTCAAGAACTCACAAATTGAAGGCTTCCTTGAGGAGGAGGGCATCAAGCATGAGTTTTCTTCTCCCTACACGCCACAACAAAATGGTGTAGTGGAGAGGAAGAATCGAACTCTATTGGACATGGCAAGAACCATGCTTGATGAGTACAAGACGCCGGATCGGTTTTGGGCCGAGGCGGTTAACACTGCTTGCTACGCCATCAACCGGTTATATCTACACCGAATCCTCAAGAAGACATCATACGAACTCCTAACCGGTAAAAAGCCCAACATTTCATATTTTAGAGTCTTTGGTAGCAAATGCTTTATTCTTGTCAAAAGAGGTAGAAAATCCAAATTTGCTCCTAAGACCGTAGAAGGCTTTTTACTAGGATATGACTCAAACACAAGGGCATATAGAGTCTTTAAAAAGTCCTCGGGACTTGTTGAAGTTTCTTGTGACGTTGTGTTTGATGAGACTAACGGCTCTCAAGTAGAGCAAGTTGATCTTGATGAGATAGGTGAAGAAGAGGCTCCGTGCATCGTGTTAAGGAACATGTCCATTGGGGATGTGTGTCCTAAGGAATCCGAAGAGCCTACAAATGCACAAGATCAACCATCCTCCTCCACGCAAGCATCCCCACCAACTCAAATTGAGGATGAGGCTCAAGTTGATGAAGGAGAAAATCAAAGTGTTGAGCCACCTCAAGACGATGGCAATGATCAAGGGGGAGATACAAATGATCAAGACAAGGAGGATGAAGAACCAACGCCGCCACACCCAAGAGTCCACCAAGCAATCCAACGAGATCACCCCGTCGACACCATCCTCGGCGACATTCATAAGGGGGTAACCACTCGATCTCGTGTTGCACATTTTTGTGAGCATTACTCTTTTGTTTCCTCTATTGAGCCACACAGGGTAGAGGAAGCGCTTCAAGATGCGGATTGGGTGATGGCGATGCAAGAGGAGCTCAACAATTTAACTAGGAACGAGGTATGGCATTTAGTTCCATGCCCTAACCAAAATGTTGTAGGAACCAAGTGGGTCTTCCGCAACAAGCAAGACGAGCATGGTGTGGTGACAAGGAACAAAGCCCGACTTGTGGCCAAGGGATACTCCCATGTCGAAGGTTTGGATTTTGGTGAAACCTATGCACCCGTAGCTAGGCTTGAGTCAATTCGCATATTATTAGCCTATGCTACTTACCATGGCTTCAAGCTTTACCAAATGGACGTGAAGAGTGCCTTCCTCAATGGACCAATCAAGGAAGAAGTCTACGTTGAGCAACCTCCTGGCTTTGAAGACAGTGAGTATCCTAACCATGTTTATAGGATCTCTAAGGCGCTTTATGGGCTCAAGCAAGCCCCAAGAGCATGGTATGAATGCCTAAGAGATTTCCTTATTGCAAATGGCTTCAAAGTCGGCAAGGCCGATCCTACTCTATTCACTAAAACTCTTGACAATGATTTGTTTGTATGCCAAATTTATGTTGATGATATTATATTTGGGTCTACTAACGAATCTACATGTGAAGAATTTAGTAGGATCATGACACAGAAATTTGAGATGTCTATGATGGGGGAGTTGAAGTATTTTCTAGGATTTCAAGTCAAGCAACTCCAAGAAGGCACCTTCATTAGCCAAACGAAGTATACTCAAGACATTCTAACCAAGTTTGGAATGAAGGATGCCAAGCCCATCAAGACACCCATGGGAACCAATGGGCATCTCGACCTCGACACGGGAGGTAAATCCGTCGATCAAAAGGTATATCGGTCGATGATAGGTTCATTACTCTATTTATGTGCATCTCGACCAAATATTATGCTTTTCGTTTGCATGTGTGCAAGATTCCAAGCCGACCCTAAGGAATCACACCTTACGGCCGTAAAACGAATTTTGAGATATTTGGCTTATACTCCTAAGTTTGGGCTTTGGTACCCTCGGGGATCCACATTTGATTTAATTGGTTATTCGGATGCCGATTGGGCGGGGTGCAAGATTAATAGAAAGAGCACATCGGGGACTTGCCAGTTCTTGGGAAGATCCTTGGTGTCTTGGGCTTCAAAGAAGCAAAATTCAGTCGCTCTTTCTACCGCCGAAGCCGAGTATATTGCCGCAGGCCATTGTTGCGCGCAATTGCTTTGGATGAGGCAAACCCTGTGGGACTATGGTTACAAATTAACCAAAGTTCCTCTTCTATGTGATAATGAGAGTGCAATCCGCATGGCGGATAATCCCGTTGAGCATAGCCGCACTAAACACATAGCCATTCGGTATCATTTTCTTAGGGATCACCAACAAAAGGGGGATATCGAGATTGCATACATTAATACTAAAGATCAATTAGCCAATATCTTTACTAAGCCACTAGATGAACAAACTTTTACCAAACTTAGGCATGAGCTCAATATTCTTGATTCTCGGAATTTCTTTTGCTAATTTGCACACGTAGCTCATAAGTATACCTTTGATCATGTCTCTTTTATATATGCTATGACTAATGTGTTTTCAAGTGTATTTCAAACCAAGTCATAGGTATATTGAAAGGGAATTGGAGTCTTCGGCGAAAACAAAGGCTTCCACTCCACTCTATCACTCATCCTTCGCCGTCACTCCGGGCATCTCTCCGTCTTTGGTATAATCTTCACTCATATGTTTTATTTGCCAAAGGGGAGAAAGTAGTTATCAAAGGGCTTATATCTCACTCAAAGTATCCATTTTTGGCGATTCATGCCAAAGGGGGAGAAAGTATGAGCCCAAAGCAAAAGGACCGCACCACCACCCTAATTTTAAAAATGATTTTCAATTGAAAAATTTCAAATTGGTATCTTATTGTGTTCAAAAGGGGGAGCAAGTAGTATTTTCAAAATTGATATCTTAAAACCCTCTTGAACACTAAGAGGAGATTTTATTGAGGGGGAGTTTTGTTTAGTCAAAGGAAAAGCATTTGAAACAAGGGGAGAAAATTTCAAAACTTGAAAATGCTTTGCAAAATCTTATTCATTTACCTTTGACTATATTGCAAAAGGATTTTGAAAAGGATTTACAAAAAGAATTTTGCAAAAACAAAACATGTGGTGCAAGCGTGGTCCAAAATGTTAAAAATAAAGAAACAATCCATGCATATCTAGTAAGTAATATTTATTGGCTCAATTCTAAGTAACCTTTGCACTTACATTTATGTAAACTAGTTCAATTATGCACTTCTATACTTGCTTTGATTTGTGTTGGCATCAATCACCAAAAAGGGGGAGACTGAAAGGGAATTAGGCTTACAACTATTTCCTAAATGATTTTGGTGGTTGAATTGCCCAAATAAATTGGACTAACTAGTTTGCTCTAGTCTATAAGTTATACAGGTGCCAAAGGTTCACAAAAGGCCAATAAAAAGACCAAGAAAAGGGTTCAACAAAAAGAGCAAAGGGACAACCGAAGGCACCCTGGTCTAGCGCACCGGACTGTCCGGTGCACCACCGGACATGTCCGGTGCACCAGGGTTCTCCACGCGCTGAACTCTTCACCTTCGGGAAAACTCAGAGCCGCCGCGCTATAATTCACCGGACTGTCCGGTGTACACCGGACAGTGTCCGGTGCTCCAAGGGGACGCGACTCTGAACTCGCCAGCTTCGGGAATTCTCCAACGGCTAGTCTGCTATAATTCACCGGACATGTCTGGTGTACACCGGATTGTCCGGTGTAACGGCGGGGCAACGGCTACTTCGGCGCTAACGGTCACCTGCAGGCGCATTAAATGCGTGCCAGAGCGCGCAGAAGTCAGGCACGCGCGAGCAGGCGCACCGGACACTCTACAGTACATGTCCGGTGCGCCACCGGACATCCAGGCGGGCCCAGCAGTCAGAGCACCAACGGTCGGAACCCTAACGTTCGGGTGACGTGGCTGGCGCACCGAACTGTCCGGTGCACCATGCAACAGACAGCCTCCACCCCAACGGCTAGTTTGGTAGTTGGGGCTATAAATATCCCAACCACCCCACATTCAATTGCATCCAAGTTTTCCACCTCTCAACCACTTACAAGAGCTAGGCATTCAATACAAGACACACCCAAGTGATCAAATCCTCTCCAATTCCACACAAGGCTTTAGTGATTAGCGAGAGAGATTTGTTGTGTTCTTTTGAGCTCTTGCGCTTGGATTGCTTCTTTCTTTCTCAATTGTTCATGTGATCATAAACTCATTTGTAACCGAGGCAAGAGACACCAAATGTGTGGTGGTCCTTGCGGGGAAGTTTTGTTCCCGGGTTGATTTGAGAAGAGAAGCTCACTCGGTCCGCGGGACCGTTTGAGAGAGGGAAAGGGTTGAAAAAGACCCGGCCTTTGTGGCCTCCTCAACAGGGAGTAGGTTTGCGAGAACCGAACCTCGGTAAAACAAATCCGCGTGTCACACTCTTCATTCGCTTGTGATTTGTTTTGCGCCCTCTCTCTCGGACTCATTATTATTTCTAACGCTAACCCGGCTTGTAGTTGTGATTAATTTTGTAAATTTCAGTTTCGCCCTATTCACCCCCCCCCCCCTCTAGGCGACTTTCAAAGCCCACGCGAGGGCCAAGCACCACGGTCGAGTAACTCCGTAGAGAGCCGCGGGCCTTCTCCACGCGCAAGTGGTGCTCCGCTTCCGGATCCTCTCGGACGCTCCCCGCCGTCTCCACTATCGAGCTTCCGGCCGAAACGCCGCGGGCCTCGTTCTCTCCGGTACACGGTGGCGGCCGTGACACAAACGCGGTTGTCACGGTCTCACAAGACTCTCGCCCCACTCGGTACAATTACAACGACTCACGCAAGAGCTGAGGGGTTGTGTGGTTTTACAAAACTCACTCAACTAACTAGGGTTCACCTAGAGCAAGCGCTAAAGCGGTCTAACTAACCTAAGCACTTCGCAAAGCACCTACGCTAATCACCGAGTGATTCTATTAAGCACTTGGGTGTTTGAGCTCTTGGAAATATGCACTATGTGTCTTGGTATGTTGCTTGGGCTCCCACACTAGAGAATGGCCGGTTGGGGTGGTATTTATAGCCTCCACACCCCAAACTAGCCGTTGGACAGAAAGCAGCAGCTTTCTGTCGTCGGGTGCACCGGACAGTCTGGTGCACCACCGGACATCCACTGTGCAGTGTCCGGTGCACGCCACGTCAGCCGACCGTTGGCGCCTGTAGCAGTCGACCGTTGGATCCGACCGTTGCCGACTGTTCGGTGCACACCGGACAGTCCGGTGCTATAGCCAGAGAGCGCCTGTCTGTGGCCTCTCTGCGCAGACTGTCCGGTGCCACACCGGACAGTCCGGTGCACACCGGACATCAATGTCCGGTGCGCCACCAGGCGCTGGCTGACAGCCCACTTCTTGGATTTCTTCGCTGATTTCTTCGGGCTTCTTTTGTTCTTGAGTATTGGACTCCTATGCATCTTTTTATGTCTTCTTTTGAGGTGTTGCATCCTCATTGCCTTGGTCCAATTCTCTTCGCATCCTGTGAACTATAATTATAAACACTAGCAAACATATTAGTCCACAGGTTGTGTTGATCATCAAACACCAGAACTCAATTAGCCAAAAGGCCTAGGGTCCATTTTCCTTACAATCTCCCCCTTTTTGGTGATTGATGACAACACAACCAAAGCAAACAAATAATACAAGTATTTGAACTAAAATATGCAATCTACTTGCTAAGATGCATGATTTTCCCCACAATGTGAAATTATGGACTTAAGCCTCCCCCTAACTCCATAATTCACTTACTTCCTATTTTTGGACCAAATAACCAAAACCACTGAAAAAACCATTTGGAGATATAAAATTTTAAATTGGTGGTGTTTGGTGTTTGATATAGTTTTCATTGCTTTGGTCCCTAAACTTCTCCCCCTTTGGCATCAACCACCGAAAAGGAAGCCATTAAAAACATGTAGGAAGAAAATAAAAGCTTGCCCTCATATCAGATGATACCATTTGAAGGATACTAAATTAAACCACAAGAATGGTATCAGTTGAAAGGATTACTCCGCCTAAACGAGTGTTCTCTTTAGAGAGAAATTTCTCCCCCTTTTTAGAGATGAAGAAATACTCCCCCTGACAGAGATTCTCTACTTAGGAAAAAGCATGTGAAAATCAGAGGTGCAAGACATGATTTGAAAAGACTAACTTCCCTTATGCATAGGTAACAGAATATGAGTTAACTACTTATGCATTTTTAGCAACATGGAAGCATATGATATGAAATATAGTCTAATCAAATTTTGTAGAAGACATGTAAATGATACTAGATATAGTCTCAAAAGATACCAGTTGAAAGTCAATGGCGAGCTTGAGAGACATGAGAGTTCTTGGAGATTTTGCAGTGGAAGATTGTTGTCTTTCTCCGGGGACCTTAATTTCCTTACAATGAGACTATCACATGAAATAGACTTGAAAAGGTGTTAGTCTCAAAGTGTTAGATTATAGAGTAACCTCCCCCTAAAGGTGTGCATACAAGTTTTGAATACTTGTAGGAGACATGCACTTTGATTTGATATCAAGAGGGGCAAATTATCCATAATCCAAACTTTGGCACATATAAGTTAAATGATACAACTTGTAGAAATCAAAATTTTCAATTTGTGCATCATTTACTATGGAGTGATATAAAAGCTATGTGCCGTGCTTTAACTAAACACTTTAAACCATGTAGGTTTGCTTAAGTATATGAATTGAAAGCAATCCTACCATGTGATTTACCTAGTATGCATAATTTTAATCAAAAGTAAAAAGCAAGTATAATACTAGACAAGAAAGGTAAACTAGATATAAGATAAACAGACACGCAAATCTAAAAGCAAGAAATACAATAAATCTAGTTACCCTAGTCATGGGTGGGAAATTTGGGTCCAAAATTTTCGCTAACCCACTTGGCAATAAACTTGATCCAATATGATGTATCCCATGATATACATCCCAACTTTGCCAAGTCTCTAAATTTCCCGAGGACCTTCGGTCCACTCACTTCCCTTTCGGGATCCAAACCTTCTTGGTGCTTTTCATGGTTGAGATTATCTCCTTTGGCACCCAGATGCGTTTGGCCCCTTTTCCTTTGTTGGCTTGCTTGTTGGCCTTGATTGCTATCATCTTTCCATTCTTTTTCTTCTTGATCAAATATGGTGTAGCATCCTTTTTGTTCACCTTTTTGATGTAGGTGTTGGAGATTTTGCTTGATGGCTTTTGCTTTAGCTTTTGCCTTTGTTTATCCCCGATCATCGCCTTGCATTGGAAAGACTTGTGGCCTTCCATGTGGCATAGCCTACAAATCACAGTTTCTCCCTCTACAGGCTTGTTCACTCCCGCAGTGGTGTTATCCTGTGGAGGTCGGATTTGTTTGGCTTTGCCTTTCTTGTCATACAAAGCCTTGCCAAGGCGAGCCACTTCTTGCTTTAATTGTTCATTTTCCTTTGCAACCTCATTCGAACATGTCTCTACAACAATATTCTCAACAGCGACTTGGTTGCAGGGGTTAGAATCATCAATTAAATCAAAGCAGGAAGTAGAAGCATCTTTCTTAATTATTTCAGGTATTTCAACTAAAGATGCTGCTGGGGTGCTACCAATGTTTTCTAGCTTAGTAGTTAGCTCATTATTGTGTATGCTGAGAATTTCCATTTTCTCTAGCAAATTTTCAATAGCTTCTTGGGAGCTAGCTAAGTTAGCCTTAAGTTTTTCATTCTTTTTAATAAGGCTATCATCGGTAGCAGGGGATGGAGCACTAGATTCTAATAGCTCAATTTTAGTTGATAGCTCACAGTTTAAGTTTGCAAAAGTTTCAAATTTTTCTAGCAAACCTTTATAATCATTTTGGGAGCTAATCAACTTATTTTTCAAAGTTTTAAGTTGAGCTTTTTGCTTAGTGCAAACATCCTGGAAAAAATTTACGGCTTCCGCAAGCTCATCTACAGAGGGCTTTCCCTCACCTTCATCATCACTACTGCTATCATCACTAGAGGATGGAATGCTTTTGTTACCTCTTGCCATAAGGCATTTGTGTGATGACCGTGACGAGCGTGATGAGGATCGGTGGCTGCACGTCCTTGGAGGTTCATCTTCACTTGAAGAATCATCCCAAGTTCTAACACTTGTTAACGCCTTGCCTTTGCTCCTCTCCTTTTTGGGTTTGGCCATATTTGGACAGTTGTCCCTGAAGTGGCCCTTCTCCCCCACATGCGAAGCATCCTCTCTTCCTTTGCTTTTTCCTGTCAATGTTAAAGAGAAGATCTTCGACCTGCAGGGGCACACCCATTAGATTAATCTTGTGGATCATCCTCATTACCTTTCCGACGCGTCGGATTGTTTCTTCGTCCTCGGAGGATGATGTGCATGGTTGATTATCTTCATCATCATTACTTTCTTCTTCTTCCTCTTCTTCACTTGAGGAACTTGGAGTGGGAGCCTTCTTTTTGCCCTTCCTTTCATCACATGCAAAAGCATATGGTTTTGAGGAAGTTGGCTCCTCTCCCCGACTCATTTTACGCGACATCTCAAAGGCCGCGATTTTCCCAATCACATTGGTCGGGGTCATGTTGCTCAAGTCCTCCATGTTGTGAAGGATGGTGATGATGCTCCCATATCTTTGTTGTGGTAGCAGGGAGATAATCTTCCTCACAATGTCCGCATCACCTAGCTTATTAATGCCAATAGAATTGAGCTCATTGATAATTAGATTCAATCGAGAATACATGTCTCTAACAAGCTCATCATCTTTCATAGCAAAAGAATTATACTCATTTAAGACTAGGCAATGTTTTTGCTCACGGACATTGGATGTGCCGTCATGGAGCTCATGCAATTTTAGCCAAATCTCGTTAGCAGTTTTTAGGGTAAATACTTGGTTAAAAATATCCATGCTAAGAGATTCATACAAGCAATTTTTGGCTCTAGCATTTAAATGAATTTCTTTTTCCTCACTCGTGGTGGGTTTCTTGGGATTCTTGAGGGGTTTCATCCCGTCACGAGTGACTCTCCAAACACCTAGATCAATGGCCTCTAGGTAACAAGCCATTCTAGCACTATAATATGGGAAGTTAGTGCCGTCGAAGTGTGGTGGCCTATGGGTATCCATCCCTTCCTCTAAAAAGCGTCGGCTCTTTTAGCGGTGAAGCTAAAGCGTTTCAAATGAGCCAAACCGGGCTCTGATACCACTTGTAGGAAACGGGTGACGCCTAAGACGGGGGTGAATTAGGACTTCTAAAACTTTTACTAAACTAGGCCACAATTAAATCCCTAGAGCAAAACCTATGCAAGAATCAAACTAGAATGTGCAAACTAGGTTTTGTCTAAGTGTTGCTATCTCTACCGCAAAGGCTAAGTTTCAATCTACACTAAATAAGTACGAATACAAGATTGAAACTTAAATGCTTATAAATGCGGAAACTTAAAGAGCAAAGTAGAGAAGCAAACTCTCGTGGATGACGCCGGTATTTTTACCGAGGTATCCGGAACCGCGCAAGGTCCCGACTAATCCTCGTTGGTGCCCCTACGCAAAGGGAAGCCCACGCGAGGGCCAAGCACCACGGTCGAGTAACTCCGTAGAGAGCCGCGGGCCTTCTCCACGCGCAAGTGGTGCTCCGCTTCTGGCTCCTCTCGGACGCTCCCCGCCGTCTCCACTATCGAGCTTTCGGTCGAAACGCCGCGGACCTCGTTCCCTCCGGTACACGGTGGCGACCGTGACACAAACGCGGTTGTCACAGTCTCGCAAGACTCTCGCCCCACTCGGTACAATTACAACGACTCACGCAAGAGCCGAGGGGTTGTGTGGTTTTACAAAACTCACTCAACTAACTAGGGTTCACCTAGAGCAAGCGCTAAAGCGGTCTAACTAACCTAAGCACTTCGCAAAGCACCTACGCTAATCACCGAGTGATTCTATTAAGCACTTGGGTGTTTGAGCTCTTGGAAATATGCACTATGTGTCTTGGTATGTTGCTTGGGCTCCCACACTAGAGAATGGCCGGTTGCAGTGGTATTTATAGCCTCCACACCCCAAACTAGCCGTTGGACAGAAAGCAGCAGCTTTC
Source organism: Zea luxurians (assembly GCA_029449295.1). Taxonomy (NCBI): domain Eukaryota; kingdom Viridiplantae; phylum Streptophyta; class Magnoliopsida; order Poales; family Poaceae; genus Zea; species Zea luxurians. Next base: position 56,109,346 of record JAOPSE010000021.1, on the reverse strand, counting down.
TGTCGTCGGGTGCACCGGACAGTCCGGTGCACCACCGGACATCCACTGTGCAGTGTCCGGTGCACACCACGTCAGCCGACCATTGGTGCCTGTAGCAGTCGACCGTTGGATCCGACCGTTGCCGACTGTCCGGTGCACACCGGACAGTCCGGTGCTACAGCCAGAGAGTGCCTGTCTGTGGCCTCTCTGCGCAGACTGTCCGGTGCCACACCGGACAGTCCGGTGCACACCGGACATCAATGTCCGGTGCGCCACCAGGCGCTGGCTGATAGCCCACTTCTTAGATTTCTTCGCTGATTTCTTCGGGCTTCTTTTGTTCTTGAGTATTGGACTCCTATGCATCTTTTTATGTCTTCTTTTGAGGTGTTGCATCCTCATTGCCTTGGTCCAATTCTTTTCGCATCCTGTGAACTATAATTATAAACACTAGCAAACATATTAGTCCACAGGTTGTGTTGATCATCAAACACCAAAACTCAATTAGCCAAAAGGCCTGGGGTCCATTTTCCTTACAACAACTACCTTGCCGGATTTGTTAGTCAAAACATAAGATGCATCAAAAGTTAAAAATGAAATGTCATGATCATTTGATGCATTAGGAATTTTCTTCTTAGGCAACTTTGCACGGGTTGGTTGCCTAGAGCTAGATGTCTCACCCTTATACATAAAAGCATGATTAGGGCCAGAGTGAGACTTCCTAGAATGAATTCTCCTAATTTTGCTCTCAGGATAACTGGCAGGGTACAAAATGTAACCCTCGTTATCCTGAGGCATGGGAGCCTTGCCCTTAACAAAATTAGACAGTCTATTAGGAGGGGCATTAAGTTTGACATTGTCTCCCCTTTGGAAGCCAATGCCATCCTTGATGCCAGGGCGTCTCCCATTATAGAGCATACATCTAGCAAATTTAAACTTTTCATTCTCTAAGTTATGCTCGGCAATTTTAGCATCTAATTTTGCTATATGATCATTTTGTTGTTTAATTAAGACCATATGATCATGAATAGCATCAATATCAACATCTCTACATCTAGTGCAAATAGAAACATGCTCAATAGTAGACGTAGAGGGTTTGCAAGATTTTAATTCTACAACCTTAGCATGTAATATATCATTTTCACTTCTAAGGTTAGAAATAGTAACATTGCAAACATCAAAATCTTTAGCCTTAGCAAGCAATTTTTCATTTTCAATCCTAAGGCTAGCAAGAGAATTATTCAATTCTTCAATCTTAGCAAGCAAATCAACATTATCATCTCTAAGATTGGGAATTGAAAGATTACAAACAATTGAATCAACCTTAGCTAACAAATTTGCATTCTCATTTCTAAGGTTGTCAATGGTCTCATGGCAAGTGCTTAGCTCACTAGACAATTTTTCACATTTTTCAACTTCTAGAACGTAAGCATTTTTAACCTTAACATGCTTCTTATTTTCCTTGATTAGGAAGTCCTCTTGGGAGTCCAAGAGTTCATCCTTCTCATGGATGGCACTAATTAGTTCATTTAATTTTTCTTTTTGTTGCATGTTTAGGTTGGCAAAAAGGGTACGCAAATTATCCTCCTCATCACTAGCATTATCATCACTAGAGGACTCATATTTAGTGGAGGATTTGGATTTAACCTTCTTCCTTTTGCCGTCCTTTGCCATGAGGCACTTGTGGCCGACGTTGGGGAAGAGAAGTCCCTTGGTGACGGCGATGTTGGCAGCGTCCTCGTCGGAGGAGGAGTCGGTGGAGCTCTCGTCGGAGTCCCACTCGCGGCACACATGGGCGTCGCCGCCCTTCTTCTTGTGGTACCTCTTCTTTTCCTTTCTTCTCCCCTTCTTGTCGTCGCCCCTGACACTGTCACTAGAAATAGGACATTTGGCAATAAAGTGACCGGGCTTACCACACTTGTAGCAAACTTTCTTGGAGCGGGGCTTGTAATCTTTCCCCCTCCTTTGCTTGAGGATTTGGCGGAAGCTTTTTGAAAGGGAATTAGGCTTACACCTATTTCCTAAACTAATTTTGGTGGTTGAATTGCCCAACACAAATAATTGGACTAACTAGTTTGCCCAAGTTTATAAGTTCTACAGGTACCAAAGGTTCACAATAAGCCAATAAAAAGATTAAGAGAAAGGGTTCAAACAAAGGAGCAAAGAAAGAACCGAAGGCACCCTGGTCGGGCGCACCGGACTGTCCGGTGCGCCACCGGACAGTGTCCGGTGCACCAGGGGACTTGAAGCCAAACTCCTCACCTTCGGGAAAACGTAGAGTCTCTCCGCTATAATTTACCGGACTGTCCGGTGTACACCGGACAGTGTCCGGCGCCCCAAGGATGAAGAGACTCTGAACTCGCCGGCTTCGGGAATTCACAACGGCTAGTCCGCTATAATTCACCGGACATGTCCGGTGTACACCGGACTGTCCGGTGTGACAACGAAGCAACGGCTACTTCAGGTGCCAACGGCTACCTGCAGCGCATTAAATGCGTGCCAGCGCGCGCAAAAGTCAGGCACGCCCATGCTGGCGCACCGGACACTCCACAGTGCATGTCCGATGCGCCACCGGACCTCCAGGCGGGCCCAGCAGTCAGAGCTCCAACGGTCGGAACCCTAACGGCCTGGTGACGTGGCTGTCGCACAGGACATGTCCGGTGTGCACCGGACTGTCCGGTGCACCATACGACAGACAGCCTCCACCAAACGGCTAGTTTGGTGGTTGGGGCTATAAATACCCCCAACCACCCCACATTCAAGGCATCCAAGTTTTCTACTTCTCAACCACTTACAAGAGCTAGGCATTCAATTCTAGACACACTCAAGTGATCAAATCCTCTCCAATTCCACATAAGGCTTTAGTGATTAGCGAGAGAGATTTGCCGTGTTCTTTTGAGCTCTTGCACTTGGATTGCTTCTTTTCTTTCTCACCTGTTCTTGTGATCAAAACTCCATTGTAACCGAAGCAAGAGACACCAATTGTGTGGTGGTCCTTGCGGGGGAAGTTTTGTTCCCGGTTTGATTTGAGAAGAGAAGCTCACTCGGTCCGAGGGACCGTTTGAGAGAGGGTAAGGGTTGAAAGAGACCCGGCCTTTGTGGCCTCCTCAACGGGGAGTAGGTTTGCGAGAACCGAACCTCGGTAAAACAAATTCGCGTGTCACACTCTTCATTCGCTTGCGATTTGTTTTGCGCCCTCTCTCTCAGACTCATTATTATTTCTAACGCTAACCCGACTTGTAGTTGTGATTAATTTTGTAAATTTCAGTTTCGCCCTATTCACCCCCCCTCTAGGCGACTTTCAATTGGTATCAGAGCCCGGTGCTTCATTAGAGCCTAACCGCTCGAAGTGATGTCGGGAGATCACACCAAGAGGGAGATGGAGACCGACGACAAGCCCACTACGAGTCACGGGAGCACTTCATCGGAAGAGTCCCGCACTAAGAGGAAGGAGAAGAAGAAGGACTCCTCCAACAAAGGGAAGGGGAAGGAGAAGAAATCCTCTTCTCACAAGTCGCATCGGAGAGGTGACAAGCACAAGAGGATGAGGAAAGTGGTCTACTACGAGACCGACACTTCATCAACGTCGACCTCTGACTCCGACGCACCGTCCGTTACTTCTAAGCGCCAAGAGCGCAAGAAGTATAGTAAGATCCCCCTACGCTACCCCCACACTTAAAAGCGTACTCCTTTACTCTCTGTTCCATTAGGCAAACCACCGGTTTTTGACGGTGAAGATTATAATATGTGGAGTGACAAAATGAGACATCATCTAACCTCACTCCACACAAGCATTTGGAATGTTGTTGAGTTTGGTGTACAGGTATCATCCGTAGGGGATGAAGACTATGACTCGGACGAAGTGGCCCAAATCCACCACTTTAACTCCCAAGCAACCACTATACTCCTCGCCTCTCTAAGTCGAGAGGAGTATAACAAGGTGCAAGGGTTAAAAAGTGCGAAGGAAATTTGGGACGTACTAAAGACCGCGCACGAAGGAGATGAGGTGACAAAAATCACCAAGCGGGAGATGATCGAGGGGGAGCTCAGTCGCTTCATGCTTCACCAAGGGGAGGATCCACAAGCAATGTACAACCGCTTGAAGACCTTGGTGAACCAAGTGCGCAACCTCGGGAGCGAAAAATGGGATGACCATGAGATGGTCAAGGTTATTCTTAGATCCCTCGTATTTCTTAACCCTACACAAGTTCAATTAATTCGAGGTGATCCTAGATATAAGCTAATGTCTCCCGAGGAAGTGATAGGTAAATTTGTGAGCTTTGAGCTAATGATTAAAGGCTCAAAGAAAATCATCGAGCAAGGCACTTCCTCCACACCCGAGGCACAACCCGTCACATTCAAGGCGACGGAAGAAAAGAAGGAGGAAGCTACTCCAAGACGAACACCCATCGACGCCTCCAAGCTCGACAATGAGGAGATGGCGCTCATCATCAAGAGCTTCCGTCAAATCCTCAAGCAAAGGAGGGGGAAAGACTACAAGCCTCGCTCTAAGAAAGTATGCTACAAATGTGGTAAGCCCGGTCATTTCATTGCTAAATGTCCATTATCTAGTGATAGTGACAGGGGCGACGACAAGAAGGGGAGAAGAAAAGGAGAAGAAGAGATACTACAAGAAGAAGGGCGGCGATGCCCACGTGTGCCGCGAGTGGGACTCCGACGAGAGCTCCACCGACTCCTCCTCCGACGAGGACGCCGCCAACATCACCGTCACCAAGGGTCTTCTCTTCCCCAACGTCGGCCACAAATGCCTCATGGCCAAGGACGGCAAAAATAAGAAGGTCAAATCCAAATCCTCCACTAAATATGAGTCCTCTAGTGATGATAATGCTAGTGATGAGGAAGATAATTTGCGTACCCTTTTTGCCGACCTCAACATGCAACAAAAGGAAAAAGTAAATGAGCTAATTAGTGCTATCCATGAGAAGGATGATCTCTTGGACTCCCAAGAGGACTTCCTAATCAAGGAAAATAAAAAGCATGTTAAGGTTAAGAATGCTTATGCTCTAGAAATAGAAAAATGTGAAAAATTATCTAGTGAGCTAAGCACTTGCCATGAGACTATTGACAACCTTAGAAATGAAAATGCTAGATTAACTGCTAAGGTTGATTCACATGTTTGTGATGTTTCAATTCCCAATCCTAGAAATGATAATGTTGATTTGCATGCTAAGATTAAGGAATTGAATGATTCTCTTGCTAGCCTTAGGATTGAAAATAAAAAATTAATTGCTAAGGCTAAAGATTTTGATGTTTGCAATGTTACTATTTCTAACCTTAGAAATGAGAATGATATACTACATGCTAAGGTTGTAGAATTAAAATCTTGCAAACCCTCTACATCTACCGTTGAGCATGTTTCCATTTGCACTAGATGTAGAGATGTTGATATTAATGCTATTCATGATCACATGGTCTTAATTAAACAACAAAATGATCATATAGCAAAATTAGATGCTAAAATTGCCAAGCATAACTTAGAAAATGAAAAGTTTAAATTTGCTAGAAGTATGCTCTATAATGGGAGACGCCCTGGCATCAAGGATGGCATTGGCTTCCAAAGGGGAGACAATGTCAAACTTAGTGCCCCTCCTAAAAGATTGTCTAATTTTGTTAAGGACAAGGCTCCCATGCCTCAGGATAACGAGGGTTACATTTTGTACCCTGCCGGTTATCCCGAGAGCAAAATTAGGAGAATTCATTCTAGGAAGTCTCACTCTGGCCCTAATTATGCTTTTATGTATAAGGGTGAGACATCTAGTTCTAGGCAACCAACCCGTGCTAAGTTGCCTAAGAAGAAAACTCATAGTGCATCAAATGATCATGACATTTCATTCAAAACTTTTGATGCATCATATGTGCTTACTAACAAATCCGGCAAGGTAGTTGCCAAGTTTGTTGGGGGCAAACACAAGGGCTCCAAGACTTGTGTTTGGGTACCCAAAGTTCTTATTTCTAATGCCAAAGGACCCAAAACCGTTTGGGTACCTAAAGTCAAGAACTAAACTTGTTTTGTAGGTTTATGCATCCAGTGGCTCAAGTTGGATCACCGATAGCGGGTGCACAAACCACATGACGGGGGAGAAGATGTTCTCCTCCTACGAGAAAAACCAAGATCCCCAACGAGCTATTACATTCGGGGATGGAAACCAAGGTTTGGTCAAAGGTTTGGGTAAAATAGCTATATCTCCTGACCATTCCATTTCCAATGTTTTTCTTGTAGATTCTTTAGATTACAATTTGCTTTCCGTTTCGCAATTATGTCAAATGGGCTACAACTGTCTATTTACTGATGTAGGTGTCACTGTCTTTAGAAGAAGTGATGATTCAATAGCATTTAAGGGAGTGTTAGAGGGTCAGCTATACTTGGTAGATTTTGATAGAGCTGAACTCGACACTTGCTTAATTGCTAAGACTAACATGGGTTGGCTCTGGCACCGCCGACTAGCTCATGTTGGAATGAAGAATCTTCATAAGCTTCTAAAGGGAGAGCACATTTTAGGACTAACAAATGTTCATTTTGAGAAAGACAGGATTTGTAGCGCATGCCAAGCCGGGAAGCAAGTTGGCACTCATCATCCACACAAGAACATCATGACAAGTGACAGGCCACTGGAGCTCCTACACATGGACCTATTCGGCCCGATCGCTTACATAAGCATCGGCGGGAGTAAGTACTGTCTAGTTATTGTGGATGATTATTCTCGCTTCACTTGGGTGTTCTTTTTGCAGGAAAAATCCCATACCCAAGAGACCTTAAAGGGATTCTTGAGACGGGCTCAAAATGAGTTCGGCTTAAGGATCAAGAAAATTAGAAACGACAACGGTACGGAGTTCAAGAACTCACAAATTGAAGGCTTCCTTGATGAGGAGGGCATCAAGCATGAGTTCTCTTCTCCCTACACCCCACAACAAAATGGTGTAGTGGAGAGGAAGAATCGAACTCTATTGGACATGGCAAGAACCATGCTTGATGAGTACAAGACACCAGATCGGTTTTGGGCCGAGGCGGTCAACACCCCTTGCTACGCCATCAACCGGTTATATCTACACTGAATCCTCAAGAAGACATCATATGAACTCCTAACCGGCAAAAAGCCCAATATTTCATATTTTAGAGTCTTTGGTAGCAAATGCTTTATTCTTGTTAAAAAAGGTAGAAAACTAAATTTGCTCCTAAGACTGTAGAAGGCTTTTTACTAGGATATGATTCAAACACAAGGGCATATAGAGTCTTTAACAAGTCCTCAGGACTAGTTAAAGTTTCTTGTGACGTTGTGTTTGATGAGACTAACGGCTCTCAAGTAGAGCAAGTTGATCTTGATGAGATAGGTGAAGAACAGGCTCCGTGCATCGCGCTAAGGAACATGTCCATTGGGGATGTGTGCCCTAAGGAATCCGAAGAGCCTCCACATGCACAAGATCAACCATCCTCCTCCACACAAGCATCTCTACCAACCCAAAATGAGGATGAGGCTCAAGTTGATGAAGGAGAAGATCAAAGAGATGAGCCACCTCAAGATGACGGCAATGATCAAGGGGGAGATGCAAACAATCAAGACAAGGAGGATGAAGAACCAAGGCCGCCACACCCAAGAGTCCACCAAGCAATCCAACGAGATCACCCCGTCGACACCATCCTCGGTGACATTCATAAGGGGGTAACTACTCGATCTCGTGTTGCACATTTTTGTGAGCATTACTCTTTTGTTTCCTCTATTGAGCCACACAGGGTAGAGGAAGCACTTCAAGATTCGGATTGGGTGATGGCGATGCAAGAGGAGCTCAAAATTTTCACTAGGAATGAGGTATGGCATTTAGTTCCACGTCCTAATCAAAATGTTGTAGGAACCAAGTGGGTCTTCCGCAATAAGCAAGATGAGCATGGTGTGGTGACAAGGAACAAAGCCCGACTTGTGGCCAGGGATACTCCCAAGTCGAAGGTTTGGATTTCGGTGAAACCTATGCACCCGTAGCTAGGCTTGAGTCCATTCGCATATTATTGGCCTATGCTACTTACCATGACTTCAAGCTTTACCAAATGGACGTGAAGAGTGCCTTCCTCAATGGACCAATCAAGGAAGAGGTCTATGTTGAGCAACCTCCCGGCTTTGAAGACAGTGAGTACCCTAACCATGTCTATAGGCTCTCTAAGGCGCTCTATGGGCTCAAGCAAGCCCCAAGAGCATGGTATGAATGCCTAAGAGATTTCCTTATTGCTAATGGCTTCAAAGTCGGAAAAGCCGATCCTACTTTATTCACTAAAACTCTTGACAATGAGTTGTTTGTATGCCAAATTTATGTTGATGATATTATATTTGGGTCTACTAACGAATCTACATGTGAAGAATTTAGTAGGATCATGACACAGAAATTCGAGATGTCTATGATGGGGGAGTTGAAGTATTTTCTAGGATTCCAAGTCAAGCAACTCCAAGAAGGCACCTTCATTAGTCAAACAAAGTATACTCAAGACATTCTAACCAAGTTTGGAATGAAGGATGCCAAGCCCATCAAGACACCCATGGGAACCAATGGGCATCTCGACCTCGACACGGGAGGTAAATCCGTCGATCAAAAGGTATATCAGTCGATAATTGGTTCATTACTTTATTTATGTGCATCTTGACCGGATATTATGCTTTCCGTTTGCATGTGTGCAAGATTCTAAGCCGACCCTAAGGAATCTCACCTTACGGCCGTAAAACGAATCTTGAGATATTTGGCTTATACTCCTAAGTTTGGGCTTTGGTACCCTCGGGGATCCACATTTGATTTGATTGGATATTCGGATGCCAATTGGGCGGGGTGTAAGATTAATAGAAAGAGCACATCGGGGACTTGCTAGTTCTTGGGAAGATCCTTGGTGTCTTGGGCTTCAAAGAAGCAAAATTCGGTCGCTCTTTCTACCGCCGAAGCCGAGTATATTGCCGCAGGCCATTGTTGCGCGCAATTGCTTTGGATGAGGCAAACCCTGCGGGACTATGGTTACAAATTAACCAAAGTTCCTCTTCTATGTGATAATGAGAGTGCAATCCGCATGGTGGATAATCCCGTTGAGCATAGCCACACTAAACACATAGCCATTCGGTATCATTTTCTTAGGGATCACCAACAAAAGGGGGATATCGAGATTGCATATATTAATACTAAAGATCAATTAGCCGATATCTTTACCAAGCCACTAGATGAACAAACTTTTACCAAACTTAGGCTTGAGCTCAATATTCTTGATTCTAGAAATTTCTCTTGCTAATTTGCACACATAGCTCTTAAGTATACCTTTGATCATGTCTCTTTTATATATGCTATGACTAATGTGTTTTCAAGTGTATTTCAAACCAAGTCATAGGTATATTGAAAGGGAGTTGGAGTCTTCGGCGAAGACAAAGGCTTCCACTCCACTCTACTACTCATCCTTCGCCGTTGCTCCGCTTCACTCTCCGTCTTTGGTATAATCTTCACTCATATGTTTTATTTGCCAAAGGGGAGAAAGTAGTTAGAAAAGGGCTTATATCTCACTCAAAGTATCCGTTTTTGGTGATTCATGCCAAAGGGGGAGAAAGTATGAGCCCAAAGCAAAAGGACCGCACCACCACCCTATTTTTAAAATGATTTTCAATTGATAAATTTTAAATTAGTATCTCTTTGTGTTCTAAAGGGGGAGAAAGTAGTACTTTCAAAATTGATATCTTAAAACCCTCTTGAACACTAAGAGGAGAATTTATTTGAGGGGGAATTTTGTTTAGTCAAAGGAAAAGCATTTGAAACAAGGGGAGAAAATTTCAAATCTTGAAAATGCTTCTCAAAATCCTATTTATTTACCTTTGACTATTTGCAAAAAGACTTTGAAAAGGATTTACAAAAAGAATTTGCAAAAACAAAACATGTGGTGCAAGCGTGGTCCAAAATGTTAAAAATAAAGAAACAATCCATGCATATCTAGTAAGTAATATTTATTGGCTCAAATTCCAAGTAACCTTTGCACTTACATTCTGCAAACTAGTTCAATTATGTACTTCTATACTTGCTTTGGTTTGTGTTGGCATCAATCACCAAAAAGGGGGAGATTGAAAGGGAATTAGGCTTACACCTATTTCCTAAACTAATTTTGGTGGTTGAATTGCCCAACACAAATAATTGGACTAACTAGTTTGCCCAAGTTTATTAGTTCTACAGGTACCAAAGGTTCACAATAAGCCAATAAAAAGATCAAGAGAAAGGGTTCAAACAAAGGAGCAAAGAAAGAACCGAAGGCACCCTGGTCGGGCGCACCGGACTGTCCGGTGCGCCACCGGACAGTATCCGGTGCACCAGGGGACTTGAAGCCAAACTCCTCACCTTCGGGAAAACGCAGAGTCTCTCCGCTATAATTCACCAGACTGTCCGGTGTACACCGGACAGTGTCCGGTGCCCCAAGGATGAAGAGACTCTGAACTCGCCGGCTTCGGGAATTCACAACGGCTAGTCCGCTATAATTCACCGAACATGTCCGGTGTGACAACGAAGCAACGGCTACTTCAGGCGCCAACGGCTACCTGCAGCACATTAAATGCGTGCCAGCGCGCGCAGAAGTCAGGCACGCCCATGCTGGCGCACCGGACACTCCATAGTGCATGTCCGGTGCGCCACCGGACCTCCAGGCGGGCCCAGCAGTCAGAGCTCCAACGGTCGGAACCCTAATGGCCTCGTGACGTGGCTGTCGCACCGGACATGTCCGGTGTGCACCGAACTGTCCGGTGCACCATACGACAGACAGCCTCCACCAAACGGCTAGTTTGGTGGTTGGGGCTATAAATACCCCTAACCACCCCACATTCAAGGCATCCAAGTTTTCCACTTCTCAACCACATACAAGAGCTAGGCATTCAATTCTAGACACACTCAAGTGATCAAATCCTCTCCAATTCCACATAAGGCTTTAGTGATTAGCGAGAGAGATTTGTCGTGTTCTTTTGAGCTCTTGCGCTTGGATTGCTTCTTTTCTTTCTCACTTGTTCTTGTGATCAAAACTCCATTGTAACCGAGGCAAGAGACACCAATTGTGTGGTGGTCCTTGCGGGGGAAGTTTTGTTCCTGGTTTGATTTGAGAAGAGAAGCTCACTCGGTCCGAGGGACCGTTTGAGAGAGGGTAAGGGTTGAAAGAAACCCGGCCTTTGTGGCCTCCTCAACGGGGAGTAGGTTTGCAAGAACCGAACCTCGGTAAAACAAATCCGTGTGTCACACTCTTCATTCGCTTGTGATTTGTTTTGCGCCCTCTCTCTCAGACTCATTATTATTTCTAACGCTAACCCGGCTTGTAGTTGTGATTAATTTTGTAAATTTCAGTTTCGCCCTATTCACCCCCCCCTCTAGGCGACTTTCACTTTTGATGATAAGCGCCATTTCCTCATTGTCGAGCTTGGAGGCGTCGATTGGTTGTCTACTTGATGTAGACTCCTCCTTCTTCTCCTCCGTCGCCTTGAATGCCACCGGTTGTGCTTCGGGCGTTGAGGAGGTGCCTTGCTCGATGATTTTCTTTGAGCCTTTAATCATTAGCTCAAAGCTCACAAATTTTCCTATAACCTCCTTGGGAGACATTAGCTTATATCTAGGATCACCTCGAATTAATTGAACTTGCGTAGGGTTAAGAAAAACGAGTGATCTAAGAATAACCTTTACCATCTCATGGTCATCCCATTTTTCGCTCCCGAGGTTGCGCACTTGGTTCATCAAGGTCTTCAAACGGTTGTACATGGCTTGTGGATCCTCCCCTTAGTGAAGCATGAAGCGACCGAGCTCCCCCTCGATCGTCTCCCGCTTGGTGATCTTTGTCACCTCGTCTCCCTCGTGCGCGGTCTTGAGTACGTCCCAAATTTACTTTGCACTCTTTAACCCTTGCACCTTGTTATACTCCTCTCGACTTAGAGAGGCGAGGAGTATTGTGGTGGCTTGGGAGTTAATATGGTGGATTTGGGCTACTTCGTCCGAGTCGTAGTCCTCATCCCCTATGGATGGTACCTGTACACCAAACTCAACAACATTCCAAATGCTTGTGTGGAGTGAGGTTAGATGATGCCTCATTTTATCACTCCACATGTTATAATCTTCACCATCAAAAACCGGTGGTTTGCCTAATGGAACGGAGAGTAAAGGAGTACGCTTTGAAATATGTGGGTAGCGTAGGGGAATCTTACTATACTTCTTGCGCTCATGGCGCTTAGAAGTGACGGATGGCGCGTCGGAGCTGGAGGTCGATGGTGATGAAGAGTCGGTCTCGTAGTAGACCACTTTCCTCATCCTCTTTTGCTTGTCGCCTCTCTGATGCGACTTGTGAGAAGAGGATTTCTTTTCCTTCCCCTTCCCTTTGTTGGAGGAGTCTTTCTTCTCCTTCCTTTTGTTGCGGGACTCTTCCGATGAAGTCTCCCCGTGGCTTGTAGTGGGCTTGTCGCCGGTCTCCATCTCCTTCTTGGCGTGATCTCCCGACATTACTTCGAGCGGTTAGGCTCTAATGAAGCACCAGGCTCTGATACCAATTGAAAGTCGCCTAGAGGGGGGGTGAATAGGGCAAAACTGAAATTTACAAAGTTAATCACAACTACAAGCCGGGTTAGCGTTAGAAATATAAATGAGTCCGAGAGAGGGCGTAAAAACAAATCGCGAGTGAGTAAAGAAGTAAGACGCAAGGATTTGTTTTACCGAGGTTCGGTTCTCGCAAACCTACTCCCCATTGAGGAGGCCACAAAGGCCGGGTCTATTTCAACCCTTTCCCTCTCTCAAACGGTCCCTCGGACCGAGTGAGCTTCTCTTCTCAAATCAACCGGGAACAAAACTTCCCCGCAAGGACCACCACACAATTGGTGTCTCTTGCCTCGGTTACAATTGAGTTTTGATCACAAGAACAAGTGAGAAAGAAAGAAGCAATCCGAGCGCAAGAGCTCAAAAGAACACAACAAATCTCTCTCACTAGTCACTAAGGCTTTGTGTGGAATTGGAGAGGATTTGATCACTTGGGTGTGTCTAGAATTGAATGCTAGAGCTCTTGTAAGATGTAGAAGTGTGAAAACTTGGATGACTTGAATGAGGGGTGGTTGGGGGTATTTATAGCCCCAACCACCAAACTAGCCGTTGGTGAAGCCTGCTGTCGCATGGCACACCGGACAGTCCGGTGTACACCGGACACTGTCCGGTGCGCCAGCCACGTCACCCGGCCGTTAGGGTTCGACCGTTGGAGCTCTGACTGGTGGGGTCGCCTGGTTGTCCGGTGGTACACCGGACATGTACTGTAGACTGTCCGGTGTGCCACCCACATGTGCTCTGCTCCTCTGCGCGCGCTGGCGCGCATTTAATGCTGTAGCAGGTGACCGTTGGTGCAGACTAGCCGTTGCCCCGTCGTTACACCGGACAGTCCGGTGTACACCAGACATGTCCGGTGAATTATAGCGGAGCGGATTCCAGAAGCTGGCGAGTTTAGAGTCGCTTCTCCTTGGAGCACCGGACACTGTCCAGTGTACACCGGACAGTCCGGTGAATTATAGTGGAGCGCCCCTGAGTTTTCCCGAAGGTGTGAAGTTCAGCTTGAAGTCCCCTGGTCCACCGGACACTGTCCGGTGGCACACCAGACAGTCCGGGGCGCCAGACCAGGGCACACTTCGGTTATCCCTTGCTCCTTTTGTTGAACCCTTTTCTTGGTCTTTTTATTGGCTTATTGTGAACCTTTGGTACCTGTAGAACTTATAGACTTGGGCAATCTAGTTAGTCCAAATGTTTGTGTTAGGCAATTCAACCACCAAAATCAATTTAGGAAATAGGTGTAAGCCTAATTCCCTTTCACATACCAAGTACGATGTCAGCACCATCAGGAGTATCGTCGACGCTGACTTGATTAACTCTGGTTATAGAATACCCCTTGCCAGGAGTCTGTTGCTTGTTCTTAGCTGGTGTACCAGAATTCCCCATCGGACAAGCATTAGCATAGTGCCCAATCTGACTGCACTTGAAGCATGTAGGGTCGGTCTTCTGTCCTGCAGGCCTTGTCGGGGTGCCAGTAGGAGTAGCCTGACGAGTAGGAGGTGTACGTGGAGACCCCTGTGGAGCGTACTGAGCTAGGTGTGGTCCTCCTCCTGGACGAGTAGGTGTACCCTGTGGCAAAACATAGCGGGGACGAACACTGATGCTACCCTGTCCCTGTGAGATAGCCTTCCTCTTCAAGTCTCCCAGTTGAACACGCTTGTGTTCAATAGCAAGAGCCTTATCCAGTAGCCTCTGAAATGATGGAAATGTGTGTGCAACCAGTGCATACTGTAGGGGTCCATTAAGTCCTTCAATAAAGTGCTCATGCTTTCTCTCATCCTCAACAACTTCATCCGGAGCATATCTAGAGAGCTGAATGAATTTATCTCTGTACTCGCTGACAGACATGTTGCCTTGCTTCAATGACAAAAACTCCTTCTTCTTAATCTTCATCAATCCAGCTGGAATGTGGTAGTTTCTGAACTGTGTACTGAACTCTGCCCAAGTAATAGTATCAGCAGCATCATGGGCAGCAGTATAAGAATCCCACCAGTCAGCAGCAGGACCTGTCAGACGACTAGAGGCATAAAGAACTTTCTCTCAGTCTGAGCATTGGGCGATGTTGAGCATCTTCTCAATTGACTTCAACCAATCATCTGCATCAAGTGGATCTGGTGAACTGGCGAAGGTCGGCGGCTTATGGCTCATAAACTCTCGGTGCTTATCCTGAGGTGGAACTGGTGGTGGTGGTGGTGGAGGCAATGGTACTTGTTGTTGTTGCTGTTGTTGCTGTTGTTGTTGGAATTGCTGTTGCAGCTGTTGTTGCGCCCTTCTCTCCTGGTGTATCTCTTCTCGCTCCTGGCGCAATTCCTGGCGTATCTCTTCTCGTTCCTGGCGCATCTCCTGGCATTCTTGTTGTATCTGAGCACGTATATCTGCCATAGTGTCCACCATTTGTTGCATCATCCTCATCTGAGCAGCAATCAGTGGGTCAACTCCGCCTGGTGGAGGATTAGGAGGATTCATCTCTGCTGGTTGTAGCTGCGGTTGTCTAAATATCCTCCGAGTGTGTCGTTTGGGAGGTAAATCAATTCCACCACCTCTCTCGGTATTGACCATCTGAGTTAGATACATATGGTAAGAGAGAATAGTAGATAAGGCAGTAATTACGAATCGTGTTACTTTGGGGGATTTATTAGCTAAGCAGATTAATATTTTACCTACTAAAGCTAATTCATTACCTTATGGTGGTACATGCTAAGATGTCCATATATACTATTTCAATCAATCAAAGAAGCGAATCAAGCATTGATCATCAGAACATTCAACCAACATTTTTAATAGAGAGAATAATTTTATTATTTTTGTCTTAGGTTCCCTATCTCTTAAAATATCATAGGTGTAGGATTCCAAGGTGTGAAATCCATCTTGTCTCAGAGTAGAAAAGGTAAGAATGATCAGAGTAGAACAGTAGAAGGTGAGACAGAATCAAGATAAGTATAGAAAGAATCAGAGTAAGGTAAGTATAGAATGAATCAGAATAAGATAAGTAGGTAAGGGTTTTGTCCATTTCTATCTAGGTTTCGTCCTATAGTCAACATTTCCTCTGATACCACTTCTGTCACACCCGGATTTAAGGGACAAATCACAAATCCGGGTGCATCTCTGTTATTATGTGCGCCAAGGAAGAACAACACACATAATAACAGAGTGCATAGAGATAAATGTCATAAATATCATAAATGTACTTATTACATAGCGGAAGTCTTACAAAAATAAATGATAAAGTAAAGCGAACTAAATATTATTCTCTGACGCCACAAAGCTGACTGGGAGACGCCACCTAGATCAAGTCGAATGCCTCAGTGTTAGGCGGCTCCTCTTCGACCACCTATTCTTCTCCTGTGGGGGGTGTGAGACAGCAAGAGTGAGCTCACATACGTTCATAGCTCAACAAGTCGTGGGGAATAATGTGCATTAACTCACCAAAGGTGGGAGTTCATGTGAAGTGTAAGGTTGATCAACAAAATAGAGGCTGAAGCTGAGCATTGCTTTTATAAGTTGCTCAAAATTTTATTAGCAATTACTAAGTGTAAGTAAATACCAAACCTTAATAATAATAAAGAAAAGTAATAATAAAATAATCCTAAATGCGATGCAAATGTCAAATTAAATTTAAGTTCCATAAATTAATCATTTGAGGGTCCAAGCTGCTCATGACCGTGAGCACGACTAGTATACCAGTTTTACACTCTGTAGAGGTTGTGCATCTTTACCCACAAGTCATGTTACCCATATGCCAAGAGACGGCCAATCCCATACACCTCTACCGAGGAGGCGAGGCAGGGTAACACTATGAGGCCTTTACAAAGTTCCACTAGCTTCAGAAATCCAGCTACAGTTTATAGGAAGCTCTAGTGCAGGAATCCCTCGCCTGACCGCCATTACAGCAAAATCAACCCAAGGACCTCCCTACACTGACCACTCCCCTACTACCCTTGCCCCTTTCGGGTAAGGAAGTCATCCACTGGCTTTCCTAGTTAATCAGCCAAGGGCGTCCCATTAAACCCTTGTGGTAGCACTGTTTTCCCAGGTGGTCGCTCCATGTTCCCATTAACATAATGATCTTAACATGAACAGTAATAATAAAAAGATAATAAAAGAATAATCATGAATAGTGTATGTCCATAACCAAATCCACATAAAGCAATAGCAGGTACTACCCAAAAATATTTCAGTGGTGAACAAGGTATAAAGATAGCCAAAACTGGGTAACCTATTGGATCCCATCAAAATTAACCTATGCAGATCATTATAATTAATAAGAACATGGCTGGGAAAAGTAAGTGATCAAGGGCACAACTTGCCTTCAATGAGCTCCTGTTCAGCTACTTCTACTTGCTGAATCTCAGAATCCACAGTGGCTTGCTCGTCTACTCGCATCAACACAATACATACATAGTATAACAAAAATTAACATTGCACCAAACAGATAAATAAAATATACAATAAAAATCTACACATTAAAATAAGAGCATAGGAACTAGAATCATTAAATTTGGAGTTATAGATTTCGAGATGTAAATTTCCAAAGGTTTAACGTGCTTAAACTAAGATTAAATGAGAAATAGATTTTAATATTGTTTTCATGTCAAAATAGAGACTCTAAGTGATAGAGAATAAAATTACAAAATTTTAGAAACTGGAATGGGTCAATTTGGACTAAGAATGGATTTTCTATGATTTAATCAAATTCTAGACATTATTTATACATTAAAATCAATTTCTATATTTAATTATTGAATTTTCCTGGGTCTCTGGATTGGGCGCATAAAAACATAAATCCGCAGGGGTCTTGGTGCAATGCGTACTAAGACTCAGTAAACATTCCCCTGGACGGCGGGTTTAATTTGTAATTTAGTAGGGGCTCTTTAGCATAATTGCCAAGGCGAAGGGGTATCGCGCGTCCACAACCGTCAGATCTAATTCAACGCGCCAGATTAGATCTTAAGCGCAGTGAATCGGTATTCAATAATAGCCGCTGGATCCTATATCTACGGCTCGGATCCAAAATAACCGAGATCGAATCGTATTCATAGGATTGCAGATCTACGGTCTCGGTTCTCCTAACCGAAGGGGTAGCTATCTTCTAATCTTGGCCGCCCACCATCAGATCAATGGCCAGTGGCCCTTCTTCCCCACCCGAACGCCCAGTCGCGTTGGCTGGCTTTCCCCGCGGTGGAGCTCGCCCGCGAGCGGAAATTCCACCGCCACCGAGCACTAATCTAAAATTAAACTGGTGCTATGCGATGAGGGATGAATGGAGAACATCCTGGAAGACGAATTACCTACGGGGGCGAGGTAGGGACCCTGGCCCACGGCGCACCGAAGCTCCACCGTGGTTCTTGGACTCCAGCGAGAAATTGGATGTCGACCCTCCCCTGAATTCTCCTCGAAGGTTTTCTCGCCGCAAGCGCTTGTCCAGGCGGACCTCGCAGACCTCACACACCGAGCAACGACGGTGCACACCGTAAGTTTGGGTTGCGGCGGCGCACCCAGTACGCTTTCTGGAACTCGCCCCTCTCGATGAATAGGTTGGATAAGGGGTGATTTGCTGAGGAATCGGCTCGGGCAAGGGCACCGCGACTACGGTTCTTAAGGGGAAGGAGAGAAGGGGTTGGGTCCGCGGGTGCATGCGCGGCGGGTGCGGGGAGGCCGTTGTGGAAGGAGTTCGGCTGAAGCGCCCATGCTTATCGCGGTGACGATGAGTCCGACAAACCGGTCCCACACGACAATTAGGTCACGTGCGTGGAGTGGAGCAGGTGTTGCGGTCGCGTGCGCATTGAGGATTCGGTCGAGCGCGCTATGTGGGCCGAGACCTGGGTTGCTTTGGGCCCAAGTGCATTTCCTGATTCTCTTTTTCTTTTATCCTTTCTCATTTCTTTTCTTTGTTTCTTTCCTCTTTATTTCCAAATTCAAATCCCAGTTAAAGTTCAAATTTCGTGATAATTTGTCTTCACCTTAAATGTTCAACTTAGACATGGTAAGGTGATCTTTACCTATTTTAATATTTATTTCATGTTCACTAGTGTTCTCTTTCTTAAATTGTCACACCCGGCTTTAAGGGACAAAGCCGGGTGCGTCTCATACATGCGCCAAAGAAGACAACATATATAATAACAGAGTGTATAGAGATAAACGTCACAATAATCAGAGTATTATTACATAGCGGAAGACTTATTACAAAATAGAAGAATAAATATAAAACGAACTAAGGATCGTCGGCGCCAATGTCAACTGAGAAACGCCACCTAGATCAGATCGAACTCCTCGCCTTGTGGCTCCTCCTGAACCACCTGTTCTTCTCCTGTGGGGGGTGTGAGACAGCAAGGGTGAGCTCACACATGTGCATCGCTCAACAAGTTGTGGGGAATAATGTGGCATGGACTCACCCAAGGTGGGAGTTCATGAAGTGTAAGGCTGATCAACAATAGAGGTTAAAGCTGAGCATTGCATTTATAAGTTGGTCAAAATTTTATTAGCAGTTACTAAATGTAAGTGAATACCAAACCATAATAAAATAATAGAACAAAATTAATAACAAATCCCATGCAAATGCAAATGACAAATTGAGTTTAGGTTCCATAATTTAATCATCGGAGAGTCCTGAGCCGCTCATGACCGTGAGCTCGGCTAGTATACCAGTTTTACACTCTGCAGAGGTTGTACCCTTTACCCACAAGTCGTGTTTCCCATGTCGCCAGGGTTAGCTAGGCCCTTAGACACTATCGAGGTGAATGGCTAGGGATCCACTACGAGGCCTTTACAAAGTTCCACTAGCTTCCGAAAACCCGCTACAGTTTATGGGAAGAGCACTTGCAAGAATCCCCCATCTGACCGCCATCGCAGCAAAATCAACCCGAGAACCTCCTTGCATGCAACTCCCCTACTGCCCTTGCCCCTTTCGGGTAAGGTAGTCTTCCACTAGCTTTCCTAGTTAGTTGGCCAAGGGCGTCCCATTAAACCCTTGTGGTGGCACGTGTTTCTCAAGTTAAGCTCCATGTTCCAATTAACAATAATATAATGATCTTGACACGAACATAAGTAGAACAATAAAATAACTGGAACATGGATATAATGAAATATTAACCCAAAAACCACGTACAGCAATAGCATAACTACCCATATGATTCAGGGGTAAACAAGGAGAATGGATAAACAGACTAGGGTGACCTATTGGGTCCCATCAAAATTAAACCTATGCATGGTAAATGATTATAAAGAACATTATTGGGTAACAAAAGTGAATCAAGGGCACAACTTGCCTGGCACTTGAGATTCCAGGTACCAACTTGCCTTTCAGATGACACAAGTCCTCGCGCTAGTCGTAGCAATACAAACAAACATGGTATAGATAAAATTAACATCACACCAATCATAATAAAAAACTGAATGATAATGATCTACGTGTTGCTACGAGACCGCGGGATCGAGAACTACTAAGATCGGAGTGACGGTCACTGAGTTATGATTTTATGTAGTTATTAAGTACCTAGAATAGAGTAATTCATGTGAATAATTTTAAATCCAGTTTCATGGTCAGATAAAAGTACTAGGTGATAAACAATACTTAAACAAAATTAATGCCACTGGAATGAATCAATTTGGGGTTATGGATTTTAAGTTATGAAGTTCTAAAGGTTTTATGTATTGGATACAAGATTAACCAAGAGATCAATTTTTAATACAATTTTCATGTCAAAACAGTGGCACTATATTATGAACAATAATATTACAAAATTATAGCAATTGGAATGGATTAAAAAGGAGTTCATATGAAGTTTCTATGAATTATACAAGTTTCTAGTATTGTTTTTGTATTAAAATCATTTTCTAAAATAAATCCTGAATTTCCTTAGGATTCTGGACTGCGGTGACTATTTTAACCAAGCCCAGGGGGTTCTGTAATAAATTCCAGGACCTATTTGTAGTGCTCCTACCACTAACGTGGATCGCGGGTTAATAACATAAATGCCTGGGGTCTCTTAAAGAAAAATACCAAGGCTAGTCAGCGCATCATAACCGCAGCCCTCCATTCACAGATCCATGGCTCAGATCAAACCACGAAGCGGTACGCGATGATTCTAATCTCAGCCATGGGCTAAAGATCTAGCGAGGATGTGATCCTATTCGTCCAGACACGATCCAACGGTGCCAGGGTTCCTTCCCCAATCCAACCGAGCAGCGGCGGCGCCGCCCATGAAAACACGGCGGAGACCCACCGGCGAACAGACTGGCAGCCACGCTAGCGTCTCCTTCGCAAAATTGACGACACCTACTCGTAGTACATAACTATGCGAACGACATGAGGGTGTTATTACCAAGTTCCGTGCCGAGTTGCGCCCTGGCCACGACGAAGGACGGGTCCATGGCGGAGACGCCACACCAGAGAGTAATTCCGGTGGCCGCAAGGTCTTTCCCCGACCAGCGACGCCACCACAAGCTTCCATGTCCGCCACCGAACCTCATAGTGCCACGGCCGAGCCCCCAGCGACAGTGAGGTGTTTGCCGCGACAGGGAATAGGCTCCGACGAGGAATTCTGCCCACGCCCTGTAACACGCTGGGTATCCGCGGCGCGGCTCTGGTAACCCCGCAGGAGCGAGGCACGGACACAAGCCAAGACGCGACGGGACAGATGGGCAGCGACGGACTACTTCTCTCTGACTCCCTCCGGCTCTCCCTCTCCTTCTCGGTGTCACGAACTCTCTGACGACGAAGCGATGCGGTTGAACAGGAGGCGGGGCACGGTTTTGCAGGTCGTGGCGACGGCGCAACAGCCGCGGCCGAATCGGTCGGAGGTTGACGAGGTCCGGCGTCTGCGGGGAGATGGTTGAGCTAGGGTCAAGATTCCTGGCGAGAGAATCGGTCCATGCGTAACCATCCGGGAAGAAGACTGGCCTGACCGGTGGGTCCCGATCGGCAGTGGGAGCGGAGAGTGGAGACAGGAAGACTAATATGTGGGCCCAGATTGTCATCCACAGTACCCACGCGGCATGCAGTGCTGGCTGGGCGGGATAAAATTTTGGAAATGGGCTGAAAGCTGAGGAAAGAAATGGCCCATTTGCAGTTTTATTTTTTTCCTATTTCTTTTTCTTTTCTGTTTTAAATTCCAAATCCAAGGATTTAATTCCAATTCAAGTCTTTATGGCACATTTCTTCACCTTAAATGTTCAGTTTGAACATAGTTTGAATTTTATAAATCTTTGTTTTGTATTTCAGAGTATTTCTCTCTTTCAAGTCCAAATTTAAATGTAGGGCTAAATACCAATTTCCTAAATTGTACTTTTGAGTTAACTTCAAATTCTAGTCTCAATTATTTTATTTTATTTTTATTATCACTATGAGTGAATGCACAAACATTTAAACTCCAGCATGATGCATAATTTGGTGGCATACATTCTTCTTAATTATTTGTTTTCAAATGAAGTGTTCACATGTGATGCTAAATGGAGAAATCACATATATAGGAAAGAAATTCTCCTTTTATTTCTTTTACAAAAATGGGTATTACATAAATTCTGGAATTCAAATTTGGGTAATAAATTATTTCTATTCACCTTATTTTTATTTTGTCATCACATGCACACGCAATAAAGTCCAACATAATGCACTTTGTTTTATTTTAGTATCATTTGTGTTAATTAATCACTCTTAATATGTATGCTTTTTTATGATGCAAATATGGCACATAAAATAAGGATACCTCACTATATTCTTGGTATACATATTTGAGTATTACACTCTAGCGCCCAGTCTTCCACCGCTCCTCAAGGGGATCGTCGTTCAGGCGAAGCGTAAGCGCAAAAGGAGTGATAGGGAGACCCTGGAGGCGTGTATGAGGCACCTTCGGGCGAAGAAGTAGGATCAACTCGGATCACGACCTAGAACTGCACCAACAGTGTGTATGTAATGATCCAAAAAGTGTTGTCCTCCACCAATTAATCTCCAACAACACCCACAACATAAGAACTCGATGGTTCTTCCATAAATCCAACAAGGAGAGGGAAGAAGCGGAGAACAAAATCGACTAAAAAATGCAGTGAGGCACGAACTGTGAACAAGAGTCGAACCGACCCTGTGGAAGGATACAACCACCCTTCCTTTGGATCAAGCATTGAAGCTTACAAACCCAGACATGAGTTCAAAACATCTGTGGATCTTGGCTACACTGGTGGATGAAGACTAGAGTTTCTAAGTGCTGAAATAAAACTAGCCTAATGAGATAACCAAAAGAGATGCTCAAACAATTAGCCCACCTTTCTATTTATAGATGGTTATTATTACTTCCTAAATTACATCTAGATACATAGAGCATATCCACTTAGCCGGGGCGAAATGGACCAACTCATGAGATTTTAATATAACGGCCACGCGCTCCACACAAAGTTTCTTCGTCTCGACGCACCCTCTGTGATGACGCTACATGCCGTCCCCAATTCCCGCCGAAACCTCCACCACCGAGTTTTGAGACCAAACTTGGTCAAAAACTCATCGTCCATAATGTTGGGTGGTTTTTCTAGGTTCAACCACTAAACCACCGTGAGTATCACACCGCATACGCGTCCCCCACGTCCTAGACACGTGTCGCGCCAGTCCTCGATCACGGTGGCAACATAGCCCGCTCCGCTATGTCCTCGCGCGAGTGCGTGTCCTAGATGTCAGCCACCATAGCTAGTCACCCGACGACTCTAGTCCCTCAGTCAAGTCCTAATGCTCGTTCTTTCACTGCTGACCACTGTCCTTGTGCTCCACACCTGCACACCACAAACCAACAAACATGATTGCACAACACCACATATATATATATATATCACACATTGGTTAGTCTACAACTCAACCTGAGATGCTACCCGTTGACAATTACTCATCACCAACTCGAACCACAAGGGACAAATCAACCTTATGTTCGCAAACATTAAAATATCCAATGTGATATGAACTTAACTTTAGTCAAGGAACCAAACACCCTCATAGGTTGGACTCTTTCTATCCTATAATAAGTTTATGACAAGCCTCTCAAACTTCACACTCATCTCTATTTAGCCATTAGTGCAAAAGGTTCAATATAAAAGTAGCTCTTCCAATTTACCATATCAAAACGGTTATAATAAGCACATCTGATCAGGACCAAAGAGGTCGGTGATTTCGTAATGCCCTTTCTTTTTATTTCATCCAA
The DNA here is from genome assembly GCA_029449295.1 of Zea luxurians. Lineage (NCBI taxonomy): Eukaryota > Viridiplantae > Streptophyta > Magnoliopsida > Poales > Poaceae > Zea > Zea luxurians. The sequence goes on along the minus strand of JAOPSE010000021.1, from coordinate 56,085,623 downwards.
AGAGAACACCACACTCCACAGCTGAGTTTTACATGCAAACGGATTGTACCAACTTACAATGTCAATCATGTGATGACCTTCCAATGTGATCCCTTATAACAGGAACCAAATGGGATAATGATGATCGACACCTAACTTCTGTTGCTCCCAGCTGTATATGACTACAAAATATCAAACTGGTTCAGTGACTGTGAGCCCAATTTCAATGCCACCTATGCACATTAGCATGTGCCTTGCCTGCACTTTATCAGCTACAATGGAAACTCCATTTGCAGCAGTACAGGGGGCTCATAGAGAAGGAACTCAAGCCAAACTTTGAAGTTTCGCGTTTTAATGTAGTACTAGCAAGGTTCAACAACACAACAGTCAATAACTGTCTTCATCTGTCTCAGGCCTTCGGAGGTAATAACGCAGACAATTGATCAACACCTGTACAAAAGCAAAACGAAGTGTGCAAAGTGAACATGATGAAGACAGGAAAAAATCACATTTAGTAGAAACGATTATGATGTTTGCTGAAATGACCAAGGAACTAGACCTGAGATGAGGAGCTGTTTAGTTTTGCACCTCTGTAACTCACATGGAACTTGTCCTTCGCAACCAAACCCTGTATACAGTGCCAGATATCATCTGATAGGTTTTACTGGTCTTAGAAACTAGAAAAAGCAAGGGGAGTAGAACATAGCATACTTCAGTATCAATCTCAGCTGACTCCACATCAATATTTGTGTCCGCGATGATCTTGATTATCTCAAGAAGTAGGCCAGGCCGATCGGCTGTCTCTATGTAAAGCATGCTGCAAATTTCAACAGAAATCAATGAGGAAGCAAGTGATGCAGCAGTGTGAACAAAAAAAGAGATACACGGCAAATTCAGTTTCTACTTATGTTGGAGTGATTCTTGGGAAGGACAAATATGCAATTCTAACATGTTAAGACATATCAGAGTTCAAAGGAACTAAGGATACGACTAATAGGTAGGCTCAGAAAGGTTGATTTGAAGCTGGTTATTAATGAAAAGCAAATAATATGGCTCAAAGAATCCTGACTCGGTCAATGGTACATACATTGATACATATTACGTGCCTGTTTGGTTCCTAATTTGCATAACTTTTTCTGTCTAAGGTTAGTTCTTCAATTTGGCTGACTAACCTTAGAGAAGTTGTGGCGTAGTTAGCCGAGAACCAAACAGACCTTACATAGCACACACAACTAGATAGGCTGAAGGAAAAAACAACTTTGATGACCTCACGTAATATTGTGTATTTGTGTTGCCCATATGCCTACATGGTCTTGGCCTATCTGTGATACTTAAAACCTTTCGCTCTCTAACCACATCCAATTTACTATTCATTTGGCGAATGCATAGCTCTTTCCAGAGTCTTTCTACAGGAACTGATACAGCATAACAGAGCCTCAACATGGTTCGAACCAAAGGGGTTCTGGCGTATGCCTTGCTGTACATGTGTACATGAATAGCTAATTCATTTTGTATTACAAAATATTTGGGGCATATATCACTTTGTGTCAATACTTATTTTCAAATGTATAGGATGAAAGGCAAATAGCATCTAACAGATCACCAGGAACTCACACACAAACATAGTGAGTTTGGTGGCTGGAATGATTACAGTGCTGAGAGCTATATTTGTGGCTGTGGTAGTCTCCCAATTAATGCAGAATATTAGACAAATAATCAGCTTATTACTCCATGCTGAATTTTAGCTAATGTAAAGGCATAAAACTGAACACTAGCATGCACCGAGACACAGGATTATTTCCAACATAGGACTTCTGCTAGGATAAAGAAATACACACGGGCAAGCAAACATTAAAGATTGTCATATATATAACATGACAACACATCATGAAACATGCAAAATAACAGTTAATCTAGAAGTGACGTTCTGTGTTTGGATCAAGCTAAATAAACAGAGCTGACAGAACCAAACCTTCTTTTTGGTCCATCGTCTTCAACAACTATATGTGTTGCAATATCGATATCAACCTGCCAGTTCAAAGATTAAAGAATGCAAGTTTAGGCTTAGTGTATCGAAGGTTGATACACAACCAATAGTATAACAGGGTAAATTTGTAGCCTAATCTTTTAAAATTTTCCATCTCCCTAAAATAGAGGTAATTCACAGATTTCAGTTGAAAAGATTCCTAAACCCTGATAGCGCAGTGCAGCACAGCATCTGAAATTATACTTGCCTTCTTCACAGGAGGTTTTATCCCAAAAAATTCACCCATTGCTAACTTCTCACTTGATTCCTATACAAGGACGACATGACTAATGTGTTAGTTGAATTCAATGAAATAGTTAAAATAGGTAAAGCAATAAAGATGCAGAGTAACAACTAACACACACAAGAATCTGAAACATACAGGATGATACTGGAGCAGGTTGTTGATGATGGTTAGCCGTATCCTTTCTAACATGTCAGGATCCTCAACCTTGCGCCCACTAGATACATGCAAAAGGGAGGGGGAATATTACTGTAAGAACTAATCTTGATAAAAATTCTGCAGGAGACTCTAGAGACCAAAAGTTTTAGACTCAATAGGATTAAAACCGAATACATGATATGTGACTTCGACACTACTACCCATGAGAAAGGATATGTTAGTTTAGAAGGTCAAGTATTGTCCAGTAAGAATACCTTTCAATATTTAGGGTCAATGCTACAGAGAGATTAGGGTATTGATAAAGTTATTAGACATAGGATCAAAGTAGGGTGGAGGAAGCGGCATCAAAAAACTGGCGTTCTATATGACAAGAGGGTACCATAGAAACCAAAAGACAAGTTTTATAGGATGATGATTAGACCTGCTATGTTGCATTGTGCAGAATATTGGCCTACAAAAACGTCATGTCAAAAGATAAGTGTTGCGAAAATGCATATATTGTGTTGGATTTGTGGCCATACAAGGGTTCGAGTCCGGAATGATGGTATATACGGTTTGCTAAGGGTAGCATCAATTGAAGAAAAGTTTGTCCAACACCGATTGAGATGGTTTGGACATGTCTAACAGAGACCTCCAGAGGCACCAGTGTAATGAGAAGAGAAGCGAAGTAAAGTCGAAGTTAATATAAGAAGAGGCAGTAAAAAGGACTTAAAAAGATGAAATATACCCAAAGGTTTAGTCATGAATAGGAACAGATAGAAAACAACAATCCACATGATTAAATCTTGATTTATAAAAAAAAAACTCGACTTGCGGGGGTAAGACAGCACCAGACATTATATCGAGAAGATCTTCTCACGTAAGTCGAGAAAACCATCGAACCCATGTCCCACCCATACACATCGGCATCGTAGCCAATGTGAGAAACGACCGCGACCGGGACCAGGCTTTGCATGGGACAGACGAGAGGATTTTTTTAACCACAGGGGCACAACCTGAAATTCGCTCCCACGGGAAGCCGAACCTAGGACCTGAGGAGTGCTACTCAAACTCAGGGTTTTCAAAATCGGCGCCTACGACGCACCTAGGCGCGCCTAGTCGCTAGGCCATGGCCTCCCGCCTGGACTAGGGGGGTAGGCGGGGCCCTAGGCGATCTGAGCGCCTAGGCGGCGCCTTGCAGCGATTCCGCGGCACCTAGGTGCCCAGGCGGCGTGGAGGCGAGCTAGGCGCACGCGCGAGCGGGAAATAGCGCGCGGGAGGGGATAAGGGCGCGCGCGGGGGAGGGGAAAGAGCGGGCGCGCGAAAGGGGAATAGGGTTTGCGCGCGGCTACAGCTCCTCCCCCTGCTTGCTTCTCTCCTGCACGGCTGCACCCCCTCCGCCGAAGACGCGCGGCTACAGCAGTACAGCTACAGGCCTACCGCTGCACCCCCTCCGCCAGAGAAGCGGCTGCACGCCTGCACCTCCTCCGCCCTGCTTGCTTCTCTCCTCCTCTGCTTCTTCGCCGACAGCCCCAAGGTCCAAGGTCCGTATGTTCCTCCTCCCATGCTTCTCTCCTCTCATCTCCTATATTATTCACATATTCAGTTTGTAATTTGTTGATTGATGGCTTGAACTCAGATGGTGGCGGCTTTATGGAACTGAAACACCAGCTCTACAGAAGATGGCTACCAAGATCCTATCTTTAACAGCAAGTTCTTCTGGTTGTGAAAGAAATTGGAGTGTGTTTGATGGGGTTAGTACCTATCTGTTATCAAAATTACAGCAGCATTACAATAAAATTGCAGAACTAAAAGTGCTCTTATTTTTAATTTATAGGTGCACACTGAGAAGAGTAAAGACCGCCTCAACAAGTTGGTCTACATTCAATTCAACAACAGGCTGATTAATAAGAGAGTAAAGATCAAGTCCAAGAAAATTACTGATGTTCTCTTGTTTAGTGATACAACTGAAGCTCAAGGTTTCCTCCAAGAGAATGGAGATGATTGTGCATTAGTTTCCTTTAGAGATGACGAAGATGAGGAAGAAGTCATGGAAGGTACAGGGATACCTTGGTCTGTGCTTGGAGATGCAATGGGAGCAGAAGAACTAGAGCTGCGTAGAAGTGCAAGGGTGAGAGAGCTCAATGAAGAAGAGTTTGAGTCCGAAGAAGAAGAGTTTGATGAAGATGAGGATGAGTATGAGATGGATGAACCCTAAGTGTGAGCCAGCTTCATGTCATGTTTTAGCTTTTATTATGCATCCATGTATCTTTATTCTTTAACTTGTGAACTTAGAACTCCTGCTGTGTGCTTGTGTTTTGTGTTGTGACTTGTGAGAACTGAATCATGTGATGTAATGTACTGCTACTGCCTACTGCTAGTCTGCTATGCATTTTATATGTGTTGTTGCCTGCTGTCCCTTCATGTTTGTGATTTCTAAAGGCTATCCTATGATGTCCCTTCAGACCTCAGATAAGTACCTAACTTGCTATTTCCTTTTTTATCACTTGTATTGTATTGATGCCCAATTGCATCTAAAAGTGTTGTCCACTTCTATTGCAGTAGTGCTTGAGGATTCACCGATTCAGTGATCAGCAGATCTGCAAGGACAAAGGACCTAAGGTATGTCTACTGGTCCTTCCCTATTTTTTATCTATAAATGTATATATTATATAAGTTGGCAAAACGCCTAGCATCGCCTATGCTAGCCTAGGCTGGACTAGGCCCTAGGCTAAGGGTCATCGCCTAGATTCCGCCTAGCGCCTAGCAAGACTTTGCTCAAACTACCTAACCAACTCAGTTAGAGGCCCTTTCGGTTTCAACCTTAGTCTACCCCAACTTGTATGGGACTAAAAGGATTTATTGTTGTTTTACTATCAAATATCTTAAGAAAACAATACCCTAGCAGAAAAATAGTGCAAACAGTATTTCAAAAAACCCTGCGTGTGCAGGGACAGAGCATAGTTGGAGAAAACTGATCACATGAAAGCTGAATAAAAGGCAACGTAAATGTGCTGAGAGGTCCGAGACTATGTACCTAAGCATTAAAAGTGAATTTAAATGCATATGTTCAAGAATAGCGAATACTCTCTTTAGTTTTCCACATAGACACACATAACTACATGCTACACACGAAAATAAAACAGTAAGGGGCAAGCACCCACAATCGCATGATGTGGAACTTTGTTTGTGTGACAGCTGAGTCAGTTGCCACACTTCCTTTTGTGACATCAAGGCCAAGGTCCTTGAGAGCTTTCATCTGCAAACAGTGAATACCAGGCAAAATAATTGGCAGATATGATGAAAATGTAAAACATCACAGTTTGAGCAGCCACAATGTAAAGACAAAGCATCAGTGATGAATGTAAAATATATACCGTGTCAAGTAATGCCCCCAAACGATCTCCAAAACTTAGCTGCACAATGGTTGCATCACGGTCTGAGTCTTGATCTATCTGGACAACTGGGACTGGGATTGCCTCATCAGATGTCTGGGATGAGAATTTTACCAAGAATACACGTTAAAAGCAATCATCAACAAATTGAATAGCAGCGTGTGCAAGAATAAAGCACAAGGGAAAATGGAGTTCCTAAAGCAGTAAAGCCAACATTTATGAAGAGAGTATAGCAGTAGCAGAACATATACGCACTGCAGAACTAGTGACAGCCGAATAGACTATAGAGAAGTAAGCAGATTTTACAACAGAGATAACAAGGGGCTTGCTACATTGCCATGAAACCGTGGGGATGGAAAAGGAGGGGAAAAAAAAGGAAAGAAAACCAGTCAGGTGAATACATACCTTCGAAGAAGCTCCCAAAACATTAGTTGAGTTGATAGATTGACAACAAATTCTGGGAAGATTTACAGAAGACACAGATTATTACTAGTACACATAGGGTATATTGCAGAGAAGTGTATTATACAAGGCAGATATGTTTAGTACTATCATTTATTATATATAACTATATATAGAAATTAAGAGACGACAGAGTTGAGAGTTGAACTCCCAGAACTTCCCATACAAATCCTAAACTTATCATAGGCGCAGGCTAGACTTGCCATATACCAATCTAACAGATCATCAACCAAACAACTCGGCGAATCCGTTGAACGATGAACCAACCAGGCTGAATTACGTATCCGGGTGGCATCTCCACTCGGATCGAGAGAGAGATCCCCTAGAACAAGAGACAACTAAAGCCGGCACCTACGGAATGATTGCCACTTCGTAACTAGCAACGCAAAGCCGCTCAACACGGAGACTCGATCCTCGCGAGTCGCGAGCAACATCCGACCAGGACGAGCAGAGCACGACGGCACTGGAACGGACCCCGCGGGGATCAGATCGCTCACCTCCGGGAGCGGGGTCGGGGCAGAGGTCGCGCGGCGCGGAAGCGCAGGTGCCCCCGCGACGGGGTACGGGTGGCGGCGGGGGCGGGGGCGACGGGCAGGAGGCGGTGGTGGGAGGCGGCGAGCGCCATGGGTGAGTGAGTGGGCGAGCACAGCAATCTGGAGCGGGGCGGAATCGAGAGTCGTGCCACTCTGCCCACCGTGACCGTCTCCACCTCCTCGCTTCGGCTTACTGGAGTGGCGTTGGCGTTGGCGCCGGCCGGGGACGGAACGGAAAGCGGGTGGGGTGGGCAGTGGGCTGTCGCCGAACCAGTTTCCTTTCCTCACAAGTGGGCCTGAGCGTGACGTGCAGATATTAAAAATTTACGCGCCACTTGGACTGCATGATTGGACCCGGACTGCTGGATGGGACGGGACGAGTTTTTATGTGTAAATACTTGCTCAGTCCCACGAAAAACGTAATTCTAGAGTCTAAATTTATTCTAAAATCTCTATTCCTTATTTCTATACTATACTTAAAGTACCAGTTCCAACGGTCGTCATACGTCATTTTTTACAAATAACACCTCACAACTATGTCGGGTCAGCCCGTTAGCCCGTCGATCCATTTAATTAAATCAGCGTAAAATGTTAAAAAATGGTGCAGGAGTTGGGGTTTGAACACATACCCTGATGGAAGAAGGGCGGGAGACACTGAGTGAAACTGTCTAACCAGTAGAACATCACGCTAAGATGTTTTTAATATTGAATATAAATTGTATATAGGTATATACGTTTTTTTTGAAAATAAAAAAAATAATCGTGTCGGGCCGGGCCATCACTACGGGTCGAGGCTACAGCCCAAGCACGGCACGACGTTCTTTGCTCTTGCAAGCATTAGGTCGTTTTTGAGACCATATTGGCGCAATGGACTACATGGTGTTTTAGGTTGCTGAATTGGATGGAGCAGCAATGATTTGTCACACTAACAGCAAAATGAAAGGTTATTTGTTGGTTTTAAACGTTAGTAATTGCTAGGAAGTAGTGTAATTTATATGGAGCGCATCCAGTTTTTATTGATGTCTGGCTTTAGCAATCACTCCATATTTTGATCTGTCTAAGTTTGACTTCATGGGACTTATTTTATAAATTTGATCTCACAAACTTTCTCTTATTCGGTCTCTGTATGATGGAATTATGTCATTTTATAATCTCTGTTCATTCAGTCAATCGTTGTGAACTCTCTTCTAATCGCTCACTTTATTGGTCGTGTTGTACCAATACATATTTGCATGGAGTAAACAATAACATCAGTTAGCCAAATCAAAAATATATTATACATAGAGCGGAGACGATCAATAAAGAATCTTGAAATTTTTTTGATGGATAGTTAACGTGGGTACTGTTGTAAGCCGTCGCAACGCACGGGCAACCGACTAGTTATACTTAAATCACCACTTTCAACGGTAGTCCAATTTCAAATTAACCTGTTGAATGCCTATATGACCAAACGACGATCCCACATGGGTCAAACGCCCGCAGGTCACAACTCTGGCCCAAGCACGTCATGCCGGTCTGTTGACTGTGTCAGGCCGGCCCGTTAAACCGTTGGCTCATTTGATTAAATCATCGTAAAATGCTAAAAAACGATACAGGGGTGGGGTTCGAACCCATGCCTTGATAGAAGAAGGACAGAAAACACTGGGTGAGTCTGTCTAACCAATAGAACATCATGCTTAGATGTTTTTAACATTGAATATAAATTGTATATATGTATATATGCTTTTTAAAATAAAAAATATAATCGTGTCGGGACAGGCCAGCACTACGGGCCGAGGCTATAGCCCAAGTACGGCACGACTTTCTTGGCTCTTGCGAGCATTAAATCGTTTCTGAAACCACATTGGCGCAATGGGCTCCATGGTGTTTGATGTTGCTAAATTGGATGGAGAAACAATGACTTGTCACACTAACAGTAAAATAAAAGGTTATTTGTTGGTTTTAAACGTTAGTAATTGCTACGAAGTAGCATAATTTATATGGAGCACATCCATTTTTTATTGATGTCTAACTTTAGCAATTACTATATTATGATATATCTTTTTTATAAGTTTGAGTTCATGTGACTTATTTTAGAAACTTGAGTTCACAAATTTTCTCTTATTTGATATCTATATGGTGAAATTATGTCATTCTATAATCTCTATTCTTTCAGCCAGTCGTTGTGAACTCTCTTATAATCGCTCACTTTATTGGTCATGTTGTACCAAGACATATTGGATGGAGTAAGCAATAACATCAGCTAGCCAAATCAAAAAATTATTATACGGAGAGCGGAGACAATCAATAAAAAATCTTAAATATTTTTTATGGATAGTTTACGTAGGTATTATTGTAAGCCGTCGCAACACACGGACAACCGACTAGTATATATATACTAGCCAGTGGATCGTGTTTTATGGTTTTTATATATCATATAAATAGTTATTAAGATGTTTATTTAAATATAATTATTGTTTATTTCTAAACACTAAGGTACGCGTGCTCTGGTGGTTAGCCCCAAATTTCCGGAGCAAAGGGTGTGGTGTAACACTATAAAAACCATTAAATAAAAATAATGTAGTTAGTTTATTAAGGGTATTTATGGTAATAAATTTTCTTTTAAGTGTTTGTTATTTATTTGCATTAGAAATATTTTTTTATTGCACATGATTGATTTTGGATATTGAATATAATTTCTCCTTAAATAAAAAACCAAATAATTAATATTAATTACTAGTCTAAAATAATAACTATTTTAATTAAAAATAATTTTGGTATAATTATTATGAATTTTAGGATTATTTAAAAATGTACTTTGAATTTAGAAAAGGAGATAAAAAAAACTAAAGAAACCCTAGCCGCCGTTTGGCCCACTAGGGGCCCAACATGAGAGCACCTAGAGGGGGGTGAATAGGTGATCCTGTAAAAAATCAAATACTTGTAGCCACAAAACTTGGTTAAGTGTTAGCTCAATAGAATCAAGTGGCTAAGGACTAAGCTCTTGTGAAACACAATGGTCACGAAGAAAACAAGCACAAGAGACACGGTGATTTATCATGTGGTTCGGCCAAGTATAGCACTTGCCTACTCCACGTTGTGGCATCCCAATGGACGAGGGTCGCACTCAACCCCTTTCAAATGATCCAATGATCAACTTGAATACCACGATGTTTTTCTTTCTTTTACTATCCCCCGTTCGCGAGGAATCTCCACAACTTGGAGTCTCTCGCCCTTACAATTGATGATCACAAAGAAGCACAGAAGTAAGGGAGGGGAGAGCAACACACACAAGACTCAAAGCACGAGCACAATCACGCACACAAGCCACAACTTGAGCTCACAACACTATGCGAGGAGTTCTCTACTCAAATAAAGCTCAAGTCACTATCACAAAGAATCAAATGTGCGAGAATGGAGTCTTGGTGCTTAGAGATGATCAAAGAATGCTTGGGGTGACTCCTCCATGCGCCTAGGGTCCCTTTTATAGCCCCAAGGCAGCTAGGAGCCGTTGGAGGCAATCTGGGAAGGCAATTCTTGCCTTCTGTCGGGTGGCGCACTGGACAGTCCGGTGCACCACCGGACAGGCACTGTTCATGGTCTGGTGCAGATCGCCTTCCTGAAATGGCACAGCCGACCGTTGTAGAATTGTAGCCGTTGGCGCACCGGACACTGTTCGGTGCACACCGGACAGTCCGGTGCCTCCTACCGACCGTTGAAGCGGGCCACGCGTCGCCCGCGAATTTGGCGATCGACCGTTGCGCTGGCGGCCGTTGGCTCACCGGACAGTCTGGTGCACCACCGGACAGTCCGGTGAATTATAGTCGTACGCCGCCGACGAATTCCCGAGAGTGGCCAGTTCGCCAGAAGCCAGCCTGGCACCGGACAGTCTGGTATGCCAGACTGCGCTGAGTCTTAGCTGCTCCAGCCAAGTCTTTTCCTTTTTATCTTTTCTCTGATTCTAGCACTTAGACAAATATATTAGTACACAAAAACAATGTACTAAGTCTAGAATCATACCTTCTTGTTGATTTGCACTTCATCCATCATTTGGCACATAATTACTCACTCAATATGTGTTGGGCACTTAATCACCAAAACTATAATAGAAATGGCCCAAGGGCACATTTCCCTTTCAATCTCTCCCTTTTTGGTGATTTATGCCAACACATCAAAAAGCAACAAATAGAAGTGCAACATCAATGCAATTGAGAACAAAAATTGTCTTTTACAAGATTTTACATATTTGGATTGTTCTTTGCCACCACTTGGTTTGTTTTTGCAAATCAAATTCATTTTCCTATCTCTAAGTCAAACTCACTAGTTTGGGCATGAAGAGAGATAATCCAAGAGAGAAAATGATCAAGATCCAAAAAATCCCCTTTTCCCATAATCATAAATTCTCTCGTTAAGAGACCAAGTTTTGACAATAAGAGTATTTTGACAAATCAAAAGTTCTAACTCTACCATTTTCAAAGTTCTCAAGTGTTAGCTGATCCATTTGCTTTGGCCTTAATTTCTCCCCCTTTGGCATTAAGCACCAAAATGGGATCATTATTGGCTCTTAAACCCCATTGCCTCACCAAAATCGTCAATTAAGAGTAAAAAGGCAATAAGAGCATGGAGATGAACTTGGAGTAAATTACCCTCTCATCGGAGTGCAGTGGAAGTCTTGCATGGTCCAAGTTCACCTTTCCCTTTCAATCCACCTTTGAGACTAAATTAAGTAAACTCAAGCACACGGTTAGTCTCAAAGGGTCAAGTTGTAGCATTTCTCCCCCTAAATATGTCCATCATTCACACATGGACTTGTGAGGTCCGGGGATCCCTTGCACAACTTGAGCACCATAAATAAGCAATAATATGCATAAAAGAACATGATCAAGTACATAAAACACATGTATGCTATAGATCAATCCAAGTTACGCGAATCTAAGACATTTAGCTCACTACGCAGCCTTGAAAGTCGCCTAGAGGGGGGGTGAATAGGCGAATTTTGAAAATTATAACTTTAAGCGCAACTACAAGCCGGGGTTAGCGTTAGAAATATAAAAGAGTCCAAAAGAGAGGGCGCAAAACAAATCAACCAAGAAAATAAAGCGGATGACACGGTGATTTGTTTTACCGAGGTTCGGTTCTTGCAAACCTACTCCCCGTTGAGGTGGTCACAAAGACCGGGTCTCTTTCAACCCTTTCCCTCTCTCAAACAGTCAATTAGACCAAGTGAGCTTCTCTTCTCAATCAAATGGAACACTAAGTCCACTACAAGGACCACCACACAATTGGTGTCTCTTGTTTTGATTACAAGTGAGTTGAGCACAAGAAAGAAGGAAGAAGAAAAGCAATCCCAGCGCAAGAGCTCAAATGAACACAAATGTCTCTCTCTCTAGTCACTTATTTGGTTGGAGTGATTCCGGACGTTGGGAGAGGATTTGATCTCTTTGTTTGTGTCTTGTATTGAATGCTATAGCTCTTGTATGAGGTGTGAAGGCTGAAAACTTAAATGCCATGAATGGGGGTGGTTGGGGGTATTTATAGCCCCAAACACCAAAATGACCGTTGGGGATGGCTTCTGTCGACGGGCACACCGGACAGTCCGGTGCGCCAGCCACGTCACCCAACCGTTAGGGTTCGACCGTTGGAGCTCTGACTTGTGGGGCCACCGGACAGTCCGGTGGTGCACCGGACAGGTCCTGTAGACTGTCCGGTGCGCCTTCTGGCGCTGCTCTGACCTCTGCGCGCGCAGGCACGCACTATAGCGCATTTAATGCCTTCAGCAGACGACCGTTGGCGCGAAGTAGTCGTTGCTCCGCTGGCACACCGGACAGTCCGGTGTTACACCGGACAGTCTGGTGAATTATAGCGGAGCGGCCTCCCAAATTCCCGAAGCTGACAAGTTCAGCGTCGATCTCCCTGGTGCACCGGACACTGTCCAGTGGTGCACCGGACATTGTCCAGTGGCACACCGGACAGTCCGGTGCGCCAGACCAGGGCTGCCTTCGGTATAATTTGCTCCTTAGTTTTGAACCCTTTCTTTTGACTTGTATTGGTTTATTGTGAACCTTTGGCACCTGTATAACATATTTTCTAGAGCAAACTAGTTAGTCCAATAATTTGTGTTGGGCAATTCAACCACCAAAATTTATATGGAAAAGGTTTGACCCTATTTCCCTTTCAATCTCTCCCTTTTTGGTGATTGATGCCAACACAAACCAAAGCAAGTGTAAAAGTGCTGAATTGAACTAGTTTGCATAAAGTAAGTGCAAAGGTTGCTTAGAATTGAAACCAATAAACTTAATTCAATAGATATGCATGGATGGTTTTCTTCTTATTTAACATTTTGGACCATATTCGCACCACGGGTTTTGTTTTTGCAAATCCTTTGTAAAATTCTTTTCAAAACATTTTGCAAATAGTCAAAGGTACATGAATACGATTGAAAGAAGCATTTTCAAGATTTGAAATTTTCTCCCCCTGTTTCAAATGCTTTTCATTTGACTAAAACAAATACTCCCAATAAATAAAATTCTCCTCTTAGTGTTCAAGAGGGTTTTGCAAGTTTTGAAGATACTACTTTCTCCCCCTTTTGAACACAATAAGATATCAATTTGAAAAACTTTATTTTTAAAATTTGGTGGTGGTGCGGTCCTTTTGCTTTGGGCTCATACTTTCTCCCCCTTTGGCATGAATCGCCAAAAACGAATACTTGTGAGTGAGATATAAGCCCTATTTCAAACTTTCTCCCCCTTTGGCAAACACATAAATAAAAGTGAAGATTATACCAAAGTGGAGAATGATGCGGAGTACCGACAAATGTTGATGGAGTTGAGTGGAAGCGCCTTCTTTGTCGAATACTCCATTTCCCTTTCAATATCTATGACTAAGCATAATAATACACTTGAAAACACATTAGCCATAGACATAAAAGAGATATGATCAAAGGTATATAAATGAGCAATGTGTGCAAAGTATCAATCAAAATTCCTAGAATCAAGAATGTTTAACTTATGCCTAAGTTTGGTAAAAGTTTGCTCATCTAGTGGTTTGGTAAAGATATCGGCTAATTGTTCTTTGGTGCTTACATAAGAAATCTCGATATCCCCCTTTTGTTGGTAATCCCTTAAAAAGTGATACCAAATGGCTATGTGCTTAGTGCGGCTGTGCTCAACGGGATTTTCCGCCATGCGGATAGCACTCTCATTATCACATAGGAGAGGGACTTTGCTAAATTTGTAGTCATTGTCCCTAAGGGTTTGCCTCATCCAAAGCAATTGCGCGCAACAATGGCCTGCGGCAATGTACTCGGCTTCGGCGGTAGAAAGAGCTACAGAATTTTGCTTCTTTAAAGCCCAAGACACCAGAGATCTTCCTAAGAACTGGCAAGTCCTTGATGTGCTCTTTCTATCAAGTTTACACCCCGCCCAATCAGCATCAGAATAACCAATTAAATCAAATGAGGATCCCCTGGGGTACTAAAGACCAAATTTAGGTGTATAAACTAAATATCTCATGATTCGCTTCACGGCCCTAAGGTGAACTTCCTTAGGGTCGGCTTGAAACCTTGCACACATGCATACGGAAAGCATAATGTCCAGTCGAGATGCACATAAATAGAGTAAAGAACCTATCATCGACCAGTATACCTTTTGATCTACGGATTTACCTCCCGTGTCGAGGTCGAGATGCCCATTGGTTCCCATGGGTGTCTTGATAGGCTTGACATCCTTCATCCCAAACTTGGTGAGAATATCTTGAATATACTTTGTTTGGCTAATGAAGGTGCCCTCTTGGAGTTGTTTCACTTGAAATCCTAGAAAATACTTCAACTCCCCCATCATAGACATCTCGAATTTTTTAATCATGATCCTACTAAACTCTTCACATATAGATTTGTTAGTAGACCCAAATATGATATCATCAACATAAATTTGGCATACAAACAAATCATTTGTAATAGTTTTAGTGAATAAAGTAGGATCGACTTTTCCGACTTTGAATCCATTAGTGATAAGAAAATCTCTTAGGCATTCATACCATGCTCTTGGGGCTTGCTTGAGCCCATAAAGCGTCTTAGAGAGTTTATACACGTGGTTAGGATACTCACTATCTTCAAAGCCGGGAGGTTGCTCAACATAGACCTCTTCCTTGATTGGTCCATTGAGGAAGGCACTCTTCACGTCCATTTGGTAAAGCTTAAAGCCATGGTAAGTAGCATAGGCTAATAATATACAAATGGACTCAAGCCTAGCTACGGGTGCATAGGTTTCACCAAAATCCAAACCTTCAACTTGTGAATATCCCTTGGCCACAAGTCAGGCTTTGTTCCTTGTCACCACACCATGCTCATCTTGTTTGTTGCGAAAGACCCACTTGGTTCCTACAACATTTTGGTTAGGACATGGAACCAAATGCCATACCTCATTCCTTGTGAAATTGTTGAGCTCCTCTTGCATCGCCAGCACCCAATCCGAATCTTGAAGTGCTTCCTCTACCCTGTGTGGCTCAATAGAGGAAACAAAAGAGTAGTGTTCACAAAAATGAGCAACACGAGATCGAGTAGTTACCCCCTTATGATTGTCTCCTAGGATGGTGTTCACGGGGTGATCTCGTTGTATTGCTTGGTGGACTCTTGGGTGTGGCGGCCTTTGATTTTGCTCATCTTCCTTGTCTTGATCATCGGCATCTTCCCCTTGATCCTTGTCCTTCTCTTGAGGTGGCTCATCTTCTTGATCTTCTTCTTCATCATCTTGAGCCTCATACTCATCTTGAGTTGGTGGAGATGCTTGCATGGAGGAAGATGGTTGATCTTGTGCTTGAATGGGCTCTTCGGATTCCTTAGGACACACATCCCCAATGGACATGTTCCTTAGCGCGACGCACGGAGCCTCTTCATCATCTAATTCATCAAGATCAACTTGCTCTACTTGAGAGCCGTTAGTCTCATCAAACACAATGTCACAAGAAACTTCAACTAGTCCAGTGGACTTGTTAAAGACTCTATATGCCCTTGTGTTTAAATCATATCCTAGTAAAAAGCCTTCTACAGCTTTAGGAGCAGATTTAGATTTTCTACCTCTTTTAACAAGTATAAAGCATTTGCTACCGAAGACTCTAAAATATGAAACATTTGGCTTTTTACCTGTCGGCGTTTCGAGACCGGGGGGGTCCCCGAGCCGACGAGTGAGTGTGCCGCGTGCCCCAGCCCAGATGGGTCGAGCGCGTGGGCGAGCGCGAAGGGGGGAGAGCGAGGTGGCCGGAGCCGGGTCGTGAGGGAGGCGGAGATCCCGCGGCCTTCGTGTTCGTCCCGCGCCCAGGTCGGGTGCGCTTGCAGTAGGGGGTTACAAGCGTCCGCGCGGGTGAGGGGAGCGAGCGGCCCCAAGAGAGCGCCTGCCCCTGCCCTCGTTCCCGCGAGGCCAACCTTCTCTAAGAAGGCCCTGGTCCTTCCTTTTATAGGCGCAAGGAGAGGATCCAGGTGTACAATGGAGGTGCAGCAGAGTGCTACGTGTCTAGCGGGGGAGAGCTAGCGCCCTGGGTACATGCCAATGTGGCAGCCGGAGAGAACTTGGCACCCAGCTGGTGTGGTGTCGTGGCTGTCGGAGGAGTAACGGAGCCTGGTGGAGGGACAGCTATTGGAACAGTTGGGCTCTTGCTGACGTCTCCCTGCTTCCGTAAGGGAGCCGAGAGCCGTCGTCGTCATGGGTCTAGCGGGGCGCCATCATTGCCTATCTGGCGGAGCTAGCCAGATGGGACGTCGGTCTTGTTCTCTGCGACCCAAGTCGGCTCGGGGCAGGGTGATGATGGCGCTTCCTGTTGACGTGGCGGACTTGTGCCCTAGGTCGGGCGACGTGGAGGCTCCTCCGAGGCCGAGGTCGAGTCTGAGCTCCTGGGTCGGGCGAGGCGGAGGTCGTTCGGCAGAGGCCAGGGCAGAGTCCGAGCCCTGGGTCGAGCGAAGCGGAGTTCGTTGTCTTCCGGGGCCTTAGCCTGAGTCCGAGCCCTGGGTCGGGCGGAGCGGAGTTCGCCGTCTTCCGGGGCCTTAGCCCGAGTCCGAGCCCTGGGTCGGGCGGAGCGGAGTTCGCCGTCTTCCGGGGCCTTAGCCCGAGTCCGAGCCCTGGGTCGGGCGGAGCGGAGTTCGCCGTCTTCCGGGGCCTTAGCCCGAGTCCGAGCCCTGGGTCGGGCGGAGCGGAGTTCGCCGTCTTCCGGGGCCTTAGCCCGAGTCCGAGCCCTGGGTCGGGCGGAGCGGAGTTCGCCGTCTTCTGGGGCCTTAGCCCGAGTCCGAGCCCTGGGTCGGGCGGAGCGGAGTTCGCCGTTGGCAAAGCCTGGCCGCTCGTCAGTCTCACTCTTTGCGTTAAATGCCCCAGTGACCTGGTCGGTCGGCGCGGTGATTTAGTCAGGGTTGCTTCTTAACGAAGGCAAGGCCTCGGGCGAGCCGGAGATGCGTCTGCCGTAAAAAAGGGGCCTCGGGCGAGACGGAAACACCTCAGGGTCGGCTGCCCTTGCCCGAGGCTAGGCTCGGGCGTGGCGTGATCGAGTCGCTCGTATGGACTGATCCCTGACTTAATCAAACCCATTAGGCCTCTGCAGCTTCATGCTGATGGGGGTTACCAGCTGAGAATTAGGCGTCTTGAGGGTACCCCTAATTATGGTCCCCGACAGTAGCCCCCGAGCCTCGAAGGGAGTGTTAGCACTCGCTTGGAGGCTTTCGTCGCACTTTTTTGCAAGGGGACCAGCCTTTCTCGGTTGCACTTTGTTCCGGTGGGTGCACGCGAGCGCACCCGCCGGGTGTAGCCCCCGAGACCTCGGAGGAGTGGTTTCACTCCTTCGAGGTCTTAATGCCTTGCGTAATGCTTCGGCTGGTCTGGCGGTTCCCTCATGCGAACAGGCCGTAGCCCGGGTGCACTGTCGGGGCCCAAGTTCTCGGGCTGGTATGTTGACGCTGTCAACGGTTTGGCCGGAGCCGGGTTTGCGAGAGCAGCCCCCGAGCCTCCGCACAGGGCGAGAGGACGATCAGGGACAGACTCGGCTTTTTTACATACGCCCCTACGTCGCCTTTCCGCAAGGAGGAGGGGGGAGAGCGCCATGTTACCCTTGATGGGCACCGAACATGGTGTCTCCGGTGAGCTGCAAGCGGGTAATCCGAGTGGATGTCCGTGCCCCGTTCGTTGGGGGTCGGCTAGGGGCCCGGAGGCACGCCCAAAAGTACCTGCGGGTGATCTGCCGGACCCGGTCCCCTGGCGACGGGGTCCGAGGGCTCGTTGCCTCCCTCCGATGGGATTCCGTTACAGGATCGTTCCCGCTGGTCTCGGAAATGTCCTAGGGTACCTCGGGAGCGCAGCCCGAGCCTTGGTTATGTATCGAACGTACCCCTGGTCATCCCTCGCTCGGTGTCTGAGGCGACTGTGAACCCTTCGGAGGGCCAGCCTTCGAACCCCTGATCAGTAATGGGCGCGGAGCCCGAGTAGCCTGAGGCGGTCGTGGAACCTTTCGGGAGGCCGACCTTCGAACCCCTGACCAGTAGTGGGTGTCGGGCCCACGCGATCTGAGGCGGCTGTTGAACCCTTCGGGGGGCCAGCCTTCGAACCCCTGATCAGTAAGGAGGCTCGGAGCCTAGTTCCTTCACGGGGAAGGATCCCTTTGGGGGTATCCCCTTTCCCGGTCCCTGTTGCAAGAGATAGAGAAAGAGGAAAAAGGGAAAAAAGGATACGAAATTGAACGACGTGGCGTACCTTTTTTGGTGTGGTCGTTTTGGCGAAGGCGAAGCGTTGCCAGCTGCTTCTGCCAGAAGCGCCGCCTGTCCAGCCACGGAGTTAATGCGCCGGGGCGAGTAGTTGGTGAGGCTGCCGTTGCGCGTGCACGAGCCGTTCGAGGAGCGGGTCACGGGCGCGTCGTCTTCACACCGTGAGAGGGGGTTCTCTCGCTGCCTCCGGATGGGACGTGAGCCTAGCTGACGGCGTGACCGCTGCTCCCGTGTGCCTGCCACCGCCATTACTGCTGGCCCGCTTTTGACCGTGTTTGACCGCTGCGTCAGGCTGGCGCTGCTGGGTCGCCTCGGGTCGCGGTATCGGTTCCGCAATCGAGGAGGTGCGGCGGTGGCGCAAGTGGTACAGTGGCTTGCATGCAGCATCCGGCGCGCCGGTCGCGCGACGCGTGGGCTTGAGCCTCCGTGCTGGCATGTCAGGAGTCGGAGAGGCGCGTCCACTTGGCGCGGTTGCATGCCGCCCGCATGGCTGCCCGCCCCTTTCGCCCGTTGGTCTGGGCAAAAGTGGAGGGTCACTTGTAACCGCTGGGTGGTTGCGTGCGCCGCGCGCGGCGGTTTGGCTTCTTCTGCTCGGAGCCGGTCTGCATGACATGCGGGTCCCAGCCCCCGCGCCGCAGGGAAGGGCTTTGGAGGCGTGTTGGAGAAGATTCAGCCCGTGACGGTTGGGGGCGCAAGCAGGGAGAGTCGCCTTTAAAAGGAGGGCGACCCCTTTCGTAAGGCGACCATGTCTTCTTCCTCCCTTATGCGTCGTGTCTTTCCACCTTTCAAGCCCCCGGATGGGGGAAACCGCCGTCTTTTCGCTCCATCGTTGGAGGAACGCAACTCCGTGGGAGTTGGTACCTTTCAGCCATCGTTCGGCTTCAAGGATTTTCATCATGCAGCCCGGCTGCACCCCTCCACCGGCGGTCACCCAAGATGGTGACCTCCGGCTTGATGGTGGGGGAAAGCGAGCCGGGCTGCGGCCTCCGCCCCTTCCTCAGCCTCAAGGATTTTCATCACCAGGGCTGAGGAGGGGAGTGTGCCGAGTTGGGGTCGGCCCCTGCGCGGGCGGTGGCCCGCTCCTTCCCTCAGTGATCGGGGGGAAGGGCGGGAGTCGTCTGTGGCGCTAACAGCTGCACCGTGCCTGGCTCTTTGAGCCGAGCAGTTTCGGAGCCGCTCCCGGTGCCGCCTCCCACCACGGCAGCTGGAAGAGGTTCTTCCGCCGGCGCGACGGCCAAGGTTGGCCATGGACCGACCTCTAACTCTACGGCCTTCTGCCCGTCCTTGCCTCTCGAGTTTGGGCAAGGGCGGGGGCCTCCTAGCAGCAGCATCCGCCCTGAGGCCATCATTGCTGCTGTTCGGCCCCCCGGGGCAGAAGTCTTCATCGTCGCCGCTGTCGGGGCGGGCGGCGACATGCCGTTCGTCGGTCTTCTGTTGCCCCGCAGGCCCACCCCTATCGAGTGGGGTTGTTCGTACCTGCGGAGGGGGAACCAGAGTTCCGTTTGTAATGGCACTTCGAGTGCCGGGTTTTTTGTTCATTTCGGCTTTCGAGGCCTGAACATGTATGTAACGTCGGTACAGAGCCGTATTTTTTTTCTCATTTCCGAGCACTAAGACTCGTCTGCTGATTATCTGAACCGCTTCACCAAGCATGAGTCGCCCCGTGTCAAGGTGACGAGTGAGGTATCCGTATCCCGGAGGCGTAGGAGTCCCTCGGCTCGGTCGACCCTGTTGTCCGAGGCTCCTCTAGCTTAGTTAAAGAGACCCCTCGGCCGCTCTTCGACGAGCCGAGGCCGGGGGTAGCGATATCAGCATGTGCAGAGGCGGAGTTGGCTCGAAAATGAAACCTGTTTGGCCGGAGCCTAGCCGAGTTGTCCGTTGGCAGGATCGACGCCGGAGTTGGTCAGCCGAGGCTTCGGACCGGGCTGGTGCCATCGGGAGGTGATTGGTCGAGACCCCGGAGAAGTCCCTGACAGCGATTGCCCGGGCGTGGTGATGACGTTGTCCTTCGGAGCGGAGGCCCTCGGACCGCGTCGCCGTCCGAGGCTAGGTCGGGCCTCGCCGAAGGTGCTGTCGATGCCGAGGGTGTCGCCGCCCCCTTCCAGCGTCAAGACCCAAGCCTGCAGGATCAGATTGTCTTGTAGCGTGGGCCTTGTGCGGCCGTCGAGGCCAGAACACACACCCTTGCTGCGTTGTAAAGCTGCGTCTCTTTTCCTCTTGTTTCGAGTATCTAGACTTTTTGTCGGTAATAGGGACGTTAGTGCGAGCGAGAGTTGCTTCTCGCGGAAGGTGATGAGCGAGGTATCCGTATCCCGGAGGCGTGGGAGTCCCTCGGCTCGGTCGGCCTTGCCGCTTACGCGTACTTTCACCCGTCCATGAGGCCCCGTCACCGACTTGGTCGAGAAGGCCCGAAAGATCGCTTCGGCAGAAGGGCTTCCGAACGTAAAGACTTGTTCAATCCGTGGAGCCGCTTTATCCGAACGTGAGTTACTTATCGCAGAAGGTGATGAGTGAGGTATCCGTATCCCGGAGGCGTAGGAGTCCCTCGGCTCGGTCAGCCTTGACTGCTTACGTGTACCCCGTCGTTTCTGGGACCCACTTTTCGAAGTAGTCAAAAAGCACGAAAGACATTCTGGTAAAAGAGATTTTTTTTTCGAGGAAAATTTTGACGCAGAGGGGGTTTCCCCCCTTTTAGCCCCCGAGGGAGGGTCGGGCTTTGCCGAGGCGAGGCCGACCCTTCCTTGTTGACTAAACTTTGCGTGGGTGCGAGGTATATGAACAACTTGGAAACATCTTAAGGGTAGAAGCGACGTAGCTGTTGGATGTTCCAAGCGTTGCCGTAGACCTCGCCTTGACTGTTGGCCAGCTTGTACGTTCCAGGCTTCAGAACTTTGGCGATGACGAATGGTCCCTCCCAGGGGGGCGTGAGCTTGTGCCTCCCTCGGGCGTCTTGCCGCAGCCGAAGCACCAGGTCGCCCACCTGGAGGTCTCGGGGTCGGACCCCTCGGGCGTGGTAGCGTCGCAGGGACTGCTGATACCGCGCCGAGTGTAGTAAGGCCTTGTCCCGAGCCTCTTCCAGCTGGTCCAGCGAGTCTTCTCGGCTAGCTTGGTTGCTTTGATCGTCGTAGGCTCTCGTCCTCGGGGAGCCGTATTCCAGGTCCGTGGGCAAGACGGCCTCGGCCCCGTAGACCAGGAAGAACGGCGTGAAACCCGTGGCTCGGCTCGGCGTCGTCCTCAGGCTCCAGACCACCGAGTGGAGTTCCTTCATCCATCGCTTGCCGAACTTGTTGAGGTCATTGTAAATCCGAGGCTTGAGCCCTTGTAGAATCATGCCATTGGCGCGCTCTACTTGCCCATTCGACATGGGATGAGCTACGGCGGCCCAGTCTACCCGGATGTTGTGATCCTCGCAAAAATCCAAGAATTTTTTGCCGGTGAACTGGGTGCCGTTGTCGGTGATGATGGAGTTCGGGACCCCGAAGCGATGGATGATGTTGGTGAAGAACGCCACCGCCTGCTCGGACCTGATGCTGTTCAGGGGTCGGACCTCGATCCACTTGGAGAATTTGTCGACGGCGACCAGCAGGTGCGTGTAGCCCCCGGGCGCCTTCTGCAGAGGGCCGACGAGGTCCAGACCCCACACAGCGAAGGGCCAGGTGATGGGTATCGTCTGCAGAGCCTGAGCGGGCAGGTGGGTCTGCTTCGCATAGAATTGGCACCCTTCGCAGGTGTGGACAATTCTAGTGGCGTCAGCCACCGCCGTCGGCCAGTAGAAGCCTTGCCGGAAAGCATTCCCGACGAGGGTTCGAGGTGTCGCATGATGGCCGCAAGCCCCCGAGTGTATTTCCTGCAGGAGTTCCTGACCTTCGGCGATGGAGATGCATCGCTGGAGGATGCCCGAGGGGCTACGGTGGTAGAGCTCCTTCTCATCGCCCAGCAAGACGAACGACTTGGCGCGTCGCGCTACCCGCCGAGCCTCGGCTCGATCGAGGGGCAGTTCTCCTTGGTGGAGATATTGCAGGTACGGGGTCTGCCAATCTTGATCTGGCGTGACCCCGCTCCGCTCCTCCTCGATGCGCAGTGCTTCGCCCTCGGGGGCCGAGGGTTCCTCGGGCTGAACCGAGGATGGCTCGGGCTGGGCCGAGGTCACCTCGGATGGGGCCGAGGGCGCCTCGGGCTCGGGCGTGTCGCCGATCTTGACGGAGGGTTGGTGCAGATCCCGGGAGAAGACGTCCGGGGGAACCGTCATTCGCCCCGAGGCTATCTTTGCCAGCTCGTCCGCCGTCTCGTTGTAGCGCCGGGCGATGTGGTTAAGCTCGAGCCCGTAGAACTTGTCTTCCAGGCGTCGAACCTCATCACAGTAGGCCTCCATCTTCGGGTCGCGGCAGTGGGAGTTCTTCATGACTTGGTCGATGACGAGCTGCGAGTCGCCGCGAGCATCGAGGCGTCGGACCCCTAGCTCGATGGCGATTCGCAATCCGTTGATCAGAGCCTCGTACTCAGCCACATTGTTGGACGCCGGGAAATGGAGGCGTAGCACGTAGCGCAAGTGTTTCCCGAGGGGCGAGACGAAGAGCAGGCCCGCGCCGGCTCCCGTCTTCATCAGCGACCCGTCGAAAAACATGGTCCAGAGCTCCGGTTGGATCGGAGCCGTCGGCAACTGGGTGTCGACCCATTCGGCTACGAAGTCCGCCAGTACCTGGGACTTGATGGCCTTCCGAGGGGCGAACGAGATTGTCTCGCCCATGATTTCCACCGCCCACTTTGCGATCCATCCCGAGGCTTCTCGGCACTGGATGATCTCCCCCAGGGGGAAGGATGATACCACAGTCACCGGATGAGACTCGAAGTAATGTCGCAGCTTTCGCCTCGTCAGGATCACTGCATACAGCAGCTTCTGGACTTGTGGGTAGCGGATCTTGGTCTCGGACAGCACCTCGCTGACGAAGTAAACTGGCCTCTGAATGGGCAAAGCATGCCCCTCTTCCTGCCTTTCGACCACGATCGCGGCGCTGACCACCTGAGTGGTAGCGGCGACGTAGACCAAAAGGGCTTCTCCATCAGCTGGGGGTACCAAGACGGGCGCCTGGGTGAGGAGCGCCTTCAGGTTCCCGAGAGCTTCCTCGGCCTCGGGAGTCCAAGTGAAACACTCGGCCTTCCTTAAGAGATGGTACAGGGGCAGGCCTCTTTCGCCGAGGCGCGAGATGAAACGGCTCAGGGTCGCGAGACATCCCATGACCCTCTGTACGCCTTTTAAGTCCTTGATGGGCCCCATGCTTGTGATGGCTGCGATCTTCTCCGGGTTGGCTTCGATGCCCCGCTCGGAGACGATGAATCCCAGGAGCATGCCTCGGGGCACCCCGAAGGCGCACTTCTCGGGATTGAGCTTGACGCCCTTCGCCTTGAGACATCGGAATGTCACTTCAAGGTCGGAGAGAAGGTCGGAGGCTTTCCTTGTCTTGACTACGATGTCATCGACGTAGGCCTCGACCGTGCGACCGATGTGTTCGCTGAACACATGGTTCATGCACCGCTGGTACGTTGCACCCGCGTTCCTCAAACCGAACGGCATGGTGACATAACAGTACATGCCGAAGGGCATGATGAAAGAAGTCGCGAGCTGGTCGGACTCTTTCATCTTGATTTGATGATACCCTGAGTAGGCATCGAGGAAAGACAGGGTTTCGCACCCAGCAGTGGAGTCCACGATTTGATCGATGCGAGGTAGAGGGTAGGGGACCTTCGGACATGCTTTGTTGAGACCAGTGTAGTCCACACACATCCGCCATTTCCCCCCTTTCTTCCTCACAAGTACAGGGTTGGCAAGCCATTCGGGATGGAATACCTCTTTGATGAACCCTGCTGCCATCAGCTTGTGGATCTCCTCACCTATCACCCTGCGCCTTTCCTCGTCGAATCGGCGCAGAGGCTGTCTGACCGGTCGGGCTCCGGCCCGAATATCCAGCGAGTGCTCGGCGACATCCCTCGGTATGCCGGGCATGTCCGAGGGACTCCACGCAAAGACGTCGGCGTTTGCGCGGAGAAAGTCGACGAGCACTGCTTCCTATTTGGGGTCGAGCCCGGAACCGATCCGGATCTGCTTGGAGGTGTCGCCACTGGGGTCGAGAGGGATGGCCTTAACCGTCTCCGCTGGCTCGAAGTTGCCGGCGTGTCGCTTCACGTCCGGCACCTCTCGGGAGAGGCTTTCCAGGTCGGTGATGAGGGCCTCGGACTCGGCGAGGGCCTCGGCGTACTCCACGCACTCCACATCGCATTCGAACGCGTGTTTGTACGTGGGGCCGACGGTGATGACCCCGTTGGGGCCCGGCATCTTGAGCTTCAGGTAGGTGTAGTTGGGGATGGCCATGAACTTCGCGTAGCATGGCCTTCCCAATACTGCGTGGTAGGTTCCTCGGAACCCGACCACCTCGAACGTCAAAGTCTCCCTTCGGAAGTTGGAGGGCGTTCCGAAGCAGACAGGAAGGTCGAGCTGTCCGAGGGGCTGGACGCGCTTCCCAGGAATGATCCCGTGGAAGGGCGCGGCGCCTGCTCGGATGGATGACAGATCGACGCGCAGGAGCCTGAGGGTCTCGGCGTAGATGATATTGAGGCAGCTGCCCCCATCCATCAGGACCTTGGTGAGCCTGACGTCGCCGATGACGGGGTCGACGACGAGCGGGTACTTCCCCGGGCTCGGCACGTGGTCGGGGTGGTCATCTTGGTCGAAGGTGATGGGCTTGTCGGACCAGTCTAGGTAGACTGGCGCCGCCACCTTCACCGAGCAGACCTCCCGACGCTCTTGCTTATGATGCCGAGCCGAGGCATTCGCCGCATGCCCTCCATAGATCATGAGGCAGTCGCGGACCTCGGGGAACTCTCCTGCTTGGTGATCTTCCTTTTTGTCGTCGTCGCGGGCCCTGCCACCCTCTGCGGGTGGCCCGGCCCGGTGGAAGTGGCGCCGAAGCATGATGCACTCCTCGAGGGTGTGCTTGACGGGCCCCTGATGGTAAGGGCACGTCTCCTTGAGCATCTTGTCGAAGAGGTTGGCACCTCCGGGGGGCTTCCGAGGGTTCTTGTATTCGGCGGCGGCGACAAGGTCCGTGCTGGCGGCGTCGCGTTTTGCTTGCGACTTCCTCCTGCCTTTCTTCTTGGCGCCGAGCGGAGTAGACGCCTCAGGAGCATCTTCCGACGGGCGGCCCTGGGGCTGCTTGTCCTTTCGGAAGATGGCCTCGACCGCCTCCTGACCAGAGGCGAACTTGGTGGCGATGTCCATCAGCTCGCTCGCCCTGGTGGGGGTCTTGCGACCCAACTTGCTCACCAGGTCACGGCAGGTGGTGCCGGCAAGGAACGCGCCGATGACATCGGAGTCGGTGATGTTGGGCAGCTCGGTGCGCTGCTTCGAGAATCGCCGGATGTAGTCCCGAAGAGACTCTCCCGGCTGTTGCCGGCAGCTTCGGAGGTCCCAGGAATTCCCGGGGCGCACGTACGTGCCCTGGAAGTTGCCGGCGAAAGCTTGGACCAGATCCTCCCAGTTGGAAATCTGCCCCGGAGGCAGGTGCTCCAACCAAGCGCGAGCAGTGTCGGAGAGGAACAGGGGGAGGTTGCGGATGATGAGGTTGTCGTCGTCCGTTCCACCCAGTTGACAGGCCAGGCGGTAGTCCGCGAGCCACAATTCCGGTCTCGTTTCCCCCGAGTACTTTGTGATAGTAGTCGGGGGTCGGAATCGGGTCGGAAACGGCGCCCGCCGAATGGCCCGGCTGAAGACCTGCGGACCGGGTGGTTTGGGCGAGGGACTCCGATCCTCCCCGCTGTCGTAGCGTCCCCCACGCCTGGGGTGATAACCTCGGCGCACCCTTTCGTCGAGGCGGGCCCGACGGTCGCGATGAGGGTGCTCGTCGCCGAGGTGGCCCGGGGCCGCAGGCGCGGTGTTGCGCGTGCGCCCGGTGTAGACCGAGGCTTCCCGCATGAGTCGGGAAGTCGTGGCACGAGGTTCCGAGGGGTACCCCTGCCTTCGGGAGGCAGAGCTCTCGGCCCGCCGGGCCGCAGCGCCTTCCAGGAGATGCTTGAGCTCTCCCTGGATTCGCCGACCCTCGGTGGTCGATGACTCCGGCATCGCGTGGAGGAGCATCACTGCGGCTGCTAGGTCTTGACCGGTTCCGCCGGATGCGGGTGGCGGTCTGTCCCTGGCATCGTTGGCGATGCGGTGCTGGAGACCCTGGGGCAGGTGACGTATTTCTCCGGCCGGGGGCTGGCCCGCCCATACCTGCCCGACGTCCCGGCGGATTGCCTCGAGCGCTCCTGCTCCCTCATCGAGCCCGGCCTGCGCCCCGCGGACTTGCTCGAGCTGTGGGTCGTGACCCCCCGCCGGAACGGGGACCACAGCTAGCTCCCGCGGGATGTCGGCGCGAGGCGCTGGCCTAGGGAGATCACCATCCTCCGGCATGCCGAGACAGCTGCCTCCGGAGGGATTCCCTAGCTCGACGTGGAAACATTCGCGGCTCGGGCCGCAGTCCTTGTCGTCAAGGCTGCGGCTGCCGTCGGAACAGTCGGAGAGGCAGTAGTTGCATGCGGTCATGAAGTCCCGCATGGCACTGGGGTTGCCAGATCCAGAGAAATCCCAGCAGATGCTGGGGTCGTCATCTTCCTCGGACCCAGAGGGTCCGTAGGTCGAGACGCCCGTCAATCGGTCCCAAGGCGACCGCACACGAAACCCGAAAGGGGTTGCACTCGCCTCAACGTGAGCGCCCGCCAGAGCGAGGTCACTAGGCGGGTTGAGGTCGAGTTGAAATGACAAAGGATGGGAATCAGCCGGTACCTTTTGGTCGACGAGGAGCGACGAAGTCACATCGGGGGCTGATCGTGCCGTCGTCCTGGGTACGAGTGCGACGTCCTGCAGGCCCTCCGTGAGCGCGCTGGCGTCGTCCACTTGCTCGGGGTTGGCGTGTCGCGGGGGGACGACGCTCGCCTTCGCCTCAAACGCGAGGGTGACGCCCGACGCGTCCTCCGTTGGGGCGCTGGGGATGTCGATTTGCTCGACAGCCGACTGAGCGCAGCCTCCCGCTCGGCCCTGGTTGCCCCGCCTCCTCCTCCGATGGCGAGGGAGAGGATGGGGCGAGCTCGAAAGTTGTCCTTCCCCCACGCGGGAAAGACGTCGTCGATTCCGCCGCCGGCGGGCGGGCTGTCCGCCACCATTGTCGCTGTCGCGCGGCGGTGGAAGGAGTATCATGTCGTAGCTGCCGTCGAAAGACATGAACTCGAGGCTCCCGAAACGGAGCACCGTCCCGGGTTGAAGAGGTCGTTGGAGACTGCCCATCTGGAGCTTGACGGGAAACTGCTCGTCAACACGCAGCAGGCCCCTACCTGGCGCGCCAACTGTCGGCGTTTCGAGACCGGGGGGTCCCCGAGCCGACGAGTGAGTGTGCCGCGTGCCCCAGCCCAGATGGGTCGAGCGCGTGGGCGAGCGCGAAGGGGGGAGAGCGAGGTGGCCGGAGCCGGGTCGTGAGGGAGGCGGAGATCCCGCGGCCTTCGTGTTCGTCCCGCGCCCAGGTCGGGTGCGCTTGCAGTAGGGGGTTACAAGCGTCCGCGCGGGTGAGGGGAGCGAGCGGCCCCAAGAGAGCACCTGCCCCTGCCCTCGTTCCCGCGAGGCCAACCTTCTCTAAGAAGGCCCTGGTCCTTCCTTTTATAGGCGCAAGGAGAGGATCCATGTGTACAATGGAGGTGCAGCGGAGTGCTACGTGTCTAGCGGGGGAGAGCTAGCGCCCTGGGTACATGCCAATGTGGCAGCCGGAGAGAACTTGGCACCCAGCTGGTGTGGTGTCGTGGCTGTCGGAGGAGTAACGGAGCCTGGTGGAGGGACAGCTGTTGGAACAGTTGGGCTCTTGCTGACGTCTCCCTGCTTCCGTAAGGGAGCCGAGAGCCGGCGTCGTCATGGGTCTAGCGGGGCGCCATCATTGCCTATCTGGCGGAGCTAGCCAGATGGGACGTCGGTCTTGTTCTCTGCGACCCAAGTCGGCTCGGGGCAGGGTGATGATGGCGCTTCCTGTTGACGTGGCGGACTTGTGCCCTAGGTCGAGCGACGTGGAGGCTCCTCCGAGGCCGAGGTCGAGTCTGAGCTCCTGGGTCGGGCGAGGCGGAGGTCGTTCGGCAGAGGCCAGGGCGGAGTCTGAGCCCTGGGTCGGGCGAAGCGGAGTTCGTCGTCTTCCGGGGCCTTAGCCTGAGTCCGAGCCCTGGGTCGGGCGGAGCGGAGTTCGCCGTCTTCCGGGGCCTTAGCCCGAGTCCGAGCCCTAGGTCGGGCGGAGCGGAGTTCGCCGTCTTCCGGGGCCTTAGCCCGAGTCCGAGCCCTGGGTCGGGCGGAGCGGAGTTCGCCGTCTTCCGGGGCCTTAGCCCGAGTCCGAGCCCTGGGTCGGGCGGAGCGGAGTTCGCCGTCTTCCGGGGCCTTAGCCCGAGTCCGAGCCCTGGGTCGGGCGGAGCGGAGTTCGCCGTCTTCCGGGGCCTTAGCCCGAGTCCGAGCCTTGGGTCGGGCGGAGCGGAGTTCGCCGTTGGCAAAGCCTGGCCGCCCGTCAGTCTCACTCTTTGCGTTAAATGCCCCAGTGACCTGGTCGGTCGGCGCGGTGATTTAGTCAGGGTTGCTTCTTAACGAAGGCAAGGCCTCGGGCGAGCCGGAGATGCGTCTGCCGTAAAAAAGGGGCCTCGGGCGAGACGGAAACACCTCAGGGTCGGCTGCCCTTGCCCGAGGCTAGGCTCGGGCGTGGCGTGATCGAGTCGCTCGTATGGACTGATCCCTGACTTAATCAAACCCATCAGGCCTCTGCAGCTTCATGCTGATGGGGGTTACCAGCTGAGAATTAGGCGTCTTGAGGGTACCCCTAATTATGGTCCCCGACATTACCGGTGAGGAGTTCGTAAGATGTCTTCTTGAGGATTCGGTGTAGATACATCCGGTTGATGGCGTAGCAAGCGGTGTTGACCGCCTCGGCCCAAAACCGATCCGAAGTCTTGTACTCATCAAGCATGGTTCTTGCCATGTCAAATAGAGTTCTATTCTTCCTCTCCACTACACCATTTTGTTGTGGCGTGTAGGGAGAAGAGAACTCATGCTTGATGCCCTCCTCCTCAAGGAAGCCTTCAATTTGTGAATTCTTGAACTCTGTCCCGTTGTCGCTTCTTATTTTCTTGATCCTCAAGCCGAACTCATTTTGAGCCCGTCTCAAGAATCCTTTCAAGGTCTCTTGGGTTTGAGATTTTTCCTGTAAAAAGAATACCCAAGTGAAGTGAGAATAATCATCCACAATAACTAGACAGTACTTACTCCCGCCGATGCTTATGTAAGCTATCGGGCCGAATAAATCCATGTGGAGTAGCTCCAATGGCCTGTCAGTCGTCATGATGTTCTTATGTGGATGATGAATACCAACTTGCTTCCCTGCTTGGCATGCGCTACAAATCCTGTCTTTCTCAAAATGAACATTTGTTAGTCCCAAAATGTGCTCTCCCTTTAGAAGCTTGTGGAGATTCTTCATCCCAACATGGGCTAGTCGACGGTGCCAGAGCCAACCCATGTTAGTCTTAGCAATTAAGCAAGTATCGAGTTCAGCTCTATTGAAATCAACTAAGTATAGCTGACCCTCTAATACTCCCTTAAAAGCTACTGAATCATCACTTCTTCTAAAGACAGTGACACCTGTATCCGTAAAAAGACAGTTGTAACCCATTTTGCATAATTGAGAAACATAAAGCAAGTTGTAATCTAAAGAATCTACAAGAAAAACATTGGAAATAGAATGGTCAGGTGATATAGCAATTTTACCCAATCCTTTGACCAAACCTTGATTTCCATCCTCGAATGTGATAGCTCGTTGGGGATCTTGGTTTTTCTTGTAGGAGGAGAACATTCTTTTCTCCCCAGTCATATGGTTTCTGCACCCGCTATCGATGATCCAACTTGAGCCCCCGGATGCATAAACCTACAAAATAGATTTAGTTCTTGATTTTAGGTACCCAAACTGTTTTGGGTCATTTGACATTAGATACAAGAACTTTGGGTACCCAAACACAAGTCTTAGACCCCTTGTGTTTGCCCCCAACATATTTGGCAACTACCTTGCCTGATTTGTTAGTGAGCACATAGGAAGCATCAAAAGTTTTGAATGAAACGTTATGACATTTGATGCATTAGGAGTTTTCCTTTTAGGCAATTTAGCATGTGTTGATTGCCTAGAACTAGATGCCTCACTCTTATACATAAAAGCATGATTAGGGCTAGAGTGAGACTTCCTAGAATGAATTCTCCTAATTTTGTGTTCGGGATAACCGGCAGGGTATAAAATGTAACCCTCGTTATCCTGAACCATGGGAGCCTTACCCTTAACAAAATTAGACAATCTTTTAGGCGGGACATTAAGCTTGACATTGTCTCCCTATTGGAAGCCAATGCCATCCTTAATACCAGGGTGTCTCCCACTATAGAGCATGCTTCTAGCAAATTTAAATTTCTCATTTTCTAAGTCATGCTCATCAATTTTGGCACTAAGTTGAGCTATGTGATCATTTTGTTGTTTAATTAAAGCTAGGTGATCATGAATAGCATCAACATTAATATCTCTACATCTAGTGCAAATAGAAACATGTTCAACGGTAGATGTAGAGGGTTTGCAAGTATTTAACTCAACAATCTTAGCATGCAAAATATCATTCTCATCTCTAAGATTGGAAAGAGAAGCATTGCAAACATCTAATTCTCTAGCCTTAGCAATTAATTTTTCATTCTCATTCTTAAGGCTAGCAAGAGAAGCATTCAATTTGTCAATCTTAGCAATTAAATTGGCATTGTCATTTCTAAGACTAACAATTGAATCATCACAAACATCAAGCTTCCCAACCTTAGCAATTAAATTGGCATTCTCATTTCTAAGGTTGGAAATAATATCATGGCAAGTGCTTAGCTCACTAGTTAATTTTTCACATTTTTCTACTTCTAGAGCATAAGCATTTTTCACCTTAACATGCTTTTTGTTTTCTTTAATTAGGAAGTCCTCTTGGCTATCCAAGAGTTCATCCTTATCATGAATAGCGCTAATCAATTCATTTAATTTTTCTTTTTGTTGCATGTTTAAGTTGGCAAAGAGAGTAAACAAATCATTCTTATCATCACTAGAATTAACCTCATCACTAGATGTTGCATACTTAGTGGAGGATTTGGATTTTACCTTCTTCCTCTTGCCGTCCTTTGCCATGAGACATTTGTGGCCGACGTTGGGGAAGAGGAGCCCTTTGTTGACGGCGATGTTGGCGGCGTCCTCATCGGAGGAGGAGTCGGTGGAGCTCTCGTCGGAGTCCCACTCCCGACAAACATAGGCATCGCCGCCCTTCTTCTTGTAGTACCTCTTCTTTTCTCTCCTCTTTCCCTTCTTATCGTTGCCCCTGTCACTATCACTAGACAATGGACATTTTGCAATAAAATGACCGGGCTTACCACACTTGTAGCAAACCTTCTTTGAACGGGGTTTGTAATCTTTTCCCTTTCTTTGTTTGAGGATTTGACAGAAGCTCTTGATGATGAGCGCCATCTCATTGTCGAGCTTGGAGGCGTCGATGGGGATTCTACTTGGAGTAGAATCTTCTTTCTTCTCCTCCGTTGCTTTGAATGCAACGGGTTGTGATTCGGGTACAGAGGAGGATGCGCCTTGCTCGATGATCTTTTTGGAGCCTTTGATCATTAGTTCAAAGCTCACAAATTTACCTATTACTTCCTCGGGAGACATTAGTTTGTATCTAGGAACACCACGAATTAATTGTACTTGAGTAGGATTAAGAAAAACTAGTGATCTTAGAATAACCTTGACCATTTCATGGTCATCCCACTTGGTGCTCCTGAGGTTGCGCACTTGGTTCACCAAGGTCTTGAGCCGGTTATACATCGCTTGTGGCTCCTCTCCTTGGTGAAGCATGAATCAACCGAGCTCCCCCTCGATCGTCTCCCTCTTGGTGATCTTGGTCACCTCATCTCCTTCGTGCGCCGTTTTGAGGACGTCCCAAATCTCCTTGGCGCTCTTCAATCCTTGCACCTTGTTATACTCCTCTCGACTTAGAGAGGCGAGGAGTATTGTGGTGGCTTGTGAGTTGAAGTGCCGGATTTGGGCAACTTCGTCCGAATCATAGTCCTCATCCCCTACGGATGGTACCTGTACACCAAACTCAACAACGTTCCAAATACTAGTGTGGAGTGAGGTTAGGTGATGCCTCATTTTGTCACTCCACATGTTATAATCTTCACCGTCAAAAACCGGTGGTTTGCCTAATGGAACGAAAAGTAATGGAGTACGTTTAGAAATGCGAGGGTAGTGTAGGGGAATCTTACTAAACTTCTTGCGCTCATGGCGCTTAGAAGTTACGGACGGCGCGTCGGAGCCGGAGGTGGATGGCGATGAAGAATCGGTCTCGTAGTAGACCACCTTCCTTATCTTCTTCTTTTCACCACTCCGTTGCGATTTGTGTGAAGGGGATTCCTTCCCCTTTCCTTTGTTGTGGGACTCTCCCGATGGAGCCTTCTCGTGGCTTGTAACGGGCTTGTCGCCAGTCACCATCTCCTTCTTGGCGTGTTCTCCTGACATCACTTCGAGCGGTTAGGCTCTAATGAAGCACCGAGCTTTGATACCAATTGAAAGTCGCCTAGAGGGGGTGGTGAATAGGCAGAATCTGAAAATTATAACTTTAAGCACAACTACAAGCTGGGGTTAGCGTTAGAAATATAAACGAGTCCGAAAGAGAGGGTGCAAAACAAATCAACCAAGGAAATAAAGCGGATGACACAGTGATTTGTTTTACCGAGGTTCGGTTCTTGCAAACCTACTCCCCGTTGAGGTGGTCACAAAGACCGGGTCTCTTTCAACCCTTTCCCTCTCTCAAACGGTCACTTAGACCGAGTGAGCTTCTCTTCTCAATCAAATAGGACACTAAGTCCACTACAAGGACCACCACACAATTGGTGTCTCTTGTTTTGATTACAAGTGAGTTGAGCACAAGAAAGAAGGAAGAAGAAAAGCAATCCAAGCGCAAGAGCTCAAATGAACACAAATGTCTCTCTCTAGTCACTTATTTGGTTGGAGTGATTCCGGACATTGTGAGAGGATTTGATCTCTTTGTTTGTGTCTTGTATTGATTGCTATAGCTCTTGTATGAGGTGTGAAGGCTGAAAACTTGGATGCCATGAATGTGGGGTGGTTGGGGGTATTTATAGCCCCAATCACCAAAATGGCCGTTGGGGATGGCTTCTGTCGACTAGCACCGGACAGTCTGGTGCGCCACCGGACACTGTCCGGTGCGCCAGCCACGTCACCCAATCGTTACGGTTCGACCGTTGGAGCTCTGACTTGTGGGGCCACCAGACAGTCCGGTGGTGCACCGGACAGGTCCTGTAGACTGTCCGGCGCGCCTTCTGGCGCTGCTCTGACCTCTGCGCGCGCAGGCGCGCACTGTAGCGCATTTAATGCCTTTAGCATACGACCGTTGGCGCGAAGTAGCCATTGCTCCGCTGGCACACCGGACAGTCCGGTGTTACACAGGACAGTCCGGTGAATTATAGCGGAGCAGCCTCCCAAATTCCCGAAGCTGGCAAGTTCAGCGTCGATCTCCCTAGTGCACCGGACACTGTCCGGTGGCACACCGGACAGTCCGGTGCGCCAGACCAGGACTGCCTTTGGTATAATTTGCTCCTTAGTTTTGAACCCTTTCTTTTGACTTGTATTGGTTTATTGTGAACCTTTGGCACCTGTAGAACATATTTTCTAGAGCAAACTATTTAGTCCAATAATTTGTGTTGGGCAATTCAACCACCAAAAATTATATGGAAAAGGTTTGACCCTATTTCCCTTTCAAGCCTGCAAAAGGTCTTCTCATCTAAAGGCTTGGTAAAGATATCGGCTAGCTGATTCTCGGTGCTAACATAAAACACTTCGATATCTCCCTTTTGCTGGTGGTCTCTCAAAAAGTGATGCCGGATGTCTATGTGCTTTGTGCAGCTATGTTCAACAGGATTGTCCGCCATGCGGATTGCACTCTCATTGTCACATAGGAGTGGGACTTTGCTCAGATTGTAGCCAAAGTCCCGGAGGGTTTGCCTCATCCAAAGTAGTTGCGCGCAACACTGTCTTGCAGCAACATACTCGGCCTCAGCGGTGGATAGGGCAACGGAAGTTTGTTTCTTTGAACTTCAGGACACTAGGGACCTTCCTAGGAATTGGCACGTCCCTGATGTACTCTTCCTATCAACCTTGCATCTAGCATAATCGGAGTCTGAATATCCAATCAAGTCAAAGGTAGACCCCTTTGGATACCAGATCCCGAAGCAAGGCGTAGCAACTAAATATCTAAGAATCCGCTTAACGGCCACAAGGTGACATTCCCTTGGGTCGAATTGATATCTAGCACACATGCAAGCGCTAAGCATAATATCCGGTCTACTAGCACATAAGTAAAGCAAGGAACCTATCATAGACCGGTATGTCTTTTGATCAACGGACTTACCTCCTTTGTTGAGGTCGACATGTCCGTCGATTCCCATTGGAGTCTTTGCGGGCTTGGCGTCCTTCATCCCAAACCGCTTGAGCAAGTCTTGCATGTACTTCGTTTGAGAGATGAAGGTGTCGTCCTTGAGTTGCTTCACTTGGAACCTAAGGAAGTAGTTCAACTCACCCATCATAGACATCTCGAATTTCTGTGTCATCACCCTGCTAAACTCTTCACAAGACTTTTGGTTAGTAGAACCAAATATTATGTCATCGACATAAATTTGGCACACAAATAGGTCACCATCACAAGTCTTAGTGAAAAGAGTTGGATCGACTTTCCCAACCTTGAAAGCATTAGCAATTAGAAAATCTCTAAGGCATTCATACCATGCTCTTGGGGCTTGCTTAAGTCCATAGAGCGCCTTAGAGAGCTTACACACGTGGTCGGGGTACTGTTCATCCTCAAAGCCAGGGGGTTGCTCCACATACACCTCCTCCTTGATTGGCCCGTTGAGGAAAGCGCTCTTCACATCCATTTGGAACAACCTGAAAGAGTGGTGAGCGGCATAGGCTAATAGAATGCGAATAGACTCTAGCCTAGCCACAGGAGCAAAAGTCTCCTCGAAATCCAAACCTGCGACTTGGGCATAACCTTTTGCCACAAGTTGAGCCTTGTTTCGTGTCACCACCCCGTGCTCATCTTGCTTGTTGGAACACCCACTTGGTTCCCACAACGTTTTGCTTAGGACGTGGCACCAGTGTCCAAACTTCATTTCGCTTGAAGTTGTTGAGCTCTTCCTGCATGGCCAACACCCAGTCCGGATCTAGCAAGGCCTCTTCTACCCTAAAAGGCTCAATAGAAGAGACAAACGAGTAATGCTCACAAAAATTAGCTAGACGTGAGCGAGTAGTTACTCCCTTGCTTATATCACCCAAAATCTGGTCGACGGGATGATTCCTTTGAATCGTCGCTCAAACTTGAGTTGGAGGGGCCCGTGGTGCTTTTTCCTCCACAACTTGGTCATCTTATGCTCCCCCTTGATCACACGCCTCCTCTTGAGGAACCTATTCATCATCTTGAGTCGGGGGATGCACCATCGTTGAGGAAGAAGGTTGATCTTGCTTTTGGTGTTCCTGTGGTCGCACATCTCCAATCGCCATGGTGCGAATTGCATCCGTTGGAACATCATCTTCATCTACATCATCAAGATCAACTTGCTCTCTTGGAGAGCCATTAGTTTCATCAAATACAACGTCGCTAGAGACTTCAACCAAACCCGATGATTTGTTGAAGACTCTATACGCCTTTGTATTTGAGTCATAACCTAGCAAAAACCCTTCTACAGCTTTGGGAGCAAATTTGGAATTCCTACCTTTCTTCACTAGAATGTAACATTTACTCCCAAATACACGAAAATAAGATACGTTGGGTTTGTTACCGGTTAGAAGTTCATACGACGTCTTTTTGAGGAGGCGATGAAGGTAAACCCGGTTTATGGCGTGGCAAGCTATGTTCACAGCTTTCGACCAAAATCGCTCGGGCGTCTTGAATTCTCCAAGCATCATCCTTGCCATGTCTATAAGCGTCCTGTTCTTCCTCTCTACCACACCGTTTTGTTGTGGTGTGTAGGGAGCGGAGAACTCGTGCTTGATTCCTTCCTCCTCAAGGAACTCCTCCACTTGAAGGTTCTTGAACTCGGACCCGTTGTCGCTTCTTATCTTCTTCACCTTGAGCTCAAATTCATTTTGAGCTCGCCTTAGAAAGCGCTTGAGGGTCCCTTGGGTTTCTGATTTATCCTGCAAAAAGAATACCCAAGTGAAGTGGGAAAAATCAACAACAAAAACAAGACCATACTTACTTCCCCCGATGCTGAGGTAGGCGACGGGTCCGAAGAGGTCCATATGAAGTAGCTCTAGAAGTCTTGATGTGGTCATCACATTCTTGCTGTGATGAGAGCTTCCCACCTGTTTACCTGCTTGACATGCTGCATAAGGTCTATCTTTTTCGAAATACACATTTGTCAGTCCTAACACATGTTCTCCCTTTAGAAGTTTATGGAGGTTCTTCATCCCAACATGTGTGAGACGGCGATGCCACAGCCAGCCCATGCTAGTCTTAGCTATTAAGCATGTATCTAGATCGGCCTCCTCGTTCGAAAAATCAACTAAGTAGAGTTTGCCACCTAGTACACCCTTAAATGCTAATGAACCATCACTCCTTCTAAAGACAGACACATCAACATTTGTAAATAAACAATTGTAGCCCATGTGGCACAATTGACTAACAGACAGCAGATTATAGCCTAGCGACTCTACTAGAAATACATTAGAGATAGAGTGCTCATTTGTGATGGCTATCTTGCCTAAGCTTTTGACCTTGCCTTGATTCACATCTCCAAATATGATTGTATCTTGGGAATCCTTGTTTTTGACGTAGGAGGTGAACATCTTCTTCTCCCCCGTCATGTGGTTTGTGCATCCGCTGTCGATAATCCAGCTTGAGCCCCCGGATGCATAAACCTGCAAGGCAAATTAGGCTTGGGTTTTAGGTACCCAACTCTTTTTGGGTCCTACAAGGTTAGTTATAATAGTCTTTGGGACCCAAATGCAAGTCTTCTCTCCCTTGCACTTGGCCCCCAACTTCCTAGCAATCACTTTCTTATTCTTACAACAAATTGCAAAAGAAGTATTGCAAACATGGTAAATTGTAGAAGGTTCATTACATACTTTCCTAGGCACATGAGCAACATTTTTCCTAGGCATATTTCTACATGCACAAAAGAAGAACTTGAAGCAATCATAGCATGTGAATCATAAGCATAACTCCTATGAGCATTTCTAGAAAATTTTTTATCACTATAGATGAAAGCATGATTCCTTTGAGCACTATTAGCCATAGGGGCCTTCCCTTTCTCCTTGGCGGAAATGGGAGCCCTTTAACTTGTTAAGTTCTTGGCTTCCTTTCGAAAGCCAAGCCCATCCTTGATAGAGGGGTGTCTACCAACAGTGTAGGCATCCCTTGCAAATTTTAGTTTATCAAAATCTACCTTGCAAGTCTTAAGTTGAGCATTAAGACTTGCAACTTCATCATTTAATTTAGTAATGGATGCCAGATGTTCATTACAAGCATTAACATCAAAATCCTTGCACCTATTACAAATTACGACATGTTCCACACATGAACTAGACTTATTAGCTACTTCTAACTTAGCATTTAACTCATCATTAACGCTCTTCAAACTAGAAATAGACTCATGGCAAGCAGAAATTTCAGAAGATAAAATCTCATTCCTTTTAGTTTCTAAAGCAAGAGATTTTTGTACACTAATAAACTTGGCATGCTCTTCATATAAAATATCTTCTTGCTTCTCTAACAATCTATTCTTTTCATTTAAAGCATCAATCAATTCATTTATTTTTTCTACCTTGGCTCTATCTAAACCTTTAAATAAGCTAGAATAGTCTACTTCATCATCAATAGAATCTTCATCGCTAGAAGTAGTATATTTAGGAGTTTCTCGAACGCTTACCTTTTTCTTCTTTGCCATTAGGCAAGTATGGCGCTCGTTGGGGAAGAGAGACGACTTTCTGAAGGCCGAGGCGGCGAGTCCTTCGTCATCAGAGTCGGACGAAGAGCAATCCGAATCCCACTCTTTGCCAAGGTGCGCCTCGCCCTTTGCCTTCTTGTAGGACTTCTTTTCTCCCTCCTCTCGCTCTTTTCTTGTCCCTGGTCACTATCATTATCAGGACAGTTAGCAATAAAGTGACCAGTCTTACCACACTTGAAGCAGGAGTGCTTTCCCTTTGTCTTGCTCTTGTTGGGATGCTCCTTGCGTCCTTTTAGCGTCGTCTTGAAGCGCTTGATAATGAGGGCCATTTCATCCTCGTTTAGCCCGGCCGCCTCAACTTGCGCCACCTTGCTAGGTAGCGCCTCCCTGCTGCTTGTTGCTTTAAGAGCAACGGTTTGAGGCTCGTAGATGGGCATTGGGCCATTCAATGCCTCATCAACGTATCTTGCTTCCTTGATCATCATACGCCCGCTTACAAACTTTCCGAGTATTTCCTCGGGTGTCATCTTTGTGTACCTAGGATTCTCATGGATTAAGTTCACAAGATGAGGATCAAGAACAGTGAAGGACCTAAGCATAAGTCGGACGACGTCGTGGTCCGTCCATCTCGTGCTTCCATAGCTCCTGATCTTGTTGACCAGGGTCTTGAGCCTGTTGTGCGTTTGCGTTGGCTCCTCTCCCCTGATCATTGCGAACCTTCCCAGTTCGCCTTCCACCAACTCTATCTTGGTGATCATGGTGGCATCGTTCCCCTCATGAGAAATCTTGAGGGTGTCCCAAATTTGCTTGGCGTTATCCAAGCCGCTCACCTTGTTGTACTCGTCCCAGCACAAGGATGCTAGCAAAACAGTGGTAGCTTGTGCATTTTTATGGATTTGCTCATTAATGTAAACGGGGTTGTCAGTACTATCAAAAAGCATTCCGTTTTCAACAATCTCCCAAATACTTGAATGGAGAGAGAATAGGTGACTATGCATTTTGTGACTCCAAAATGAGTAGTCTTCTCTATCAAAGTGTGGAGGTTTCCCAAGTGGAATTGAAAGTAAATGAGCATTGGAATTAAATAGAATACGAGAATAATCAAAAGAAAAATTCGAATTAACCGGTTTCTTTTTCTCGTTGTATTCGTCATCTCTTAGGGAAGAAGAAGACTCGTCGTTGTCGTAGTAGATGATCTTCTTAATGCGCCTCTTCTTCTTCCCGTCTCTTTTCTTATGACTCGAGCCAGAGTCCGAGGGCTTATCATCTCTTGGCTCGTTGATGATGGAATCCTTTGTCTTGTCGTTGACCACCATCCCCTTTCCCTTAGGATCCATCTCTTTGGGCGATTAGTCCCTTGCGTGAAGAGAACGACTCCGATACCAATTGAGAGCACCTAGAGGGGGGTGAATAGGTGATCCTATAAAAAATCAAATACTTGTAGCCACAAAACTTGGTTAAGTGTTAGCTCAATAGAATCAAGTGGCTAAGGACCAAGCTCTTGTGAAACACAATGGTCACGAAGAAAACAAGCACAAGAGACACAGTGATTTATCCCGTGGTTCGGCCAAGTATAGCACTTGCCTACTCCACGTTGTGGCGTCCCAATGGACGAGGGTCGCACTCAACCCCTTTCAAGTGATCTAATGATCAACTTGAATACCATGGTGTTTTCCTTTCTTTTACTATCTCCCGTTCGCGAGGAATCTCCACAACTTGGAGCCTCTCGCCCTTACAATTGATGATCACAAAGAAGCACGGAAGTAAGGGAGGGGAGAGCAACACACACAAGACTCAAAGCACGAGCACAATCACGCACACAAGCCACAACTTGAGCTCACAACACTATGCGAGGAGTTCTCTACTCAAATAAAGCTCAAGTCACTATCACAAAGAATCAAATGCGCGAGAATTGAGTCTTGGTGCTTAGAGATGATCAAAGAATGCTTGGGGGTGACTCCTCCATGCGCCTACGGGTCCCTTTTATATCCCCAAGGCAGCTAGGAGCCGTTGGAGGCAATCTGGGAAGGCAATTCTTGCCTTCTGTCGGGTGGCGCACCGGACAGTCCGGTGCACCACCGGATAGGCACTATTCATGGTCCGGTGCAGATCGCCTTCCTGAAATGGCACAGACGACCGTTGCAGAATTGTAGCCGTTGGCGTACCGGACACTGTCCGGTGCACACCGGACAGTCCGGTGCCTCCTGCCGACCGTTGGAGCGGGCCACGCGTCGCCCACGAATTTGGCGGTCGACCGTTGCGCTGGCGGCCGTTGGCTCACCGGACAGTCCAATGAATTATAGTCGTACGCCGCCGACGAATTCCCGAGAGTGGCCAGTTCGCCAGAAGCCAGCCTGGCGCACCGGACACTGTCTGGTGCACCACCGGACAGTCCGGTGTGCCAGACTGCGCTGAGTCTTGGCTGCTCCAGCCAAGTCTTTTCCTTTTTCTCTTTTCTCTGATTCTAGCACTTAGACAAATATATTAGTACACAAAAACCAATGTACTAAGTCTAGAATCATACCTTCTTGTTGATTTACACTTCATCCATCATTTGGCACATAATTACTCATTCAATATGTGTTGGTCACTTAATCACCAAAACTATACTAGAAATGGCCCAAGGGCACATTTCCCTTTCACAACATCCCTAGCAGCACCCTGCTCCCTCCCCTCCTAACCTAGCCGCCGCCACACTCTCTCCCATCTCTCTCCCTGCCTCCCTCTCACAGCAGCACCAGGCAGCGCCGCGATAGTGCCGCCCCGCGCCATCCGCGTGCCCAGCCCGCGTCTGCCAAGACCCGACGCGCCACCTGCACCCGACCGCGCTGCACAGCCATGCCCAGGCGCGCCCCGACCCTGGTCTCGCGGACGCGTGACCCAGCCACCCGACCACGCCGCCCCTGCCACGACCAGGACACCGCAGCACCGCCCGCGCCCCTACAGCTCGACGTCCGCGCCAGGACCTCGCCCCTGCACCGTGCGACCCGTGCCCAAGGACGCCGCCCGTGCCCGACGCTCCAACCCCGACCGACGCCGAGCAGCCCAAGTCCCACGACCATTTGTCTTCGTCATTATGGAGCTTTAGGGTATGTTTGGTTGGGCTGTGGCTGTGAAAAAAGTTGTTGTGGGCTGTGAGCTGTGGAAAAAGCTGCTGTAGGTTGTAACCTGTTAAAAAGCTAAAAACTGTTTGGTGGAAACCACTGAAAGTCGTTAAAAATTCTTTGATATATGTTTTTACAGTTCCATCCGAAAAGCCACTAAAAGCAGGTCCAGGGGTACTTTCAGATTTGCACTACGAGAAAGTCGGCTTTTAGAAAAAGCTGCTTCCTGGATCCAGCCCTTTGGTTGACTTTTGGTTTTTAGAGGGCAAAAGCCAAAGCCAAAAGTCAAACCAAACACACCCTTAACACGTCCGTTTCTCTCTCCCCCATTACCTCCCTCTCTTCATGGATGCCATTGATGACAGCCATGAAGCACCCTCGGCGCCCCTTCCTCTCCCTCCCTCTTCTCTATAAATTGGACGCTGAGCTCCTCTCTTCTCCTCCCTACCCGAGCTCGCCCCCTACTCTCTCTCAATCTCCTCGCCGTTAGAGCCACCGTCGTCGTCGCCGGAGTTCGTCACACGTCGCCGGAGTCCGTGAAGCCCCGCCGGAGCTCCGTCCGCGCAGCATAACGATTGCGCTCGTTCCCTTGACCGTCAAACCCTCTCTACTCGTCGACGTCAATCCCTAGGCATGAGCAAGAACTAAGGTTGAAGACAACCCGTTAATTTATTTTCTAAAGCATGTTTCGAATTTTGTGAATTATTGTTGTAATATTGAGACGATACGATTCACGTGTATGATTTTAGAGATTTCGATGTATACGGGTAGCCAAAATCGAACCCCGCGACAATGCTTTGAATAGGTGTATGATTTTATAATTTTAAAAATGAGTACTGTCACTATTAACTACCGCGGTGATTTTCATACTAGAAAACGTTTATAGATTTAATTTCGTTTTAGTGTGTGTGGAACAATAATTGTTAGTAGTATTTTAAGTGTAAACTTATTTGCATGAAGAAATAGAAAAAAAACCTAAGCCACGTATTTCCGGTCAAATGAAGATATAGATTTTACTATTCATGATAAATGTATTCATAAGTATGGCACTTGATTACTTAGAATTAGTAAAATATTTATCTATGTCATAATAACCATGAATATGTTATTAAAAGTCTCATTTAGTAATTTACAATTACTTCTTAGAATATTAATGTTAGAAGAATTATAAATAAACAATTTTTAGTTATACGTATAAATTCTATTTAGAAAAAAGGAGAAAACAGAAAGAATAGAGTTTTCTAAAGATACTAAAATAATAGAATTGGTGTTCATATCTTTAAAAAGATGACCTATCGGTTTGAATGTAGTTTTTTTTCAACAAATATAGATTTAGTGTTTTCCTAATAAAACGATAATAATTTATTATCCCTTCACATAAAACTCATTTAGTCTCATATTTAAGTATCCATAATTATATGCTTTACAATAGTAATATGTCATATAACTTTTCTAATAATGATATAATGGCTTAATTAAGTGCTCACACCGTCATAACTAAAATGATAGTTTATACATAATTTCCTTTCTAATGAATTAGATCATTTGTTCCTACAATAGAATTAAAGATAATTAATAGATTAACTATCCTTTATCATAATTTATTAATCTAACCTATAGTCAATTTGTTCTTAACTAGATTTATGATATGATTAATGATTTCATAG
This sequence comes from Zea luxurians, assembly GCA_029449295.1. Classification (NCBI taxonomy): domain Eukaryota; kingdom Viridiplantae; phylum Streptophyta; class Magnoliopsida; order Poales; family Poaceae; genus Zea; species Zea luxurians. The sequence goes on along the minus strand of JAOPSE010000021.1, from coordinate 56,042,309 downwards.
AATTTATGAATCACTTAGTTTTTCCTAAAGGATAAAATAAAGTAATAAGAGTTTAAATTTTTTATAACCTAAAATGTTACTTTATATATATTGACTTCGAATATAATAATATAGACTATGTGTTTTCTAATAAAAATAAAATATAGTTGTTTGTTCATTGTCTCTTACATAAAAGTTCATTTAAGTCATATATCGTAACTTTCCATAAATAGGTGTTTAATAATAATGACCTTTTCACATAAAACCTATTTAGACTTATATCTTAGTTTATCATAAGTGAAAGTTTAACAATGATTTATAAGATGTTCCATAATGCTTCTAAAATTAATAACGTGTTTTGTAGCCCATTAATCTTAGATATATAACTTATATCTTTTCTAAAAGGTTAAAAAGATTTAATATTGTTATAACGTGTTTTATCATCTTATAAACCCTTAATCTTAGACGTATCACATATGACGTTTTATAAAAGATTAAATTGGTGAACCTAATATTTGTATATTTTAATTAATATATTTATAAGCTTATGTCTTGTTTTATAAAGTATAGATCTCACATTTTTTTGAAAAGAATATCCTCTTATTATAACCATTACTTGCGATGTTTTTTAAAAAACGAACGCTCTTTTCATTAGGCTTTCTTTTAGCTTTACGTATGGTGAATGTGGTATGTTATTGAGTGTTGTTTGTTTCTTGTTGTTTGTTTGTGTGATATTCAGTGGTTGATCTAGTAGTTAAGAATCAAGATCTATTCCTATCCGTGGAAGAACCTCAAGTTTTCAATAAGCAAGGCAAGTGGACTTCTCCCTATGCATACTCTGTTTGATCCCAAACAATACATTTAATAAAGTTTATTATTGGATGTATATATATATGCATAATTTGATGGGTTACCTATTTAGATACCCCTAACCTTTCCAACCTTACTCCTTGTTTAACCTGGGATTATGATCTAATCAAGTAGCTATGTTATTGCTACAACTTAACTGTATGTAGTCACTCCTGTTATGGTATTAATGTTCCAAATGGTAAGTTTACATTATTGTTGTTAACCCGATGGTTAAACAAGATTATTGCATATTAACTGGAACATGGAGTGACCACCCGGGAAAACAGTACTACCATGAGAACTATCATGGCTCTGGTCTTAGCTAAATAACTAGGGAAGCCTTATGTTGGGTGCTGGTCATGGTTGACCGGAACGGGGGCATCTGACAAGCGCTTATAGTTCCGGCTCAGGCAGATTGGATGCAGGCATAATTCCCAAAGCTTTACCCTGCAGTCTGGACTATAGGTTGGTTACGTTAGGTGTGCTTTATGCAGTTTGACCATTTCCAGCATTTGCGTAATGAGGACTCTAGGGAGAAGCCTCGTAGTGAGACCCTAGCCATTCACATCGAAAGTGAATACAGGTCTAGCTAACCTGGGCTTGAAGGGAATCACGACTCATGGGTAAAGATGCGCCACCTCTACAGAGTGTAAAACTGATATATCAGCCGTGCTCACGGTTATGAGCAGCCTGGACTCCCCACGCGATAATTGAACTTGAAGATGGAAATAAATCGAGATCCGATGATCTGCCAATGGTTTGCTTAAGTGGTTTCACTTAAGTGTTTTTGATATACTTATACCTTTGTTTAATGGGAATACTTGGGATTCACACTTATTAGTAAGACATGTGTTGTTAATAAAATGTTGAGCAACTAAAATACTTACTGCTCAACCTTAGCCTCACCTTGTTAAACTTGCATTAATTTTCCCCCACTTGCTGAGCCCCAACCATAAGTGAGCTCACCCTGCTTAAATTTTGATCAGAAGTTTGCAGATGAAGTTATGATGCTGAGCTCCATGGATGCTAGTCTAGTGATACCTCCGGTCATCTTCCTGTGGATGGATGTCCATGTTTCGCTATACTTTGATGAATAAAGATTAAGACGTTATGTCTGTTCGAAGTGTAATATGTTAATATAATCGTTATTTACGCTTTTATGTATTGTTCTTTTGATATATTACACTTGTGACGTCAACATATGTGTGGAAATAGATCCTGGCACACATATGCGATGCACCCGGCTCTGCCCTTAGAAACAGGTGTGACATGTGGGTTCGGGACGCACCGGACAGTAGTTGAGAGAGGGGCGGGAGGACCAGTCAGTCGAGGCGCGTGGGGTGGGTTAGAGTGTCAGCGTGTACACAAGGCAGTAGCTGAGAGAGGAACGGGAGGACCAGTCCGTCGAGGCGCGTGGGGCGGGCCCAAAGTGTCAGCATAGAGGGTGAAGTTGTGGTAGCACAATGTGCCCCACATTATGTTCTTAATAGAATAGTATAGATAGGTATTGAGATATATACATTAAGATATGTGTGGTTTGTGGTTACCCCTAAATGTTTGAACAAGGGGGGTGTAGGTTCAATTGCTCGTTTTGTACTATTTTTTGTACGGTGTGATAGCGTGGAGGGTGAAGCCATGGTATCACTAGGTGACCACATTAGATTCTTAATAGAGTACTAGATATGTGCCCGTGCATTGCCACGGAAGTTAAAATTTCTAAGACATTAATAACCGCGCGCAGATACTTAAATTTCTAACATGTCTTATGTTGCACAAGCTGAAACACATATTCATGCACAAATCATATATCATTTTATCACCAGTCGTATCTTTAACCTTTTGCTCCATCTAGTTGAATAAATTTGGTCGTGGTCGTGGTCGTGTTCTACGACCGCGCCGGGGCGGGGAACGCGCACAGGTAGAGGAGCAACAGCAGCGCGCTCAGCCTCAGTGCATGCACAGGCGGCCGCCACATCGTGTCTTTCACTGTGGATAGGCGACGGAGAAGGCGGCGGCAACGGACGCGTACATGTCCCCGGGCTGCATGACGTAGGTGACGAGCGTCGTGGCGTTGTTGGTGGCGGCCGGGCACTGGCAGAAGACGGGGAACGTGACCATGGTGCCGACGTCGAGGTCGGTGGGCACCAGCGTGGGGTTCACGCGCTCTACGGCCTGGTACTGCGTGAGGTTGTGCAGCTTGGTGGTGGAGATGATCCAGTAGGTGTCCCCCGGGCCGATCTGGTAGTGCATCGGCGTGTACGAGCTGGGGGACCGAGAGGGGCAGCCGCACTGGAGCGGCATGAGCAGCGGCTGCCCGTTGGCCGGCGCGACCATGGTGGAGAGGTTGTTGGCGTGCACGACCATGAAGCGGCTGACGACGAAGAGGTCACCGATGGTCGCGAGATCGAGCGGCACGCCCGCGAAGCCAGCGCGGTAGAGCGCGTACGCCTGGCACGGGTACGTGCGGTTGACGGTACAGTTGAACCCCTCAACGGATGCCGGTGCGGCCGTGGCCATGGTCGTGTTCTGCGACCGCGCCGGGACGGGGAACGTGCACAAGCAGAGGAGCAGCAGCAGCGCGTTCAGCCTCAGTGCATGCAACAAGACAACGACGATCGCAGAGCCTTAGAGGAAACACGATGGGTGGCGCCTCGCTAGGTTCCTCCCGCCCAGCCCCGTTAGTGCTTGTATAGTGTTCTGCGGCTTGCATGCAGCTTCTGCGGCTTCTCGTTAGTGCTTGCATAGTATTCTGCGGCTTGCATGCTTGCCTGCAGTGAGAGGGTAGGTGCATGCGACGCGGGATAAGGGGAGGTGGGGGCACGACGTGGTCTACATTAGCTTCTTAATAGTTAGTAGAGAAGTAAATAGAGTAGTATAGATATAGATATTAGAGAAAAAAAAACTTAATTTCATTTATCTTTTTTACTTTATTTCTTCAAAACATAATAATTATGTTTTTATAAAAGTATATATATTAATAATATTGAATTTTTTTCATGAAAATTCCATCGGCCCACTTCTAACAATAATAGGAAGAACCTTTTTATATTTCCATCGAACACCGTGGTCTTCCCTCCGAACGACCGCTCAGGTCGGGTGTTAAGATAGTGCATTGATAAAGATCGCATCATAATAATCGGATTTAGGCCATGTTTCAATCTCACGAGATAAACTTTAGTAGCTTTTTTTAGCTACTTTTAGTCATTTATAATCTAAACAGGAGAGCTCATGGTGGTAATTGAAGCTAAACTTTAGCACTTCAATTCATATAGCTAAAGTTTATCCCGTGAGATTGAAACGGGGTCTTAGTTAAGATAATGCATTGACAATCATCATGGCTCATGGGTGACTAGAAAGCGACATGGTCATAAAGATTGCTAGCAGATATGCCATAATCAACCAGCAATTATCTGTATGAGTTGCCGACTGAACTCTTCCATTACACCTCCTAGTTAGGCAGAGCTACTTTTGAGAATTCAGACCAGACAGAACCAGAAGAACGTGCAGTGTACTGGGCACGGCTCTCCAGTGAACAAAACAATTTTTCACGTCCTGGAAACTGCTCCTACAGGTTCCGCACGTTTTCAGACGGATCATTTCCCTGTTCTAAAGCTTGGTCCATTCCCCAGATCTCTTCAGTGCCTCTCAGATATATCTGATGGCATCCAAAACCTCTCTTTCCACTTCCCAGTCGTTTCTCCCTTGCTCCTGAGTCAGAAGGTTGGTTAGAGCTCCGAGTCATGCCTGAATCAGAAGGACGGAAATTGGCTTTGGGATGATGCCTATGCTGCAGCGCTCATCTCCCCACAGTCGCCTTCGTCTGCAACCAGTATCCTGCACGCCATACAGACAGCAGCAATAGTAAATTGGTGAGAGGAAAGCATCTTGGAAAGATATATACGCCACAGCTCTTCATCTAATTATTTTAGTAGAATAAATTTATCCTCTATCCAGAAGCCCCGGCTCACTGTATATAAATTAATTAATGTGTACTTGAACCTGTTCAGTCATTAGTGAATACTGCCTTCATTAGTGAATACTGCATGGTGCTTACTCTCGAGGCCGAGAAACCCAGAGGGAGCTTAGGGCGCGCAGGCGGTTCTGGTACCCGGCGATGGCAAGGAAACAGCGAGCTGCCTGCCGAACTGTCAGAATCCGGCGCATCTGATGAAGAGTCTGCTGCCTCAAGTTATCAGCCTGGGAAACCACACACCTAGCTTTAGCACATATGTTGCAGGAACATCGGACACAGATGCATTCCAAAAACACTTCATTACGACTTGCTTAGTTGACAAGCCATATTTCTCTACAAGCCTATTAGATATGAGTGAGCATAGTGTTGGATCATTTAAACTAGCTTGACATGGTCTAAAAACATCAGCTGCTCTTTTTTTTTGCGAGCGCGATCAGACTAGAGATTCTTTTCAACTCCTGGAAGTCCTATCAAGTGGTTACTTGCTCATCTACAAAGTTTGAGTGGAGGACTATGTAACACTGTCATAATGGTCAAGAATGGGGATTTGATGTGAAACCGTAACCTGTATCACAAAAACTTCAAGGCTGGACAGCTTGCCAAGGGCAAGGGCCATTTGACCCATGAAGCTCAAGCTGGTGTCGTCGATCAGCGATCCGTCGGCCATGGTGTCAGCTAGTGACTGATGCAGCTGGTCCAGGCCCTGGGAGAGAGCTTCCTCTGCCTGCTGTGACGACTGCTTAAGGTTGCATATGCCTACCAGTTGCTGCTCTCGGTCAGGGGGGTCTAGCTGGGGCAGCAGCGTCTGCAGCAACATGGAAAATTATATGTACTCAGATTAGGCACCTGATCGAGCTGGTGTAGTGCAGGCAGCTTGACATCAGAAGATGTTCTACACAGATTATCAGACGAATCCATACCTTGACCAGATCCGATGCCCTGAATCCACCCATCCAGAGGAAGCACCGCTCGGCAGGGGTCGTCCACGTCCCGGTGATGATGTGGAACACGTCGGACTTGGCTGCTGAAGCCTTCAGCCTGAACAGCTCGTCGTGGTGGGTCAGGGTGTCATCCACGATCGCTTGGAGATCACCGCCGGGCAAGTGCTCTTGCAGAGCTCCTTGTAGCTCGGCCTTGCGCTGGCCTTGGTCATCCAGCCAACGGGCGTACTCCGCGTCGAACATTGCCGCGCCTGCATGCACATGGATGGCGAGACAAGTGGACTATAAAAATGTTGGAGATACGAGTGTTGGAATATATGTCAATTATCCACCTCTCTTCAGCGGTTTAATCCTTTTTGGTTGAATTGGTCAATACATGCAACTCAATATGGTATCAAAGACATAGATCTGGAGTTTAAATCTTAATTAGTGTAATTAAATAAAATAATTGTTGTTTGCTTCTATTCCACCAATGAGATCAAAAAAGTCTCCACGTGAGAGAGTGCTCATCGGCTTAAGTTTTTTAGATTGAACTGGTGGGTGCATATGCACGACAACACATAAGAACATCAACAAGCATCAGATTAGGCACCTGAGCTGGCGTTTGCACCTGGAGCTCCTCCAAGAAGGACGCCCTGGAAACACATCTCATCGATCCAGATGTTCAGTTAATAGTTAAAGGGGATATGTTAAAAGGCAACACACAGGCCTAGAAACTACAGCGTACCTGGGAACGTGCTCTCTGCATGTCCCGTTCCATTTGGGCAAGCTTCAGCTTGCTGCTCTCAAGCTGCAGGATGGAAGCCTACAGCACATTGACAAAACTAACAGTCAAGAACTCGGCAACTCACTGTTCGATTCGGTTTGTAGGTAAATGACGCTCAATGCGCACCTTCTTCTTCTTTCGCAGCCGGCTTTTGCGCGCAGCTTCTCGGTTCTGCGCAAGCCTTCTGATTGTCTGCGAAGTTTGGCGTAAACAATGTGTACCTGTGTAGACAAAACCTGGTTTTTCTTTTTGTTCGTGTTGCTGTCACGCCCTAACTTGCGAAGTTTCTTTCGGTTAAGTGCGAATCATGCAGTTCATATATAATGTTTTCCCCCAACATATATCTTGGCAGCTGATCAACTGACCAGAAAGTACTTTAAGCGCCACTGACCCAAAGTTGCCATTATTTAAGCATCAGCAGCTGACTCATTTCTATTCGGGCACAATTCTGTAAGCTAGAGACAAAATAATATTGTAAGCGTACTAACTTGTCGTTTTGTCTTCTATTGCAGGAGGACTCTTACTCTCAACGAGATAATGACACTATAAGTTAGAGCAATTTTCGTTTTATTTCTCACACACTACTCAAATGTTATATCCATCTAAGTGAAGACATATTTATAGCCCTACGGGCTGCACTACACACTACACATAAGGTGTTGTCCTCTAGTCAGCAGCACTAGAGATGTTGTTGTCCTTACTGTCCTCTAGATGCTAAAGGAGGACAGTCAAAAGGCTCTTGTTGTCCTCTAAATGCTAAAGGAGATCCTCATGTCCCTTCTATCCTTTTTAGAGGACAGTCAAAAGACTCCTGATGTCCTCTAGATGTTGAAGGAGATGCTACTGTTGCTGTCCCTGAGATGCACGCTATCCTCGCGGTCAAAAAGGAGCTACACCAAGAACTGCAGTCCTCCACAAGAGACCCACTAATGCTTAAGACTTATTCCAGCATTCTCCCCTAAGTCTTGGACGTCGTCTTGTTGGATAGTTAAGTAATCCCAGACCTAGAGCAAAGCTCAAGTAACTTGATCCTCTGAAGGGGCTTGATGAGCAGGTTCGTGAGCTGATCCTTGGTATTGATGTAATGTGCCTTGATGCTCCCTTCTGCTAAGCAGTCACGGATGAAGTGGTACCTCACCCGGATGTGTTTGTTTCGTTCATGAAACACGGGGTTCTTGGCCGACGCTAGAACGGACTGGTTGTCCACCTTGAGTTCTAACGCTCCAGTGTCTCTCCCGATGAGATCACAGAGCAATCGAGCAAGCCATAACGGCTGAGTTGAAGCGGTGAAGGTCGTTATGTACTCAATCTCGCAGCTGGACATGGCCACCACCTGCTACTTGACCGACTGCCAACTAATGGGGCACTTGCCGAGAAAGAAGAGGATCCCGCTTATGCTCTTGCTGATGTCGATGTCGCCGGCGTGGTCATTGTTGATGTACCCGACGAGGTGTGCCTCACCAGGGCACCTTGAATAGTACAGACCGTGGTCGAGAGTCTCCGCAACATAGCGGACGATCCTCTTCACAACTTGCTCGTGCTCCGTGTGTGGACGAGGTAGCGAAGGCTCCCGCAAGACACCGGTATTGGGTAGCGTGATAGCGTTCACCTCCTCCGTCATACTGTCACGACTCAGCTTCAGCATCTCCTCCATCAGAGTGAGAATTGAGTTACAATTGGTGAGCTCAGCCAACTCAACAATGTGTTTGGTGTAGACAGTTTGGCGAAGTGTGATCCATGAGTCACCCTGGTGCACATCAATTCCCAGGTAGGAGAGATGCCCTAGGTCATTCATCTGGAAGGTGACCTTCATCTTTTTCTTGAACGCTGCCACCTCTGCATCTTTGGCGCCGGTGATCACTAAGTTGTCGACATAAACAATCATCAGCAGGGCACTTCTTCCATTACCCCACCGATAGATGGCCGCCTCGTGCGGGCTTCGCGTAAAGCCTATTTCTTTGAGCGTGGAATCCAACTTGGCATTCCACGCCCTCGGTGCCTGTTGCAAGCCATAGAGGGCCTTGCGCATGCGCAACATCTTGCTCTCCTTGTCAGCGATCGCAAATCCTGGTGGCTAGTGTACGTAGACCTCATTTAAGTCGCTGTTAATAAACGCCGACTTGATGTCCATGTGATGAACATGTCAGCCCTCCTAGGCTGCCAGCGCAAAGAGAAGTCGCACGGATTCTATCCGTGGCATGGGAGCGAAAGCATCATTGAAGTTGATGCCTCGTGTGTTAGTCAGAAGAAGTGCAAATCGGAAACTTAGCATCTAAACTCCAGTGATCACATGATTACTCAACTGATGTAATTTACATAAGCGAAAACACACAAGGCTGGTCATGCATATTCGTTTTTTTAAAAGAAAACTCCACTACCGTGTGATTCCGCACCAGCTGTTCGCAAATGAGATATATACTGGCATGCATGTAAAGTAGCATGATCCTGCCATGATTCCTAGTCAATAATCACCAATCCAGCAACAAAGTGTAGGTCCTTTTCCGATGCACACTGGATCCGCTTTCTATTGACACGACGCACCAATAGAGATGATAATGGATCACGATCCAAATGTCCATTCAAAAAAGTTAAGACTCTTATTAAATAATGTTAGTTTAAACTTCAAAAATGAATAGGAATAGGGATCGATTCTAATCCGATTCCATCCTTAAAGTTTGTAGTGTAAAATCTAGAGCCAATTATCACTGCTAGGCACCAAGCGGGCAAGCATCGTGCTAAAACATATGCGAATTATTTAACCTTGGTCCAGCACGTCAATGACAAGCAACATTAGCTAGCAAAAATAAGACTTAACTCTAAGCTGTTGAGGGATTTAATATGTTAGCTCGTGGTTTGGATATGGACATAAATATTGATGCGGGGATGTTGTACTGAAAACGCGATGGTCCTCGGATATCTACTGATGGGCTTTGCACTTCATCCATTCTGTTCTACCACGTATATATATAAGTTTGTGTTCATTATTTTGATTGGCTATTTTGCTAGCAAATTCCATTAGCAGCCAGAGACTGGAACTCACGATGATGGATGGTTGAGAACACTATTAGGTCATTCAGAGTCTGGGCAAAAAAAAAAAAATACTTATACTTGACAGGAAAGATGGTTAGCTGGAACCAGAACACATGTCCCTTTCGGTTTACGCTTGAAAAACCAAAGCACTTGACTAATCTATGCTGTTCCTATCAAGCCTTTCTGTTGCCTTTCCTCTGTCCTCACCCTATCAGTGTCACCCACTATTTCCTCGCCAATGATCAGGCATGAAAATGCGCACAGAGTATTTGCAAAATAGCCCAAAAGGAATAAGAGGAAATGCGTACCGATTTCTACTGATTCTACGGTGTTTTATTTTTATAGATTACAGTTACATTAGTCTGAATAGCTGACTTTAATTTGAAGTGAACGGCAATGTATGATTGAATTATAACATTAGGTGATGCATGAGCCGAGCTGCTATTAGCTAGCGGATCGAAAAATCGTACAGGTAACTCGACCTCGTTAAGGCTCTATAGGCATGTTTGGTTCGTGGCTAACTACGCCACACTTTGCCTAAGTTTAGTCGTTCAAATTAAAGAACTAACCTTAGCTAGAAAAGTTAGGCAAAGTGTAGCAAGTTAGACAGGGAACCAAACATGCCCTATGTTGTAACACCCTAAATCCATCAATTAAAGATAACTTAGTTTATATTATTAATTTCCAGTAGGAAGTAGAAATGAAAATATTTATGTTTTCAAATAATGAAATGGTGATATAAATAATTGGAACAATTTCTTGATTAGATAAAATTTTACAAAGTCTTTGGCCCTTTCATGTTGAGGCATAAATTTTGTTTGGCTTGAATTCCAACTCCAAATTTTAGGATTTGATTCGATGAGAAAACATGATTTGCTAAAATTATAATAAAGTATTTTTAAAAAAAAATAGTTGGACATGTTAATTATATCCTTGTCGTTATTCCAATATAAATATGTTTATTTGGATTTATTCATCGGTGTGGACTTATTTTATAATGATATAATGGATCACTAAATATTTTTTTCTAAAAAAATGCGTACTCTATTTGTGTTAATGTTATCTTTGAAATTGTCTTAATATTTGGAGTATATATGTATACGTTAATGGAGTATGTGTAAGATTGAAAAAAACAAAACAAAACTATATGCGTTCAGCCCATTTATGATTCAAGCTCATCCGATTGCCTCCCTCTCTCTTACATGTGGGCCTTCTCTCCTTTTCAGTATCTTTTTATTCCTTGTGGGGCCCGCGTGTAAGAGCTCCTTCTTCTCCAAATCATCTGCTCGCGCGTACGTATCGCTGCCAGCCAGCCGCGCACACAGCACTCGCGCTTGCACTGCCGTGCTGCACTGCATCCAAATCCGTGCTTGTCACGCCGCAGCCGGACGTCTCTCTCCTTCCCTCCATTAATTCTGGCGTTTCACTTCTCTATTGCACTGTAATTGATGGCGAGCCGCCGGCATTAATGGATTTCAAGAGACAACCGTTTGTGCAACATCAATATCGTTAATTTGCTCGTAAATCTTCTCCCTGCTCGGCCTATAAAGCCACTGCTCGTTGTGTAGTTCTCATTGCCCCGCTCACTCTCCCATGCTGCTCATCTGCTTGCCTCTCTCCGAGCGTCACCTCCACTGTCCGCGCGTGCAGTTCGCCGTGGTTGTCGGACGCAACCAGGCATCACCGCCTCCTCGCCAAGCTTCTCTACGCTAAAGCTCGCGCCCTCCTGCTGCTCGTCGGTCAATTGCCGTGCTTGCTCGACGTCGTCATTATATCCGTGCTGTTGTGCTGCTTCCCCGTCTCCGCGCCAAGCGTCGATCCCGCGCCGAACACCGTGACATTGCTGACCTCGTCCACCAAAGCTTGACGTCGTCGAATTTCTTCCTGGTGTGTCCTTGTGTGAGGTATAGAAGACATTTTTTAGACTACATCTGATGTACGTAGTAAATAGATTAGCTATCCCTGTAGTGATTTTCATCCATATTTTCCTGCGTAAATAAAATAGAAATTTGATTGATTAATTTTATAACGATGTTATAAACAATTTTAATTAGTATTTTCACCATTTTCCATGCTTTTGCAACTTAATTTGAATATGTTATTAAAAGTCCCATTTAGTAATTTACAATTAATTCTTAGTATATTATTGTCAGAAGAATTATAAATAAACAATTTTTAGTTATATGTATAAATTATATTTAGAAAAGAAAGGAGAAAACAGAAAGAATAGAGTTTTCTAAAGATACTAAAATAATAGAATTGGTGTTCATATCTTTAAAATGACCTTTTTAATAGACATCATGATTTTGATTTAATAAGATTTGTTATAGATGTTTAAGTATAGCAGTATTAAATAGAAACTTAAATGAATATGTAGACATATGTTTCTTAATAAAAATAAAAGATAAATATATGTCCAATAAATAGATTATTTATATTTTCTTAATTAAAAGATAACAAGGGTCAGTGCTTTTATAAACTAAAATGATAGTTCATACTTTTTCCTTTAAAATGATTTAGGTCATATGTTCCTAAATTGAAACTAAATATAATCAATAGATTATTTATATTTTCTCACAATTTAATAATTACATTTACGTTTCAATTTGTCCATAACTAGTAATGTAGGCGTGATTAATCCGTTCATCACATTGAATCCATATTATTTATATATATATCATTTAGTGGTCCCTAAAGGATAAAATAAAGAAAATTAGTGTTCATGTTCTTTTTATAATTAAATGTTAGTTTACATATTTGTTTTGTATATAGCTTTCTTAACAAAGAATACAGGACATGTATTTTCTAATAAAAATAAAATATAATTGTTTGTTCATTTTCTCCTACATAAAAGTTCATTTAAGATCCATAACCTAACTCGTCATAAATAGGTGTCTAATAATAATGACCTTTTCACATAAAATCTATTTAGACTTATATCTTAATTTATCATAAGTGATAGGTTTAACAATGAATTACATGTTCCGTAATGCTTCATAAATTAACAATGTATTTCATAACACATTAATCTTAGATATAACTTATATGTGTTCTAAAAAGTTAAAAAGATTTAATATTGTTATAACGTATTTTATCATCTTATAAACCCTTTATCTTAGACCTATCACGTATGTCGTTTTATAAAAGATTAAATTGGTGAACCTAATATTGGTATAATTTAATTAAGATATTTATAAGCTCATGTCTTGTTTTATAAAGTATAGATCACACATTTTTAAAAGAATACCCTCTTATTATAACCATGACTTGCGACGTATTTGAAAAGCGAATGCTCTTTTCGTTAGGCTTTCTTTTAGCTTTACGTATGGTGAATGTTGTATGTTATTGAGTGGTGTTTGTTCTTCTTGTTTGTTTGTGTGATATTCAGTGGTTGATCTAGTAGTTAAGAACCAAGATCTATTCCGATCCGTGGAAGAACCTCAAGTTTTCAATAATCAAGGCAAGTGGACTTCTCCCTCTGCATACTCTGTTTGATCCCAAACAATACATTTAATAAAGTTTATTCTTTTGGATATATATGCATAATTTGACGGGTTACCTATTTAGATAACCTTTCCAACCTTATTCCTTGATCAAACCTGGGAATTATACTTTACATTCGTAGCTATGCTATTGCTACAACTTAACTTTATGCAGTCACTCCTGTTTATGATATTAATGTTCCAAATGGTAAGTTTACTTTATTGTTGTTAACCCGATGGTTAAACAAGATTATTGCATATTAATTGGAACATGGAGTGACCACCCGGGAAAATAGTGCTACCATGAGAACTATCATGGCTCTGGTCTTGGCTAAATAACTAGGGAAGTCTTATGTTGGGTGCTGGTCGTGGTCGACCGGAACGGGGGCATCTGGCAAGCGCTTATAGTTCCGGCTCAGGCAGATTGGATACGGGCATAGTTCCCAAAGCTTTACCCTGTAGTCTGGACTATAAGTTGGTTACGGTAGGTGTGCCTTATGCAGTTTGACCATTTCCAGCATTTGCGTAATGAGGACTCTAGGGAGAAGCCTCGTAGTGAAACCCTGGCCATTCACCTCGAAAGTGAATACGGGTCTAGCTAACCCGGGCTAGAAGGGAATCGCGACTCATGGGTAAAGATGCGCCACCTCTGCAGAGTGTAAAATTGATATATCAGTCGTGCTCACGGTTATGAGCAGCCTGGACTCCTCACATGATAATTGAACTCGAAGATGGAAATAAATCGAGATCCGATGATCTGCCAATGGTTTTGCTTAAGTGGTTTCACTTAAGTGTTTTTGATATACTCTTATACATTTGCTTAATGGGAATACTTGGGATTCACACTTATTAGTAAGACAAGTGTTGTTAATAAAATGTTGACCAACTAAAATGCTTACTGCTCAACCTTAGCCTCACCTTGTTAAACTTGCATTAGTTTTTCCCCCACTTGCTGAGCCCCGACCATAAGTGAGCTCACCCTTGCTTAATTTTGATCAGAAGTTTGCAGATGAAGTTATGATGCTGAGCTCCATGGATGCTAGTCTAGTGATACCCCCGGTCATCTTCCTGTGTATGGATGTCCATGTTCGCTGTACTTTGATGAATAAAGGTTAAGACATTATGTCTGTTCGAAGTGTAATATGTTAATATAATCGTTATTTACGCTTTTATGCATTGTTCTTTTGATATATTACACTTGTGACGTCAACATATGTGTGGAAATAGATCCTGGCACACATATGCTATGCACCTGGCTCTGCCCCTTGGAAACGGGTGTGACAGAAGTGGTATCAAAGCAATGTGACTGTAGGTCGCTAGATTAGTTAGAAATGGAAAGCCCAGTCAGTCTTTCAAAGGTTGACATATTTTCCTCCATAAAAACTTACTTTATATCAAAACTCGTCTCTTTTATTTTCAACTCTTCTTGTCTGATTCTTCGTCTATCAAAAGGTTCTAATGAGAAGCATTGCAAGATGATCAAGCTAGGATTGCGGAACTTGAAGCGAAGTTTGCCAGAAGAAACCTTTTCGAAGCTATCAACGATGCCCTATTCTCTATCTTATCCCCTAGATCTATTATTTGACTTCTTGGCTAGGTTGATAGGATTCTTCTTTAGTATTAAGATTTTCGACTAGATCGGTAAAGACGACATTATATTATAGTGGTTTTCCCTAATATTGCTATATAACCTTTGACTTCTTATACTTTTGTTTTCTTGCCATTGTATTGCCATCCTTGCGCAATATCTACCTTGATATATATTAAACTTTTGCCTCTTTACTTTTCTCCTCGACAATGATTTCTCCCTATTAAATTCTTACACTTTTGCTTTCGTGCCATTGTATTGCCCCCTTTGTGCAATATCTACCTTGTTATATATTAAACCTTTGCCTCTCTACTTTTCTCCTTGATAATGCTTTCTCCCTATTGAATTCTTATACTTTTGCTTTCGTGCCATTGTATTGCCACCCTTGCGCAATATCTACCTTGATGTATGAAACCTTTGGCTCTCTACTCCTTGATAATGCTTTCTCCCTAACTCACTTTATAACCTTGGTTGTATCATTTATCCTGACTTTAATAGTTCATGATTATCTTATTTCACTATTGAAAGGGAAATGTGCCCTTGGGCCATTTCTAAGTATTTTGGTGATTGAGTGCCAACACGAGTGCCTAAATATGAATTTATGCTTTTGGATGAACAAAGTGAAAATCAAGAGCAAAGGTATGTTTCTAAGTCTTAGTACATTGGTTTTGTATACTAATATACTTGTCTAAGTGTTAGAAACAGAAAGAAGAAGAAAAGAGAAGAGGTGAAAAAGACTTGGTTGTGTACAGCCAAGACTCAGCTCGGTCTGGAGCACCGGACTGTCCGGTGGTGCACCGGACTGTGTCCGGTGCGCCAGACTCACTCGGCGCGAACTGGCCGCTCTCGGGAATTCGCCGACGGCGTACGGCTAAAATTCACCGGACTGTCCGGTGTGCACCGGACTGTCCGGTGTGCACCGGACTGTCCGGTGAGCCAACGGTCGGCTGGGCCAACGGTCGGCCGCGGATTCTGCGCGTGACACGTGGCCGGGCCAACGGTCGGAAGGGGGCACCGGACTGTCCGGTGTGCACCGGACATGTCCGGTGCGCCAACGGCTCCCAGATCTTCAACAGTCAGCAACGGTCGGCTGCGCTGTTTATGGAAATAAATCGGGCACCGGACAGTGTCCGGTGTGCACCGGACTGTCCGGTGCACCCGACGACAGAAGGCAAGGATGGCCTTCCAGATTTGTTCTCAACGGCTCCTAGCTGCCTTGGGGCTATAAAAGGGACCCCTAGGCGCATGGAGAAGGACACCAAGTATTCCTACAACATTCCTAAGCACCAAGACATCGATCTCGCGCATTCGTTTTCATTGTGATAGCATATAGAGCTCTTGTGGAGTTGTGAACTCTTTGAGTTGCGTTGCGAGCTCTTGTTGCTACGTGTGTGCGTGTTGTTGCTCTGATCTTTTGAAGTCTTGTGTGCGTTGCTCATTCCCACCTTTGCTCTGTGTTTCTTTGTGAACTTCAATTGTAAGGGCGAGAGGCTCCAAGTTGTGGAGATTCCTCGCAAACGGGATTGAGAAAAAGCAAGCAAAACACCGTGGTATTCAAGTGGGTCTTTGGACCGCTTGAGAGGGGTTGATTGCAACCCTCGTCCGTTGGGACGCCACAACGTGGAGTAGGCAAGCGTTGGTCTTGGCCGAACCACGGGATAATCCACTGTGTCATCTCTGTGATTGATTTCTTGTGGTATTGTGTTGTTGAGACTCCTTTACAGCCACTTGGCAATTATTGTGCTAACACTTAACAAGTTTTTTGTGGCTATAAGTTTAAGTTTTACAGGATCACCTATTCACCCCCCCTCTAGGTGCTCTCAATTGGTATCAGAGCAGTTCTCTTCAAGAAAGGGACTAGCCGCCCGAAGAGATGGATCCTAAGGGGAAGGGAATCGTGATCAACGACAAGGAGAAGGAGTCCTTCGTCAACGAGCCCAAAGATGACAAGCCTACCGACTCCGGCTCGGGCCATAGACGGAAGGAAGGGAAGAAGATGAAGACAAGGCGCATCAAGGAGATCGTCTACTACGACGACAGCGACGAATCTTCCTCTTCCCAAAAGGACAACAACGACAACGACTATGACAAACAAAAGACGGTTAACTCAAACTTTTCTTTTGATTATTCGCGCATTCCGCATAGCTCAAATGCTCATTTGCTCCCCATTCCACTTGGCAAGCCTCCTCACTTTGATGGAGAGGACTACGGATTTTGGAGTCACAAAATGCGTACTCACCTATTTTCTCTCCATCCAAGCATTTGGGAGATTGTGGAAAGTGGAATGAAATTTGATAGCTCGGATAGCCCTTCGTTTATAAATGAACAGATCCATAAAAATGCACAAGCTACTACTGTGTTGCTAGCCTCTTTGTGCAGGGATGAGTATCACAAGGTGAGCGGCTTGGACAATGCCAAGCAGATTTGGGACACCCTCAAGATCTCTCATGAGGGAAATGATGTCACCTTACTCACCAAGATGGAGTTGGTGGAGGGCGAGCTCGGACGATTCGCGATGATAAGGGGCGAGGAGCCGACACAAACATATAACCGGCTCAAGATCCTTATCAACAAAATAAGGAGCTACGGAAGCACGCGATGGACGGATCACGATGTCGTCCGCCTAATGCTAAGGTCATTTACCGTTCTTGATCCTCACTTGGTAAACAATATTCGTGAAAATCCTAGGTACATCAAGATGTCGTCCGAAGAAATTCTTGGAAAATTTGTAAGCGGGCGAATGATGATTAAGGAGGCAAGGTACGTGGACGACGCGTTGAATGGCCCAATCCATGAGCCTCAACCCATTGCTCTCAAGGCAACAAGGAGCAAGGAGGCGCTACCCAGCAAGGTGGCGCAAATTGAGGCAGCCGGTCTTAATGATGAAGAGATGGCCCTCATCATCAAAAGATTCAAGACGGCACTAAAGGGTCGCAAGGGACAGCCAAGCAAGACTAAGACCAAGGGAAAGCGATCATGCTTCAAATGCGGTAAGCTTGGTCATTTTATTGCTAACTGTCCCGATAATGATAGTGACCAGGAACACGGGAGCAAGAGGGAAAAGAAGAAGCATTACAAGAAGGCCAAGGGCGAGGCACATATCGGAAAGGAGTGGGATTCGGATTGCTCCTCCTCCGACTCCGACAATGAAGGACTCGCCGCCACTGCCTTCAACAAGTCATCCCTCTTCCCCAACGAGCGTCACACATGCCTTATGGCAAGGGAGAAGAAGGTATGTAATCAAAACAATGTCACTTATGATTCTTCCAGTGATGATGAGTCTAGTGATGATGAAATAGATTACTCTAGTTTGTTCAAGGGATTGGATAGAACTAAAGTAGATAAAATTAATGAATTGATTGATGCCTTGAATGAAAAAGATAGACTCTTAGAAAAACAAGAGGACCTTTTGTATGAAGAGCATGACAAATTTGTAGAGGCACAAAAATCTTATGCTTTAGAAGTTAAAAGAAATGAAGTGCTTTCTAGTGAACTATCTTCTTGTCATGAAACCATTGCTACTTTAAAGAGTGTTAATAATGACTTAAATGCTAAACTAGAAGTAGCTAGTAAATCTAATTCTTGTGTAGAACATGTTGAGATTTGTACTAGGTGTAAAGATTTCAATGTTGATGCTTGTAGTGATCATTTAGTTTCAATTTCCAAATTAACTGAGGAATTGGCTGGTCTTAATGCCCAACTTAAGACTAGCAAGAATGAATTTGATAAACTAAAATTTGCAAGGGATGCCTACACGATCGGTAGACACCCCTCAATTAAGGATGGACTTGGCTTCAAGAGGGAAGCCAAGAACTTAACAAGCCATAAGGCTCCCATTCCCGCTAAGGAGAAAGGGAAGGCCCCTATGGCTACTAGTGCTAAAAAGAACCATGCCTTTTTGTATCATGATAGGAGACAAACTAGAAATGCTTATAGAAGTTATAATGCGTACGATAATTTTTCTCATGCTATGTTTGCTTCTAGTTCCTCATATGTGTATGATAGAAATGTTGGTAGAAGGGACGTTGTTCATAATATGCCTAGGAGAAATGCTATTCATCATGTGCCTAGAAAGAATATTATTCATGCTCCTAGGAAAGTAGTGAATGAACCTTCTACAATCTATTGTGCTTTAAATGCTTCCTTTGCTATTTGTAGAAAGGATAAGAAAATAGTTGCTAGGAAGTTAGGGGCAAGATGCAAGGGAGACAAAACTTGCATTTGGGTCCCTAAGGATATTTGCGCTAACCTTGTAGGACCCAACATGAGTTGGGTACCTAAAACCCAAGCCTAAATTTGCCTTGCAGGTTTATGCATCCGGGGGTTCAAGCTGGATTATAGACAGCGGATGCACAAACCATATGACGGGGGAGAAGAAAATGTTCACCTCCTACGTCAAGAATAAGGATTCCCAAGATTCAATTGTATTCGGTGATGGGAATCAAGGCAAGGTAAAAGGGTTAGGTAAAATTGCAATCTCTAATGAGCACTCTATCTCTAATGTGTTTCTAGTAGAGTCTCTTGGATATAATTTGCTATCGGTTAGTCAACTATGCAATATGGGATATAACTGTTTATTCACAAACATAGATGTGTCTGTCTTTAGAAGAAGTGATGGTTCACTAGCTTTTAAGGGTGTATTAGACGGCAAGCTTTACTTAGTTGATTTTGCAAAAGAAGAGGCCGGTCTAGATGCATGCTTAATTGCTAAGACTAGCATGGGCTGGCTGTGGCATCGCCGCTTAGCACATGTAGGGATGAAGAACCTTCACAAGCTTCTAAAGGGAGAACACGTGATAGGATTAACTAATGTGCAATTCGAAAAAGATAGACCTTGTGCAGCTTGTCAGGCAGGTAAACAAGTGGGAGGAGCACATCACAGCAAGAATGTGATGACCACTTCAAGACCCCTGGAGCTACTGCATATGGACCTCTTCGGACCCGTCGCCTATCTGAGCATAGGAGGAAGTAAGTATGGTCTAGTTATTGTTGATGACTTTTCCCGCTTCACTTGGGTGTTCTTTTTGCAGGATAAGTCTGAAACCCAAGGGACGCTCAAGCGCTTCCTCAGGAGAGCTCAAAATGAGTTTGAGCTCAAGGTGAAGAAGATAAGGAGCGACAACGGGTCCGAGTTCAAGAACCTTCAAGTGGAGGAGTTTCTTGATGAGGAAGGGATCAAACATGAGTTCTCCGCTCCCTACACACCACAACAAAATGGTGTGGTAGAGAGGAAGAACAGGACGCTCATTGACATGGCGAGGACGATGCTAGGAGAATTCAAGACCCCCGAGTGCTTTTGGTCGGAAGCCGTGAATACGGCTTGCCACGCCATCAACAGGGTCTACCTTCATCGCCTCCTCAAGAAGACCTCATATGAGCTACTAACCGGTAACAAACCCAATGTATCTTATTTTCGTGTATTTGGGAGCAAGTGCTACATTCTAGTGAAGAAGGGTAGAAATTCTAAATTTGCTCCCAAAGCTGTAGAGGGGTTTTTATTAGGTTATGACTCAAATACAAAGGCGTATAGAGTCTTCAACAAATCATCGGGTTTGGTTGAAGTCTCCAGCGACGTTGTATTTGATGAGACTAATGGCTCTCCAAGAGAGCAAGATGTTGATTGTGATGATGTAGATGAAGAAGATGTTCCGACGGCCGCTATTCGAACCATGGCGATTGGAGAAGTTCGGCCACAGGAACAAGATGAACGAGATCAACCTTCTTCCTCAACTATGGTGCATCCCCCAACTCAAAACGATGAACAGGTTCATCGACAGGAGGCGTGTGATCAAGGGGGAGCACAAGATGATTATGTGATGGAGGAAGAAGCGCAACCGGCACCTCCAACCCAAATTCGAGCGATGATTCAAAGGGATCATCCCGTCGATCAAATTCTGGGTGATATCAGCAAGGGAGTAACTACTCGATCTCGATTAGTAAATTTTTGTGAGCATTACTCCTTTGTCTCTTCTACTGAGCCTTTCAGGGTAGAAGAGGCCTTGCTAGATCCGGACTGGGTGTTGGCCATGCAAGAGGAGCTAAACAACTTCAAGCGCAATGAAGTTTGGACACTAGTGCCTCGTCCCAAGCAAAACGTTGTGGGAACCAAGTGGGTGTTCCGCAACAAACAGGACGAGCACGGGGTGGTGACGAGGAACAAGGCTCGACTTGTGGCAAAAGGTTATGCCCAAGTCGCAGGTTTGGACTTTGAGGAGACATTTGCTCCAGTGGCTAGGCTAGAGTCCATTCGTATCTTGCTAGCATATGCCGCTCACCATTCTTTCAGGTTGTTCCAAATGGATGTGAAGAGCGCTTTCCTCAACGGGCCAATAAAGGAGGAGGTGTACGTAGAGCAACCCCCTGGCTTCGAGGATGAACGGTACCCCGACCACGTGTGTAAGCTCTCTAAGGCGCTCTATGGACTTAAGCAAGCCCCAAGAGCATGGTATGAATGCCTTAGAGATTTCTTAATTGCTAATGCTTTCAAGGTTGGGAAAGCCGATCCAACTCTTTTTACAAAGACATGCGATGGTGATTTATTTGTGTGCCAAATTTATGTCGATGACATAATATTTGGTTCTACTAATAAAAAGTCTTGTGAAGAGTTTAGCAGGGTGATGACGCAGAAATTCGAGATGTCGATGATGGGCGAGTTGAACTACTTCCTTGGGTTCCAAGTGAAGCAACTCAAGGACGGCACCTTCATCTCTCAAACGAAGTACACGCAAGATTTGCTAAAGCGGTTCGGGATGAAGGATGCCAAGCTCGCAAAGACGCCGATGGGAACCGACGGACACACCGACCTCAACAAAGGAGGTAAGTCCGTTGATCAAAAAGCATACCGGTCAATGATAGGTTCTCTGCTTTATTTATGTGCTAGTAGACCGGATATTATGCTTAGCGTATGCATGTGTGCTAGATTTCAATCCGATCCTAAGGAGTGTCACTTAGTGGCGGTGAAGTGAATCCTTAGATATTTAGTTGCTACGCCTTGCCTCGGGCTCTGGTATCCAAAGGGGTCTACCTTTGACTTGATTGGATATTCAGACTCCGATTATGCTGGATGTAAGGTTGATAGAAAGAGTACATCGGGGACGTGCCAATTCTTAGGAAGGTCCTTGGTGTCATGGAAATCTAAGAAACAAACTTCCGTTGCCCTATCCACCGCTGAGGCCGAGTATGTTGCCGCAGGACAGTGTTGCGCGCAATTACTTTGGATGAGGCAAACCCTCAGTGACTTTGGCTACAATCTGAGCAAAGTCCCACTCCTATGTGATAATGAGAGTGCTATCCGCATGGCGGAAAATCCTGTTGAGCACAGCCGCACAAAGCACATAGACATCCGTCATCACTTTTTGAGAGACCACCAGCAAAAGGGAGATATCGAAGTGTTTCATGTTAGCACCGAGAACCAGCTAGCCGATATCTTTACCAAACCTCTAGATGAGAAGACCTTTTGCAGGCTGCGAAGTGAGCTAAATGTCTTAGATTCGTGGAACTTGGATTGAATTATAACATACATGTGTTTATGCCTTTGATCATGTTCATTCTGCATTTTGTTGCTTAGTATGGTGCTCAAGTTGTACAAACACTCCCTGGACCTCACAAGTCCGTTGCAAAGTGATGCACAGTTTTAGGGGGAGATGTGTTACAACTTGACCCTTTGAGACTAACCATATGCTTGAGTTTGCTTGTTTTAGTCTCAAAGGAGGTTTGAAAGGGAAAAGGTGGACTTGGACCATGAAAGACTTCCACTGCACTCCGATGAGAGGGTAACTTACTCCAAGTTCATCTCATATACTCTTAGTGCCATTTGTTCTTAATTGAAGACTTTGGTGAGGCAATGGGGTTCAAGGGCCAAGATTGATCCCGTTTTGGTGCTTGATGCCAAAGGGGGAGAAAATAAAGGCCAAAGCAATAAATGGATCAGCTACCACTTGAGAGATTTTGAAAATAGTAGAATAGAGTTTTTGTTTTGTCAAAACTCTTGTATTGTCTCTGTTGTCAAAAGTTGGCTTCTTGTGGGGAGAAGTAGTGATTATAGGAAAAAGGGGGAGTTTTTGAAATCTGTGATCAATCTCTTTTGGAATGACTCTCTTTATGCTTCAACATGTGTGTTGACTTAGAGATAGAGATTTGAGTTTGATTTGCAAAAACAAACCAAGTGGTGGCAAAGGATGATCCATATATGCCAAAATTATAACAAAATAAATTTAAGTTTTATTTGAAGTGATTTTGCACTTGTTCTAGTTGCTTTATGTTGTGTTGGCATAAATTACCAAAAAGGGGGAGATTGAAAGGGAAATGTGCCCTTGGGCCATTTCTAAGTATTTTGGTGATTGAGTGCCAACACGAGTGCCTAAATATGAATTTATGCTTTTGGATGAACAAAGTGAAAATCAAGAGCAAAGGTATGTTTCTAAGTCTTAGTACATTGGTTTTGTATACTAATATACTTGTCTAAGTGTTAGAAACAGAAAGAAGAAGAAAAGAGAAGAGGTGAAAAAGACTTGGCTGTGTACAGCCAAGACTCAGCTCGGTCTGGAGCACCGGACTGTCCGGTGGTGCACCGGACAGTGTCCGGTGCGCCAGACTCACTCGGCGCGAACTGGCCGCTCTCGGGAATTCGCCGACGGCGTACGGCTAAAATTCACCGGACTGTTCGGTGAGCCAACGGTCGGCTGGGCCAACGGTCGGCCGCGGATTCTGCGCGTGACACGTGGCCGGGCCAACGGTCGGAAGGGGGCACCGGACTGTCCGGTGTGCACCGGACATGTCCGGTGCGCCAACGGCTCCCAGATCTTCAACAATCAGCAACGGTCGGCTGCGCTGTTTATGGAAATAAATCGGGCACCGGACAGTGTCCGGTGTGCACCGGACTGTCCGGTGCACCCGACGACAGAAGGCAAGGATGGCCTTCCAGATTTGTTCTCAACGGCTCCTAGCTGCCTTGGGGCTATAAAAGGGACCCCTAGGCGCATGGAGAAGGACACCAAGTATTCCTACAACATTCCTAAGCACCAAGACATCGATCTCGCGCATTCGTTTTCATTGTGATAGCATATAGAGCTCTTGTGGAGTTGTGAACTCTTTGAGTTGCGTTGCGAGCTCTTGTTGCTACGTGTGTGCGTGTTGTTGCTCT
This sequence comes from Zea luxurians, assembly GCA_029449295.1. Classification (NCBI taxonomy): domain Eukaryota; kingdom Viridiplantae; phylum Streptophyta; class Magnoliopsida; order Poales; family Poaceae; genus Zea; species Zea luxurians. The sequence continues at coordinate 56,018,559 of JAOPSE010000021.1, read as the reverse complement.
GATCTTTTGAAGTCTTGTGTGCGTTGCTCATTCCCACCTTTGCTCTGTGTTTCTTTGTGAACTTCAATTGTAAGGGCGAGAGGCTCCAAGTTGTGGAGATTCCTCGCAAACGGGATTGAGAAAAAGCAAGCAAAACACCGTGGTATTCAAGTGGGTCTTTGGACCGCTTGAGAGGGGTTGATTGCAACCCTCGTCCGTTGGGACGCCACAACGTGGAGTAGGCAAGCGTTGGTCTTGGCCGAACCACGGGATAATCCACTGTGTCATCTCTGTGATTGATCTCTTGTGGTATTGTGTTGTTGAGAATCCTTTACAGCCACTTGGCAATTATTGTGCTAACACTTAACAAGTTTTTTGTGGCTATAAGTTTAAGTTTTACAGGATCACCTATTCACCCCCCCCCTCTAGGTGCTCTCAACTATTGGCCACCGACAAACATGTCTTGTCTAACTCCTTGATAATTCTTACCTGACTCCTTGACTTTATAATATCTTTCTTATTCCAAACCTTGTCTCACCTTTTGTTTTGGTTGAATAAGTAGAATTAGATTATGTTGTGCTGGTATGCTTGAGTTCATTGTCCTTTGTGTTCATGTTTGATTTGTTTTTTTAAATGATTGTTGGTGTATTGTGTGACTTTTGTCCACAATGACATCAGTTAGCTAGGTAAAACCTTAGATAGATGGGTTTTCTCTGCTCTCTATAATCTGTCTTTGCTCAACCCTTTCGTCCCTTCCATTCTTCCATACCCATACAGATGTCAGTCCTTGGAATGTCAACTGCAAGTGAGGTCACTAAGTGCAAAGAATGCGATGTGTTGGCAAGTCAAAACAACACTCTAAATAAAACAGTTGATGAACAAACATTCAAGACACAAAAGGATGCACAACCAAACCAACAGACAAGTGACCTTGGAACATGTTGTTGTTGCGAGTACTATGGAATTCCTTGTCGCCAGATCAGTACAAACGAAAGTGAAACTACAAAACAGAAGAACCAGATTTTATTTTCTGGCATAAACAGGCAGATGTCCCCCCAAGAACAACTAATAGCAGATTCTCTCATACCTAATGCACTGTCAGTTGATGAATTGCAAAGTATTCCAGAAAGGAAACATCACAAGGATGCCCAGCCCCAAGAAGAAACACATGAGTGTTACATTGATGGATGGACTATCACTTGCACACAATTTCAGCCTCGTCGTCGCATTAGTTCCAAGAAACAAAAATGGAAACATAGAAAAAGTCAAGAAATAACTTCAAGAAAGTCTTGCTATCAATGTGGACGTGAAGGTCATTACTTCCGTAACTGTCCTGAGAAGAGTTCACTACCGGATACTTCCGAGATAAAGCTATCTCAATCTCCAGACATGGAATATGAACAAAAATGCACAGAAACTTCTACCAACACCATAAAGACAACTCCACCATGTAACTCATCAAATCGTGCTTGCTTTGGCTGTGGAGATACCGGCCATCTTGTTAATGGTTGTCCTAAGAAGGATGTGGAGATCAATAAGGTCCAAAAGAAAATACAACACCCTCAAACCCATGCATCAACAAAGAATAAACAACGGAAAGAGTCCACAGGAAGGATAAGTTATGCAGTGACAGGAACCATTCCATATGATGATGCAGTAATTTTTGGAACACTAGTCATTCACACAACCATCGCCACTGTGTTGTATGATCCTCATACAACACATTCTCTTATCAGTGCCCAGTTTGCAACAAAGTATGGTATCTTTAAGTGTCCCTTAAGATCAAGAAAGACCATCAGTACACCCGAAGGAAAAATGTTAGTGGACTACATATGTCCGAAAGTAAGCGTTAAAATCAACGGGATATATTTTCCAGCTGATCTCCTAGTGATAGAATCAATGAGAAAGGATGTGATTCTTGGAAAGAATTGGTTACAAAGAACTAAAGCAGTAATCCAACATACTGAGAGAACCATGTGTTTGGAAACTCCATCTGGAGAAAGAATAGTAGTTGAAGACGACTGACCTCCAGCTCTGAAGATTGGTACATCTGACGAGGAAGAATAATATATCATTTAGTTAGAAGGAGTATGTCTCACAAAAAAAATGTAAGTTGTTGCCCCTTTCAAGATTTGTAATCGTGCTAAGTGATATATGAATAAATTTGGAGAATATCTCGCACCTATTGTGTTTTGCTCTTTATAAAGAGAATAAAGTGTGGTATCATCTGCTATATGCAAACAATGTGATGCTCTACTCTAGTTGCCCTAAAGTCCCGCTCAAGTTTTTCTCTCAATTTGTGCCCAAAGAAATACTCTTGGATCAGACATATTATTTGGATATCATGCTCTGAAATCTATAAGGTTCAAAAGATCTTTGTTAAGGAATATAACACCTGTAAACTCTCAAAGTATGATGAAGCTAGTAGAAATCTGAAACCATCCTTGTTCCTTGACTAATCTTGGAAATCAAAAAGTTGTGTTCACCCTTTATCTTAATGTCATACAAGCCTCATATGCAGTCTGTCTCACTAACTCTTTTACCCTCTGACTAGATGATGAACCCCAATGGAAATGAAGTAAATGGTGCCAATGACAATATTCCTACCTTAACAACTATGAACGAGAAAAATGGGTCACCGAGATATTCGATGAATGGAATGAAGAACAACAAAAGGAATAGAAAAATGTTTGGATACATGAGTAGTCCACCCCAACCACAAGCAAAAGCCCTAAAACACATTGACACACAAACAGAAGAATCAAGCCAGACTCAGCTATATGAGATACAGACACCCAATCATCCCTCACCCCCGGTTGGTCAAGCAAAGTTGACTCGCAAAGAACTCAAAGCAAGAGGTGCTTGTTTCAACTGCAAGAATGAAGAACATATTATTTGCGAATGCCCTAAGAAGCGTCTAGACCGACTAGAGAAGAAAGCTGCCAAGCAAGACCCAAACAATAATCCAGAAGACCAACCAGTGATAAGTACGACGATGAAGATCGCTTGATTTCTAGTCATTGTGGAGCGAAGAAATAATAAGTTCCTTAAGTTTAGAAGAGTTAAAGTGTGAACCAAGAACCTACGAGTAACCGTATATCACCATTGTTTTCTTGCTAGCCTTTCCTAATCTCGAGGACGAGATTCTTTTTAAGAGGGGTAGATTTTGTAACACCCTAAATCCATCAATTAAAGATAACTTAGTTTATATTATTAATTTCCAGTAGGAAGTAGAAATGAAAATATTTATGTTTTCAAATAATGAAATGGTGATATAAATAATTGGAACAATTTCTTGATTAGATAAAATTTTACAAAGTCTTTGGCCCTTTCATGTTGAGGCATAAATTTTGTTTGGCTTGAATTCCAACTCCAATTTTTAGGATTTGATTCGATGAGAAAACCTGATTTGCTAAAATTATAATAAAATATTTTTTTAAAAAAAATAGTTGGACATGTTAATAGAATCCTTGTCGTTATTCCAATATAAATATGTTTATTTGGATTTATTCATCGGTGTGGACTTATTTTATAATGATATAATGGATCACTAAATATTTTTTTTCTAAAAAAATGCGTACTCTATTTGTGTTAATGTTATCTTTGAAATTGTCTTAATATTTGGAGTATATATGTATACGTTAATGGAGTATGTGTAAGATTGAAAAAACAAAACAAAACTATATGTGTTCAACCCATTTATGATTCAAGCTCATCCGATTGCCTCCCTCTCTCTTACATGTGGGCCTTCTCTCCTTTTCAGTATCTTTTTATTCCTTGTGGAGCCCGCGTGTAAGAGCTCCTTCTTCTCCAAATCATCTGCTCGCGCGTACGTATCGCTGCCAGCCAGCCGCGCACACAGCACTCGCGCTTGCACTGCCGTGCTGCACTGCATCCAAATCCGTGCTTGTCACGCCGCAGCCGGACGTCTCTCTCCTTCCCTCCATTAATTCTGGCGTTTCACTTCTCTATTGCACTGTAATTGATGGCGAGCCGCAGGCATTAATGGATTTCAAGAGACAACCGTTTATGCAACATCAATATCGTTAATTTGCTCGTAAATCTTCTCCCTGCTCGGCCTATAAAGCCACTGCTCGTTGTGTAGTTCTCATTGCCCCGCTCACTCTCCCATGCTGCTCATCTGATTGCCTCTCTCCGAGCGTCACCTCCACTGTCCGCGCGTGCAGTTCGCCGCGGTTGTCGGACGCAACCAGGCATCACCGCCTCCTCGCCAAGCTTCTCTACGCTAAAGCTCGCGCCCTCCTGCTGCTCGTCGGTCAATTGTCGTGCTTGCTCGACGTCGTCATTATATCCGTGCTGTTGTGCTGCTTCCCCGTCTCCGCGCCAAGCGTCGATCCCGCGCCGAACACCGTGACGTTGCTGACCTCGTCCACCAAAGCTTGACGTCGTCGAATTTCTTCCTGGTGTGTCCTTGCGTGAGGTATAGAAGACATTTTTTTAGACTACATCTGATGTACGTAGTAAATAGATTAGCTATCCCTGTAGTGATTTTCATCCATATTTTCCTGCGTAAATAAAATAGAAATTTGATTGATTAATTTTATAACGATGTTATAAACAATTTTAATTAGTATTTTCACCATTTTCCATGCTTTTGCAACTTAATTTGAATATGTTATTAAAAGTCCCATTTAGTAATTTACAATTAATTCTTAGTATATTATTGTCAGAAGAATTATAAATAAACAATTTTTAGTTATATGTATAAATTATATTTAGAAAAGAAAGGAGAAAACAGAAAGAATAGAGTTTTCTAAAGATACTAAAATAATAGAATTGATGTTCATATCTTTAAAATGACCTTTTTAATAGACATCATGATTTTGATTTAATAAGATTTGTTATAGATGTTTAAGTATAGCAGTATTAAATAGAAACTTAAATGAATATGTAGACATATGTTTCTTAATAAAAATAAAAGATAAATATATGTCCAATTAATAGATTATTTATATTTTCTTAACTAAAAGATAACAAGGGTCAGTGCTTTTATAAACTAAAATGATAGTTCATACTTTTTCCTTTAAAATGATTTAGGTCATATGTTCCTAAATTGAAACTAAATATAATCAATAGATTATTTATATTTTCTCACAATTTAATAATTACATTTACGTTTCAATTTGTCCATAACTAGTAATGTAGGCGTGATTAATCCGTTCATCACATTGAATCCATATTATTTATATATATATCATTTAGTGGTCCCTAAAGGATAAAATAAAGAAAATTAGTGTTCATGTCCTTTTTATAATTAAATGTTAGTTTACATATTTGTTTTGTATATAGCTTTCTTAACAAAGAATACAGGACATGTATTTTCTAATAAAAATAAAATATAATTGTTTGTTCATTTTCTCCTACATAAAAGTTCATTTAAGACCCATAACCTAACTCGTCATAAATAGGTGTCTAATAATAATGACCTTTTCACATAAAATCTATTTAGACTTATATCTTAATTTATCATAAGTGATAGGTTTAACAATGAATTACATGTTCCGTAATGCTTCATAAATTAACAATGTATTTCATAACACATTAATCTTAGATATAACTTATATGTGTTCTAAAAAGTTAAAAAGATTTAATATTGTTATAACGTATTTTATCATCTTATAAACCCTTTATCTTAGACCTATCACGTATGTCGTTTTATAAAAGATTAAATTGGTGAACCTAATATTGGTATAATTTAATTAAGATATTTATAAGCTCATGTCTTGTTTTATAAAGTATAGATCACACATTTTTAAAAGAATACCCTCTTATTATAACCATGACTTGCGACGTATTTGAAAAGCGAATGCTCTTTTCGTTAGGCTTTCTTTTAGCTTTACGTATGGTGAATGTTGTATGTTATTGAGTGGTGTTTGTTCTTCTTGTTTGTTTGTGTGATATTCAGTGGTTGATCTAGTAGTTAAGAACCAAGATCTATTCCGATCCGTGGAAGAACCTCAAGTTTTCAATAAGCAAGGCAAGTGGACTTCTCCCTCTGCATACTCTGTTTGATCCCAAACAATACATTTAATAAAGTTTATTCTTTTGGATATATATGCATAATTTGATGGGTTACCTATTTAGATAACCTTTCCAACCTTATTCCTTGATCAAACCTGGGAATTATACTTTACATTCGTAGCTATGCTATTGCTACAACTTAACTTTATGCAGTCACTCCTGTTTATGATATTAATGTTCCAAATGGTAAGTTTACTTTATTGTTGTTAACCCGATGGTTAAACAAGATTATTGCATATTAATTGGAACATGGAGTGACCACCCGGGAAAACAGTGCTACCATGAGAACTATCATGGCTCTGGTCTTGGCTAAATAACTAGGGAAGTCTTATGTTGGGTGCTGGTCGTGGTTGAAAGGGAAATGTGCCTTTGGGCCATTTCTAAGTATTTTGGTGATTTAGTGTCAACACAAGTGCTTAAGTGTAAATCTATGCCCATGGATGAACAAAGCGCAAATCACAAGTACAGGTATGTTTCTAAGCCTTAGTACATTGGTTTTGTGTACTAATATACTTGTCTAAGTGTGAGAAACAGAGAGGAGAAGAAAGAAGAAGGATTGGCTGTGTACAGCCAGAAGGCTGCTTCGGTCTGGGGCACCGGACTGTCCGGTGGTGCACCGGACAGTGTCCGGTGCGCCAGGCTGCCTCCGGCGAACTGGCCAATCTCGGGAAAGTTGCTGACAGCGTTCGGCTAAAATTCACCGGACTGTCCGGTGTGCACCGGACTGTCCGGTGAGCCAACGGTCGGCTGCGCCAACGGTCGGCCGCGGATTCTGCGCGCGACACGTGGCCGAGCCAACGGCTAGATGGGGGCACCGGACTGTCCGGTGTGCACCGGACAGTGTCCGGTGCGCCAACGGCTCTCAGGCGCCAACGGTCGGCTTCGCCAATTAAGGAAGGGAATCGGGCACCGGACAGTGTCCGGTGTGCACCGGACTGTCCGGTGCGCCCGATGACAGAAGGCAAGGATGGCCTTCCTGATTTGTTCTCAACGGCTCCTAGCTGCCTTGGGGCTATAAAAGGGACCCCTAGGCGCATGGAGGAGATATCCAAGCAACCTTTGAGCATTCTTGATCATCCACACTAAGTCTCTGCGCATTCGTTTGTGTTTCTAAGTGATTCGAGCTCTGTTCTAAGTGAGAACTCTGAGATAGTCTTGTGAGCTCGATTCTTGGCCGTGTGTGTGCGATTTTGCTGTGGATTTGTGTGTGTTGCTTCCCTTCCTTACTCCGTGATTCTTTGTGAACATCAAAAGTGTAAGGGCGAGAGGCTCCAAGTTGTGGAGATTCCTCGCGAACGGGATAAGAAAAGAAAAGCATAACACTGTGGTATTCAAGTTGATCATTGGATCACTTGAGAGGAGTTGAGTGCAACTCTCGTCCGTTGGGACGCCACAACGTGGAGTAGGCAAGTTTTGTACTTGGCCGAACCACGGGATAAATCACTGTGTCTTCTCTGTGTTGAACTCTTTGTGATTATCGTATTGTGCAAGACCTCCTCTCTAGCCACTTGGCAATCATTGTGCTAACACTTAACAAGTTTTTGTGGCTATAAGTTTAAGTTTTACAGGATCACCTATTCACCCCCCCCCCTCTAGGTGCTCTCAATTGGTATCAGAACCGTTCTCTTCAAGAAAGGGACTAGCCGCCCGAAGAGATGGATCCTAAGAGGAAAGGAATTGTGATCAACGACAATGAGAAGGAGTTCTTCGTCAACGAGCCAAGGGATGACAAGTCCAACGACTCAGGCTCGGGCCACAGACGCAAAGATGGGAAGAAGAAGAAGACAAGGCGCATCAAGGAGATCGTCTACTACGACGACAGCGATGAGTCCACTTCTTCCCAAAAGGACGACAACAGCGACTACAAAAAGACGGTCAATTCGAACTTTTCATTTGATTATTCTCGTATTCCTCATAGTTCGAATTCGCATTTGCTTTCCATTCCACTCGGCAAGCCCCCACACTTTGATGGAGAGGACTACGGATTTTGGAGCCACAAAATGCGTAGTCACCTATTCTCTCTCCATCCAAGCATATGGGAGATTGTGGAGAATGGAATGAAATTTGATAGCTCGGATAGCCCTATGCTTATAAATGAACAAATTCATAGAAATGCACAAGCTACTACTGTTCTCTTAGCATCTTTGTGCAGGGAAGAATACAATAAGGTAAGCGGCTTGGACAATGCCAAGCAGATATGGGACACCCTCAAGATCTCTCACGAGGGGAACGACATCACCATGCTCACCAAGATGGAGTTGGTGGAAGGCGAGCTTGGACGATTCGCCATGATAAGGGGAGAGGAGCCAACTCAAACGTACAACCGGCTCAAGACCCTTATCAACAAAATAACGAGCTATGGAAGCACGCGATGGACGGACCACGACGTCGTCCGCCTAATGCTAAGGTCCTTTACCGTACTTGATCCTCATCTCGTAAACAATATTCGTGAGAATCCCAGGTACACGAAGATGACGCCCGAGGAGGTACTCGGAAAGTTCGTAAGCGGGCGGATGATGATCAAGGAGGCGAGATACGTCGACGATGCTCTAAACGGTCCAATCAACGAGCCGCAACCTTTTGCTCTCAAAGCAACAAAAAGCAAGGAGGCGCTACCTAGCAAGGTGGCACAAATTGAGGCGGCCGGACTTAATGATGAAGAGATGGCTCTCATCATTAAACGCTTCAAGACGGTACTAAAGGGTCACAAGGGGCAGCCAAGCAAGACCAAGACAAAGGGGAAGCGCTCATGCTTCAAGTGCGGTAAGATTGGTCATTTTATTGCTAACTGTCCCGACAATGATAGTGATCAGGACCAAGGGAACAAGAGGGAAAAGAAGAAGCATTACAAGAAGGCAAAGGGCGAGGCGCATCTAGGCAAGGAGTGGGACTCGGATTGCTCCTCTTCCGACTCCGACAATGAAGGACTCGCCGCCACCGCCTTCAACAAATCAACCCTCTTCCCCAACGAGCGTCATACATGCCTTATGGCAAGGGAGAAGAAGGTATGTACTCGCAACTCTACCTATGCTTCTTCAAGTGAGGACGAGTCTAGTGATGAGGATGAAGTAGATTATTCATGTTTGTTTAAAGGCCTAGATAGATCTAAGATAGACAAAATTAATGAATTAATTGATGCCTTGAATGAAAAGAATATACTTTTAGAAAAGCAAGAGGATTTGTTGTATGAAGAACATGATAAGTTTGTAGAAGCTCAAAAATCCCTTGCATTAGAAATTAAGAGAAATGAAATGCTTGCTTGTGAAGTGTCTACATGCCATGATTCTATTTCTAACTTAAAGAGCATAAACGATGATTTAAATGCTAAACTAGTAGAAGCAAATAAATCCAACTCTTGTGTTGAACATGTTGAAATTTGCACTAGGTGTAAGGACATTGATACTAATGCTTGTAGTGAACACTTAGTTTCTATTTCAAAATTGAATGATGAATTAGCTAGTCTCAATGCTCAACTTAAGACTAGCAAAAGTGAATTTGATAAGTTAAAATTTGCAAGGGATGCCTATACAATTGGAAGACATCCCTCAATTAAGGATGGTCTTGGCTTCAAGAGAGAGGCCAAGAACTTAACAAGCCATAAGGCTCCCATTCCCGCCAAGGAGAAAGGGAAGGCCCCTATGGCCAGTAGCGCTAAAAAGAACCATGCTTTTATGTATAATGATAGGAGACATGCTAGAAATGGTTATAATGATTTTGATTCACATGTTTATGATTCTCATGCCATGTTTGCGTCTAGTTCTTCCTATATGCATGGTAGAAATATGTCTAGGAGAAATGCTGTTCATCATGTGCCTAGAAAGAACATTATTCATGCTCCTAGAAAAGTTATGAATGATCCTTCTACAATTTACTGTGCTTTGAATGCTTCCTTTGCAATTTGTAGAAAGGATAGAAAGATAATTGCTAGGAAGTTAGGGGCTAAATGCAAGGGTGATAAAACTTGCATTTGGGTCCCTAAGGATATTTGTGCTAACCTTGTAGGACCCAACATGAGTTGGGTACCTAAAACCCAAGCCTAAATTTGCCTTGCAGGTTTATGCATCCGGGGGTTCAAGCTGGATTATAGATAGCGGATGCACAAACCATATGACAGGGGAGAAGAAGATGTTCACCTCCTACGTCAAGAGTAAAGATTCCCAAGATTCAATCATATTCGGTGATGGGAATCAAGGCAAGGTAAAAGGGTTAGGTAAAATTGCAATTTCTAATGAGCACTCTATTTCAAATGTGTTTTTAGTAGAGTCTCTTGGTTATAATTTGCTATCTGTTAGTCAATTATGTCAAATGGGATATAATTGTTTATTTACAAATGTAGATGTGTCTGTCTTTAGAAGATGTGATGGTTCACTAGCTTTTAAGGGTGTACTAGACGACAAGCTTTATTTAGTTGATTTTGCAAAAGAAGAGGCCGGTCTAGATGCATGCTTAATGGCTAAGACTTGCATGGGCTGGCTGTGGCATCGCCGCTTAGCACATGTGGGGATGAAGAACCTCCACAAGCTTCTAAAGGGAGAGCACGTGATAGGTCTAACAAATGTGCATTTCGAAAAAGATAGACCTTGTGCAGCTTGTCAAGCAGGGAAACAGGTGGGAGGCTCTCATCACACCAAAAATGTGATGACAACATCAAGACCCCTGGAGCTACTACATATGGACCTCTTCGGACCCGTCGCCTATCTGAGTATAGGAGGAAGTAAGTATGGTCTAGTTATTGTTGACGACTTTTCCCGCTTCACTTGGGTGTTCTTTTTGCAAGATAAGTCTGAAACCCAAGGGACCCTAAAGCGCTTCCTCAGGAGAGCTCAAAATGAGTTTGAGCTAAAGGTGAAGAAGATAAGGAGCGACAACGGGTCCGAGTTCAAGAACCTTCAAGTGGAGGAGTTCCTTGAGGAGGAAGGGATCAAGCACGAGTTCTCCGCTCCCTACACACCACAGCAAAATGGTGTGGTAGAGAGGAAGAACAGGACGCTAATCGACATGGCGAGGACAATGCTTGGAGAATTCAAGACCCCCGAGTGCTTTTGGTCGGAAGCCGTAAACACGGCTTGCCACGCCATCAACCGGGTCTACCTACATCGCCTCCTCAAGAAGACGTCGTATGAGCTGCTAACCGGTAACAAACCCAATGTATCGTACTTTCGTGTATTTGGGAGCAAATGCTACATTCTAGTGAAGAAAGGTAGAAATTCTAAGTTTGCTCCCAAAGCTGTAGAAGGGTTTTTGTTAGGTTATGACTCAAATACAAAGGCGTATAGAGTCTTCAACAAATCATCGGGTTTAGTTGAAGTCTCTAGCGACGTTGTATTTGATGAGACTAATGGCTCTCCAAGAGAGCAAGTTGTTGATCTTGATGATGTAGATGAAGAAGATGTTCCGACGGCCGCTATACGAACCATGGCGATTGGCGATGTGCGACCACAGGAACAAGAAGTGCAAGATCAACCTTCTTCCTCAACTATGGTGCATTCCCCAACTCAAGATGATGAACAGGTTCATCAACAGGAGGCGTGTGATCAAGGGGGAGCACAAGATGATCATGTGATGGAGGAAGAAGCGCAACCGGCACCTCCAACCCAAGTTCGAGCGATGATTCAAAGGGATCATCCCGTCGATCAAATTCTAGGTGATATCAGCAAGGGAGTAACTACTCGATCTCGACTAGTTAATTTTTGTGAGCATTACTCCTTTGTCTCTTCTATTGAGCCTTTCAGGGTAGAAGAGGCCTTGCTAGATCCGGACTGGGTGTTGGCCATGCAAGAGGAGTTAAACAACTTCAAGCGCAATGAAGTTTGGACACTGGTGCCTCGTCCCAAGCAAAATGTCGTGGGAACCAAGTGGGTGTTCCGCAACAAACAGGACGAGCACGGGGTGGTGACAAGGAACAAGGCTCGACTTGTGGCAAAAGGTTATGCCCAAGTCGCAGGTTTGGACTTTGAGGAGACATTTGCTCCTGTGGCTAGGCTAGAATCAATTCGTATCCTGCTAGCATATGCCGCTCACCATTCTTTCAGGTTGTACCAAATGGATGTGAAGAGCGCTTTCCTCAACGGGCCAATCAAGGAGGAAGTGTACGTAGAGCAACCCCCTGGCTTTGAGGATGAACGGTACCCCGACCATGTGTGTAAGCTCTCTAAGGCGCTCTATGGACTTAAGCAAGCCCCAAGAGCATGGTATGAATGCCTTAGAGATTTCTTAATTGCTAATGATTTCAAGGTTGGGAAAGCTGATCCAACTCTTTTCACTAAGACATGTGATGGTGATTTATTTGTGTGCCAAATTTATGTCGATGACATAATATTTGGGTCTACTAATAAAAAGTCTTGTGAAGAGTTTAGCAGGGTGATGACGCAGAAATTTGAGATGTCGATGATGGGTGAGTTGAACTACTTCCTTGGGTTCCAAGTGAAGCAACTCAAGGACGGCACCTTCATCTCCCAAACAAAGTACACGCAAGACTTGCTAAAGCGGTTTGGGATGAAGGACGCCAAGCCCGCAAGGACGCCGATGGGAACCGACGGGCACACCGACCTCAACAAAGGTGGTAAGTCCGTTGATCAAAAAGCATACCGGTCAATGATAGGATCATTACTTTACTTATGTGCTAGTAGACCGGATATTATGCTTAGCGTATGCATGTGTGCTAGATTTCAATCCGATCCTAAGGAGTGCCACTTAGTGGCGGTGAAGCGAATCCTTAGATATTTAGTTGCTACGCCTTGCCTCGGGCTCTGGTATCCAAAGGGGTCTACCTTTGATCTAATTGGATATTCAGACTCCGACTATGCTGGATGTAAGGTCGATAGGAAGAGTACATCGGGGACGTGCCAATTCTTAGGAAGGTCCTTGGTGTCATGGAAATCTAAGAAACAAACTTCCGTTGCCCTATCCACCGCTGAGGCCGAGTACGTTGCCGCAGGACAGTGTTCCGCGCAACTACTTTGGATGAGGCAAACCCTCAGGGACTTTGGCTACAATCTGAGCAAAGTCCCACTCCTATGTGATAATGAGAGTGCTATCCGCATGGCAGAAAATCCTGTTGAGCACAGCCGCACAAAGCACATAGACATCTGGCATCACTTTTTGAGAGACCACCAGCAAAAGGGGGATATCGAAGTGTTTCATGTTAGCACCGAGAACCAGCTAGCCGATATCTTTACCAAACCTCTAGATGAGAAGACCTTTTGCAGGTTGCGTAGTGAGCTAAATGTCTTAGATTCGCGGAACTTGGATTGAATTGTAGCATACATGTGTTTATGCCTTTGATCATGTTCATTCTGCATTTTGTTGCTTATTATGGTGCTCAAGTTGTACAAACACTCCCTGGACCTCACAAGTCCGTTGCAAAGTAATGCACATGTTTAGGGGGAGCTGTGTTACAACTTGACCCTTTGAGACTAACCATATGCTTGAGTTTGCTTGATTTAGTCTCGAAGGAAAATTGAAAGGGAAAAGGTGGACTTGGACCATGAAAGACTTCCACTGCACTCCGATGAGAGGGTAACTTATTCCAAGTTCATCTCATTAACTCTTATTGCCATTTGCTCTTAATTGAAGATTTTGGTGAGGCAATGAGGTTAAAAAGGGCCAAGATTGATCCCGTTTTGGTGCTTGATGCCAAAGGGGGAGAAAATAAAGGCCAAAGCAATAAATGGATCAGCTACCACTTGAGAAATTTAAAAATAGTAAAGTAGAGCTTTTGGTTTGTCAAAACTCTCTTATTGTCTCTTGTGTCAAAAGTTGGCTTCTTGTGGGGAGAAGTAGTAATTATGGGAAAAAGGGGGAGTTTTTGAAATCTTTGATCAATCTCTTTCGGAATGACTCTCTTTATGCTTCAATGTGTGTTTGACTTAAGAGATAGAGATTTGAGTTTGATTTGCAAAAACAAACCAAGTGGTGGCAAAGGATGATCCATATATGCCAAAATTGAATAAAACTCAAAGTTATTTTATTTGAAGTGATTTCGCACTTGTTCTAGTTGCTTTATGTTGTGTTGGCATAAATCACCAAAAAGGGGGAGATTGAAAGGGAAATGTGCCTTTGGGCCATTTCTAAGTATTTTGGTGATTGAGTGTCAACACAAGTGCTTAAGTGTAAATCTATGCCCATGGATGAACAAAGCGCAAATCACAAGTACAGGTATGTTTCTAAGCCTTAGTACATTGGTTTTGTGTACTAATATACTTGTCTAAGTGTGAGAAACAGAGAGGAGAAGAAAGAAGAAGGATTGGCTGTGTACAGCCAGAAGGCTGCTTCGGTCTGGGGCACCGGACTGTCCGGTGGTGCACCGGACAGTGTCCGGTGCGCCAGGCTGCCTCCGGCGAACTGGCCACTCTCGGGAAAGTTGCTGACAGCGTTCGGCTAAAATTCACCGGACTGTCCGGTGTGCACCGGACTGTCCGGTGAGCCAACGGTCGGCTGCGCCAACGGTCGGCCGCGGATTCTGCGCGCGACACGTGGCCGAGCCAACGGCTAGATGGGGGCACCGGACTGTCCGGTGTGCACCGGACAGTGTCCGGTGCGCCAACGGCTCTCAGGCGCCAATGGTCGGCTTCGCCAATTAAGGAAGGGAATCGGGCACCGGACAGTGTCCGGTGTGCACCGGACTGTCCGGTGCGCCCGATGACAGAAGGCAAGGATGGCCTTCCTGATTTGTTCTCAACGGCTCCTAGCTGCCTTGGGGCTATAAAAGGGACCCCTAGGCGCATGGAGGAGATATCCAAGCAACCTTTGAGCATTCTTGATCATCCACACTAAGTCTCTGCGCATTCGTTTGTGTTTCTAAGTGATTCGAGCTCTGTTCTAAGTGAGAACTCTGAGATAGTCTTGTGAGCTCGATTCTTGGCCGTGTGTGTGCGATTTTGCTGTGGATTTGTGTGTGTTGCTTCCCTTCCTTACTCCGTGATTCTTTGTGAACATCAAAAGTGTAAGGGCGAGAGGCTCCAAGTTGTGGAGATTCCTCGCGAACGGGATAAGAAAAGAAAAGCATAACACTGTGGTATTCAAGTTGATCATTGGATCACTTGAGAGGAGTTGAGTGCAACTCTCGTCCGTTGGGACGCCACAACGTGGAGTAGGCAAGTTTTGTACTTGGCCGAACCACGGGATAAATCACTGTGTCTTCTCTGTGTTGAACTCTTTGTGATTATCGTATTGTGCAAGACCTCCTCTCTAGCCACTTGGCAATCATTGTGCTAACACTTAACAAGTTTTTGTGGCTATAAGTTTAAGTTTTACAGGATCACCTATTCACCCCCCCCCTCTAGGTGCTCTCAGTGGTCGACCGGAACGGGGGCATCTGGCAAGCGCTTATAGTTCCGGCTCAGGCAGATTGGATACGGGCATAGTTCCCAAAGCTTTACCCTGTAGTCTGGACTATAAGTTGGTTACGGTAGGTGTGCCTTATGCAGTTTGACCATTTCCAGCATTTGCGTAATGAGGACTCTAGGGAGAAGCCTCGTAGTGAAACCCTGGCCATTCACCTCGGAAGTGAATACGGGTCTAGCTAACCCGGGCTAGAAGGGAATCGCGACTCATGGGTAAAGATGTGCCACCTCTGCAGAGTGTAAAACTGATATATCAGCCGTGCTCACGGTTATGAGCAGCCTGGACTCCTCACATGATAATTGAACTTGAAGATGGAAATAAATCGAGATCCGATGATCTGCCAATGGTTTTGCTTAAGTGGTTTCACTTAAGTGTTTTTGATATACTCTTATACATTTGCTTAATGGGAATACTTGGGATTCACACTTATTAGTAAGACAAGTGTTGTTAATAAAATGTTGACCAACTAAAATGCTTACTGCTCAACCATAGCCTCACCTTGTTAAACTTGCATTAGTTTTTCCCCCACTTGCTGAGCCCCGACCATAAGTGAGCTCACCCTTGCTTAATTTTGATCAGAAGTTTGCAGATGAAGTTATGATGCTGAGCTCCATGGATGCTAGTCTAGTGATACCCCCGGTCATCTTCCTGTGTATGGATGTCCATGTTCGCTGTACTTTGATGAATAAAGGTTAAGACATTATGTCTGTTCGAAGTGTAATATGTTAATATAATCGTTATTTACGCTATTATGCATTGTTCTTTTGATATATTACACTTGTGACGTCAACATATGTGTGGAAATAGATCCTGGCACACATATGCTATGCACCTGGCTCTGCCCCTTGGAAACGGGTGTGACATATGTCTCCGTCGTCGTGCCGCCCGTTGCCATGTCGCGCCCTCTGTCGTCGTTGCGTTGGGCTTGGTTAGGAAGATGGGCGGGTGCGAGCATGGGCCTAGACGACTCCTATGGGCGGACCAATCCTTGATCGACCCATTATTCTCGTAACGGGTGGCCCTGGCTAGGTATAGTCTTCACATGTTAGGACCCAAAATTGGTCGCCTCAGAATGGGGCCTACAATAGTTGTATATTCGTGATTCTTCTCAGGCCCAAACAAACATTATATTTATCTCTGCATAGAGATGCTAGAAGCACACTAGTAGTTTGGAAATTTTTATGAATTTGCTCATGAATATGAATAGCATATCATCATCATCATCATAATGCATTCCATTTTCTACTATGTCCCAAATGCTTGGGTGGGGTGAAAATAAATGACTACACATCTTATGACTCCACCAAGAATAGTCTTCCGCATCAAAATGAGGGGGCTTGTCAATCAGAATAGATAATAAATGAGCAGTTGAACCATAAGGAATGTGAGATTAATTAAAAGACGTCTTAGAGTAATTTTGTTTGACCGTCTTTTTCTTAGAGTCGATGTTGTCGCCCTCATTCGGTAAAGATGAAGAAGCATCGCTGTCGTAATACATTATCTTCTTGATGTGCTTTTTCTTCTTTCTGTCTTTTTTGGTCTTGTCGGACCTAGAGTCGACGGACTCTCCTTCCTTGCCGCTGGAGAGGGTCTCTGTCTCCTTCTCATTGGTCACCTTCCCCTTGCCTTTTGGATCCATCTCTTCGGGCGGTTAGTCCCTTGATAAAGAGAACGCTTTTGATACCAATTGAGAGCACCTAAAGAGAGGGGTAAATAGGTGATCTTGCAAAAACTTAACTAAAACAACAAAGTTGGTCTATAAATGGGGTTAGTGAAATCAAAAACCAAGTTCAATTTAGAATAGAAGGAGGATTTCTTCACTTAATTGCTCTCACAAGTTGTGTATTAGAACTAGAGCAATAATGAAAGTGAAGTGGAGAGCTAGGAAGAACAAAATCACAATGAAAGAAAGTAAACAATGGGACACGACAATTTATCCCGTAGTTCGGTCGAAGGCCTACCTCCACGTTCTAGCGTCCCAGTGGACGACGGTTGCACTCAGTCCCTCTCAAGTGATCCAGAGATCAAACTTGAATACCACAGTTGTCTTCCTTATAGTATATTCCCGTTTGTGAGGAATCACCATAAGTTAGAGTCTCTCACACCTTATACAATATGATCACAATAAAGAACAAGAGTAAGGGAGGGAGTAGTAACACACACAAGAGCACAAATGCAGCAAGACTACACAGAAGTGAAAAAACAGCGCACGAATGAAAACCGATAGAGTCTCAGCTCAAAACGCGCTCAAATATCTCTCCAATGAACCAAAGCGTGATTGGAGTCTCGGAGTTTGTTGTATGCTCTTGTGATTGTTTCGGTACTACTCCATGACGCCTAGGGGTCCTTTTATAGCCCCAAAGAGTCTAGGAGTTGTTGGTTCTTCATATGAGAAGCAATCAACCTTCCTTGTCTACGTGCACCAAACTGAGCAGTCAGTGATCTATTTCCTTCTATGGCTGAGCCGACCGTTGTGTGCCTTCGGTCGCATGGCACACTGGACACGACTTGCCCGAGGCAGCAGCTCGCCCGAGGCCAATCGCCCGACGCAGTCGCGACCCTCCCGAGGCCAACTTCGGCATGAGACATTGTTTCGATTCTGAAAGGGAAATGTGCCCTTGGGCCATTTCTAAGTGTTTTGGTGATTTAGTGTCCAACACAAGTGCCTAAGTGTCAAATGATGGACAAAGTACAAATCAAGTATAAAGGTATGTTTCTCAGACTTAGTACATTGTTTTAGAGACTAATATATTGTGTCTAAGTGCTGGAAACAGGAAAAGAACAATTGGAAATGTCTTGGCTCGAGCAGCCAAGAATCTGCTCAGTCTGGGAGCACCGGACTGTCCGGTGGTGCACCGGACAGTGTCCGGTGCGCCAGGCTGGCTCGTGCGAACTCGCTGCTCTCGGGATTTCATCGGTGGCGTACGGCTATAATTCACCGGACTGTCCGGTGTGCACCGGACTGTCCGGTGAGCCAACAGTCGGTCGGGCCAACGGTCGGCTGCGCGATCTGCGCAAGACACGTGGCCGAGCCAACGGTCGGGAGGGGGCACCGGACTGTCCGGTGTACACCGAACAGTGTCCGGTGCGCCAATGGCTCTCAGGCGCCAACGGTCGGCTCCGCCACAGAAGGAAAGAAATCCGCACCGGACAGTGTCCGGTGTGCACCGGACTATCCGGTGCACCAGGCGACAGAAGGCAAGAATTGCCTTCCCAGATTGCTCTCAACGGCTCCTAGCTGCCTTGGGGCTATAAAAGGGACCCCTAGGCGCATGGAGGAGCACACCAAGCATTCCTTGAGCACTCTTGATCACTCACACTCCATTCGTGCGCACTTGTTCGACATTCTAGTGATTTGAGCTCCGTTCTAGAGTGCTAGTCTTTTGAGCTTAAGTCTGGGCCTTGTGTGTGCGTATTTGCTGTGATCTTTGTGTCTTGTGTGAGTTGCTAATCCCTCCCTTACTCCGTGCTTCTTTGTGATCATCTTTGTAAGGACGAGAGACTCCAAGTTGTGGAGATTCCTCGCGAACGGGATTAAGAAAAGCAAAGCAAAACACCGTGGTATTCAAGTGGGTCTTTGGACCGCTTGAGAGGGGTTGATTGCAACCCTCGTCCATTGGGACGCCACAACGTGGAGTAGGCAAGCGTTGGTCTTGGCCGAACCACGGGATAACCACTGTGCCATCTCTGTGATTGATATCTTCGTGGTTATTGTGTCTCCTCTCTAGCCACTTGGCGTTTATTATGCTAACGCCTAACCAAGTTTTTGTGGCTTAAGTTTAAAGATTTACAGGATCACCTATTCACCCCCCCTCTAGGTGCTCTCAATTGGTATCAGAGCCGTTCTCTTCAAGAAGGGACTAATCGCCCGAAGAGATGGATCCTAAGGGAAAGGGGATGGTGGTCAACAACAACGAGAAGGAGTCCATCTTCAATGAGCCGAAAGATGACAAGCCTACGGACTCGGGCTCGAGCCACAAAAGAAAAGACGGGAGGAAGAAGAAGACAAGGCGCATCAAGGAGATAGTCTACTACGACAGCAACGAATCTTCTTCTTCCCAAAAGGACGACGACGACTACGAGAAAAAGAAAACGGTCAATTCGAACTTTTCTTTTGATTACTCTCGTATTCCTCAAAGTACAAATGCTCATTTATTATCTATTCCACTTGGTAAACCTCCTCATTTTGATGGAGATGACTACGGATTTTGGAGTCACAAAATGCGTAGTCACTTGTTCTCTTTCCATCCTAGTATCTGGGAGATTGTAGAGAGTGGAATGCACTTTGATAGTACGGATAGTCCCATGTTCATTAATGAGCAAATTCATAAAAATGCACAAGCTACTACTGTTCTTCTAGCTTCATTGTGCAGGGATGAATACCACAAAGTGAGCGGCTTGGATAACGCCAAGCAAATTTGGGACACCCTCAAGATCTCTCATGAGGGGAACGACGTTACAATGCTCACCAAGATGGAGTTGGTGGAGGGCGAACTTGGGAGATTCGCGATGATAAGAGGAGAAGAGCCAACCCAAACGTACAATCGGCTCAAAACCCTTGTCAACAAGATAAGAAGCTATGGAAGCACGCGATGGACGGACCACGACGTCGTCCGCCTAATGCTAAGGTCTTTTACTATCCTTGATCCTCATCTTGTGAACAATATTCGTGAGAATCCTAGGTACACCAAGATGACGCCCGAGGAGATACTTGGAAAGTTCGTAAGCGGGTGGATGATGATCAAGGAAGCTAGATACGTGGATGACGCATTGAATGGCCCAATCCAAGAGCCTCAAACTATTGCTCTCAAAGCAACG